>CM042145.1:91863681-91888681 GCA_023376005.1 Doryteuthis pealeii
AACAGGAAGTGTAGGTTCGTTAATCTTTGTTAGCACTCGGTCTGCCCGTGAAGCTTAAACGCCTAAAGGATCCAGTTCGATATAGAGCAAACAACAACAAAAAAAAAGTTTCCTTACTGGTAATGTGTTGATTTCTGCAGGCGTCTCTCGCAGATCTGTGTTGGGCACTTTGTCCTGTCAGCGAATGCGTAGAATGTGAATATACATAATAGTTAATTATTACTTAAAAAACCATGAAACTGATGTCAAACTAATGATTATTATTAAGTAAAAGAAATTACTTAAAACTACATACAAAACTGACACATTAAGAAATTTAATCATTTAGTCTTTTGAGTCATAAAATATAATCCAAGGAAATATATTTTTTAACTATTTGCGAAAAATGATATCTTGTAGATTGTCTCCATTTTCACGGATACAAAGTTGCAACTTAATTCGAACACTTAGTAGGACTTTGCTCAAGGTTTCTGGGTTCAATCCTTTTATCTCTGCACGAATATTATTATTGAGCTGTAGCAATGTCTTCAGCGTATTTAATATACACATTTCTTTAACTCCTTGACTACTTTAACCTACTCACAGCGGCTCTCCCACTATTGCCATCCTACCGCTGATTATTCATTATAACCAAATTTGGTTTGTTTTGTTTTACAGCATATCAATCTCAGTGGGTCATTTAATGCCGATAAAGTTTTGAAATAAATCAATTCTTAATGGATAATACAATTTTTTATAAATACATTTTTCTATTTAACCATAGATGGGACCCTATCAGGTACTACTACTCCGGGTCAGAGTGGACCAGGGAGCAATGGTGATGAAGGGGTGCTCCACATTCCCCGAACCTCCAAAACTGGAACCTCACCATCATTATAACCAAGCAGAATGACTCAGATTACAATAGTTCTCGGGTGAATAGATTGTGAACTTTGAAATATCGCATCGTACAGGTAAAAATACCAAGAAAATTCGGTACAACCGTGGGAGAAATGTGGTAGGCAAATAGTTAAATAAGCACACAAAAATTTGTTTAAACAAAATCAGACGTTGACTAAGTACACACAATCTAGTTTGCTAGATGAAACCAATTTGTATATAATATTTATGTTTTCTTTGCATAGTTTATACGCTAAGCTCAGTCGGCAGTGCGTCCGACTAGGAACCACAAGTTTCCGAGTTCGATTACCGGCCCCCCAACTCAACGTATGAGTAACACGGTGATCTGTGCGGTAAGTGAGGAGCTGATGATAGGTGTGGCGCTCTACCACAGACGCCAAAAACAATTTCCTTGGTTTAGTGCTACTGAAAAGGGGATAGACTCCCTTGATGTTTGGCTGACACCGACAATAGGCCACTCCGTCGACTTATACGCTAAGAAATTCTATTCTTCGTACTATTGTATGGTTGCACCACAAGGACATTAACGAAAAGATTTGAGAAAAATCTGCATTGGAACTACACAAGGATGAAAAATTAGATGCTTCTTCGCTAGTAAGGTATAATGCAGAGGCGATCGTGTGTAATGGTTATCGTTGTAGTAAATGGACACGGTGAAACGAAGTTCAAATCCTAAACGAGACTGTTTGTATTTCACATAGAACTAATACACTTGGAAAAGGTATAAATCCAAATATTCTATCTCTAGATAAAAAAAATTTTCCCCAGGGGGGTCAAAAAGAGGAGTTTTCAAATTTCAAAAGAGGATACCCTAAGCTTTCAAAACATATCAGATTTACCTTGGTAACAATTTTTTCCCCGGTCCATCTTTTTATCTACCAGACTAGATCTGGTTTGCGTACCCCCAACCCCCAATAAAAAACTTTTCCCCAGGGGGGGGGGTCAAAAAGAGGAGTTTTCAAATTTCAAAAAAGGATACTCTAAGTTTTCAAAACATACCAGATTTACCTTGGTAACAATTTTTTCCCCGGTTCACCGTCTTATCTACCAGACTACTCCTGCTATGGGTAAAATAGTAAGGCAGACTGGACTATTTAATCTTGGTTAGGAAACCAATCTCGAAGAAGGAAAACTCTGAATTCAAACCTGTTGAATTCCACTTAAAAAATGACCATGTTTCGTATTTTTCTGGAGGGGTTATGTAAATACATAATGTATTTATTCATTAAGTTGTGACACAAGGTCAGAAGAATGCAGCATCATTAGAACTCACTAATAATTCTCTGCAAATTTAGCTTACATTACACTGTGATGCGCCAAAAAGATATAATGCATACTTGATATCTTCTAAGTTATTCTTTTCTGTATATTTTATAAAAACATTTCAAAAGTTGTTTTAGTTAATCTGATTGAGTAATATATATATATATATATATATATATATATATATATATATATATATATATAAACCTTTCAGATATCAGATATTAATTTATTTCAACTCCTGGCTTTTTCGAATCTGATTTCAAAATCAGATTTGAAAAAGCCACGAGGTGGAAATGAGTTTATTCTGATAACTGAAAGTTTTTCAGTTATCTATTTATATTTTATTCTGTATATATGAATATATGCGCAATATATATATATATATATATATATATATATATATATATATATATATATTACGCATATATATATGCGTAAAAGGCATATATATATATAGAGAGAGAGAGAGACACACACAGACACAGACAGACAGAGACGCAGAGAGAGAGACAGAGAGGGAGAGAGATGTAAATTTATTCATATGTACGTTTGAGTTCACAATTATGGTTGAATCCTATCACGGAAATATTGGATATCACACACACACACACACACACATATATATATATATATATATAATATATATATATATAGAGAGAGAGAGAGAGAGAGAGAGAGAGAGAGAATGTGATTAATCGAAGCCTGAAGAAGATATCAGAAAATATTAAACACGTGTCGCTAATGTAGTTGACCAGTTCATATACCTTGATAATGATATCACATCTACTGAAAGCGATGTCAACATACACATAGGTAAATCATTGAAAGATTAACAACCATATGTAAAATCTGATCTCACAGACAAAATAAAATGGGAATTCTTCCAAGCTGTTTCTATCTCATTACTATTGTATGGTTGCATCACTTGGACTTTAATGTTATGATTGCATAAAAAAAGCTGCATGGGAACTACCCAAGGATGCAGTGTGCTTTAAATAAATCCTGAAAACAGCGCTAAAAACACACCAATTGTACCGCCACTTACCTCGCATCACACAAAGTATTTTACTCCTCTGCAGAGGTGCAGTCGGTGTATTTTACTGCCCTAGCGGTCACACCATCCCCGTAAAATACTTTACAGTGAAAATAGTTTACAGTGAACTCATAGATGGCACGCGGAAGACAGGAACACCACCCCCACCCCCCAAAAAATCGGTTCAAAGACCATATTAAGACAACGCTGAATAAATGTATCATCACACCTTCAAGTGTGGAAGATCTGGACTCCAACAGACCGGGTTGGCGAGACGCCTGTCGCACAGGAGCTAAGCAGCTCAATATCGAGATAAACAGGACTGCAGAGCGGCGACGTCTCTGTCGTCATGAACAATCAAATGTAGATGGGAATTTCCCCTGCGATGTGTGTGACTGCATCTGCAAGTCCAGGATTAGACTAACGAGCCACTGAAGATATGGAGTGACGTCATCGTCGTCTGCGACGGACTTCCAAAAGAAAGAAAGAAAGAAAGAGCGGACAGGGCAGCAAGAGGAAGGAATTGCTAATACTAAGTCTGTTAAATACAATATCCATCGGTTTTTACAAGACCTAAAACGTTAAGATATCTAGTAAGATATAGCATCACTAGAAATGTTGGCAATTCTATGAACATCTCTTCTTTGTGTCATTAAGAACAGACAGTTCTAATATGATTATTCATAGCAATCTCTATAATAGAAAAAAAGAGTTCATCATATGAAATATGATACGGTCTCTATAACTTAATCTAGTTCTTCTGAAGTTGATGAAGGATTCACCCAAGAGTGAATTGAGTTATTGTAAGAGATGAACGAAATAAGAGAGGTGAATGAAATAAGGATAAATTAAATAAGAAATGTGAATGAACTAAGAGGGACGAATAAAATATGGGAATTGAATGAAATAAAAGATGCGAATGAAATAAAGAGACCAATGAAATAAGAAAGGCGAATGAAAAAAAACGAATGAAATAAGAGGTGCAAATAAAATAAAAAGATGAATGAAATAAAAGAGGTGAATGAAATAAGAGAATTGAATGAAATTAAAGAAGCGAATAAAATAAAGAGACGAATGAAATAAGAGAGACGAATGAAATAAAGAGACGAATGAAATAGAGTGAGAAGAAGAGACAATGAAATAAAGAGACGAATGAAAATAAATAAAGAGACGAAATGAAATAAGAGGACGAAGAATAAAGAGACGAAAGAAATAAGAGAACGAATGAAATAAAGAGACGAATGAAATAAGAGAGACGAATGAAATAAAAAGATGAATGAAATAAGAGAGGCGAATGAAAAAAATTAATTAAATAAGAGAGGTGAATGAAATAAAGACAAATGAAATAAGAGATGCAAATGAAATAAAATAAAAAGATGAATAAAATAAAGTTTGTGAAAGAAATAAAAGAAGCGAATGAAATAAAAAGACAAATGAAATAAGAGAGGCGAATGAAAAATGAATGAAATAAGAGAGGTGAATGAAATAAGAGAGGCGAATGAAAAAATGAATGAAATAAGAGAGGTGAATGAAATAAGAGAATTGAATTGAATAAAAGAGCCGAATTGAATAAAATAAAAAAGGTGAATGAAATAAGAGAGGTGAATAAAAATAAGAGAGGAGAATGAAATAAGAGAGGTGAATGAAATAAGAGAGGTGAATAAAAATAAGAGAGGAGAAAGAAATAAAAGAGACAAATGAAATATTAGCAGCGAATGAAATAAAAATGATAAATGAAATAAGAAAGGTGAATAAGAGATTTGAATGAATTAAGAGAGGTGAATGAAATAAAAAGAGAAAATTGAAATAAGAAGGATGAATGAAGAAAGAACGAAATTTAAAGAGTGAAGGATTTTTCTTTGCATGATTACCTGATTAACTAAAAAGGTTAGTAATCTCGTTTTCTTTTGGAGGTCTCCAAAGTAGCAAGATTTTCACAAATTTCCTATAATATATCTTAGAGAAGACTAAACGATCTCAGAAGACAAAATAAATTATATATATTCGCAGGAAAGTAAGATGAAAATTGTGTTTTTTATTATTTATATAAAGGCGGGGAGGTTTAGTTGCAGGTGATTGAAATATAAAAACAAAATCTCCAGGGTGAATGACTCCGAAGTATTAAGCTACAAAAACACACGAGCGTAGACAGTTCTCATTATAGACAAAATAATTCCGATATTTAACCCTTTACCTTCTGAATGTGAAAAGCTCAGTGACAAGTCGGGAAATAAATGGCGGGAAATAAATGGCGGGAAATAAATGGCGGGAAATAATTGGCGGGAAATGAGTAGTGCTGTTCCATTCATCATGGTGATGACGAGATTGTTTTCGACTGCACTCAATTGAATATATGTGTCGTGACGATGGTTAGAGTCGTAGGAACTGGACTCGTCGACCCGAGTTCAAATCCTGACGAGGTTGTTTGTATTTCACATAACGCTAATACCCTTGGGAAAGGTATGAATCCAACTAATTCTATTCTCCCTCTTTCTATGGGTAAATAGTAGGGTAGACGATGCTCTTAACCTTGGTATGTTTTTATACAATATACAATTCACATAGCGTGCTACAATACAGTGCTATTTTTCAAAAAATCTATCAAAAATATTAGGATGTTTGAGCGGCTGGAACGGATTAATGGCCATTCAGTTTATTTCAGTGAGGGAAATTGATTTGATATACGAGGAAATTGAGTCACTCAACTGAATATATGTGTCACTACGATGGTTTGAGTCGTAGGAAATGAAATCGTCGACCCGAGTTCAAATCATGATGAGGCTATTTGCATTTCACATAACGCTTTGGGAAAGGTATGAATCCAACTAATTCTATTCTCCCTCTTTCTATGGGTAAATAGTAGGGTAGACGATGCTCTTAACCTTGGTATGTTTTTATACAATACATTGTTATTTTTTTCTTATTAAAAAAAAGATCTAGAAAAAAAATGAGGCTGTTATTTTTGGAGGGGCACTGGAATGGTTTAATGGCCTTTCAGTTTATTTCAATGGAGAAAATCGATTTGATATACGAGGAAATTGGGTCACGAGCGGGACGAATTAAATCGCAAGGGAAGGTACCACTGGAGAGGGTTGGAATGGAATTAATGGTGTTTCAGTTTATTCAATGGGGAAAATTGATTTGATATACGAGAAAATTGGTCACGAGCGGAACGAATTAGACTCGTAAGGAAGGTACCACTGGGAGGTTGGAACGGTTTAATGGCCTTTCAGTTTATTTCAATGAGAAAATCGATTTGATATACGAGGAAATTGGGTCACGAGCGGGACGAATTAAACTCGCAAGGAAGGTACCACTGGGGAGGGTTGGAATGAATTAATGGTGTTTCAGTTTATTTCAATGGGGAAAATTGATTTGATATACGAGGAAATTGGGTCACGAGCGGAACGAATTAGACTCGTAAGGGAAGGTACCACTGGGAGGGTTGGAACGGTTTAATGGCCTTTCAGTTTATTTCAATGGAGAAAATTGATTTGATATACGAGGAAATTGGGTCACGAGCGGAACGAATTAAACTCGTAAGGGAAGGTACCACTGGGAGGGCGGGAATGAATTAATGGTGTTTCAGTTTATTTCAATGGGGAAAATTGATTTGATATACGAGGAAATTGGGGCACGAGCGGAACGAATTAAACTCGTAAGGGAAGGTACCACTGTACTTTAAAAGGGGGTTGGGGCTAGAAAGTTTGATTTCCTTAAAGCAAGCTCTCCGCCCCCTCCCGATAAATTAAGCAAAATCGGATTTCTCCTAAATATCATATTAAGTCAATCAACAATCACTTTTCTAACTTCTGTCGCGTTCTTGATTTCAAATCAATATGGCGATCAAGGGTTGTAATTTTCAGAAACCACAGTGAGTCATTTCAGTAGATCAAAAACCTCGGCCAGCTAACGACAGGAAGAGGGGGGGCGCTGTTTGCACGGATATCCATGACAATCTCTCGCCAACCTTCCCTATCATTCATCGACTCTGGGAGCTCCTCCACGCAGCAGCCAGCATCCTTACATAGTTGGTCAATGTAGGTTCTGGCTGGGCGG
Source organism: Doryteuthis pealeii (assembly GCA_023376005.1). Taxonomy (NCBI): domain Eukaryota; kingdom Metazoa; phylum Mollusca; class Cephalopoda; order Myopsida; family Loliginidae; genus Doryteuthis; species Doryteuthis pealeii. The sequence continues at coordinate 91,870,940 of CM042145.1, forward strand.
CCCACATTAGCGTGCCCATGTGCCGGCTTCCACAGTAGTACGTCGCTTACGAGCTCATCCCTGCTTCTCTAGCAGTGTCCCGCATGCCTAGTCCGTCTTACTCGTATGGTTTGTGAGATGGGGGCAAGTGCCATACAGTTGCTTCTTTGTGGGGTGCTGCTTCCACGACTTATTCAGGACCGCTCGCAGCATTCTTGTGCAGCTCCCATCTAGCTTATTCTCAAGGCGCTTCGTTAGGGTCCAGGTGGTACAGCCATACAGCAGTACCAACACAACCACAGCCTTTCTTATTCAATTTTCTTCATTAAGATTTTTATCTTTATTTTCTGGTGTATTGTCGAATAATGGAGGCACCCGTGTGCAATGGTTATCGTTGTAGAAAATGGACACGACGACACGGGGTTTTAATACTGGACGAGGCTGTTTTCATTTCACATAGAGCTCATACCTTTGAGAAACGAATGAATCCAGTTATTCTCCCTCCAGCTATGGGTAAATAGTATGACAGACTGGGCTCTTTAACTTTGTTATGGCAACCAGTCTAAGAAAAATAAAACTCTGAATTCAACCCCTTTGTAATCCGCCTAGATATGACCTAGTGTCGTACCTTGTTCAGGGCGGAGGGGCTAGGAAAATATATATTCATAATATATCTCATTTCGAACTAGCGTTCTCGTAAGATATTCAGATGTAGTGTTTTTATAACGAGGCAAAAGGGACAATTAACCTGGGCTCCTCTACCAGGTGGGGCAACCTGTATTTTTTTATAAAACCTGCGATAATTATAAAATTAGTTTTATTATTGAAAAAATAAACATAACATATAACAATAATGTAGGAAAAGGTAGAATAAAACGGACCCACGGGGTAAAATAGAACCCCCTTTAAACCCAAGCAGAAACGGAAGGGTTCAAGATCTGGCTGCTTGATGTCCCTCAATCTTTTTTATTTCTTATGTACCTAATTTAATTTCTCTATATATAGACAATTTAGGGCCCCCTAACCAGAAGTACCCCGAGTCCCCAAAGTCTAAAACCTGCTGCGTGTACAGTCGTGTCTGTGATTGTATTCTTTCTTTGTTAAGTTACTACTACCACTCGCAGTCGCTAAACTGCATCTAGTGACGAGGATCCGATGCTGGAACTCTGGGGAGTATGGAGTACCCCTCATTTCCATTACTCCCATGTCCACCCGGAGTGGTAGCACCTATTAGGGTCCCATCTATGGGTTAAATAGATCGCAAAAAGAGTTTGAGAAAATTCCATATACAAAATGAATGAATAAAAGAATGGGCTACATCTAGACATTTTCTGTGTCTACGCATTGTCAATTTACACCTGTTTCTCCGGCTGTCGAAAGACGGTTCAATACGTTCAAGGTAATATCCTGTTTTTGTTTTCATACCCATGTTTGACACCCAGGCATTTCTTGCGCCGACGTGTGAGTCATCTGCACCTGGTCCCTTGTCGACTTATCGACCAGGCAATATATCACAAAACGTCTTCGGTATAAAATAACCCAAAAGTTGACATGCAGTAAAAATCCAACCAACCAACCAACCAACCAACCATTCACAATATGGCAGATTGATACACTTTTCTCACTCTTTATATGTTTTTTTCATTTCAGACTCTATACATTTTCATGTTTTCTTTCTTTTGTTACGTTATGCTCTCTTTTCGGAATGGGGGGATGACGTGTTGATATGGAAATAATACTTATCTCATCGTCTGTGCTACGTGGAGAGACTTGAATTTGGTTGCTGGGCCGATGCTGATAATTCCTTGGTATTTGGAGTCTGGAAACCAGATTTTTTTTGTAATAACACAAGGCCACTTCTTTTTCCGATGAGATTTTTATTTTCCCCCAAATCACAACTGCCGACAGCAAGAGCCCACGTCTCACTCTCTCAACACATCATACCAGACTCACCTACATCCTCACCTCTCACTTTTCCTCTCTCCCATTTCGGCACGTCTCACTTCTCGAACAATAGAAAAAATGCCATGTGGCATTATCATGATTTATCATTAAAAGAAATTCCATGCTAACCTAATGGCTCTCCCCTCCTCTCCCCCTCTTTCTCTCTCACTCTCTCTCTCTCTCTCTCTCTCTCTCTATATATATATATATATATATATATATATATATATATATATATATATAAAACTATGTTACACATTTATTATTTTTGTTCTTTGAGGTTCGTGAGTGAGCAACCATAACACTGGTTTACAAAGAAATTGAGGCAAGCACAAAAATAGCTGTTTGAACCTAATTTGGGGGTGCTGAATTCAGATTTGAAATCCGTTTTTACTCATCACCTCTAGTTTTTAGATATGCATACTGTACATTTTGTACACATACTGTATATAAAGGCGTATATGCATTCAGGGTTAATCTCTAATATTGTGTGACTTATGTCTTCTTTTTTAGTTATTATGCAGAAAACTTAGAGCATGGGAAGCATTTAAGTCAGTCTGCAGTGGCTTCCTTGGTAACACATGCGTACCAAATTACCAAGCCTGTATTGAGAAGTTGCTAAAGACTTATAAGGATATGGGATGCCGAATGTCACTCAAAATTCCTTTTCTCCATTCCCACCCCAACTTCTTCCCTCCAAACCTTGGAGCAGTGAGTGACGAGCACGGAGAAAGATTCCATCAAGACATTACGAAGATGGAGAGCAACTACCAAGACAAGTGGAACTCCGGCATGATGGGGGACTTCTGCTGGATGCTCTTGCGTGACTTCCCGGAGGCAAAATACAGCAGATCATCTAAGAAAACACACTTCTAACTGTCTGCGGTACTATGAATTGTGTACATTGTGTCATCCAAGTATATTTATTCCGTCAATGTTCTTTGTCTATCCTGTTTTATCTGTAATAAGCTGCTGCAACTGTTGAAATAAGCACGTATATACTCTGTATATACTAAAATGAGACTATTTAAAAGACAGAAAACTAGAGTTGCTAGAGCAAAACTGTTTATAAATTTGTATCAGCACACCCAAATTAGTAAAAAAAAACACCTATTCACATTCTTGCCTCAGACAAATTTTTTTTTTTTTGTAAGCCAGTGTAATTAGCCCTTCTTTAACTCCATTTTTCAACCACCATCAAGATTCCTTTTGCTGTCACCTCTTTTGTTTGTCTGAAGTGTTGGCCGTACTGGTGTTTTTTGTTTTGTTTTGTTTTTTTCTTTTTTTTTTCTTTCTTTCTCCAAATATTTCCTTCATGTTTCTCTTTCTGTCTTTTCTTGTACGCATTGGCACTCTCAACCTTTTCTGGTTCACTTCCTCAAACCACTCTAATCAATCTCTCAGCACTATTCCTTACATATTCAGCTTGTTGTAGTTCTGCCATGTCCAGCTTTCATTCAACTGAAATCAACCCTCTTCCTTCTTTTCTTGGTAAATATAATCGATCAGCTCTGTCTCTCCGGTGAAAGCCTCTCTGTACTGTCATTAACTTTCTCATTTCCTAAGCTAGGCTTAGTAAATAACTATACCAATGACAGTCGAGCACCTCATGTGGTGTAATGATTAGCAAGGTAGAGTCGGAGACCATTATTAGTGAGTTCGATTCTCATTGGGCGCCCAACACGTCTGGCTTTACGCCACATCTAAGCTAAACTTAGTAAATAACTATATCAAGCACAGTCGGGGACCTCATGTGGTGTAATGGTTAGCAAGCTAAATTCGCACCCGATTGTTAGTGAGTTCGATTCTCAGTGGGCACCCAACATTTCTAGCTTTGTGTCACATCTAAGCTAAGCTTAGTATATAACTATTATACTCTTTGCGAATTTGCCACATCTGCATTAGCTGATGGCCTTTCACGGGAGTCTGAGTGCCAGTAAGTCTCCTCGTATCCCCAGGACTCTTCTGAGTATTCTAGTCGGTCTTAACAATGCTGTTGTCTGGATGATCTCAATTATTCCTCTGATTTCCAATTCCTCTTTTCTGTTTTCTAAACTTTTGGGAAACGTTCCAAGTGCACCAATTACAGTTGGTTTCACTTTTATACTCATATTCCAGTTTGTTTTTTTCATTTCTCTGATAAGATGCACATATTTGTCCATCTTTTCGTTTTCTTTCATCTTCACGCTGTGATTATAAATGTTATGATTATCGGGTTTTTCACACCTACTGTAGCCGGTGGTTCACTGGAGGCTGAGTGACAGCAAGTCTCCTCAGGTCTCCAGGGCTCTTCTTAGTATTCTAGTCGGTTTTAACAATGCAGTTGTCTGGATGGTCTTGATTATTTCACTGATTTCCAGTATTTTTCAAAACCTTTGGGAACCGTTACAACGGCACCAACTCCAATTGGTATCAACTTCACCCTCATATTCCAAAGTTTTTGTTTTGTTTGTTTTTGTTTGTTTGTTTTGTTGTTTTTTTTTTTTGTTTTTTTTTGTTTTTTTTTTTATGGGAGGTAGTTCTCTGATAAGATCCGAGTATTTGTCGATCTTTTTGTTTTCTTTCATTTTCACTCTGTAGTCCGCTGGAACGGTAAATCCACTAGATAACAGGTTATTTTTCTTGTTAATTAACACTAGGTCTGGTCTTCTGGCCGAAATTAGGCGTTATTATTATTATTATTATTAGTAGTAGTAGTAGTAGTAGTAGTAGTAGTAGTAGTAGTATGCTAGTTTTTCACACCACCATAAGCTGAAGGTCTTTCACTGGAATCTGGGTGACAACAAGTCTCCTCAGGTCTCCAGGACTCCTCTGAGTATTCTAGCCAATCTTAAGAAGGCTGTTGTTTGGATGGTATCAGCTCTTCCACTTATTTCCAATTCCTCTAGTCTGTTTTCTAAAGATTTGGGACCGTTCCAAGGACACCAACTACAATTGGTATCACTTCAACCTTTTTTTTTTTTTTTCTAAATTCTCTGGCAAGGTCCAGGTATTTGCCTATCGTTTCGTTTTCTCTCATCGTCACCCTGTGAACTGGTAGAACTTTAAAATTTACCATTATTATTATTATTATTATTATTATTATTATTATTATTATTTCACCTCTTGTGAGTTTTTCATAGCAACATAAGCTACTGGTCTTTCACTGGAGTTTGAGCGACAACAAATCTCCTCAGGTATCCAGGACTCTTCTGTGTATTCCTCTTGTACTCTTTCTGTGGCAGTTTGTCTTAGTCGCTCATTATATTCCTTCACTTTAGTCATGTCTACATCGTCGTTATCATCATCATCATTAACCTTCATATCATAATTATTATTATTGTTTCCTTTCATTTTTTATCTCCATCATCATCATCATCAATATTATTTTTCTTTCTCTTAACTTCTATCATCATCATCATCATCATCATCATCAATATTATTATTCTTTCCCCTAAATTATATCATCATCATCATCACCATCAATATCATTCTTATTTGCCTAACTTCTATCATCGTCATCATCATCCTCCATATCATTATTATTATTGTTTCCCTTCATTTTTATCTCCATCAGCATCATCATCATCAATATTATTATTCTTTCCTTTAATTTCCATCATCATCATCCTCATCACCATCATCGATATTATTATCATTTCCCCTAACTTCTATCATCATTATCATCACAATCATCACTATTATTATCATTTCCCTTAACTTCTATCAGCATCATCATCATCAATATCATCATCAATATCATTCATTGCCTTAGCTTCAATCATAATCATTATTATCATCAATATCCTTATTTTCCCCTTCACTTCTATTATCATCATCATCATCATCAATATTATCATTCCCCCCTAATTTCTATCATCATCATCATCATCATCAGTATCATTATTCTTTCCTTTAATTTCCATCATTATCATCATTCTCATCATCAATATCATTATTTTCATCTAACTTCTATCATAAGGATCATCATCATCATCATCAATATCATTAATCTTTTCTATAACTTCGGTCATCATCATCATCCTCATCATCAATATCTTTATTTCCCCCCCCCTAACTTATATCATCATCATCATCAATATAATTACTATTTCCCCTAACTTCTGTCATCATCATCATTATCATCATCCTCATCATCAATATTATTATTCTTTCTTTTTAACCCCTAACCCCATCATCAATCATCATCCTCATCATCAATATCTTTATTCTCCCCCTAACATATCACCATCATCAATATTATTATTATTTCCCCTAACTGATGTCATCATGCTCATCATCATCATTATCATTATTTCCCCCTTAACTTCTATCATCATTAACTTCTATCATCATCATCATCATCAATATTATTATTCTTTCCTTTTAACCCCTAACCCGATCATCATCGTCCTCGTCATCAATATCATTATTATTTCTCCTAACTTCTGTCATCATCCTCATCATCATCATTATCATTATTTTCCCCTTAACTTCTATCATCATTAACTTCTATCATCATCATCATCAATATTATTATTCTTTCCTTTTAACCCCTAACCCGATCATCATCGTCCTCGTCATCAATATTATTATTATTTCCCCTAACTTCTGTCATCATCCTCATCATCATCATTATCATTATTTCCCCCCTTAACTTCTATCATCATCAACAACATCACCATCATCATAATCATCAATATTATTATTCTTTCTTTCTAACCCCTAACCCCATCATCATCATCAGCAGCAGCAGCAGCAGCAGCATGAATATTGTTATTGTAGCTGTTCTTATTATTGACAACATCCGACATTTTATGTTGTGCATGGCTGGAGGCCAAAATGACTCTAAGATCAGTCATGATATAGAAAACACCAAAACTGCTGAAACATTCTCATATTTGTATGATTAACTTCTGTGGAGGCGCGTGATGTAATGGCTACAGTGGTAGGAAATGGACACGGCGAGACGTGTTCAAATCCTGGGAGACGCTGTTGTCATTTCACATGGCACTAATACCCTTGAAAAAGGTTTGAATCCAACTATTCTCTCTCCATCTATGGGCAAATAGTTGGACCCGGCTCTTTAACCTGTCTAGAAGGAAAACTATGAATTCCAACCTGTTAAACTCCGCTTAAGAAATTGACCTTGTGTCACATCCTACTCATACGGAGTATTATATATATATATATATATATTATATATATATATATATATATATATATATATATTAGACAAGACGCATTGAGCTCTGGGTAGATAATAGGATTAGGGAAAAGTGAGTTTGCAAAGCCAATTATTTTTTTTAAATAAATACGATCGAAGAATTTAAAATAGAACATTAAAATCATTTCGTAAGATTTCTAAGAAAGGGAACGTTTGAACTAATCTAAATTTAAATGGGCCTGATTCGGGCTGACTGCAGCTGAAATTTAACATACAAATATGTTTCACACACGTTCCAATCTCTCTACACTCACTGAGAAACTAGCATATATAACGAGGTGGTAATCTAGATATATATATAAAGAAGGGGAAAGCCATAGGCAGAATATGAAGTAAGAGACGTGTCAGTTTTTGACTTAATTGCAAATTACGACTAATTAGAACTAATTCTAAAAAATTAAAATTGAATTTTAAAAAATATAACTCAATCCTAGAACTAAGGAATATTTTAGTATGAATTTTGTGCCATTAAAGTAAATAGGAAAAAAGCCTTTTGCAAACAATTTATTCAGCTTTAGTATGATAATAGATTTGTACGATTATTTTTAGTGGTATCAGCATATGAGGATATGTATTAACTTCTTGAATTGTTTATTGCTTTGGGGTTTTTTTTTCAAAGTCAAAGGGCCGGGTTAGCTCAGTCGGTAGAGCGTTCGGCTAGAAACCACAAGGTTCCTAGTTCGATACCGGCCCTCGCCAACTCAGCATATGAGTAACACAGGGATCTATGCGGTAAAGTAAGGAGCTGGTGGTAGGTGTGGCGCTCCACCTCAGATGCCAAAACAATCTCCTTGGTCTAGCGCTAGTGAAAAGGGGATAGACTCCCTCGCTGTTTGGCTGATACCGACTTTAGGCCACCCCGACGACTTTACTTTACTTGTGAAAGTCAAACCCAGTTCTCCGACCCTCTCATCATTAAACTCCTGAATAGATTAGACTCGATGTCTAACTCTAAGGAGATTATGATATGCTGGATCCCAAGGAGTGACAGGAAATGAAAGAGCTGACTCTGCGGCTAAATCGGCTCTAGATTTGATCCCCGACAAGTTCAAGATTCCATATACTAACTTGAAACCTAAAATTAATAGATTCTTTCATACGAAATGGCAACAACGCTGGAATAACAACATCCACAATAAACTCTTCCAAATCAAACCCACTTTGGGAGGCTGGAGACCAGCTTTAAGAAAATCTAGAAAGGAACAAGGTATTGTGTCCCGATTACGCATTGGTCGCACAACACTAACGCACTCCTATATACTCAAACAAGAACAACAACCACGGGGTGGGGGTGAAACATGTTAAACACCTTTGACTGTAAAACACTTATTCATGGAATGCAGGTTCTTTGCTCACATCAGAAACCGTTATTTTAATGCAAACAATATGAAAGATCTATTTGAAAATGTCAACATGGAGAACATTCTGTCCTTTTTGAAGGAAATAAAATTATACCATAGAATATAGGCATGAACTTAATCAATACCATACAACATGATCCCCAATGGTGCTAACACATTATACAAAAGTATAAAAATAAATACGCAACATATATTACTTCCTAGCCGTTAGGCATGACATAACCCCAGACGGGTTGATATGCTGTTAAAATCAATAAATCAACCAACCAACCGGTAATCTTTACAATGGGCAGTCATTTTCATCAACATTATTATGATAACTAGTAAATATATCCACCTCCGCCGGGCGCAAATATTTAAGTTTTGATGCAATAAAATGTTATATTAAATTAGAAAGATTAATGGAACTAAACACATATATAAAGATTAAACTTATTTTGATTTGTTTTCATTTGATTTCTATATACATTATTCATTATTCGGCTATTATTATAAATAATGATTATTTAATAAACATTGAGAATATAACGTAAATAACTTAGGGAATTGTGACGTTGTTGGTGATAGACAGACAGACATACAATCTCTATTATAATAAGATAACTAGAGACATTGTTGATAAATAAGATGCTAATTAAGATTAAATAATGGCTATTTCGTAATCATTGAAAAAATAACTTAGAAAATCGTGACGGAGTTTCGGTTACAGACAGTTACATAATCTCCATTATAATTGGAGATATAGATAAAACCAACAGTATCAACAATATAAAAGAATTATATTAATACTTGAGATTTGAATAGCAATAAAACCATCGAGAATGTGACATAAATAACTAAGAGAATTGTGACGTCGGTGGTGATATAGTTTCGGGGGGCATTTCGGGAATTTCGCTTGTAAGAAAACTGACTTTATGGAACATCACTGAACAGAAATAATTGCCTCATCGAATGAAAAATTAGCAGCCGAATTCAAACTTTTACATATGAATCTGATTTTCTTTAAAATTCTGTGTAATTTTAAAATTACACCATATTGTAAATAGAATTTGTGTATTTATGATTAAAGATTATCAAAGAATAAAATTGATTCAAGAAGAATTTGGAAATTAAAATCCTTTTTTTTTTCATAAATTTTTCTCTAAATTTTTTATTCGCATAAAGTTTATAGTTTTTAGCTTCTTTTTTACTGGGGGTAAAAAATCGTTTCGTAAATTCCTTTAGATCTTTTTTTTTTTTGTTTGTTTGTTTTGTTTTGTTTTTCTTCCTCTTCATTTTTAAATCATTTTATTCATATTTTTTCTTTCTTTTTCTTTTTGTTTTTGTAGATTTTTATTTTTTATTTATTTATTTTTTTTTTTTTTTTTTTGGCAGGAATAATATTCTTACTTTACACTTTTTTTCATTATTAATAATCTTTTTTCTTTACTTCTTCAAATTCTTCAAATATTGCTGCTGCCGATGTTTCTGTTTTTAACCTTTTTTTTCTTTCTTTTTATTCTTCTTTTTTTTTGTTTTTTTTTTTTTTCTTTCAAAACTTTTCAACATGGCTAAAAAAAGATGTTTTCAAAAGATGAACGCTCTCCGAAAAGGAAAACATAAAAAGACTCCCGTCTTCAATTCTTCTTCATACATTGAACGCGTGACTCACACTGAAGATCATTCGTCGTGAATCACTCGCAGTTCAGCATGTGAGCATAAGGAAAACTTAACTCAATCAGGAAATTGAAAGTGGATCCGTTTAGTTCACGTTCAAGTCCTGTAACATCTCAGTATTCCCTTTTCAGTATCAACCTTCTGTCAAAACGTTAATCATTTTTCATATTTCATGCGTAATTTAATTCTCAAAGTTAGATTTCTCTATTAGATACAGTATTGGCCATAAATATATTTACCCCTACCAGAATTTTTTTTTTTTTAATTAAGAATCAATTTTCTTCTAATTTTTCATAAAAGGGCAATCTTTTTTTAGAAACGGGCCGCGTGAGACATGGCTCATTATCAGGTGGGCCGCATTACAAAAAAGAAAATCAAGGTCATTTTTCGTTGAAGTTACCGCGACTGTTTTCACTACAGAAATTTTAAACGCACTAATAACATGGGCTGTTTTGAGGCAAATCTGACTCATATTTTCTTAGACATCGTTTATAAATAATATTCATTCTATGTATTAATGATTTTGACTATAAATTAAATACTCATTGATAAACTTAGGCAACTCCTGAGGGTATCGTGACGTAAGCAGAGGCATGGTTTCGGTTACAGACAGACTGACACCATATCTCTCCATTATAAGATTTGAAACCATATAACTGTATGCAACCAATTAAAATAGACAACACTCCACTTTGGTCCTTACTTAGGCGAGAAAGGCAGTCGGAGAGGCCCCCTTCGATCAATCGGCTGGTCGTCCATACACCTATATGATAGTCCTAAACTTATTGTCCTTATGGCACTCCCCCCCCCCACCAACACTTTTTATCATATATGCGTAACCATCTGCCTTAGAAATAGGGAAAAGTTGAATTTTTTTCCCTTCAGTGAAAATATATTTTTCTATTAAAAAAACGAAGTATTGGCATAATACTAGCAGGACATGTGGATATACCACAGTATGATGAATTAATTGTTACAACGTTTGATATGTTTACTTAAGAGCTATTACAATAGTTAATTATGTAAAAAGTAACAATGATCTTGATTTAACTCTCTCTCTCTCTCTCTCTCTCTCTCTCTTCTCTCTCTCTCTCTCACACACACACACACACACACACACACACACACATACACACACTCTTTGTTTTCTTTATTTCCTTCTTTTCATCTTTTCATTACATTTGATTGAAACAGATTAACGTTATCGCTTCAGCGCGCTCACTATACAGTATTTGAAATATCGTCATATGATCTGATATAAATCATCACTTCAGAATAAGCCGTTTTAAAAATAGATTCATACAATTTTATTTTTGGTTACAGATGTGTTATAGTTTAACTTTTTGTGACAAGTTTCCATTCTGTAGTGTTTGGTAATAAATAATAACTAATGATATCCATTTTCATTGTTAGTATTGATCCACCCAACCTCTAGGAGCAGGATGTGACTCAAGTCCAATTTTTAAACGGCATTTTCCTTCTCCTAGACCGGTTGCCTAACTAAAGAACCCACTCTGTCCTAATATTTACCCATAACTGAAGGGAGAGCAGATGGATTCATGCATTTTCTAAGGGAATTGCCGTGAACTTTTTTGTTACATAGTAAAAAGGACTTGTGTAATTTTTTTGTCACATAGTAAAAAGGATTTGCGTAATTCTTTGTCACATAGTAAAAAGGACTTGTGTAACGTTTTTGTCACATAGAAAATAGGACATGTGTAATTTTTTGTCACATAGTAAAAAATACTTGTGTAACTTTTTTGTCACTTAATAAAAAATACTTGTGTAATTTTTTTGTCACATAGTAAAAAGGTGTAATTTTTTTGTCACACAGTAAAAAGGACTTGTGTAATTTTTTGTCACATAGTAAAAAGGACTTGTGTAATATCGCGGTCATCTTGACATTCTGATTAAACGTCACTAATCTGACTCATTGCAAGACTCAACACTCAGAAGTTTGTTTCTTTTGTTATTTACCTTGACCAAAATAACAAGTGCAAAGTTGTACAAATTTCAGATTGTGTTAATTGAAAATAAGTCATAAAATCCCTTAGTTGTTATTCAACGAGTCGGCTTGGTGGTCGAATAAGTTGTTTGTTACATACCAGTGTCTTTAGTTGGCCTTCAAGCTGGGATAAAAGCCACAGTTTTAGATATTCATTTTCAAGTAGGCCAATCTTTTTCCATTTGAAATACTGGCGCAATACAGTCTTCTTGCTTATTCACAGACAATGTATTCCATTGATTGATTTATTGATTCTAACAACATGTCAATTTCACGCCTAGAGGTTAGAGAATCATGTTCATTATAATTACTTGAAGAGAAGAAATCTTTTAAATTTGATTGATTGATTTTAACGGTATGTCTACCCGATATGGGTTATTTTATGCCTTGAGCTTAGAGAATCATGTTCATTATAATTACTCACTAAAAGAGAACAAGTCAATTGATTGATTTTAACGGCATGTCTACCCGCCACGGGTTATTTTATGCCTAGGGGTTAGAGAACCATGTTCATTATAATTACTCGCCAAAAGAGAATAATTCTCTGAAAGTTGATTGATTTTAACGGCATGTCAATCCGTCTCAGGTTATTTTGTGCCTAGGGGTTAGAGAATCATGTTCATTATAGTTTATTTATTGATTGATTTTGACAGCATGTCAACCCGTCTAAGTTAGGGAATCGTTTTCATTGTATATTCATACCTACATTTTTTGTACAATTGTTTCTTGAGAGTTTTTGCACACAGTTATATGATATCAAGTAACCCTATCTAATACAAATAATTCATATGGTTTCAAATATTACTATTTTATACTAATAATTATATGTTTCAAGTAATTATTATTACGGTCAAGTTACACTGAAAGCACCGGTTCCCGATAGATCACCGAAGTTAAGCAGCGATGAGGATGAGCCTGTTCAATAATCATTATGGTTGACCACTTAAACAATAGCAGGTACTGTAAGCAACCTGATTCGTTTGGTTATCAAAAATAACGAATGACCCAAAAGAGGGTTGATATGCCATAAAACTAAAACAACGAACCAATTATCGGCATGTCAACCAGTCTAGGGTTATTTTAGGCCTAATTTTACGTTTTTGTGTAATTCTTTCTTAAGATTTTTTTGTAAAAAGTTATATGGATTCAAGTATTCCTATCAAATACAAATAATTATATGGTTTTAAGTAATTATTTCTATTCAATAATAATCATTTTTGCATACAGTTGTATGGTTTCAAGTAACTAACAATAATCCTTAGTAAACAATTTTAGCTTCAGTAACAATTCAGTTAGCTTCAGTAACTATTTCAATAGTAACTATTCTTAATACACATAATTTACAGTAATATGGTATCAGGCATTCTTAGCTAATGCTAATGATTTTGAATAGATCTATGACTCCAGATCAGTGTGAAACTGGGAGTAATGGCAATGAAGGGGCACTCCACACTCCCCAAGAGTACCAGAACTCTGCAGGACATACAGTCTATTCTAAAGCTCACCGACAGTGCGCACAATTCAGTATCCCAAAATCTGCCGCCCTACCTGTTATAGTTATCTACTAAGCTTAGATGTGGCACGAGGCCAGAAGTATGGGGCGCCCAGTGAGAATCGAACTCACTCACAATGGTCTGCGAATCTAACTTACTAACCATTGCACCATGTGAGGTACCCGACTGTCCTTGGTATAGTTATTTACTAAGCTTAGCTTAGATGTGGCACAAGGCCAGAAGTATGAGGCGCCCAGTGAGAATCACTACCAATAGTCTGCGAATCTAGCTTGCTAACCATTATACAACGTGAGGTGCCCCTACCTGTTATATCCACATGACACATTCTTATCTGTCAATCTGTCTGCCTGTCTGTCTACGTAGTTTCTTTTTTGCGCAGGATAACCTTCTTCCATATATTCTTTTATTCATGTTTTTTTTTTCCTTTTCTTTCTTTTTTTTTTTTCTTTTATCTTCCCACCCCAATCTCCTCTGTCTGTCTGTCTGTCTGTCTCTCTCTCTCTCTCTCTCTCTCTCTCTCTCTCTCTCTCTCTCTCTCTCTCTCTTCTCTCTCTCTCTCATTTTTTTACCTCTTCGTTTTGATGTTGATGTTTCTGATTTTTAACTTTGCTTTTCATCTGAAACTTTTCAAATATTCATTTGTATGCACAACTGTATTTCCCTTTGTTTGTTTTTGTTTTTTTTGTTGTTTTTTTTTTTTTTCTATTTTTCTTTTATTCTTATTGTTTTTAGGATTTTTGTGTTTTTTGTTAACGTTTTTGTTTTGTTTTGTTTTTTGTTGTTGTTTTATTTATTTTATTTTTTATTTATATTTTTTTTTTCAAATTTGACTTCAGGCAAACCGCAAGGAAATTTGAACGTTAGATTTTGCAAAAATATATCATTATCCAAGAATTTGGGACTAACTGATTACACACACACACACACACACAAACACACACACATACATACATGCACACACACACACACATACATACATGCACACACATGCGCACACACATAAACATCATATTCTGCTCTGTCTGTCTGTCTATCTGTCTCTTTCTTTGTCTCCCTTTGTCTCTCTTTTTCTACGTATATATATATATATATATATTATATAGAGAGAGAGAGAGAGAGAGAGAGAGAGAGAGAGAGAGATCATATATATCATTTTATTTTATATTGCATATATCATTTTATTGTATATTTCTCAAATAGACATTGTATATGAAAAATTTTCTCAAATATACATTTTATATGAAATTTTGTTTTTTATTGCAAATATTGCAAAATTATATATATATATATATATATATATATATATATATATATATATATATATATCCCGGGATATTAACATCAAGTACTATCTGCTCCATATTGATCGCATAGAATCATCTTCAAAAGAAGACCATAATGCATGCTACTTGTTTAATCATCGTTTGTTTTGTTTTTATTTTTATTCTATTTATTTATTTTTGCTTTTTAATTCTAACTGCTAATTGGTAGTAATAAAAGGTCTACAGGCGTTGAGCTTTGTGGGGCTATTGAATGATGCAGTGGTCATGTGCAACCCATATTTTACATTGAAAGAGTAATGGGTGCATTTGATTGCATCGATTAGTTGCATATAATCGATCAACTATCCCTAATGTTCCGACGCTGTAGATGAATATCTTGAAAAGAGGGAAAAGGTGCAGATCTTTCCCCTTCTAATATATTCAAATAATTGATTATTGTATGGCGTAATCGTATTCAGATTCAGATTCACAATTATTCTCTCTAACCAACGCCTGGTCTCAGCTCTCTTATGACGAATTTCACCGATAGATCAGTCTTAAGTGCACCCGCCGGTAATCTTCAACTTGTTCCTCGTCAATTCCTACTATAAAATAAACTGAACCTTTATTTTATGTCCGTGTTTTTGCAATAAATGTTTTAAATATGTTTGCAATAGATGTTTTTAAATAAAGAAAATAAATATGTTTGCAATAAATGTTTTTAAATAAAGAAAATATATATGTTTGCAATAAATGTTTTTAAATAAAGAAAATATATATGTTTGCAAAAAATGTTTTTAAATAAAGAAAATATATATGTTTGCAATAAATGTTTTTAAATAAAGAAAATATATATGTTTGCAATAAATGTTTTTAAATAAAGAAAATATATATGTTTGCAAAAAATTATTTTTAAATAAAGAAAATATATTCAGTATTGTAAAATAACGGGTGCAAGAAAAATAAAACATTTATTGCAAAAACACGGACATAAAATGAAGGTTCAGTTTATTTTATGGTAGGAATTTACAAGGAACAAGTTAAGGATTACCCACCCGCCTAGGCAGTCGCAAGGTTCCTGGTTCGATACCGGTCCCTACCAACTCAGTGCATGATTAGCACAGATTGGGTAATCTGATCTGAGCGGTAATGTGAGGAGCTGACGGTAGGTGTGCCGCTCTATCTAAGATGCAATAACAATTTTCTTTGTCTAATACAAGCGAAAAGGGGATAGACTCCCTCGTCGTACGGCTGATAGACCAATCCCCCAACTTTACTTTTTACTTTACGTATTCTTAATTTATAATCATACTAGACGATGCGTGAAATCGTTAGGTCTCCATTGCAACAACGGTTATTTGGCTGGCTGGCTGGCTGGCTGGATTTTACGGCATGTCAACCCTTGTTAGGTTATTTTATGCCGATGGCGTTTTGTTTAATTCATTCTTGATGAGTATTCAATAATCTTTTATCTATAATTTTTTTAATAATATTATATATATATATATATATATATATATATATATATATATATATATATATATATATGTTGTGTGTGTGTGTGTGTGTGTGTGTGTGTGTGTGTGTGTGTTACAGTACAGTACAGTAGAAATTTTTGAAAATAACGGTAATTCTGAGTTGATAGGGCTTTGAACTTTCACTGACCTTGTGTGATTAGTCAGCTCAGGCGTGGAAGCGGGAGGTGAACTCGGAATTTCTGCATTTCTAGTTTAGGTTTTTTAAGTTTTCATGTCTTTATTTTCTGTGCGTTTATCGTTAACTTAGGTCGAATAAAAGACGTCTGAAAATAGTCAAATCCTTTAGTTCGTTACTAAAAGCAACAACGAACACAGATGAGGGGGTCTGAAGTGAACCGACCAGAAGAACGGAGAATCAGTCCAGATCTATATAGAGACGATCCGTAGCAGATAGATACGACAATAGGATATCGTGGAAAGAAGGGTCTATGTAACATTCACCCGCGCACACACATTATATATATATATATATATATATATATATATATATATATATATATATATATATATAACAATCATCAGGATATTTTGATGAGGTTCTATTATTTATTTTGATCATTTAAGGTTTTATGATAGGTATACCCAATTTGTTGAAAAATCCGTGTTTTACAATACAAATTTAACTGTTTAAAAAAAAATACCAAAAATCAGGGAATTATTCGATTTTAATGGAATTTTCCGTGTTGATTTATCAATGAATGAATTTTATAATGCATCAGTTATCTTATTTCAAAACTTTCTGATTTTGTTTAGGTTACTTAACTTTGACCACCCACCTTATTTTGGGGGCGCAAAATATCGGTGGAGTTCTATGTGATTTATACTTTTTTGTGCATGAATGAAAAGACAAAAGACCGAAGTTGTGAATAGAAGAAAAGAAAATTAAGGAATCTGCTCTGGTAGTAAAATAAGTTCCGAAAATCGGAAAATAAAATGAAAATGAAAACTAAAAAAATAATTTTTGGAGATTTATTTTTACTTATTTCGATAATTATCTAATTGGTTATTATTTTATAAAAGAAAAGAATATACATCAATATTTGTTCCGTTTAAAAGGGTGGCGCTAAATTTCCAATACAGTTTTATAGGTGTTTTCACACACACACACACACACACATTTTTACACATACACACACATATAGAGTTTGGAGGAAGATATCATCAGGCATACGACAGAATCCTAGCAACAAGGTAACAGCTTCAGAACTTAGCTTTCAGAAATCTTCTGACGAAGGGATCTTTAACCTGAAATATTGAGAATAAATCACAGGTAAACT
>CM042145.1:91893681-91899124 GCA_023376005.1 Doryteuthis pealeii
TGAAGTTGTTGAGAATTATTTTTCATGGGTGAAAATGATTTTATGAAGAAAAAAAAGTTTCATAACGGTTCCCACCCACTAGCCATGCCCACCGGTCCAGTTAGCGTGAAACGACTCGTGCGGTATAAGAATAAGTCGCCACACTTAAACTTTCTCGACCGTTTCACTTTTGTTTTCTTTTGTAGGAGCGGTGTTCGGTAAATTGCTATACCTTTAAAAAAATAAGACCATTAAACGATAGATAGATTTTTAAAATGCTTTATTATGAGTCAACTATATTATTAAAAAATTGATTGAAAGTGTTACTTTTTTTTTGTTCTTCGCCACAAGATTCATAAAATATGAATCAAGTATATCTGCTTGAATGCCATACTGCTATTCATTTTGTCTTGTCTTGTGCATATCCCTCTGTTTATCCTATAGATGTATCAATTTACTGACACTGACCCTACAAAACAAAACGGCCGAGAAAGTTCAAGAGTGCCAAGTTGTCTACCATCGTCCATGGTTAAAATAGAACATACCGACGATAGTGGATCTGGTAGTTACCTTATGTATGATTCAACGATAACATAGCGACAATTTAAGCGGTTTTACCTGAAGCATTATCTTATTACTGGTAAAAACATTCAAGATATTTAATTCATATGTATTGAGCACAATATGTATCAGTGTTTGCCTGATCTGCCAGTTTAGGAGTGAGGGGGTCGTCTATTAGGCCAAATCATGGAATTCTGGCAGAAATTGGGGTCTCACCTTATCTGAAGTCACGTTAGACACGAAGATATACAGCATATCTCTCTCTCTCTCTCTCTCTCTATATATATATTTATATATATATATATATATATAATATATATATATATCCTAATATCACACTATATTTTCTATTACCACTTTTCTGCCAATTTCTCTCTCTCTCTCTCTCTCTCTCTCTCTCTCTCTCTCTCTCTCTCTCTCTCTCTCTCTCTCCTAGTATCACACTCATTTTCTATTACCCTATTCTAACAGTCTCTCTCTCTCTCTCTCTCTCTCTCTCTTCTCTCTCTCTCTCTCTCTCTCTCTCTCTCTCTCTCTCTCTGTGTTGTTTACCTTCTTCACAACTTTACACACACTGATGGAAAATAAAATTGCAACAATCTGAAGGACTATGTTGTTTTGTATTGATACTCTACGTACTAGCTTGTAGTAAAGTAGTGTATATTCAGATACATTATCAAAGCCTGTGCCATTTTGTGATGTAGTAGAACTCATGCTCCTGCACTGTTTACAACACACTGTCAGAATAAAGGTCTAAACCGAATGAACCAATCCAGGCTGTTATAGAGAGAACGCGGCAATTGAACTTTAATCATTTCCCGTCGGTCACGTTCACCAGAGCGGGCAATGAGGTCATTGTCAGTGAGGGACCAAATTACAATAGTAATAATCAAATGAAGATGTTCTTCGTTAACTATTACGACTAAAATTCAGACAAGGATTTAGAGCTGAAATATTTTATTAGCCACGGGCGAGATGTCGTAACTGAATGTTGAAAAGTTAATAAAAAAAAATCAACTCTAAATCCTTGTCAGACATCTTTAGTCCTTTGTTTCTAGAAAATGACATGATTCGGCAATAAATGACCCGAAAAGGTTTGATATACCGTACACAGAAACAACCAAACTTTCTTATTCTCCTGTGTATTATCTCTCACGCTGTTTATATACCCGAAATGTTGAACGGGTATATAACACATCTTGTGAAAGTATCTGTTCTTCCTGAAACCTCACCACCCCAGATCCGTGTTCATTCGAACAGCTGTGTATCTCTCTCTCTCTCTCTCTCTCTCTCTCTCTTCTCTCTCTCTCTCTCCTCTCTTCTCTCCGTTTATTACCCGAAATGTGAACGGTATTATATAACACATCTAGTGAAAAGTATCTGTTCTTCCTGAAACCTCACCACTCCAGATTCGTGTTCAAACAGCTTCTTTCCTAAAAATATTTGCACTGCGAATCGAGTGTCTTACTCTGTCTTCATCCACCCTGTCAGCTGGGACTGTAGAATACTCCGACTGCACCTCTGCAGATGGATAAATTCCCCCTCCCAATGGGACCACCTGTTGGCCCTGGGTGGTAACCAATGATACTTAAGGACGGAATCCTGCTGACTGAGCAGTACATGACGTGCAACACACCGCTTTGGTCCTCACTTAGGCTAGACGAAAATCGGAGAGCCCCCTCTGACCAATCGGCTGGTTACGTAGCGCGCTAGCACCTATATAATTGTCCGGTCTCTATTGCAGTAACGGCAAGCCCCCAGCCCTATTTGTCATATATGTGCTAGAAGGCTGAGGGTTTTAGTGTCCTGTGTGTGACGTTAAACTGCATTTAGGGGTGAGGTTCAATTTCTGGATCTCTGCGGAGTGTGGAGCGTTAACTGCCCTTTCGTCGCCATTTCTCACAGGTCCATTTCTGAAGTGGTAGTATATGTTAGGGGTCCCATGTATAGGTTAAAAAGATCAAAAACGAGTTTTAAAAGTGTTTTTTTTTTTAAGAAATTGAATTTTTGAAAAGTTGACTACCCAACAAGAACGAATAAAACAAAAGCTCTTCGGCATAAAATAACCCAAGATTTGACATGGCGTAAAATCCAACCAACCAACCAACCAACCTGTCTTCGTTTGTGATTCTGCATTGTTGTCCATTTGTATGCATTTACTCCATGAACAGAATATGACACAAGGTCAATTTTAAGCGGGTTACAGCTGGTTTGAATTCAGAATTGTCCTTCTCCTTGAGTGATTGCCATACCAAGGCTAAAGAGTCGAGATTTCCCGAGGGTATTAGCACTATGTGAAATGTAACCATTCTCGTCCAGGACTTGAACTCGGGTCGCCGTGTCCATTTCCTACAACGATAACAATTAGACAACGATTGTTTCCACCACTGAAGAATTAAGGACGAACTCATAAGAGACGTTATCCTACAGACTCCTACACATGGACACACCTATTATTTACCCTTACTAGGAGGGAGAATATAAGAATGCATGCCTTTCTCTAAGCACGGGGTCAAACAGATCATGGGGGTAGACAGCTCTTACCCCGTTACAAGAGCCAAAGTTCCCGAGTTCGAAAAGAAGGTTCCCGAGTCCGAGAAGGTTCCCGAGTCCGAGAAGAAATACCTGAAGAAGACCGGAGGGCATATCGGCATATCGACCGAAACGTTGTACAGATAACAATGAAGATGAGGACAATAGATAATACTAAGATTCTAGATATTTCCATTATTTTGTCCAACCCCCGTACATAGTGCGAAATTATTAATGAATGGATTTTTTTGTACTTAAAATGAAACGTTTTCCTACCGGCTATAACCTTGTGATTTTTAAGTTCAGGGTTAATAAATGCCTTAATCAGTTTTGGTTTGGATTTCTGCTTTGTTAAAAATTTCTAATACTCTTTTTTTTATATCTTTACTCTCTTCATTTGTCATTTTGCAACGTTTTTTATGCTTATCTTGGCCAACTGGCTTTGCTATGTGTGATTTGAGTAAAGAGAGAAAAAAAGTACATAATGCGATTAGTTTGGCAAATTTTCAAGACTTAGCAGTTTGTTGTACCATAATTATATACTGATTTGTTGATTAAAAGAAACCGGCAAACATCTGGGTAATTTTCTCCTTTAGTTGTTAAAATTCCTAGCAAATAAGGCAATTAGAATAACCTCCCTTGACAATTCACTTTGAACTAAGCCGGTAGCTATTTGGAAAGTCTCCGTGCGAAATAAACAAATCTTAGAAACTTTTTCGAAAACAATACAACTGCATGCTTTAACACAAAAATATCATAAAATGTGTTCTTAATAACAATTAAGTTCATTTCAGATGATTTTATGCTAGGAATTTAGCCAACTGACTTTCACTTTGAAACAAGACGGCAGCCATTTTGAATGTGTACGTGCGAAATATACAAATCTTAGAATCATTTCGAAAACAATATAACTGCATGCTTTAACACAAAAATATTATAAAATGTGTTCTTAATAACAATTAAGTTCATTTCAGATAATGCGCACGCACAATTTTATACTAGGAATTTTAACAACTAAAGGTGAAAATTACCAAAATTTGATCATTAAAAAAAAAGGAAGTGGCTAATATTTATTTACAATGTCTTGGCTATAATTCTATCTTTCGTTTATTATAGAGCAAAGACATCTTTATTTTTTGCTCGATTTATCGTTCATTTAAATGTACATTTGCGCTTGGTATTATAAGGATTTGCGGGGTATTAATTTGAAGCTAACACCCACACTCCTATAATGTATTAGGTTATCCAAAAGAGGGCAACCCAACACAGAATATTCTGTAAGGAAAAGATGAAGTCATTTTATTTAGCTCAGTCGGTAGAGCGCGCGATTAGGAATCGTAAGGTTCCAGGTTCGATACCGGTTCCCGCCACCTCAGTGTATGAGTAGCAAAGATTGGGTAATCGGATTTGTGTGGTAAATATAATGTAAAAACAATCTCCCGGGTCTACTGCTAGTGAAACGGTGATAGACTCCATCGCTGCCGGCTGATACCGACAATATGCCACTCTGTCAACTTTATACTTTTTCTTTTATAAGATAATTTTTTTTTTTTTTAAATAAAGTCGTTGGGGTGGCTTAAAGTCGATTTCAGCCAGACAGCGAGAGAGTCTATACTCTTTTCACTAGTGCTAGACCAAGGAGATTGTTTTTGCGTCTGAGTTGGAGCACCACACCTACCATCATCTCCTTACTTTACCGCACAGACCCCGGTGCTATTCAACATTTAATTAAAACAATATACAAAGGGCACAAGGATGTCCCAAGGAACATGAAGAGTTTTAAACCATTTAGAGATATTTATTTGTCTGGGAGTTTTGTGAACAAGACGGGCACACGTGTATAATTGTTGATTGGGCGAAAGGACAGACATTCACTTCATTTCAAGCCCTGTCGGTGATAAAATTAAAAAATTCAGGGCTCACTTTGTCATGTGACAAACGGACATGTGATATTGGAAGCCCCGCCTCTAATATAAAAAGGGAGACAATTCTATTTTGTGTCTCAACAGTATTTACTTGACTTACGTTATTACGGCACAAAGGGCTTCCCATCGCTTTCACTCGGTGATTGGCCGGGACGGCAAAATCCACGAGATGACAAGTTTTCTTCTTCTTCTTGATCACCACTAGGTCTGATCTTCTTGCTCGGATAAGGTGATCCGTCTGTACCTCAAATCCCAGAGGATTTTGTGTGTCTTATTCTCCAGGACAGACTTCGGGTTGTGCATTTAGTTGAATAGTGAAAATTGACTTTCTTGCCACAATTCCCAGTGAATCACCTTTCCCACCCATTATTGTTATCATTATTATTACTAGCAAAATGAAAAAAACGCCCATCTGGGCTCCATGTAAAAGTAAATATCTCCCTGTG
>CM042145.1:91904224-91934224 GCA_023376005.1 Doryteuthis pealeii
TGAATAAACCTGTTCTCCTTCCACCATAGTAGGCCAGAGTGGGTTCTTTAACCTCAGTTAGACAAGTTGTTTAGGTGAAGGAAAACTGACTTCAAAACAATTGTATTCCGCTTAAAAATTGAACATGTGGAAGTGGTTGCGTAAATACATATATATACGAACCAGTAGTTAAAAATAGTCGTTTCAGTTTAAACTATGTAGAACATTGTTTCGACTTTCCAGCTGAAGTTCACGTTCATTTTCACATTCAGTGTCTTGCGTCGTTATCTCTTCAGTTAATTCAAATCTGACACCGTTCAATTAGTGCGTCATTGTTGGTTTTATAAAAAGAGTATTGGAAATTTGTCAATATAACAAAGAATGACTTGATAAGATTGCATTTTCATCTGGAAAACCAATAAAACTATGTTGTTATCGTAAGATATTGCTGGTATATATATATTATATATATATATATATATATATATATATATATATATATATATGGGAGTAAATATGGAAATAAATCCGACAATATTATGAAATTTGAAAAAACAAGTGTTCCAAAAATGAGATGAATTTATTTATCGACGCTTAAACGTTTCGGTTTCTTTAAACCTTCATCAGGATGTATTAAGGGGTGAAGAAATTGATGGATGTTTTATAGATGACAGGAGATGAAAATCTTTATAAAAAAAATTTTTTGTTGTTGTGTAACTGTATTTGTTCAGCGTTATATTTTTGAAAGACGAGTCGCGATCCGCACACGCGAAGATGTTATGACGCGTGACGTAACTCGAAGAAATGCATTCAACAAAAGACAAGAAAAAGTATTAATGGACTTATTTTATGAGAACAAAGGGAACAGATTTTTGAAGCCTGTGCAATTTCACTTTTGCCCTCCCTTAATAATCGACATGGATTTTTTAACATATCACCATTTCTAGCTAAAATAGTTTTAAATAACTACAAAAATACCAGGCTTTATCTAATTATTTAGTTATCATTCCCACTTTTGTTCCCTTTGTATAAATGCATACAAGTACACGTATATACATATATATACATATACACACACACACACACATATATATATATATATTGTACAGATACTATATGTTTGTCTATATATCTGTACGTTTGTTTATAATACTAATTTATTTGCAGATCTTAATATTAATACGATAGTTTATTACACTCTATATGCGTATGCAATGCATGCTCATATGCATCTATGAGAGTGTTCATGTGTATATGATTAATCTTTTCATGAGCAATCAAATAAAATTCACAGAGGTTTATATAAAAAAAATAATTAGAAAATTAATTAGATCACTAATTAGGATAGAGCCTATTCTAGTAGTGACCACCCCAAGCGGGGGTTAACAGGTTTTAATTCAGAATTTTCCTTCTCCTAGACTGGCTGCCTAACCAATGCTAAAGAGCCCAGTCTTTCCTACTATTTACGCATAGCTGTAGGGAGAGTAGTTGGATTCATACCTTTCGCAAGGGTATTAGCACTGTGTGAACAGTAGCTTCGTCCAGGATTTGAACTCGGGTTGACGAGTCTATTTCCTACGACTCTAACCATTACATCACGCGCCTCCAGCTTATATATAATGGAAATAATCCAAGTTTAAAGTATTATTAAATTGTACATGGTGTGTGTGTGTGTGTGTGTGTGTGTGTGTGTGTGTGTGGTGTGAAGATTGACAGAGTATGTGTATTTAGACAGCAGTTTCTTTTTCCTTTTAAGTTTGTTTTATTAAAGATAACAGAAAATTTAAGTCTAATGTACTTTTTTATGAGCTTTTCTTATTTTCATATTAGTTGTCTTATTTGGACAGTTTTATACCATTTCAATATCTCACTTAGACAACTAACACGAAAACAAGAGAAAATATTTATAAAGAACATAACAGACCTAAGCTGCCTATTATTTTCAATATTACATATATAGAGATATAGATACAAAGACAGAAAGACTGACACAGACAGAGATAATTACAGTATTTAATGTCTGAGTTATCTGTAAAGAAGCCTCCTCCTTATCTCGGATAGAGCATCATCATCATCAGGTCGTGCTGATAGCAAGCAGTTAATAAATCTTCTTTGGTGAATAGAGTTTTCTTATAGACAATTTTCTTCAAACTTCCATAATGAATTTTCAATTGGTTTTAGATTCTGACTTTTCGTTGGCCAAGTCATTGATTTTATATGACTTTCCTGAAGAATGGTTCAGAATAGAACCGAAAGTACTCAGAATGTATAATGATAACACTTTCGGATGTTTTCTAAATTCTTTTCAATGTGACAACATTAAGAAAATTGTTGGAATGATCCACATCGTGGATTTTTTGGGGTTTTTTTCAGCAAAATTTGTTTAAATTTTAAAAAATCTGTTTGGTTGGTTGGCTGGTTGTTTTGTTTTACGGCATATCATCCTCGTTCGGGTCATTTAATGCCGACTATAATCATTTTTGATATCGAGTTACTTACAGTACATGTTGGTGCTTAAATGGTCACCTAATTAAGTACTGAACAGGCCCATCGCTGCTTAACTTTGGTGATCTAGGAAAAAATTCTGGTCAAATATCTTCCTCTCTCTCCCTCTCCCTCTCCCTCTCTCTCTCTCTCTCTCTATATATATATATATATATATATATATATATATATATATATATATAATTAAAGATATTAAAGAATTTATTACAAAAATAAAAAATCCTTCCTAATTTCCATTGCTGGCTTACCGTCAACGGTTAATATTCATATTGTTTGAATAAGTGAATTCGTCTGGTGACGAATTTGGAATAAATTTTCTAAATTTCTAAATCTGTCACAATAAGAGATACATTAAGAGATACATTGATTGTTGGCCGAGATTTTTGTGGCGGAAGTGCTCATATTTGAAACTACAACATAATTTTTTTTTGTTTGCAACATCAAGGATTTCGTTTGGAATTCATATCACAGGACTATAAAATTTTAAAATTTTAAAAATTAAAAAATAAAAATCTGTTTTCAAATGCCTTTAAAGTAATAAAGAATTCATCATTCGAATCTGATGAGTCGGGAGAGTTAGACACTTTGCCTAAGCTCCCTGAAATAGACTATAATGCTAAATCTCTAAGTCTTTTGTTATTTCTTTACTTATATATATATAGTTTAAAGGGATTGAGAAAGAATTTATATTGAAAATTACATAGAGTTTGGGCATGGGTACCAGCTGTATCTGATGACTAGCAGTCTGACAGTGAATTCTAATTAGTATTGTGATTGTGGTTTCGTACAGGCTACCTGCATCATGCATTTACATAACACCACCACCAGGGACAGGATGTGACACTAGGCCAACTTTTAAGCGAAGTAAAGCTGGCTTCAATTCAGAGTTTTCCTTCTCATAGACTGGTTGCCTAACTGTAAGCTTTAGCATCCATTTTGAATTTTGAAAGTTTATGAACAGTCTGAGTCAAAGACAAGCAAGTTTTGAAACGTTCTTACGAAAAGAATGGGGGAAATCTCCCTAGTCTATATCACTTTTTCACTAAGACTAGACCAGGGAGATTATTTTTTCATCTGGGTTGGAGAGCCACACCTACCATCAGCTGACTAATTTACTGCACAAGTCCTAGCTGTGCTAATCATTACTGAGTTGGAGAGAATTGGTATCGAACCCGGAAACTTGTATTCTAAGGCGGATATTCTGCTGACTAAGCTAAACTGACCGATGCAGGAAAATAATAATTTCCTATGTGTGTCTAAGCCATTGAAGTTTTATTAAAATTTGATTCAATAATAAAAAAAATGTTTAGTTTTTTCCCAGTCTGTCTTTTTCTTTTCTTAATTTTTTTCCCAATACTTTAGATAGCTAGATATGAACCGACTGAGATATACAGATAATGAACAGAATGAGATAGATAGATAGATAGATAGATAGATACATACATACATACATACATACATTCACAATGAATAGAATGAGATAGATAGATAGATAGATAGATAGATAGATAGATAGATGGGAAAACAAGCACAAAACTTAGAACGCTTCATAAGTCTCGTACCCGATGCTCCCCGCCCAATTCTTTGGCCAGAGGCGTTGGTCTGGAATGAGAGCCAAGAAAAGTCGAATTAGATAAAACAAACACAAACAGGAAGTGTAGGTTCGTTAATCTTCGTTAGCACTCGGTCTGCCCCGTGAAGCTTAAACGCCTAAAGGATCCAGTTCGATATAGAACAAACAACAACAAAAGAAAAAAACAGTTTCCTTACTGGTAAAGTGTTGATTTCTGCAGGCGTCTCTCGCAGATCTGTGTTGGGCACTTTGTCCTGCCAGCGAATGCGTAGAATGTGGTATAATATAATAGTTAATTATTACTTAAAACCATGAAACTGATGTCAAACTAATGATTATTATTAAGTAAAAGAAATTACTTAAAACTACATACAAAACTGACACATTAAGAAATTTAATCATTTAGTCTTTTGAGTCATAGAATATAATCCAAGGAAATATATTTTTTAACTATTTGCGAAAAATGATATCTTGTAGATTGTCTCCGTTTTCACGGATACAAAGTTGCAACTTAATTCGAACACTTAGTAGGACTTTGCTCAAGGTTTCTGGGTTCAATCCTTTTATCTCTGCACGAATATTATTATTGAGCTGTAGCAATGTCTTCAGCGTATTTAAATATACACATTTCTTTAACTCTTTGACTACTTTAACCTACTCACAGCGGCTCTCCCACTATTGCCATCCTACCGCTGATTATTCATTATAACCAAATTTGGTTTGTTTTGTTTTACAGCATATCAATCTCAGTGGGTCATTTAATGCCGATAAAGTTTTGAAATAAATCAATTCTTAATGGATAATACAATTTTTTATAAATACATTTTTCTATTTAACCATAGATGGGACCCTATCAGGTACTACTACTCCGGGTCAGAGTGGACCAGGGAGCAATGGTGATGAAGGGGTGCTCCACGTTCCCCAAACCTAAAAAACTGGAACCTCACCATCATTATAACCAAGCAGAATGACTCAGATTACAATAGTTCTCGGGTGAATAGATTGTGAACTTTGAAATATCGCATCGTACAGGTAAAAATACCAAGGAAATTCGGTACAACCGTGGGAGAAATGTGGTAGGCAAATAGTTAAATAAGCACACAAAAATTTGTTTAAACAAAATCAGACGTTGACTAAGTACACACAATCTAGTTTGCTAGATGAAACCAATTTGTATATAATATTTATGTTTTCTTTGCATAGTTTATACGCTAAGCTCAGTCGGCAGTGCGTCCGACTAGGAACCACAAGTTTCCGAGTTCGATTACCGGCCCTCGCCAACTCAACGTATGAGTAACACGGTGATCTGTGCGGTAAAGTGAGGAGCTGATGATAGGTGTGGCGCTCTACCACAGACGCCAAAAACAATTTCCTTGGTCTAGTGCTACTGAAAAGGGGATAGACTCCCTTGATGTTTGGCTGACACCGACAATAGGCCACTCCGTCGACTTATACGCTAAGAAATTCTATTCTTCGTACTATTGTATGGTCGCACCACAAGGACATTAACGAAAAGATTTGAGAAAAATCTGCATGGGAACTACACAAGGATGCTTCTTCGCTAGTAAGGTATAATGTAGAGGCGATCATTGTGTAATGGTTATCATTGTAGTAAATGGACACAGTGAAACGAAGTTCAAATCCTATACGAGACTGTTTGTATTTCACATAGAAATAATACACTTGGAAATGGTATAAATCCAAATATTCTATCTCTAGATATGGTTTGCATACCTCCCAATAAAAAAATTTTCCCCAGGGGGGGTCAAAAAGAGGAGTTTTCAAATTTCAAAAGATGATACCCTAAACTTTCAAAAGATACCAAATTTAGCTTGGAAACAATTTTTTCCCGGTCCATCTTTTTATCTATCAGACTTGGTCTGGTTTGCGTACTCCCAACCCCCACTAAAAACCTTTCCCCAAGGGGTCAAAAAGAGGAGTTTTCAAATTTCAAAAGAGGATACCCTAAGCTTTCAAAACATACCAGATTTACCTTGGTAACAATTTTTTCCCCGGTCCACCGTCTTATCTACCAGACTACTCCTGCTATGGGTAAAATAGTAAGGCAGACTGGACTATTTAATCTTGGTTAGGAAACCAATCTCGAAGAAGGAAAACTCTGAATTCAAACCTGTTGAATTCCACTTAAAAAATGACCATGTTTCGTATTTTTCTGGAGGGGTTATGTAAATACATAATGTATTTATTCATTAAATTGTGACACAAGGTCAGAAGAATGCAGCATCATTAGAACTCACTAATAATTCTCTGCAAATTTAGCTTGTTAACCATTACACTGTGATGCGCCAAAAAGATATAATGCATACTTGATATCTTCTAAGTTATTCTTTTCTGTATATTTTATAAAAACATTTCAAAAGCTGTTTTAGTTAATCTAATTGTATATATATATATATATATATATATATATATATATATATATATATATATATATAAACCTTTCATCATATCAGATATTAATTTATTTCAACCTCCTGGCTTTTTCGAATCTGATTTCAAAATCAGATTTGAAAAAGCCACGAGGTGGAAATGAATTTATTCTGATAACTGAAAGTTTTTCAGTTATCTATTTATATTTTACTCTGTATATATGAATATATGCGCATATATTTGTATATATATATATATATATATATACTCGTATCAAAGTATTTTACTCCTCTACAGAGGTACAGTCCGTGTATTTTACTGCCCTAGCGTCACACCATCCCCCATGCCTGCAGACAGACTAACCCGTAAAATACTTTACAGTGAACTCAAAGATGGCACGCGGAAGACAGGAGCCTCCCCCCCCCTCAAAGAAATCGGTGCAAAGACCATATTAAGACAACGCTGAAGAAATGTATCATCAAACCTTCAAGCGTGGAAGATCTAGTATCCAACAGAGCGGCTTGGCGAGACGCCTGCCGCACAGGAGCTAAGCAGCTCCATATCGAGATAAACAGGACTGCAGAGCGGCGACGTCTCCGTCGTCATGAACAACCAAATGTAGACGGGAATTTCCCCTGCAATGTGTGTGATGGCATCTGCAAGTCCAGAATTAGACAAACGAGCCACTGAAGATATGGAGTGACGTCATCGTCGTCTGCGACGAACTTCCAAAAGAAAGAAAGAAAGAAAGAAAGAGCGGACAAGGCAGGAAGAGGAATGAATCGCTAATACTAAGTCTGTTAAATACAATATCCATAGGTTTTTACAAGACCTAAAACATTAAGATGCCTAGTAAGATATAGCATCACTAGAAATGTTGGCAATTCTATGAACATCTCTTCTTTGTGTCATTAAGAACAGACAGTTCTAATATGATTATTCATAGCAATCTCTATAATAGAAAAAAAGAGTTCATCATATGAAATATGATACGGTCTCTATAACTTAATCTAGTTCTTCTGAAGTTGATGAAGGATTCACCCAAGAGTGAATTAAGTTATTGTAAGAGATGAACGAAATAAGAGAGGTGAATGAAATAAGGATAAATCAAATAAGAAATATGAATGAACTAAGAGGGACGAATAAAATATGGGAATTGAATGAAATAAAAGATGCGAATGAAATAAAGAGACCAATGAAATAAGAGAGGCGAATGAAAAAAAAAACGAATGAAATAAGAGGTGCAAATGAAATAAAAAGATGAATGAAATAAAAGAGGTGAATTAAATAAGAGAATTGAATGAAATAAAAGAAGCGAATAAAATAAAGAGACGAAAGAAATAAGAGAGACGAATGAAATAAAAAGACGAATGAAATAAGAGAGGCGAATGAAAAAAATTAATGAAATAAGAGAGGTGAATGAAATAAAGACAAATGAAATAAGAGATGCAAATGAAATAAAATAAAAAGATGAATAAAATAAAGTTTGTGAATGAAATAAAAGAAGCGAATGAAATAAAAAGACAAATAAAATAAGGGAGGCGAATGAAAATGAATGAAATAAGAGAGGTGAATGAAATAAGAGAGGCGAATGAAAAAATGAATGAAATAAGAGAGGTGAATGAAATAAGAGAGGCGAATGAAAAAATGAATGAAATAAAGAGGTGAATGAAATAAGAGAGGTGAATGAAATAAGAGAATTGAATTGAATAAAGAGCCGAATTGAATGAAATTGAATGAAATTGAATGAAATATGAATAAAAGAGCCGAAATTGAATGAATAAAGAGGTGAATGAATAAGAGAGGTGAATAAAAATAAGAGAGGAGAATGAAATAAAAGAGACAAATGAAATATTAGCGGTGAAGGAAATAAAAATGATAAATGAAATAAGAAAGGTGAATAAGAGATTTGAATGAATTAAGAGAGGTGAATGAAATAAAAAGAGAAAATTGAAAATAAGAAGGAATGAATGAAGAAAGAACGAAATTTAAAGAGTGAGGATTTTTCTTTGCATGATTACCTGATTAACTAAAAAGGTTAGTAATCTCGTTTTCTTTGGGGGGTCTCTCTCTCTCTCTCTCTCTCTCTCTCTCTCTCTCTCTCTCTCTCTCTCTCTCTCTCTCTCTCTCTCTCTCTCATTTCATCTTCCTTCTCTACTCTGTTTTGTTCAATTGGCTCTCTCTATTCGTTTTACAATTTCTCCCTCTACACCCAGTTCTTTATCTATCTATCTATATCTTTGAGTCCCTCTTCTCTCTCTCTCTCTCTCTCTCTCTCTCTCTCTCTCTCTCCTCTCTCTCTCTCTCTCTCTCTCTCTCTTCTCTCTGGATAGCTATCTATCTCTGAATAGCTATCTATCTCTATTATTTTATTTTTTGAATTTCAAAGTACCAAGATTTTCACAAATTTCCTATAATATATTTTAGAGAAGACAAAACGATCTCAGAAGACAAAATAAATTATATATATTCGCAGGAAAGTAAGATGAAAATTGTGTTTTTTATTATTTATATAAAGGCGGGGAGGTTTAGTTGCAGGTGATTGAAATATAAAAACAAAATCTCTAGGGTGAATGACTCCGAAGTATTAATGTACAAAAACACACGAACGTAGACAGTTCTCATTATAGACAAAATAATTCCGATATTTAACCCTTTACCTTCTGAATGTCAAAAGCTCAGTGACAAGTCGGGAAATAAATGGCGGGAAATAAATGGCGGGAAATAATTGGCGGGAAATGAGTAGTGCTGTTCCATTCATCATGGTGATGACGAGATTGTTTTCGACTGCACTCAATTGAATATATGTGTCGCGACGATGGTTAGAGTCGTAGGAAATGGACTCGTCGACCCGAGTTCAAATACTGACGAGATTATTTGTATTTCACTACAATACAGTGCTATTTTTCTTATTCAAAAAAAATCTAACAAAAATATTAGGATGTTTGAGCGGCTGGAACGGATTAATGGCCATTCAGTTTATTTCAGTGAGGGAAATAGATTTGATATACGAGGAAATTGTCACTCAACTGAATATATGTGTCACTACGATGGTTTGAGTCGTAGGAAATGAAATCGTCGACCCGAGTTCAAATCATGATGAGGCTATTTGCATTTCACATAACGCTAATACCTTTGGGAAAGGTATGAATCCAACTAATTCTATTCTCCCTCTTTCTATGGGTAAATAGTAGGGTAGACGATGCTCTTAACCTTGGTATGTTTTTATACAATACATTGTTATTTTTTTTCTTATTAAAAAAAAGATCTAGAAAAAAAATGAGGCTGTTATTTTTGGAGGGGAACTGGAATGGTTTAATGGCCTTTCAGTTATTTCAATGGGGAAATCGATTTGATATACGAGGAAAATTGGGTCACGAGCGGAACGAATTAAACTCGCAAGGGAAGGTACCACTGGGGAGGGTTGGAATGAATTAATGTGTTTCAGTTATTTCAATGGGGAAAATTGATTTGATATACGAGGAAATTGGGTCACGAGCGGAACGAATTAGACTCGTAAGGGAAAGTACCAGTGGGAGGGCTGGAATGAATTAATGGTGTTTCAGTTTATTTCAATGGGGAAAATCGATTTGATATCCGAGGAAATTGGGGCACGAGCGGAACGAATTAAACTCGTAAGGGAAGGTACCACTGTACTTTAAAAGGGGGTTGGGTTTAGAAAGTTTGATTTCCTTAAAGCAAGCTCTCCGCCCCCTTCCGACAAATTAGGCAAAATCGGAATTCTCCTAAATATTATATTAGGTCAATCAACAATCACTTTTCTAACTTCTGTCGCGTTCTTGATTTCAAATCAATATGGCGATCAAGGGTTGTAATTTTCAGAAACCACAGTGAGTCATTTCAGTAGATCAAAAACCTCGGCCAGCTAACGACAGGAAGGGGGGGGGGCGATTATCAGCTTTAAGTTAACCTATCATCATCATCATGACGCGCTGTATGCACGAATATCCATGACAATCTCTCGCCAACCTTCCCTATCATTCATCGACTCTGGGAGCTCCTCCACGCATCAGCCAGCATCCTTACATAGTTGGTCAATGTAGGTTCTGGCTGGGCGGCCCACATTAGCGTGCCCATGTGCCGGCTTCCACAGTAGTACGTCGCTTACGAGCTCATCCCTGCTTCTCCAGCAGTGTCCCGCATGCCTAGTCCGTCTTACTCGTATGGTTTGTGAGATGGGGGGCAAGTAGCCATACAGTTGCTTCTTTGTGGGGTGCTGCTTCCACGACTTATTCAGGACCGCTCGCAGCATTCTTGTGCAGCTCCCATCTAGCTTATTCTCAAGGCGCTTCGTTAGGGTCCAGGTGGTACAGCCATACAGCAGTACCGACACAACCACAGCCTTTCTTATTCAGTTTTCTTCATTAAGATTTTTATCTTTATTTTCTGGTGTATTGTCGAATAATGGAGGTACCCGTGTGCAATGGTTATTGTTGTAGAAAATGGACACGACGACACGAGTTCTAATACTGGACGAGGCTGTTTTCATTTCGCATAGAGCTCATACCTTTGGGAAACGAATGAATCCGGTTATTCTCCCTCCAGCTATGGGTAAATAGTATGACAGACTGGGCTCTTTAACTTTGTTATGGCAACCAGTCTAAGAAAAAGAAAACTCTGAATTCAACCCCTTTGTAATCCGCCTAGATATGACCTAGTGTCGTACCTTGTTCAGGGCGGAGGGGTTGGGAAAATATATACTCATAATATATCTCATTTCGAACTAGCGTTCTCGTAAGATATTCAGATGTAGTATTTTTATAACGGGGCAAAAGGGGCGATTACCCTGGGCTCCTCTACCAGGTGGGGCAATCTGTATTTCTTTATAAAACCTGCGATAATTATAAAATTAGTTTTATTATTGAAAAAATAAACATAACATATAACAATAATGTAGGAAAAGGTAGGATAAAACGGACCCACGGGGTAAAATAGAACCCCCTTTAAACCCAAGCAGAAAGGGAAGGGTTCAAGATCTGGCTGCTTGATGTCCCTCAATCTTTTTTATTTCTCATGTACCTAATTTAATTTCTCTATATATAAACAATTTAGGGCCCCCTAACCAGAAGTACCCCGAGTCCCCAAAGTCTAAATCCTGCTCCGCGCACAGTCGTGTCTGTGATTGTATTCTTTCTTTGTTAAGTTACTACTACCACTCACAGTCGCTAAACTGCATCTAGTGACGAGGATCCGATGCTGGAACTCTGGGGAGTGTGGAGTACCCCTCATTGCCATTACTCCAATGTCCACCCGGAGTGGTAGCACCTATTAGGGTCCCATCTATGGGTTAAATAGATTACAAAAAGAGTTTGAGAAAATTCCATACACAACATGAATGAATAAAAGAATGGACTACACCTATACATTTTCTGTGTCTACGCATTGTCAATTTACACCTGTTTCTCTGGGTGTCGAAAGACGGTCCAATACGTTCAAGGTAATATCGTGTTTTTTTTTTCATGCCCATGTTTGACACCCAGGCATTTCTTGCGCCGACGTGCGAGTCATCTGCACCTGGTCCCTTGTCGACTTGTCGACCTGGCAATATATCACAAAAGGTCTACGGTATAAAATAACCCATGAGTTGACATGCAGTAAAAATCCAACCAACCAACCAACCAACCAACCATTCACAATATGGCAGATTGATACACTTTTCTCACTCTTTATATGTTTTTCATTTCGAACTCTATACACTTTCATGTTTTCTTTCTTTTGTTACGTTATTCTCTCTTTTCGGAATGGAGGGATGACGTGTTGATATGGAAATAATACTTATCTCATCGTCTGTTCTACGTGGAGAGACTTGAATCTGGTTGCTGGGCCGATGTTGATAATTCCTTGGTGTTTGGAGTCTGGAAACCAGATTGAGGTGCTGGGGGACATCTTGCCTTGTACCATTTTTTTTTTTTTTTTTTTTTTTTTTTGTAATAACACAGATTTGAAATCCGTTTTTTACTCATCACCTCTAGTTTTTAGATATGCATACTGTACATTTTGTACACATACTGTATATAAAGACGTATATGCATTCGGGGTTAATTTCTAATATTGTGTGACTTATGTCTTCTTTTTTAGTTATTATGCAGAAAACTGAGAGCATGGGAATCATTTACGTCAGTCTGTAGTGGCTTCCTTGATAACACACGCGTACCAAATTACCAAGCCTGTATTGAGAAATTGCTAAAGACTTATGAGGATATGGGATGCCGAATGTCACTAAAAATTCATTTTCTCCATTCCCACCGCAACTTTTCCCCTCCAAACCTTGGAGCAGTGAGTGATGAGCACGGGGAAAGATTCCACCAAGACATTATGAAGATGGAGAGCAACTACCAAGGCAAGTGGAACCCCGGCATGATGGGAGACTTCTGCTGGATGCTCTTGCGGGACATCCCGGAGCAAAATACAGCAGATCATCTAAGAAAACACACTTCTAACTGTTTGCAGTACTATTAATTGTGTACATTGTGTCATTTAAGTATATTTATTCCGTCAATGTTCTTTATCTATCCTGTTTTATCTGTAATAAGCTGCTGCAACTGTTGAAATAAGCACGTATATACTCTGTATATACTAAAATGAGACTATTTAAAAGACAGAAAACTGGAGGTGATAGATCAAAACTGTTTATAAATTTGAATTCAGCACACCCAAATTAGTAAAAAAAAAAAGACACCTATTTACATTCTTGCCTCAGACAAAAAATGTTTTTTTGTAGACCAGTGTAATTAGCCCTTCTTTAACTCCATTTTTCAACCACGACCAAGATTCCTTTTGCTGTCACCTCTTTTGTTTGTCTGAAGTGTTGGCCGTACTGGTGGGTTTTTTTTTCTTTCTTTCTCCAAATATTTTCTTCATGTTTCTCTTTCCGTCTTTTCTTGTACGCATTGGCACTCTCAACCTTTTCTGGTTCACTTCCTCAAACCACTCTAATCAATCTCTCAGCACTATTCCTTACATATTCAGCTTGTTGTAGTTCTGCCATGTCCAGCTTTCATTCAACTGAAATCAACCCTCTTCCTTCTTTTCTTAGTAAATATAATCGATCAGCTCTGTCTCTCCGGTGAAAGCCTCTCTGTACTGTCATTAACTTTCTCATTTCCTAAGCTAGGCTTTGTAAATAACTATACCAATGGCAGTCGGGCACCTCATGTGGTGTAATGGTTAGCAAGCTAAATTCGCAGACCATTGTTAGTGAGTTCGATTCTCATTGGGCGCCCAACACTTCTGGCTTTGTGTCACGTCTAAGCTAAGTTTAGTACATAACTATTATATCGCTCCTTGCGAGTTTGACACATCTGCATTAGCTGATGGCCTTTCACGGGAGTCTGAATGCCAGCAAGTCTCCTCGTATCCCCAGGACTCTTCTGAGTATTCTAGTCGGTCTTAACAATGCTGTTGTCTGGATGATCTCAATTATTCCTCTGATTTCCAATTCCTCTTTTCTGTTTTCTAAACTTTTGGGAAACGTTCCAAGTGCACCAATTACAGTTGGTATCACTTTTATACTCATATTCCAGTTTGTTTTTTTTCATTTCTCTGATAAGATGCACATATTTGTCCATCTTTTCGTTTTCTTTCATCTTCACGCTGTGATTATAAATGTTATGATTATCGAGTTTTTCACACCTACTGTAGCCGGTGGTTCACTGGAGGCTGAGTGACAGCAAGTCTCCTCAGGTCTCCAGGGCTCTTCTTAGTATTCTAGTCGGTTTTAACAATGCAGTTGTCTGGATGGTCTCGATTATTTCACTGATTTCCAGTATTTTTCAAAACCTTTGGGAACCGTTACAACGGCACCAACTCCAATTGGTATCAACTTCACCCTCATATTCCAAAGTTTTTGTTTTGTTTTTGTTTTGTTTGTTTTGTTTTTTTTTTTTTGTTTTTTTTTTTGTTTGTTTTTGTTGTTTTTTTTTTGTTTTGTTTTTTGTTTTTTTTTATGGGGAGGTAGTTCTCTGGTAAGATCCGAGTATTTGTCGATCTTTTTGTTTTCTTTCATTTTCACTCTGTAGTCCGCTGGAACGGTAAATCCACTAGATAACAGGTTATTTTTCTTGTTAATTAACACTAGGTCTGGTCTTCTGGCCGAAATTAGGCGTTATTATTATTATTATTATTATTAGTAGTAGTAGTAGTAGTAGTAGTAGTAGTAGTAGTAGTAGTATGCTAGTTTTTCACACCACCATAAGCTGAAGGTTTTTCACTGGAATCTGGGGGACAACAAGTCTCCTCAGGTCTCCAGGACTCCTCTGAGTATTCTAGCCAATCTTAAGAAGGCTGTTGTTTGGATGGTATCAGCTCTTCCACTTATTTCCAATTCCTCTAGTCTGTTTTCTAAAGATTTGGGGACCGTTCCAAGGACACCAACTACAATTGGTATCACTTCAACCTTTTTTTTTTTTTTTTTTTTTTTTTTCTAAATTCTCTGGCAAGGTCCAGGTATTTGCCTATCGTTTCGTTTTCTCTCATCGTCACCCTGTGAACTGGTAGAACTTTAAAATTTACCATTATTATTATTATTATTATTATTATTATTATTATTATTATTATTATTATTATTATTTCACCTCTTGTGAGTTTTTCATAGCAACATAAGCTACTGGTCTTTCACTGGAGTTTGAGTGATAACAAATCTCCTCAGGTATCCAGGACTCTTCTGAGTATTCCTCTTGTACTCTTTCTGTGGCAGTTTGTCTTAGTCGCTCATTATATTCCTTCACTTTAGTCATGTCTACATCGTCGTTATCATCATCATCATCATTAACCTTCATATCATAATTATTATTATTGTTTCCTTTCATTTTTTATCTCCATCAGCATCATCATCATCATCAATATTATTTTTCTTTCTCTTAACTTCTATCATCATCATCATCAATATTATTATTCTTTCCCCTAAATTATATCATCATCATCATCACCATCAATATCATTCTTATTTCGCCTAACTTCTATCATCGTCATCATCATCCTCCATATCATTATTATTATTGTTTCCCTTCATTTTTATCTCCATCAGCATCATCATCATCAATATTATTATTCTTTCCTTTAATTTCCATCATCATCATCCTCATCATCATCATCGATATTATTATCATTTCCCCTAACTTCTATCATCATCATCATCATCAACATCAATGTAATTATTCTTTCCCCTAACTTCTATCATCATTATCATCACAATCATCACTATTATTATCATTTCCCTTAACTTCTATCAGCATCATCATCATCAATATCATCATCAATATCATCATCAATATCATTCATTCCCTTAGCTTCAATCATAATCATTATTATCATCAATATCCTTATTTTCCCCTTCACTTCTATTATCATCATCATCATCAATATTATCATTCCCCCCTAATTTCTATCATCATCATCATCATCATCATCAGTATCATTATTCTTTCCTTTAATTTCCATCATTATCATCATTCTCATCATCAATATCATTATTTTCATCTAACTTCTATCATAAGGATCATCATCATCATCATCAATATCATTAATCTTTTCTATAACTTCGGTCATCATCATCATCCTCATCATCAATATCTTTATTTCCCCCCCCTAACTTATATCATCATCATCATCAATATAATTATATTATTTCCCCTAACTTCTGTCATCATCATCATTATCATCATCCTCATCATCAATATTATTATTCTTTCTTTTTAACCCCTAACCCCATCATCAATCATCATCCTTATCATCAATATCTTTATTCTCCCCCTAACATATCATCATCATCAATATAATTATTATTTCCCCTAACTTCTGTCATCATCCTCATCATCATCATTATCATTATTTCCCCCTTAACTTCTATCATCATTAACTTCTATCATCATCATCATCATCAATATTATTATTCTTTCTTTTTAACCCCTAACCCATCATCATCGTCCTCGTCATCAATATCATTATTATTTCCCTAACTTCTGTCATCATCCTCATCATCATCATTATCATTATTTCCCCCTCAACTTCTATCATCATCATCATCATCATCATCAATATTATTATTATTTCTTTTTAACCCCTAACCCGATCATCATCGTCCTTGTCATCAATATCATTATTATTTCCCCTAACTTCTGTCATCATCCTCATCATCATCATTATCATTATTTCCCCCTTAACTTCTATCATCATCAACAACATCACCATCATCATAATCATCAATATTATTATTCTTTCCTTTTAACCCCTAACCCGATCATCATCGTCCTCGTCATCAATATCATTATTATTTCCCCTA
This sequence comes from Doryteuthis pealeii, assembly GCA_023376005.1. Lineage (NCBI taxonomy): Eukaryota > Metazoa > Mollusca > Cephalopoda > Myopsida > Loliginidae > Doryteuthis > Doryteuthis pealeii. The sequence goes on from CM042145.1 coordinate 91,920,973, forward strand.
ACTTCTGTCATCATCCTCATCATCATCATTATCATTATTTCCCCCTTAACTTCTATCATCATCAACAACATCACCATCATCATAATCATCAATATTATTATTCTTTCTTTCTAATCCCTAACCCCATCATCATCATCATCAGCAGCAGCAGCAGCAGCATGAATATTGTTATTGTAGCTGTTCTTATTATTGACAACATCCGACATTTTATGTTGTGCATGGCTGGAGGCCAAAATGACTCTAAGATCAGTCATGATATAGAAAACACCAAAACCGCTGAAACATTCTCATATTTGTATGATTAACTTTTGTGGAGGCGCGTGATGTAATGGCTACAGTGGTAGGAAATGGACACGGAGAGACGTGTTCAAATCCTGGGAGACGCTGTTGTCATTTCACATGGCACTAATACCCTTGAAAAAGGTTTGAATCCAACTATTATCTCTCCATCTATGGGCAAATAGTAGGACCCGGCTCTTTAACCAGTCTAGAAGGAAAACTATGAATTCCAACCTGTTAAACTCCGCTTAAGAAATTGACCTTGTGTCACATCCTACTCATACGGAGTATATATATATATATATATTAGACAAGACGCATTGAGCTCTGGGTAGATAATAGGATTAGGGAAAAGTGAGTTTGCAAAGACAATTAATTTTTTTTTTAAATAAATACGATCGAAGAATTTAAAATAGAACATTAAAATCATTTCGTAAGATTTCTAAGAAAGGGAACGTTTGAACTAATCTAAATTTAAATGGGCCTGATTCGGGCTGACTGCAGCTGAAATTTAACATACAAATATGTTTCACACACGTTCCAATCTCTCTACACTCACTGAGAAACTAGCATATATAACGAGGTGGTAATCCAGATATATATATAAAGAAGGGGAAAGCCATAGGCAGAATATGAAGTAAGAGACGTGTCAGTTTTTGACTTAATTGCAAATTACGACTAATTAGAACTAATTCTAAAAAATTAAAATTGAATTTTAAAAAATATAACTCAATCCTAGAACTAAGGAATATTTTAGTATGAATTTTGTGCCATTAAAGTAAATAGGAAAAAAGCCTTTAGCAAACAATTTATTCAGCTTTAGTATGATAATAGATTTGTACGATTATTTTTAGTGGTATCAGCATATGAGGATATGTATTAACTTCTTGAATTGTTTATTGCTTTGTTTTGTTTTTTCAAAGTCAAAGGGCCGGGTTAGCTCAGTCAGTAGAGCGTTTGGCTAGAAACCACAAGGTTCCTAGTTCGATGCCGGCCCTCGCCAACTCAGCGTATGAGTAGCACAGGGAACTATGCGGTAAAGTAAGAAGCTGGTGGTAGGTGTGGCGCTCCTCCTCAGACGCAAAAACAATCTCCTTGGTCTAGCGCTAGTGAAAAGGGGATAGACTCCCTCGCTGTCCAGTTGATACCGACTTTAGGCCACCCCGACGACTTTACTTTACTTATGAAAGTCAAACCCAGTTCTCCGACCCTCTCATCATTAAACTCCTGAATAGATTTGACTCGATGTCTAACTCTAAGGAGATTATGATATGCTGCATCCCAAGGAGTGACAGGAAATGAAAGAGCTGACTCTGCGGCTAAATCGGCTCTAGATTTGATCCCCGACAAGTTCAAGATTCCATATACTAACTTGAAACCTAAAATTAATAGATTCCTTCATACAAAATGGCAACAACGCTGGAATAACAACATCCACAATAAACTCTTCCTAATTAAACCCACTTTGGGAGGCTGGAGACCAGCTTTAAGAAAGTCTAGAAAGGAACAAGGTATTGTGTCCCGATTACGCATTGGTCGCACAACACTAACGCACTCCTATATACTCAAACAAGAACAACAACCACGGGGGGGGGTGAAACATGTTAAACACCTTTGACTGTTAAACACTTATTCATGGAATGCAGATTTTTCGCTCACAACCGTTATTTCAATGCAAACAATATGAAAGATCTATTTGAAAATGTCATCATGGAGAACATTCTGTCCTTTTTGAGGGAAATAAAATTATACCATAGAATATAGGCATGAACTTAATCAATACCATACAACATGATCCCCAATGGTGCTAACACATTATACAAAAGTATAAATATAAATACGCAACATATATTACTTCCTAGCCGTTAGGCATGACATAACCCCAGACTGCCCATGCTGTTAAAATCAATAAATCAACCAACCAACCGGTAATCTTTACAATGGGCAGTCATTTTCATCAACATTATTATGATTACTAGTAAATATATCCACCCTCCGCCGGGCGCAAATATTTAAGTTTTGATGCAATAAAATGTTTTATTAAATTAGAAAGATGAATGGAAGTAAACACATATATAAAGATTAAACTTATTTTGATAAATACACACATAAACAAGCACCCCCTAACCACACACACACACACAGAATTTGGAAGACCCTTATTTTGATAAATACACACATAAACAAGCACCCCCAACGACACACACACACAGAATTTGGAAGACCCTAGACAACAAATTGAGCAACTGCTAGCACCACTTCAGTTCGAGTATTCTTCTGATGATGGGATGTTTCATCCCGAAATATTAAGAATAAAATGACAGGTTAACAAACAACATCATAGTTACCTTCTTTTTTCTTTACACTTGCATTGTGATAGCCTTCAAAACCAACCAACAAACCAATATAAACACAATGCTCCAAGCAAATTACAAAACCCTTTTATTTTGATTTTTTTTCATTTGATTTCTATATACATTATTCATTATTCGGCTGATTTTTTTAGATGAGGCTTGATGATTTGTATTATTTAAATTTTGGTGTTCGAAGTTCCATGAAGACACGCGATTGTAAAATGAAGGCTTCTGATTACGACATGAAGTCTCCCGAGTTCGACAAGAATGTCCCCGCGTTTGATAAGAAACACCTAAAGGAGGGCACATCGGTCGAAAGGTTCTATATATAACAATAAGGACGAGGACAACAGTCCAAAAATCTAAATGATACAAATTATTCATTATTTCGTTAAACAAAGGAGGCATAATCGAAAAATAGAACAGCTTGGACACTAGCTATTTCCATCACTCCCAGCTTTCATTGCTAAATTTTCCTTATTTAACTAAATTAGGCGATAAAGAATAAAATTACAGTTATTTCTTTTTGTTTATGGATTTCTTTTAAGATTTATCGGCGTGATTTTTGTTCATATTTATCCGAATAAAACCAAGCAGTTAAAAAGCAGTAAGTAATAAAGTCAACGGAGTGACAACGAGAGAGTCTATCTCCTTTTCGCTAGCGTTAGACCAGGCCGATTGTTTTTTGCTGAGGTAGAGCGCCACACCTACCGTTAACTTCTAGATGCTTTAACGCATATATATATATTTACTAACCCCTCCGCACGAGCAGGATGCGACACAAGGTCAATTTATTAAGCGGAGTTTAACAGGTTTGAATTCAGAGTTTTCCTTCTCCTAGACAGGTTGCCTAACCAAGGTTAAAGAGACCAATCTGCCCTACTATTTATAGCTTGAGGGAGAGTAGGATTCATATCTTTCCCAAGGGTTTTAGTGCTATGTGAAATGCAAACAGTTTCGTCTAGGAATTGAACTCGGGTCGACGATTCCATTTCCTATGACTCTAACCATTATGCCAAGCGCCTCCAATATAACGCATATATCAGCTTACACAAGATGAGCTACTCAAGCGCTGAGTTGGAAGGAGCCGGTATTGAACCCGGGACCTTGCGATTCGTAGGCGAATGCCTTACCAACCGAGCTAAACCGGCCCCTATGAATCAATAAAACAAAGCAAATCATTTTTTTAAATATCAATATGAAAATTGGCCTTCCCGTTTACACTGTAAATTGTAATTTAATTGTATATTTAAATAAAATTTCATGTTATTAGTATTAGCAAGTGGCCGCTAGCATTTCAGTTTTAATGTAATAAAATATTAGATTAGATTTGAAAAACTAACGAAAATAAAGAAGAACGAATATAAAAGTATTTCACTTGTTTTAATGTTATTTGATTTGATTTCTATACAAAATTATATATAGGATTGCTTTTAATACGTTTCAGAATAACATGATAGTATTTGAAATCAGTAACAGCAAATAATTATTTATTAAACCCAGTTTTGTTAAAATCATTATGCAAATTATTCTCACCATATATTATGCAGATCCTAGAGATATATAAGACCTATTTCAGGATTTCAAAGCCATTAATAATATTGTCACGCCCTCATAAGTGGGATGAGAGGCAAATACCATAATATTGACAGTTTTGCGGCAAATCTAATTCAGCGGGACTTTAAAAGAGATCGTAGTTAATAATTAAGATGCTAATTAAGATTAAATAATGATTATTTAATAAACATTGAGAATATAACGTAAATAACTTAGGGAATTGTGACGTTGTTGGTGATAGACAGACAGACATACAATCTCTATTATAATAAGATAACTAGAGACATTTTTGATAAATAAGATGCTAATTAAGATTAAATAATGGCTATTTCGTAATCATTGAGAAAATAACTTAGAAAATCGTGACGTAGTTTCGGTTACAGACAGTTACATAATCTCCATTATAATTGGAGATGTAGATAAAACCAACAGTATCAACAATATAAAAGAATTATATTAATACTTGAGATTTGAATAGCAATAAAACCATCGAGAATGTGACATAAATAACTAAGGGAATTGTGACGTCGGTGGTGATATAGTTTCGGGGGGCATTTCGGGAATTTCGCTTGTAAGAAAACTGACTTTATGGAACATCACTGAACAGAAATAATTGCCTCATCGAATGAAAAATTAGCAGCCGAATTCAAACTTTTACATATGAATCTGATTTTTTTTTTTTAATTCTGTGTAATTTTAAAATTACACCATATTGTAAATAGAATTTGTGTATTCATGATTAAAGATTATCAAAGAATAAAATTGATTCAAGAAGAATTTGGAAATTAAAATCCTTTTTTTTTTTTTTCATAAATTTTTTCTCTAAATTTTTTATTCGCATAAAGTTTATAGTTTTTTAGCTTCTTTTTTACTGGGGGTAAAAAATCGTTTCGCAAATTCCTTTAGATCTTTTTTTTGTTGTTTGTTTGTTTTATTTTGTTTTTCTTCCTCTTCATTTTTAAATCATTTTATTCATATTTTTTCTTTCTTTTCTTTTTTTTGTAGATTTTTATATTTTTTTTTATTTTTTTTTTTTTTTTTTTGGCAGGAATAATATTCTTACTTTACACTTTTTTTCATTATTAATAATCTTTTTTCTTTACTTCTTCAAATTCTTCAAATATTGCTGCTGCTGATTTCTGTTTTTTTTTTTTTCTTTCTTTTTATTCTTCTTTTTTTCTTTGTTTTTTGTTTTTTTTTTTCTTTCAAAACTTTTCAACATGGCTAAAAAAAGATGTTTTCAAAAGATGAACGCTCTCCGAAAAGGAAACATAAAAAGACTCCCGTCTTCAATTCTTCTTCATACATTGAACGCGTGACTCACACTGAAGATCATTCGTCGTGAATCACTCGCAGTTCAGCATGTGAGCATAAGGAAAACTTAACTCAATCAGGAAATTGAAAGTGGATCCGTTTAGTTCACGTTCAAGTCCTGTAACATCTCAGTATTCCCTTTTGAGTATCAACCTTCTGTCAAAACGTTAATCATTTTTCATATTTCATGCGTAATTTAATTCTCAAAGTTAGATTTCTCTATTAGATACAGTATTGGCCATAAATATATTTACCCCTACCAGCATTTTTTTTTTTTTTAATTAAGAATCAATTTTCTTCTAATTTTTCATAAAAGGGCAATCTTTTTTTAGAAACGGGCCGCGTGAGACATGGCTCATTATCAGGTGGGCCGCATTACAAAAAAGAAAATCAAGGTCATTTTTCGTTGAAGTTACCTCGACTATTTTCACTACAGAAATTTTAAAAGCACTAATAACATGGGCTGTTTTGAGGCAAATCTGACTCATATTTTCATATACATCGTTTATAAATAATATTAATTCTATGTATTAATGATTTTGACTATAAATTAAATACTCATTGATAAACTTAGGTAATTCCTGAGGATATCGTGACGTAAACAGAAACTTTAACTCTAACTTTAGCTAAGGATGACACAAGGAGAGATGAAGACACCAGACATCAAAGTGGGAGCGCCCAAATTTCCAGCTAGAGGTATCAAACAACGAACTATGGGATACTTAATTTTTATCACAAGACATTAGCGTGAAGTGAAAAATAAACAGTATTGTTCACGATTTGAATTCGGGTCGCCGATTCCATGTCCTCTTACGATAACCGTTTCGCTAATCGCACCTAATCTCAAGTTTAATATGTATTCATACAACTCCGCTTGATCCGAAATCAGTCCAATCTTTTTTTTCTTTTTTTAAAGTCTAGTACAGCTAGTATCAAACAACGATCTATGGGGTACGTAATTTTTATCACTAGATATGGCGCCCGTAATTTTTGTCACAGTTTTGTGAGGTACGGATTTTTTGAGATACGTAATTTTAGTCTCAATGTATGAGATACGTAATTTTAGTCTCAATGTATGAGATATGTATTTTTGTCCCATTGTATGAGGTACGAGGGTGAGTAAAAAAGTAATGCCATTTTCGTTATTTTATGTGAAGTTTTTTTTAATAAAACTAAGGCCTACATTGAGACCCTAACGAGGCTCAGAGAAAGAATCCGACGAGTAATACCCAACTTGCCAATCGACAATGTCCTCCTTCAGCATGAATATACTCGACCTCACACAAACATCAGGACAAGGGAGAAAATCGCCTCATTCGGGTGGACAATTTTACCGCATCCTCCATACTCACTTGATTTAGCGCCTTCAGACTAACATCTCTTCGGTCCTATGAAAGAGGGTTTAAGAGGCAAACATTATTCCAGTGACGAGGAAGTGAAATCTATAGTGAAGAAGTGGCTCAAAGAACAGTCAACAGAATTTTACGGGACAGGGATACATACTCTCATTCGAAGGTGGAACATTGATATTGAGAGAAACGGTGTCTATGTGGAGAAGTAGGGATGTGATCTACAGAGGACCAGCTTTATTTTGATGTATAATACATGTCCCTGTGTTGGTAATTATACATGTCCTAAACAAAATGGCATTACATTTTGACTCACCCATGTACGTAATTTTTGTCACAAGATTTGAGGTGCATACATTTTGATACAAGCTATGAAGTACGTAATTTTTGTCATAAGTAATGAATTACGTATTTTTTTGTCACAGAGCATGAGATACACCATTTTTGTCACAAGATATAAAGTACGTTGTTTTTGTTATAATTTATAAGTTTCCTCATTTGTTGTCACAACGTATGAAGTACGTAAGTTTTTGTAACAGGGTATGAGCTACGTAAGTTTTTATACAAGTTATGAAGGACGTATTTTTTGTCACAAGGAATGAGGTATGTTGTTTTGTCACAATTTATGAGTTTCGTAATTTTTTTTGTCACATAGTAAAAAGGACTTGTGTAATTTGTTGTCACATAGTAAAAAAGACTTGTGTAATTTTTTTGTCTCATTAGTAAAAAGGACTTATGTAATTTTTCTGTCACATTAGTAAAAAAGACTTGTGTAATTCTTTTGTCACATAGTAAAAAGGACACGTGTAATTCTTTTGTCACATAGTAAAAAATACTTGTGTAACTTTTTTGTCATATAGTAAAAAGGACTTGTGTAATTTATTTTTCACATTAGTAAAAAAGACTTGTATAATTTTTTTGTAAAATTAGTAAAAAGGACTTGTGTAATTCTTTTGTCACATAGTAAAAAGGACTTGTGTAATTTATTTGTCACATTAGTAAAAAGGACTTGTGTCATTTTTTTGTCACATTAGTAAAAAGGACTTGTGTCATTTTTTTGTCACATTAGTAAAAAGGACTTGTGTAATTCTTTTGTCACATTAGTAAAAAGGACTTGTGTAATTCTTTTGTCACATAGTAAAAAGGACTTTTGTAATTTTTGTCACATTAGTAAAAAGGACTTGTGAATTTTTTTTGTCACATAGTAAAAAGGACTTGTGTAATTTATTTGTCACATTAGTAAAAAGGACTTGTGTAATTCTTTTGTCACATATTAAAAAATAATTGTGTAACTTTTTTGTCAAATAGTAAAAAGGACTTGTGTATTTTTTTGTCACATTAGTAAAAAGGACTCGTGTAATTTTTTTGTCACATTAGTAAAAAGGACTCGTGTAATTTTTTTTGTCACATAGTAAAAAATACTTGCGAAATTTTTTTGTCTCATTAGTAAAAAGGACTTGTGTAATTTTTTGTCACATAGTAAAAAGGACTTGTGTCATATCGCGGTCATCTTGACATTCTGATTAAACGTCACTAATATGACTCATTGCAAGACTCAACACTCAGAAGTTTGTTTCTTTTGTTATTTACCTTGACCAAAATAACAAGTGCAAATTTGTACAAATTTCAGATTGTGTTAATTGAAAATAAGTCATAAAATCCCTTAGTTGTTATTCAACGAGTCGGCTTGGTGGTCGAATAAGTTGTTTGTTACATACCAGTGTCTTTAGTTGGCCTTCAAGCTGGGATAAAAGCAACAATTTTAGATATTCATTTTCAAGTCGGCCAATCTTTTTCCATTTGAAATACTGGCGCAATACAGTCTTCTTGCTTATTCACAGACAATGTATTCCATTGATTGATTTATTGATTCTAACAACATATCAATTTCACGCCTAGAGGTTAGAGAATCATGTTCATTATAATTACTTGCTTAAAGAGAAGAAATCTTTGAAATTTGATTGATTGATTTTAACGGCATGTCTACCCGCTATGGGTTATTTTATGCCTTGAGCTTAGAGAATCATGTTCATTATAATTACTCACTAAAAGAGAACAAGTCAATTGATTGATTTTAACGGAATGTCTACCCGCCACGGGTTATCTTATGCCTAGGGGTTAGAGAACCATGTTCATTATAATTACTCGCCAAAAGAGAATAAATCTCTGAAAGTTGATTGATTTTAACGGCATGTCAATCCGTCTTAGGTTATTTTGTGCCTAGGGGTTAGAGAATCATGTTAATTATAGTTGATTTATTGAGTGATTTTGACAGCATGTCAACCCGTCTAAGTTAGGGAATCGTTTTCATTGTATATTCATACCTACATTTTTGTGCAATTGTTTCTTGAGAGTTTTTGCACACAGTTATATGATATCAAGTAACCCTATCTAATACAAATAATTCATATGGTTTCAAATATTACTATTCTATACTAATAATTATATGTTTCAAGTAATTATTATTGCGGTCAAGTTACACTGAAAGCACCAGTTCCCGATATATCACCGAAGTTAAGCAGCGATGAGGATGAGCCTGTTCAATAATCATTATGGTTGACCACTTAAGCAACAGCAGGTACTGTAAGCAACCTGATTCGTTTGGTTATCAAAAATAACGAATAACCCAAAAGAGGGTTGATATGCCATAAAACTAAAACAACGAACCAACTATCGGCATGTCAACCAGTCTAGGGTTATTTTAGGCCTAATTTTACATTTTTGTGTAATTGTTTCTTAAGATTTTTTGGCAAAAAGTTATATGGATTCAAGTATTCCTATCAAATACAAATAATCATATGGTTTTAAGTAATTATTTCTGTTTAGTAATAATCATTTTTGCATACAGTTGTATGGTTTCAAGTAACTAACAATAATCCTTAGTAAACAATTTTAGCTTCACTAACTATTCAGTTAGCTTCAGTAACTATTCAGTTGGATTCAGTAACTATTTAGTTAGATTCAGTTACTATTAGTTAGATTCAGTAACTATTCAGTTGGATTCAGTTACTATTCAGTTGGATTCAGTAACTATTTAGTTAGATTCAGTACTATTCAGTTATTCAGTTAGTTAATTCAGTTAGATTCAGTAACTATTCAGATTCAGTTCTTCAGTAACTATTCAGTTAGCTTCAGTAACTATTCAGTTGGATTCAGTAACTATTCAGTTAGATTCAGTTACTATTCAGATTCAGTAACTATTCAGTTGGATTCAGTAACTATTCAGTTATTCAGTTACTATTCAGTCAGTACTATTCAGTTAGATTCAGTTACATTCAGTTATTCAGTAAACTATTCAGTTAGATTCAGTTACTATTCAGTTAGATTCAGTAACTATTCAGTTAGATTCAGTTAGATTCAGTAACTATTCAGTTTATTCAGTAACTATTCAGTTAGATTCAGTAACTATTTCAATAGTAACTATTCTTAATACACATAATTTACAGTCATATGGTATCAGGCATTCTTAGCTAATGCTAATGATTTTGAATAGATCTATGACTCCAGATCAGTGTGAAACTGGGAGTAATGGCAATGAAGGGGCACTCCACACTCCCCAAGAGTACCAGAACTCTGCAGGACATACAGTCTATTCTAAAGCTCACCGACAGTGCGCACAATTCAGTATCCCAAAATCTGCCGCCCTACCTGTTATAGTTATCTACTAAGCTTAGATGTGGCACGAGGCCAGAAGTTTGGGGCGCCCAGTGAGAATCGAACTCACTCAATGGTCTGCGAATCTAGCTTACTAACCATTACACCATGTGAGGTACCCGACTGTCCTTGGTATAGTTATTTACTAAGCTTAGCTTAGATGTGGCACAAGGCCAGAAGTATAGGGTGCCCAGTGAGAATCGAACTCACTAACAAACGTCTGCGAATCTACCTTGCTAACCATTATACTACGTGAGGTGCCCCTACCTGTTATATCCACATGACACATTCTTATCTGTCAATCTGTCTGTCTGTTTGTCTATGTGGTTTCTTTTTTGTGCAGGATAAACTTTCTTCCATATATTCTTTTTATTCCTGTTTTTTCCTTTTCTTTTCTTTTTCTTTTTCTTTATCTCCTCACCCCAATCTCCTCTGTCTGTCTGTCTGTCTGTCTGTCTGTCTGTCTGTCTCTCTCTCTCTCTCTCTCTCTCTCTCTCTCTTCTCTCTCTCTCTCTCTCTCATTTTTTCTACCTCTTCGTTTTGATGTTGATGTTTCTGATTTTTAACTTTCGCTTTTCTTCTGAAACTTTTCAAATATTCATTTGTATGCACAACTGTATTTCCCTTGTTTGTTTGTTTTGTTGTTTTTTCTATTTTTCTTTTATTCTTATTGTTTTTTTAGGATTTTTGTGTTTTTTGTTAACGTTTTTGTTTTGTTTTGTTTTTTCTTGTTTTATTTTTTATTTTATTTTTTTTTTCAAATTTAACTTCAGGCAAACCGCAAGGAAATTTGAACGTTAGATCTTTGCAAAAATATATCATTATCCAAGCATTTGGGACTAACTGATTACACACACACACACACACACACACACACACACACACACACACATACACACAAACACAGGCACACACATGCACACACACACATAAACATTATATTCTGTTCTGTCTGTTTGTCTATCTGCCTCTTTCTTTGTCTCCCTTTGTCTCTCTTTTTCTACGTATATATATATATATATATATATATATATATATATATATATATATAGAGAGAGAGAGAGAGAGAAGAGAGAGAGAGAGGTCATATATATTTTTATTTTATATTGCATATATCTTTTATTGTATATTTCTCAAATAGACATTGTATATGAAAAATTTTCTCAAATATACATTCTATATGAAATTTTGTTTTTTATTGCAAATATTGCAAAATTATATATATATATATATATATATATATATATATATATATATATATATATATATCCCCGGGATATTAACATTAAGTACTATCTGCTCCATATTGATCGCATAGAATCATCTTCAAAAGAAGACCATAATGCATGCTACTTGTTTAATCATCGTTTGTTTTGTTTTTATTTTTATTCTATTTATTTATTTTTGCTTTTTAATTCTAACTGCTAATTGGTAGTAATAAAAGGTCTACAGGCGTTGAGCTTTGTGGGGCTATTGAATGATGCAGTGGTCATGTGCAACCCATATTTTACATTGAAAGAGTAATGGGTGCATTTTATTGCATCGATTAGTTGCATATAATCGATCAACTATCCCTAATGTTCCGACGCTATAGATGAATATCTTGAAAGGAGGGAAAAGGTGCAGATCTTTCCCCTTCTAATATATTCAAATAATTGATTATTGTATGGCGTAATCGTATTCAGATTCACAATTATTCTCTCTAACCAACGCCTGGCCTCAGCTCTCTAGTGACGAATTTCACCGATAGATCAGTCGTAAGTGCACCCGCCGGTAATCTTCAACTTGTTCCTCGTCAATTCCTACTATAAAATAAACTGAACCTTTATTTTATGTCCGTGTTTTTGCAATAAATGTTTTAAATATGTTTGCAATAGATGTTTTTAAATAAAGAAAATATATATGTTTGCAATAAATGTTTTTAAATAAAGAAAATAAATATGTTTGCAATAAATGTTTTTAAATAAAGAAAATATATATGTTTGCAATAAATGTTTTAAATAAAGAAAATATATATGTTTGCAATAAATGTTTTTAAATAAAGAAAAATATATATGTTTGCAATAAATGTTTTTAAATAAAGAAAATATATATGTTTGAATAAATTTTTAAATAAAAAATAAATATGTTTGCAATAAATGTTTTTAAATAAAGAAAATATATATGTTTGCAATAAATTTTTAAATAAAGAAAATATATTCAGTATTGTAAAATAACGGGTGCAAGAAAAATAAAACATTTATTGCAAAAACACGGACATAAAATGAAGGTTCAGTTTATTTTATGGTAGGAATTTACGAGGAACAAGTTAAAGATTACCCACCCCCCTAAGCAGTCGCAAGGTTCCTGGTTCGATACCGGTCCCTACCAACTCAGTGCATGATTAGCACAGATTGGGTAATCTGATCTGAGCGGTAAAGTGAGGAGCTGACGATAGGTCTGCCGCTCCATCTAAGATGCAATAACAATTTTCTTTGTCTAATACTAGCGAAAAGGGGATAAACTCCCTCGTCGTACGGCTGATAGACCAATCAGCCAACTTTACTTTTTACTTTACTTATTCTTAATTTATAATCATACTAGACGATGCGTGAAATCGGTGGGTTCCCATTGCAACAACGGTTATTTGGCTGGCTGGCTGGATTTTACGGCATGTCAGCCCTTGTTAGGTTATTTTATGCTGATGGCGTTTTGTTTAATTCATTCTTGATGAGTATTCAATAATCTTTTATCTATAATTTTTTT
>CM042145.1:91941724-91996724 GCA_023376005.1 Doryteuthis pealeii
AACGTATTGAAAAAAATTTCTCTCTCCCGAAGACCAGGATTGATGAGATTACACAGTTTTATTTTACCGTATGGGCTACCATAGATTTTTACTTATTCACACTCAAAAATCTAGTCCATCGGTGGTCGATTTATACGCATTTATCTCCCTTACAATAGCTAATCATTAGGAAATGATAAAATTGACTTTCGCTATTTTTCATCTATTTCTGAACGTCTTCTATGTGTGAAGTTGTTGAGAATTATTTTTCATAGGTGAAAATGATTTTATGAAGAAAAAAAAGTTTCATAACGGTTCCCAGCCACTAGCCATACCCACCGGCCCAGTTAGCGTGAAACGACTCGTGCGGTATAAGAATAAGTCGCCACACTTAAACCTTCTCGACCGTTTCACTTTTGTTTTCTTTTGTAGGAGCGGTGTTCAGAAAATTGTTATACCTTTAAAAAAAAAATTAAACGATAGATAGATTTTGAAAATGCTTTATTGTGAGTCAACTATATCATTAAGTATTTGATTGAAAGTGTTACTTTCTTTGTTGTTCTCTGGCCACAAGAATTCATAAACATATGAATCTAGCATATTTGTTTGAATGCCATACTGCTTTTCATTTTGTCTTGTCTTGTGGCATATCCCTCTGTTTATCCTATAGATGTATCAATTTACTGAACACCGACCCTACAAAACAAAACGACCGAGAAAGTTCAAGAGTGCCAAGGTGTCTACCATCGTCCATGGTTAAAATAAGACCATAACCGACGATAGTGAACATATGGTAGTTACCTTATTGTATGATTCAACGATAACATAGCGACAATTTAAGCGGTTTACCTTGAAGCATTATCTTATTACTGGTAAAACATTCAAGATATTTTATTCATATGTATTGAGCACAATATTGGTATCAGTTGTTTGGCATGATCTGCCAGTTTAGGTGAGTGGGGGGGGGTCGTCTATTAGGCCAAATCATGGAATTCTGGCAGAAATTGGGGTCTTACCTTATCTGAAAGTCACGTTAGACACGAAGATATAGCATATCTCTCTCTCTCTCTCTCTCTCTCTCTCTCTCTCTCTCTCTCTCTCTCTCTCTCTCTCTATCTCTATCTCTATCTATCTATCTATCTATCTATCTATATATATATATATATCCTAATATCACACTCATATTTTTTCTATTACACTTTCTGCCAATTTCTCTCTCTCTCTCTCTCTCTCTCTCTCTCTCTCTCTCTCTCTCTCTCTCTCTCTCTCTCTCTCCTAGTATCACACTCATATTTTTCTATTACACTATTCTAGCAGTCTCTCTCTCTCTCTCTCTCTCTCTCTCTCTCTCTCTCTCTCTCTCTCTCTCTCTCTCTCTCTCTCTCTCTCTCTCTCTGTGTGTTGTTTACCTTCTTCACAACTTTTACACACACTGATGGAAAATAAAATTGCAACAATCTGAAGGACTATGTTGATTTTGTATTGGATACTCTACGTACTAGCTTGTACGTAGAGTAGTGTATATTCAGATACATTATCAAAGCCTGTGGCCATTTTGTGATGTAGTAGAACTCATGCTCCTGCACTGTCTACAACACACTGTCAGAATAAAGGTCTAAACCGAATGAACCAATCCAGGCTGTTATAGAGAGAACGCGGCAATTGAACTTTAGATCATTTCCCTGTCGGTCACGTTCACCAGAGCCGGGCAATGAGGTCATTGTCAGTGAGGGCACCAAATTACAATAGTAATAATCAAATGAAAGATGTTCTTCGTTAACTATATACGACTAAAATTCAGACAAGGATTTAGAGCTGAAATATTTTATTAGCCACGGGCGAGATGTCGTAACTGAATGTGAAAAGGTTAATAAAAAAAAAATCAACTCTAAATCCTTGTCAGACATCTTTAGTCCTTTGTTTCTAGAAAATGACATGATTCGGCAATAAATGACCCGAAAAGGTTTGATATACCGTACAACAAAACAACCAAACTTTCTTATTCTCCTGTGTATTATCTCTCACGCTGTTTATATACCCGAAATGTTGAACGGGTATATAACACATCTTGTGAAAAGTATCTGTTCTTCCTGAAACCTCACCACCCAGATTCGTGTTCAATTCGAACAGCTGTGTCTCTCTCTCTCTCTCTCTCTCTCTCTCTCTCTCTCTCTCTCTCTCTCTCTCTCTCTCTCTCTCTCTCTCTCTGTTATATACCCGAAATGTTGAACGGGTATATAACATATCTTGTGATTAAGGCACTTATTAACCCTGAACCGAAAAGAAGGTTCCCGAGCCCAAGAATGTTCCCGAGTCCGAGAAGAAATACCTGAAGAAGCCCGGAGGGCATATCGGCCGAAACGTTGTACAGATAACAATGAAGATGAGGACAATAGTCCGAATAACGCAGATAATACTAAGATTCTAGATATTTCCATTATTTTGTCCAACCCCCGTACATAGTGCGAAATTATGAATGAATGGATTTTTTTGTACTTAAAACGAAACATGTTTTCCTACCGGCTATAACCTTTGTGATTTTTAAGTTCAGGGTTAATAAGTGACTTAATCAGTTTTGGTTTGGATTTCTGCTTTGTTGAAAATTTCTAATACTCTTTTTTTTATATATTTACTGAATTTGTCATTTTGCAACGTTTTTTTTATGCTTATCTTAGCCAACTGGCTTTGCTATGTGTGATTTGAGTAAAGAGAGAAAAAAAGTACATAATGCGATTAGTTTGGCAAATTTTCAAGACTTAGCAGTTTGTTGTACCATAATTATATACTGATTTGTTAATTAAAAGAAACCGGCAAAAATCTGGGTAATTTTCACCTTTAGTTGTTAAAATTCCTAGCAAATAAAGCAATTAGAGTAACCTCCCCCTTGACAATTCACTTTGAACTAAGCCGGTAGCTCTTTGGAAAGTTTCCGTGCGAAATAAACAAATCTTAGAAACTTTTTCGAAAACAATACAACTGCATGCTTTAACACAAATATATCATAAAATGTGTTCTTAATAACAATTAAGTTCATTTCAGATAATTTTATGCTAGGAATTTAGCCAACTGACTTTCACTTTGAAACAAGACGGTAGCCATTTTGAATGTGTACGTGCGAAATATACAAATCTTAGAATCATTTCGAAAACAATACAACTGCATGCTTTAACATAAAAAGGTATTCTTAATAACAATTAAGTTCATTTCAGATAATGCGCACGCACAATTTTATACTAGGAATTTTAACAACTAAAGGTGAAAATTACCAAAATTTGATCATTAAAAAAAAAGGAAGTGGCTAATACTTATTTACAATGTCTTGGCTATAATTCTATCTTTCGTTTATTATAGAGCAAAGACATCTTTATTGTTTGCTCGATTTATCGTTCATTTGAATGTACATTTGCGCTTGGTATTATAAGGATTTGCAGGGTATCAATTTGAAGCTAACACCCGCACTCCTATAATTCATTAGGTTATCCAAAAGAGGGCAACCCAACACAGAATATTCTGTAGGGAAAAAATGAAGTCATTTTATTTTGCTCAGTCGGTAGAGCACGTGATTAGGAATCGTAAGGTTCCAGGTTCGATACCGGTCCCCGCCACCTCAGTGTATGAGTAGCAAAGATTGGGTAATCGGATTTGTGTGGTAAACATAATGTAAAAACAATCTCCCGGGTCTACTGCTAGTGAAACGGTGATAGACTCCATCGCTGCCGGCTGATACCGACAATATGCCACTCTGTCAACTTTATACTTTTTCTTTTATAAGATAATTTTTTTTTTTAAATAAAGTCGTCGGGGTGGCTTAAAGTCGATTTCAGCCAGACAGCGAGAGAGTTGTGATACTATGGTTGAAGACGAACATGGTCAGAATAAATAAATAAATAAATAAATTCGGCCGGCACATAATTCACAACGTTGGGATCTAGACAAGTGCATCTAAAGAGCAGAGTGCAGAGCAGGTCGTCTCACACTGGTGCCGTGACCAGGATACGAAAAAGAAAGAAAGAAAGAGAAACGGAGAGAGAAAGAGAGAGAGACAAACGGACGAATTAAGAAAAATCAGAGAAGGGAAAAAGAAAAGAAAAATAATCAACACAACTGAAAAAGAAAAGGAAAGAAAGAAGGAAAGAAACGGAAAACGAACAGACATAACCCAGACACGTGGAGAAGAAAAGAAAACACAAAAGATACGAGGAAAGAAAGGGACTGAACAAATTTGTTTTAGTTTTTGAACTTCGAAAAAAGAAAAAAAGAAAAAAAAACCCTGAAAGGAACACTCAGAACGTTTTAAAAAAAAAGGAAACAAATGGTTGAGAGAGGTAGAAGTGAAATCTGGACTTGTTGAACTTTCCTATTTAGGATGAACATTGTTTTTGTGTGTATATGGGTTGATGAAAGACTGGAAGAGATGACCTATCGATACCTCCAGTAACCCAGGACATATATTATGTTGAGGTTTCTGTTTGTTTGTTTGGGTTCTCCAAGAAAAAGGGGGTGGTAGAGACCCCAAGGTTTGGAGATGTAATCGACAATGCTTCTCTAAAGTAATGTTATTCCTGATACGGCACCTATCCAACTGCGGAAATTATGATGTTCCGAGTCGTAAGGATTAAAAAAAAAAAAAATGAATACTTCGGATCATTTAGAAGGGTGGTTAAAATTCCCTTGCGTTCATCAGAAGGTGATGTGAAATCTTGGAGGTGAGCCAGAAAAGCCCTCCTGAATCGTTAATGGAAGGGGTGCTTAAAATTCCCTTGTGTTCATCAGAAGGTGATGTGAAATCTTGGAGGTGAGCCAGAAAAGCCCTCTGAATCGTTAAATGGAAGGGTGCTTAAATTCCCTTGTGTTCATCAGAAGGTGATGTGAAATCTTGGAGGTGAGCCAGAAAAGCCCTCCTGAATCGTTAAGTAGAAGGGTGCTTAAAATTCCCTTGTGGTTCATCAGAAGGTGATGTGAAATCTTGGAGGTGAGCCAGAAAAGCCCTCCTGAATCGTTAAGTAGAAGGGTGCTTAAAATTCCCTTGTGTTCATCAGGATGTGATGTGAAATCTTGGAGGTGAGCCAGAAAAGCCCTCCGGAATCGTTAATGGAAGGGTGCTTAAAATTCCCTTGTGCTCATCAGAAGGTGATGTGAAGTTTTTGGAAGTGATCCGGAAAAGTACCTCTTGATTGATGAGTCAGTAGTCCCCCAAAGATCATTACAGGAGAAAGCAAGTCGAAGAGCTGAACCCAACATTACTATCCCATGTTTTTTTTGTTGTGTGTATGTTTGTGTTGAAAAGGATGAGGATCCCACCTGTACCAGTGCACTGTTGGCCATTGTTTTTTTTTGTTTTTGTTTGTTTGTTGTTTTTTTTTATTGAAAGGAGGTGACAAAGCCTCTGATTAAATATTGTTGGTGAATCTTTCTTTTTTTTTTTTGTTATGATGTTTTTTTTGTTTTTTTTTTCTTCTCAGAACCAAGAGAAAAATGTTGTCCTCCCTTCAGGCGCCGAAGGGAGATGCATAGTGTTTTGTTTTGTTGTAATTTATAAATAAATGACAAAATGGTTGAGGGAGGTGTGTGATACTATGGTTGAAGACGAACATGGTCAGAATAAATAAATAAATAAATAAATTCGGCCGGCACATAATTCACAACGTTGGGATCTAGACAAGTACATCTAAAGAGCAGAGTGCAGAGCAGGTCGTCTCACAGAGTCTATACTCTTTTCACTAGTGCTAGACCAAGGAGATTGTTTTTGCGTCTGAGTTGGAGCACCACACCTACCATCATCTCCTTACTTTACCGCACAGACCCCGGTGCTATTCAACATTTAATTAAAACAATATACAAAGGGCACAAGGATGTCCCAAGGAACATGAAGAGTTTTAAACCATTTAGAGATATTTATTTGTCTGGGAGTTTTGTGAACAAGACGGGCACACGTGTATAATTGTTGATTGGGCGAAAGGACAGACATTCACTTCATTTCAAGCCCTGTCGGTGATAAAATTAAAAAATTCAGGGCTCACTTTGTCATGTGACAAACGGACATGTGATATTGGAAGCCCCGCCTCTAATATAAAAAGGGAGATAATTCTATTTTGTGTCTCAACAGTATTTACTTGACTTACGTTATTACGGCACAAAGGGCTTCCCATCGCTTTCATTCGGTGATCGGCCGGGACGGCAAAATCCACGAGATGACAAGTTTTCTTCTTCTTGTTGATCACCACTAGGTCTGATCTTCTTGCTCGGATAAGGTGATCCGTCTGTACCTCAAAGTCCCAGAGAATTTTGTGTGTCTTATTCTCCAGGACAGACTTCGGGTTGTGCATTTAGTTAAATAGTGAAAATTGACTTTCTTGCACAATTCCCAGTGAATCACCTTTCCCACCCAATTATTGTTATCATTATTATTACTAGCAAAATGAAAAAAAACGCCCATCTGGGCGATGTAAAATAAATATTGCCTGGGGGAATGGGAGTTGAAAATTTTAATATCAGAGAGTTGGTATCATAAGTAAAGTAAAATCATCAAATTTATTAAAGGAATAAAAAATAAAATAAATTTATTAAAGGAGTAAAAAATAAAAATTGAAATGGAAACTTAGTTCTGATAACTTTAAATATATATTAAAATAAAACAAACTATATATAGATAGATAATACCAGGTAGGTATTTATTAAAACTTGTTTAAAAAACCAATGAGGACTGTCTAACATTGCCTGTTCAAATTTTGAGTGTATTCTATTTATGACGATTTTAGGCAGTGTGACGTAAGCAGTGACGTATTTTTGTTACAGACAAAAACCGGAAGCGAATCTCCATTATTAATAGATTTTCATTCTTTTTGAGTTTTTTCGCATCAGCGTTAGCTGATGGTATTTCACTGAAGGCTAAGTGACAACAAGTCTCCTCCGGTCTACAGAACTTTCTGAGTATTCTAGCCGATTGCAGCAGTGCAGTAGTCTGGATGGTCTCAATTCTTCCTCTGATTTCCTGATCCTCCAGTCTTTTTTCCAAGTTTATTGGTACCGTTCCAAGTGCACCAACTACAATTGGTATCACTTTCACTCTCATATTTCACAGCTTTTCAATTCTCTGGCAAGGTCCAGATATTTATCCATGCTTTCATTTTTCCTTCAGCTTCACCCTGTGATCTGCTGGAACCGCAAAGTCCCACCAGTTTGACACGTTCTTTTTTTTTTTTTTTTTTTTT
Source organism: Doryteuthis pealeii (assembly GCA_023376005.1). Classification (NCBI taxonomy): domain Eukaryota; kingdom Metazoa; phylum Mollusca; class Cephalopoda; order Myopsida; family Loliginidae; genus Doryteuthis; species Doryteuthis pealeii. The sequence continues at coordinate 91,948,915 of CM042145.1, forward strand.
TTTTTTTTTTTCTTTTGTTAATCAACACTAGAACTGGTCATTATTATTATTATTTGCTCCTTTTGAGTTTTCACGTCAGCATTAGCTGATGGTCTTTCACTGGAGTCTGAGTGACAGCAAGTCTCCTCGGGTCTCCAGGACTCTTCTGAGTATTCTGGCAGATTGCAGCAGTGCAGTGTTCTGAATGGTTTCAACCCTTCCTTTGATTTCCAAACTTTCCAGACCCTTTTCCAATCCTTTTGGGATTGTTCCAAGTGCACCAACTACAATTGGTATCACTTTGACCTTCATATTCCATAACTTTTTCAGTTCTCTGGCAAGGTCCAGATATTTGTCCATTTTTCCATTTTCCTTTAGCTTCACCCTGTGATCCGCTGGCACTGCAAAATCCACCAGTTAACAAGTTCTTTCTTTTTTGTTTATCAACACTAGGTCTGGTTTTCTTGCTGGGATAAGGTGGTCCGTTTTTATTTCAAAGTCCCAGAGAATTTTATGCGTTTCGTTCTTAAGAACAGATTATTATTATTATTATTATTATTATTATTATTATTATTATTATTAATAATATCTTATCCTTATTATTAAATCATCATTTAAGTGGAATGTGGATCTATCAAATCGATCTAGAACAGCACTTATTAAACAGTCAAGTATGAAGCTTTTCAAACCAAGCTAGCGTCACGAAGCCATGACCTTCTTCGGTTGACCTAAATTCCTAAGTAGAGAAATTGTAGAATGAAAGCGGATACGCAAAATATGTTCAATGTTCACAGGCGATTAGCGAATAGAAACCGATGGTTTTATTCAGAAACTAGCATTATGGGATTGAAAATGGGCCGGCAAGTTGAAATAAATAAAAAATACAATGTCAGCAGGAAGAATGAGATGGCAATAAACGTACAGAGAACTCATTTCTTTAATTTCCGGTGGAAAATTGATTTCCTGATGATGGAAGCGACTGAAAAGTTCCATACGATAATTATTATGCTAAGTACATTTGCATATACGAGGGTCATTCAATAGATAAGGTGAATTTTGCCTAAGGAGTTGGCAGTAGGAAGCACTGGCTGCAGTTGTACCTTTCTTCAAGTAAATCAATAGTGATGGATCTGTTCATGTCCCAGAAGAGGGTCATTCAATAAATAAGGGGAAATATTGCCCAAGGAGTTGGCAATGGGAAACACTGATTGCAGTTGCACCTTTCTTCAAGGAAATCAATAGTGATGGGTCTGTTCATTTTCTAGAGGAGGGTCATTCAATGAATAAAGTGAAATAATGTTTACGGCCAGATCCAGCTACGCAGATAAGATAACAGCTACTCAGATCTACAGAAAAAGATAAGTATATGAGTATACTTCGACGAGTATACAATATATATATATATATATATGTGTGTGTGTGTGTGTGTGTGTGTGTGTGGAAAATGTTTTTAAATGATTTGTAAGTCACAAACCACTCTTTTTCAAAGTTTTTTTTTCATATAAATGAATGCTCTGACTTCAATTATATATATATATATATATATATATATATATATATGTGTGTGTGTGTGTGTGTGTGTGTGTGTGTGTGTGTGGCAAAAGTTTTAAATGATTTGTAAGTCGCAAACCACTCTTTTTCAAAGTTTTTTTTCACTGCGTCTGCTGAAGTCCCGGTTTCGATTTCTGTCGGAGGGAAATCGTTAGTATATACCGCTGATGAGACTTAATAAAGTCGAAACAGTCTGTACGGTATTCTACACATCGAGCCATCCTTTACTGGGATTACACTTGTCAAGTTCATTTTCTATAAGAAAAAGTATCGAATTTTATGCGATACATGCGTTGTAAGTGCCTTCAAGTAAAAATTTAATATATATATATATATGTATGTATGTGTGTGTGTGTATGTGTGTGTGTGTATTATATATATAACAATCAGTTAGAGTTTAACGTCATGCCCAGGACATGAAGACCCTCAGCCACCGCCTTCTAGCACGAATATGATAAAAAGGGATGGGGCTTCCCATAAGGTCAATAGGATCGGGACAATCATATTGGTGTTAGGGTTTGACGTGACCAGCTGACTGATCGGAGGGGGTCTCTCCGACCGCCCGTCTAAGCCTAAGGGCCAAAGTAGGGTGTTACATGTAATGGACTGCTCATCTACCAGGATTCCGTCCTTAAGCATCACGGGTTGCCACCCATGGGGTGGGGAGTCTTACCCCCTCTACAGAGGTGCAGTCAGTGTATTCTAAATCCCCAGTCGTCAGGGCTGGCTGGCTTTGTAAAAACGATCTATTTGTAAAATCTCTACAACGCACGTGGCAAAACTATTGGTTGAGTTGGACTAAAGTTTGGAATTAACGAACCGGATCGTTTTCCTTTACAGAGACGGCTACATTGACCTGAGGTCAGTTTACAATATAAATCTCTACGAACAATCAAATATCTATTTTTATGCGCCAGACAACCGTGCTTTCATCTGAGACTTGGATAGATAACTTAAATATATGTTTTATCTCAAACCGAATACCAGGAAACGATAAGACAACCCGAGAATGTCCACAGGTTAAACGAATTTGATGTAGATATGAAAACGCCAACCTAGAAAAAAAACATACAGACAAAATAACAAGTCTGTTTGTTCTATAAAATACTAAACATAGGTACCTCGTTTAATGGTTTAGTTAGCTAGTCTATATTCGAGTCTAGCCAGTCTATTGCAAGTAAATACGATTCTCCCTAGGAATTTCATAATTCTGGCCCGGGGCCAAACTAAATTAAGCATAGTGAATAACTACAAAATTCAAACATATATACATGCATATACATATATTTATTTACATATATATATATATATATATATATATATATATATGTGTGTGTGTGTGTATGTGTGTGTGTGTGTGTGTGTGTGTGTGTGTGTGTGTGTTTTGGCAGCATTCTTTCATTTATACATGTAGAATTAAATAAAAGACACATCTTCTGTTTAACAATTTTATTTTTTATCTTTTCGAGTTTTCTGGCCAACTTTTTAATATTTGGGTGGAATTCGTGAATAAGTCCACCAAAGTTCAGGTCCCGAGTACTTTCGGCACTTCGAAGTGCCATCATCAGAGGTGATGTGTTCCAGTTTTTTTATGTATAAAATATATATATATATATATATGTGTGTGTGTGTGTGTGTGTGTGTGTGTGTGTGTGTTTATGATACGTTTTTTAATGATAAGTTTCGTTTTATTTCGTTAAATTTTGGGGGCCATTTGTGCCTCTTCTTCAGAACTCTTAGACTGACTGGTTTGGTCGTCCTGGCGTCTTTTATATACTCGTTTGTTGGAGTTAGTAGCATCATCTGTTGTGACCTCGTTGGGCGGTGTGTGGGCGGTCGCTGTGAGTGAAATCTTTTCTTCTTTGTTGCCGCTACTCGTGTGTAGTGCAGCTGACTGTGTCTACGGCATTCTAACTTAAATATCAATATATGCAATATTACCTATATTAAGCACTTTTTTATTTATAGCTTACGGTCAAGTCACATTGAAAGCATCCCACTAGATCACCGAAGTTAAGCAGCTACGAGCCTGTTAATTTTTTTTAATGGGTGACCATTTAAGACAAAGCCGGTTCTGTAAGTAGCCACATATCAAAATGACTTGATTTGGCATTAAATGACCCGAAAAGGGTTGATATACCGTAAAACCCAACCAACCAACTTTATTTTTAAGTACAGCCAACTACAATATCAATGTGTGTGTGTGTGTGTGTGTGTGTGTGTGTGTGTGTGTGTGTGTGTGTGTGTGTGTGTGTGTGTGTTCGAGAGAGAGAGGGGGGAGAAAGAAAGAAAGAGACTTTTATTAATTGTTATTTATCCCGAATAATTTCGACCTTATTTGAAGATAATACAGGCTAAATAGTAATGATGCAAGGATAATGCGTGCTGTTTTTGAAAAAAAACCCTCGAAGCAGCATATATATATTATATATATTATATATATATATATATGTGTGTGTGTGTGTGTGTGTGTGTGGTGTGTGTGTGTGTAGTCATCCACAGACACCGTGTTTCTTTTCACCATCACATCTCTTCAGTGTGGCTACCCTTTCACAAGCTACTTCCAGCCGGTAATGGTAACCTGATCGATTCATCATCAGTCAGGCTTCTTAACCACTCGGCCCCTACGTACTGGGATTAGAATTTTAACTGATAAATACATACATCTGTATATATTTCAAGGCCGCCAGAGAGTGCTCCATCCGTATAGGAGAGTGTTGCCTTTAAGCTTTAGTCGACGCTCGTCAACGAAAAGTACTCAACCCACTGGGGGTGAGGAGAGTTAGCAGAGTGATCCATTGTCAGTATCAGCCGGACAGCAAGGGAGTCAACCCCCTTTTCATTAGCGCTAGACCAGGGATATTGTTTTTGCGTCTGAGGTAGAGCGCCACATCTATTATCAACCAAGCACCAAGCAAGTAATTTGAAAAAACTTTTCACGAAAATAAGACCATCTAGGATCTTACATTTCCTAAAAAGAAGTGGGATTGCACTAAAAAATATGAGTAATTGAACAATAGTTAAAATCTATACATATACACATTTGCTTTCTACCAAACAATTGACACGAATCCAAAACTTAGTTGGCATTAAATGACCCACTGAGGTTGATATGATGTAAAACAAACTAAACCAAACCAAACCAAACCAAATAGTGATACACTTTGCAAGATATTTAAATTTTGCCAAAATAAAATGATAATTTAACAAATAAGATTCCAGTTTTTAAAAGTTGGTCAACAATTTCAAAAACTTAAATAAATGAAACAATGGTTGGCCTTGAGTTGTGGCATTTGGAAAAACCAATGGAAAACTACAACCAAGGCTGACACAAGGCCATTTAGACAGGTATCAATAGTGTTGAGTGGCTGGCCAATCAGAGACGTGTGCTCGGGGGGGGGGTCTGAACGCCATAAATAACAGAACGACGTCCGGAGTCAGACACGCCGCAACCAGAAGACCCGCTACACGTCTGATTCCTTTGTCACCGTCCATACTGCACTCTGACGTCTTGCCACTCGGTAACAAACCAAGTTAATAAGTTATCCAAAACAACTAGCTGTAGATCGCCAGTCAACTGACAAAGAAATTAACTCGCTCTTCTGACATTATACAAAAATATTAATCATCGTATAAAAAACATTAGAAGAAATCTCTCATTATAGTATTATAAAGCATTAATAACGCGGGCTATTTTGAGGCAAATAGATGACAGCATTGATGAATAAAATGCAAATCAATATTAGATAATGATTATTTAATAATCAAGGGAATTGTGACGATGCTAGTTTATTATATGATTGTGTATAAATTAAAAACGTGACGTGGTGACTAAATGCTGACTTCCGATTTGAATTCAGGGTCCAAATTCATCTAAGACAACAATTACCTTTTCATCATCATCATCATCACCATCATCATCATCATTTTTTATGTGTTGTTTATATGTGTTTCTATGTGTGTCTGCGTGTATTTAGGCACATATATGTATGTGTATGTGTATGTGTTTGTATGAGAGTACGGTTTAGCTCAATCGGTAGACTCTACCGACTGCGCTAAACCGTACTCAGAGTTTCTCAACCGGTGTGCCGCGGCCCACTAGTGTACCGTGAAGCTTCCGTAGGTGTACTGTGAGGACGATTGATCATCCTCTTATATTTTTATTCTATTACTTTAATATTTTTTTGTTTTAATTGATTAAAAATATACCTTTAGAAATAAAATTACGTTGTTTTCTTTTACACTTGTAGCATATTTTTACTATCCCTTTTCTTTTAAAATTCAAATGATAAAATAATTATATGTTTATATACCAATGGTGTATCTCGATCAATTTATTGCCCAGCTCACTGTGCCGTGAGATTAAAAAAAAGGTTGAAAAACTCTGCGGTAGAGCGTCCGCCTGGGACCCACAAGGTTCCTGGTTCGATACTGGCTCTCGCCAATTCAGCGTATGAGTAGCACAGGGATCTGTGTGATAAAGTGAGGAGGTGATGGTAGGTGTGGTTATATGTCTTCCCATGTATGTATGCGTTTTTGTGTGTGTGTGTGTGCGTAAGTGTGTGTTGTTATATACGTTTTCGTGTGTGTATGTAGGCACATATATGTTTGTTTATGTGTATGTGTATGTATGTGTGATTATATGCGTTTCCATGTGTGTATATAGGCACCTATACGTTTGTTTCAGTATCTGCGTGTTTGCAAATTTATGTGTTGTAATATGTTTCCATGTGTGTATGCATGTATGTAGACACATATATGTTTGTTTGTGTGTATGTGCGCATGTATGAATGTGTGGTTATATGTGTGTCAATATAAAAGCACATATGTGATTGTGTGTATGTGTTTGCCTATGTATGTGGTAAGATGTGTTTTCATGTATGTATGCGTGTATGTTGACACATATGTTTGTTCGCATATATGTATGTGTGTGTGCGTTTGTATGTGTGTATGCGTGTAAGTCGGTACATATATGTTTGTTTGCGTGTGTGTATATACCTGTGGTTATATGTACACTGGGACATGTATGTTTATTTGTGTGTGTGTGTGTGTGTGTGTGTGTGTGTGTGTCGTAATATGTGTTTCCATGTGTGTATGCGTGTATGTAGGCACATTTGTGTGTGTGAGAGTTTGCGTATGTATGTGGTTAGACGTTTTCATGTGTAAATGCGTGTATGTAGGCACATATATGTTTGTTTGTATGTGTGTATGTGTGTGTGTGCGTTTGTATGTGTGCTTATATGTTTCTATGTGTGTATGCGTGTTTGTAGGTACATATATGTTTTTTTGTGTGTATGTATGTGTGGTTATGTATATGCTGGAACATGTATGTTTATTTGTGTGTGCGTGCATGTATGTGTCTGTTTGTGTATGTGTGTAATAATGTATGTATGTAGACACATATATATTGTGTGTGTGTGTGTGTTTGCGTATGTATGTGTCGTAATATGTGTTTCCATGTGTGTATGCGTGTATGTAGGCACATTTGTGTGTGTGAGAGTTTGCGTATGTATGTGGTTAGACGTTTTCATGTGTAAATGCGTGTATGTAGGCACATATATGTTTGTTTGTATGTGTGTATGTGTGTGTGTGCGTTTGTATGTGTGCTTATATGTGTTTCTATGTGAGTATGCGTGTTAGTAGGTACATATATGTTTTTTGTGTGTATGTATGTGTGGTTATATATATGCTGGAACATGTATGTTTATTTGTGTGTGCGTGCATGTATGTGTCTGTTTGTGTATGTACGTGTCGTAATATGTGTTTCCATGTATGTATGTAGACACACATATATATATATATGTGTGTGTGTGTGTGTGTGTGGTGTGTGTGTTTGCGTATGTATGTGTCGTAATATGTGTTTCCATATGTGTATGCGTGTATGTAGGCACATTGTGTGTGTGAGAGTTTCCGTATGTATGTGGTTAGACGTTTTCATGTGTATATGTGTGTATGTAGGCACATATATGTTTGTTTGTATGTGTGCATGTGTGTGTGTGTGTGTGCGTGTGTGTGTGTTTATATGTGTTTCTATGTGTGTATGCGTGTTTGTAGGTACATATATGTTTTTTGTGTGTATGTATGTGTGGTTATATATATGCTGGAACACGTATGTTTATTTGTGTGTGTGTGTATGTATGTGTCTGTTTTTGTATGTATGTGTCGTAATATGTGTTTCCATGTATGTATGTAGACACATATATAAATGTGTGTGTGTGTGTGTGTGTGTGTGTGTTTGCGTATGTATGTGTCGTAATATGTGTTTCCATATGTGTATGCGTGTATGTAGGCACATTTGTGTGTGTGTGAGTTTGCGTATGTATGTGGTTAGACGTTTTCATGTGTAAATGCGTGTATGTAGGCACATATATGTTTGTTTGTATGTGTGCATGTGTGTGTGTGTGTGTGTGCTTATATGTGTTTCTATGTGAGTATGCGTGTTTGTAGGTACATATATGTTTTTTGTGTGCATGTATGTGTGGTTATATATATGCTGGAACATGTATGTTTATTTGTGTGTGCGTGCATGTATGTGTCTTTATGCATGTATGTGTCGTAATATGTGTTTCCATGTATGTATGTAGACACATGCACATATATATATGTGTGTGTGTGTGAGAGAGAGAGAGAGAGAGAGGGGGGAGTGTGTGTGTGTGTGTGTGTGTGTGTGTGTGTGTTTTAGTGATATATAAGACTGTCTTGATTTTAGCTGGAAATTATATTTTATGACTGACACACACTAAAATAATTACCATGATAAATTACAATTAAATTGATGGGAATTCTTTCACATCCACTTTCTCTTCTGCTGGGAATATAAGTCTAAACAGAGACCTGGCCCAGCCGACTCGGAGGGTCTGGCACCAACCAACACACAGGGAAGGGTAAACAAGTTCGGTTTCAGACTGGATAATTACAGGTTTGAAGATCATTTATTATTATCTTCCACCTCCTTCAACTTCTTTATCATTTATTCACTCCTTCTCTGTTTTCTCTCTATCACTTGATTGGTCGACCAATCGATCGATTGACAGGTGAAAATCTGAGATAGATTAGATAGATAGATATGAATAGGCTGAGAAAAAAGAAAAAAAAAGAAAGAAAAAGAAAGTAATTCAAATTAAAAGAAACAGATTCAGATAGATAGATAGATAGATAGATAGATGTGTGGTTATATGTGTTTCCATGTGTGTATGGGTGTATTTAGGCACATATATGTATGTGTATGTGTATGTGTTTGTGTGAGAGTACGGTTTAGCTCAATCGGTAGACTCTACAGACACACATGGAAACACATATAACCACACATTCATACGTGCGCACACACACAATCTAGATAGATAGATTGATAGATAGATTGATAGTTTTGAACGGCCTGAGAAACAAAGAAACAAAGAAAAAGAAGAAAAGTTCTTCAAATAGATAGATAGATATGAACGGGCTGAGAATGTATATATATATATGTGTGTGTGTGTGTGTGTGTGTGTGTGTGTGTGTGTAATTGTATTAGCTTGAAGTGTTTAAAAAAATCGTGTCTCGCGCCTATTGAAATAAACAGGTAAGAACAAAATACAAACCACTTTGTGGACCTTTCTTATAAAATATTTATTTACTTTTGTCTCGATGAAACGACACCAATCTTTTTTCATATATATATATATATATATATATATATATATCGAGTCAGAGAGGGAAATATCAGTTGAGAAAGATTTTTAAGAATTGAAACACGTGTCGCATCGAATTAAATATTTTCAATAAAACTTTTAAAACCAAAATTCAAGCTATTCATCGTACCATTATATATTATATATATATATATATATATATATATATATATATATACACTAGCAAAAGTACCCGGTGAGTGAGGAGAAAACAGGAGTAAGAGAGAAAATAAGAGGAAAATGATTTATCGAATTTTTTTTTTTTAAATCGCCGAGAATTTGTATAATAGAATGTTTGTATATTTTAGGAAATGTTTTTTTTTGTTTCCATTTAAGATATTATTTTTAAAAATGCATTCCTAAAGATTCGACGATAAACAAAGCTAAGAATTAGTGTATTATAATATTCGTTTATTTTAAGAATAGTCTCTTTTTGTTGTTTACATTTTTGAAACAATATTTTTTTAAGCGAGCTTCCTTGCCTGTTGATTTCAAATGGTAGAAATGAAATGTATTAGTTTAATTCCTTCTTTTTTACTGTATTAAAATGTAACAATAAAATGCTAAGAATTAAATATTTACAATTGTTCGTATTACAATTTATTTCTTTTTTTCTTTCTTTCTTTTTTTTTTTTTTTTTTTTTTTCTTAACCTCTTTTGTACATACGAAAAAATTAAATTCAGTTCTTAATTCCTTCTTTGAGAAGTTCATCAGTTTAATTTATTTTCTTTTTCGACCCTAAAATTAACAAAGAAAGTAACAAAGAAGCGCGTATTAATTTAATAATGTTTATTTCATGAATAGTTTCAAAAAAGGTTTGAGTTATACTGATTAAAAATGAATATATTTTATTCTAAAATGAAAGTATTAATAATAAAAACAAAGTTGAGTTATTATTAATCGTTATATGTTTTCGTTTATTATTGTTATTTAATTCGCTGTAAAAAATAATTCAATCAATAAAACCACATACAAATTAGATATTTAGAAAGATTATTTTATTTTCTTTCTAACCAAATAAATATTTCTAAGATTAGACCGGTGATACTCGAGAAATTGAAACGATTAGGGCATGAATTTGTCAACTTCAAATTACCAGCAGCGGTGCCATTTTAAATAATTCTGAAAACCAGCAGCCAGCGATTTTTTTATATTAGCAGCAGCAGCTATGCAACGATTATCGCAAATCGTTTGATTGTTGTTTAATTAACTAATTATATCCTTTAATCAGTAAAACATCAAAAATCAAATTTGGTGTGTTTCTTAATTATAAGGGTGTCAAGGTGTATGCAAGATTTTGAATCTGAATAACATCTAGTTTCTGAGTTATAAGTCGACACGTACATGCCAAACTTTCTTTATATATATATATATATATATATATATATATATATATATATATATATATATATATTCTCATCCACGTATAGTTCTGTTTCGCCGTTTCACGGCTCATCAGTGTGAAACAAGTCAGGCTGCTTCAGGCTGGGATCGAAAGTCGACCGATTTGTCGTCAGTCAGAGTTCTTACCTCCGCGCCATCTACATACCCATTTTTAGAAAGGGAATTTTACTGATATAAATATATTAGAAGCACTGGGAGTGCTCTATCCGTTTTAAGGAGAGTTATGCAATTTTTGTGTAATTAGGCCACCAGAAAATTCCATTTCCAGAGAGCTCAACCTACCAGGAGTGGGAAGCAGATATATCTAGACAAGTACACTCATTTTCATAGATATACACACATAAATAAAAAATGTAAAAATGCATTGGAAATGATTTCTACTATAAAAATCCACTGGAAATAATTTCTACAATAAAAATGCATTTGAAATGAGTTCTACTGTAAAAATGCATTGGAAAAGATTTCCACTATAAAAAATACATTTAAAATGATTTTTACTATAAAACTGCATTGGAAATAATTTCTACTATAAGAATGGATTGGAAATGATTTTTACTATAAAGATCCATTGGAAAGGATTTTTATTATAAAAATGCATGGGAAATGATTTTTTCCCAATAAAAATTCATTGGAAATGATTTCCAGTATAAAAATACATTTAAAATGATTTTTACTATAAAAAATACATTGGAAATAATTTCGACTATAAAAATGCATTGGAAATAATTTCTACAATAAGAATGTATTGGAAATCATTTCTACTATAAAAATGCATTGGAAATGATTTTTACTATAAAAATCCATTGGAAATTATTTTTATCATAAAGATGCATTGAAAATGAATTCCACTAATAAGTTGGATTGGAAATAATTTCTACTATAAAAATGCATTGAAAATTATTTTTCCCAATAAAAAAAACACGCATACAAGAACCAATGCTCATATAGTCTTAAAGGAAAAAAATCATATAGTCACGGTTTCCTTCAAAGATGAACAATAATTAGATGACTCACTTTTGACATGGAGGTGGGGACAAGAAATATCTTTTTAGAAAAAAAAAGTGTTCAGGAAACGAAAGCAATAAACAAAATCCAGTCCTAATTAAATAGATGATAGTCTCATTATAAATGTCTGCGTTTTCTTACTGATCCCAGAAGAGGTTTGCTTTTGTCGGCCATTTTGACGTGGAAGAAGAAAAATCATTTTTGTTTCTATTGCAAATATTATGTCTTCCTTGTCAGTTTTGTGATAAGATGTGACGTTGCTCATCTGGTACAGATGTTGGTCGTATGAACAAACGTTGTCTCAGAGAGAATGGACTATGTACGGGCTTTTTTTTTTTTTTGTTTGTTTTTTTGGGGGGGGGTTGGGGGGTTCTAAACATCCGTATGTCCGTCTATTCAAGTCATTCGCATTAAGTACGAATTTGTAAATATTAATTGTCAAGCTGTATCAAGAAAAAAGGTAACTCAAGTAAAAGAACCAGCTTGCTCCGAACTCTCTCTCTCTCTCTTCTCTCTCTCTCTTTCTCTCTCTCTCTCTCTCTCTCTCTTCTCTCTCTCTCTCTCTCTCTCTCTTCACACACACACACACACAACATACACGCTGTCTCTCTCTCTCTCTCCTCTCTCTCTCTCACACACACACACACACCTCTCTCTCTCTCTCTCTCTCTCTCTCATACACGCACGCCTCGCACACACACACACACACACACACACTCTCTCTCTCTCTCTCTCTCTCTCTCTCTCTCTCTCTCTCTCTCTCTCTCTCTCTCTCTCTCCTAAATTCTGATTTGAATATTTTCTATATAAGGTTTGCTTTATGTGATTAATATTCGCCACTGAATTAAGTGCATTAGCAAGGAAAGAGATTATGTTGAAAATATAAATACTTGCGTTAAATACATGCTTTTTTTTTCTTTCTTAATTACACTACCTATGTATGTGTGGATGGATGTTTGTATGTCAGTTTTGGTACAATGCCACATTCATGAGTCACTCCAGTCAGAATGTTCATTTCCCTCTCTCCCGAGGGGACTAACAGACAAACAGGCAGGGAGAGAGATTAGATACGAGCAAGAGAGCATTGAAAGATCGGTTATCTTGGAGGCCATGGTAGTGAGAGGATTTCGCACTCTAAGATTAAACTAACCAAAAAATGTTGAGCGGGAACCAACCCATTCGCCAAGGCTAGGATGTGACACAAGGTCGCAAGTATGGAAGAATTAGCGAGTATCGAACTCACTATTCAGTAGTAAGGGATCAGCGAGACTAGCTTGCTAACCATTACACCATCATGGAACGTCCTAAATATGTTTCCACGGGTTGGATGTAACTTAAGTTCGCTGGTATGGGGAATTAAGCGAGGATCGCACTCGCTATTCAACAGAAATGGATCTGCAAGACTAGTTTGCTAACCATTACACAATGAGGGCCCACGTTTAAAACGAGGCCTTGTGCCCAGCCCATACAAGTGGGGCATGAGGCAAATACACAATGATGGAACGCCCTAAAGATTTTCTATGGGTAGGATATGACTCAAGGTCGCAAGTAAAGTGCCTCCAGCAACGATTGAGATCTCTATTCAGTAGTAGTGGATCTGCGAGACTAGCTCGCTAACCATCATCCCACCATGGAACGCCGTAAATAGGTGGGGCCGTGGTGTAATGGTTAGAGTCGTAGGCAATGGACTCGTCGACCCGAGTTCAAATCCTGGACGAAACTACAGTTCACATAGCGGTAATACCCTTTTGAAAGGTATTAATCCAACTACTCTCCCTCCAGCTATGGGTAAATAGTAGGACAGACTGGGCTCTTTAACTTTGGTTAGGCAACTAGTCTAAAGAGAAGGAAAACTCTGAATTAAAACCTGTTAAATCCGCTTGGGGTGGTCACTACTAGAATAGGTCCAGTCCTAATTAGTGATCTATTTCACTAATTTAAAAAAATATGTTTCCACGGGTAGGATGTGACTGAAGGTTGCAAGTACGGGTCATTCAACGAGGATCGAACTTGCTATTCAGTAGTAGTGGATCTGCAAGACTAGTTTGCTAACCATTACATTACGATAGGACGCAGAGGAAAGAGAAAACGGGAAAACGAGAAAGAGATTTTTATGCATCACAATTTTCCTTGTGTACACAATAGGTCACTATTACTTTTTTTTATTTTTAAAAGTCATTATTATTTGTTATTATTATTTGTTTTTAGTATTATTTTTTATTAGTTATCATTAGTATGAATTAGTTATTATAAGTTATTATTATTTGTTATTATTATTATTTGTTTTTAGTATTATTTTTTATTAGTATAAATTAGTTATCATTAGTATGAATTAGTTATTATTAGTTATTATTATTTGTTATTATTATTATTTGTTTTTAGTATTATTTTTTTATTAGTATAAATTAGTTATCATTAGTATGAATTAGTTATTATTAGTTATTATTATTGTTGTTATTATTATTATTATTTGTTTTTAGTATTATTTTTTTATTAGTATAAATTAGTTATTATTTGTTATTATTTGTTTTTAGAATTAGTTATCTGTTAAATTTCGTGTCAGTGATTTCACTGCGTGTTTCTTTGATAATACGCCGTGAGCATTTTGTGCTTGGCGAGGTGTCTGAGTGCATGTCTATATAATCTTCTGCATCGTCCATATTTGTTGATACACCATTGTACTTACTCAAGGTTGCGAACACAAAAGGGTGGGGGAGAGAGAGAGAGAGAAAGGAAAACTGGGAAAACAAAAGAGAGAGAGGGGGGGAGGATGTCAAAAGATAAACAAACAACAGATAAAGGGTAATATTTTTGCTTGTTTTGGCCAATGATAATTTAACATTGACAGGAGTGTCGGTGGGAGGCGCAAAGTTTGGTGGGAATGAGTGGGGTTTTGAGTGCAGAAAAAATGTAAACAATATATGAAAGTAGACAAGCAAAAGGAAGGGGAGGGCAAAGAAAGAAATAAAGAAAGAAAGAAAGAAAGAAAGAAAGAAAGATAAATCTACAGGGCGGGAGGCGCGCTTAGCGTAAAGGAAATGGAATTGGCGGCCAGAATTCAAATCCTGGACGATACTGTTTACGTTTCACTTCACATTAAAACCCTCGGGAAAGGAATAAATCCTTCTGTTCAAAAAAAAAAAAATTTTTTTAAACACCAAGCTATGGGTAAATAGTAGGATAGACTCTGTTCTTAAGCCTTGGTAAGGCAAATAGTCCAGGAGAAAGAAAACTCAGAATTCAAATCAACCCTTTGGGGGGGGGGTCATTTAATGCCGAATGAAGGGCCAGTTTAGCTCAGTTGGTAGAGCATCCGACTAGAAACCACAAAGTTCCGTGTTCAATACCGGCCCTCACTAACTCAGCGTATGAGTAGCACGGGCATCTGTGCGGTAAATTGAGGAGCTGATGGTAGGTCTGGCACTCCGCCTCGGACGCCAAAACAATTTCCTTGGTTTAGCGCTAGTGAAAAATGGATAAACTCCCTCGGTGTCTAGCTGATACCGACATTAGGTCACCCCGATGACTTATTTTACTTAATACCGAATGAAGTTATTTTTATAAACAAATGATTCAGGCTGCTGAAACTACCTGCAGTTGCTTAAGTTATCACCCAGTTAAGTATTGAACAAGCTCATCACTCCTTAACTTTGGTGATCTTGCGGGAACCGGTGCTTTCAGTGTGATTTGACTGTAATGTAGATAAGAAGAATTGAGACCATCGAGACCACAGCACCAGTTGTAAATTCTTTCTTTTTTTTTCCTTTTTTTTTCCATTGTAATAGTTGGGTGCTTGTTTTGTTTTACAGCATATCAACACTTTTCGGGTCATCAGGTTGTTTGCAGTACATGCTGTTGCTTAAGTTATCACCCAATTAAGCATTGAACAAACTCATTGTTGCTTAACTTCGGTGATCTAGCCGGAACCGGTGCTTTAACCGTAATATCAATTAAGTATTAAAATAGTATAATACATACATACAGGTTTTTTTTTATATCCACATGTTCATAAAGTACTTTGTGTTCAAATAGATAATTGCGTGAAAAATAATAGTTATATAGTTTCACGTATTCGAATCTGATATTGTGTTCAAATTATTTGTATTAGATAGTGTTATAAATCCAGACTGCTAGGATCAAAAAATAATAATATAAAATAGTAAAATCCAGGAAGCAGGGATTCAAACTATATAAATGTGTATAAATTATTAAGACTACTTTTTTTCTTTTCTTTTTTTTTTTTTTTTTTTTTTTTTTTGCATAGTGTAAAATCCTGTCTATTCTTTTCCATTGTAAAATTCATAACATACCTGATCAATATGTTAATTCTTACACTTCTCTGCACTTTTTACTTACGATGTATAACAGGAATATACGTTAAATCGAACTTAACGGACCTAAATTCCACCATCATATGTCACCCCACCGAATGAAAAAGAAAATCAGAGAATTAACCGAATTTAATTAAATTTTCAGTGTTGATATATTAATTAATAAAAGATATAATGCACCAGTTATTTTTTATTTAAAAACTTTTACATCTTTTCAGGTCAGTTAACTTTGAACCAAGTATCTTTGAGGCGTAACACAGATTCTCAACCGGAATATATTTGCCTTTGAATGATTTTTCTTAGAGTCGAGCGGTTCATAAATCAAAGAGTAACAACAAACATTTGATATCTGATTCGATGGTGGCGGAGATCAAATAATGTCGGCAGTGCTGAAGGATGTGCCGATTGCGGTAAACAACACATTTTATAGGATTAGTCTGGCAAGCTCAAAAAAGAACAACGGCAAAAAAAAATGAAGGGGAGGAGGGGCATTTACAGTTTATGTTTTGTCGTGTACTTCAAAGATTTGCTAGTTGGCGTCGATACAAATATTAATCTAATAATACATACAAATGCTAACACAATATTGAATCGACCAAACAATAAAATAAAGTTATGCAACAACACACTTACGATAATCTTGGCATTTTGATAAAAGGAAATTTCGTGTTTCATATTTGTATGAATAAAAAAACAATTCGTGTTTCATATTTATATGAATAAAAAAAAAACTTGCTTAACAATCTTATAATTAATACTATCTAGAATTTCTCATATGAAATGTAGGCTTGGCCTATGGAACCGAGCCATCAGACCATTGTTAGTGAGGTTTGTAATCGCTGGCCTCCTCATCTATTAATAATGGAGATTCGGTCTCTATTTGTCAGTAACAAAAACTACGTTACTGCTTACGTCACGATTACCAAAATCGTCAATACATAAAATATATAGAAATAAAGAATAAAGAACAATTAATGTTAATAAAATAAATAAAAGCTGTTTCTTTATAAATTCAGCGTTTGAATCATTTCCATTGTAATAAATAAACTATATATTATTTAGATAAATAAACAATATAAACTATGAAATTATTCAAAAATTGGGACCATATGACCTTTAGGCACCTCTTTTGCGATCTAGATTCATAAGGACATCACACCAGATCACTCTCCACTTTGAAGGCATCTGCCAAGTTTGGTTAGTTCAACACAAGACCATATAAAGGAAGATAATGTTGCGCCAAACTTAAAAGTAAAGGTGTCTGCTAATCATTACACCATTTTTTAACTATTTTTGTTTTTGATTTTTTTATTATTATTTTACGTTTTATGAACATCAGATTTTATTTATGGAAAAAAATTCAAGTCTGAAACAAGGCCATGTTTATGGGTCATTAACTCGCTATCAATAGTTCCTTGCTAGATTATCGCCAATAACTACTACCTTTAGAGGAATGCGTCTTTAAACAGTAGCGTTTGTCTGCAATCAATCACGTGACGTTTGCATTGGTTGATTATGCGCCGTCATTTTCCAGGTTGATTCATATCCGCCTCGTTTTGAATCCGTTTTGAGTCGACCATTGGTGCGTATACATCTTTGTTTTTTATTTCTTTGTTTATTTTGTTTGTTTTTGCTTTTTTTTTGTTTTTGTTTTGTTTTGTTTTGTTTGGGGGGGGGGGGTTCTTGCTTTTTTTTGTTTGTGCTGCCCGTATTATCTTCTCTTAAAAAATAATCTTTTCTTTTCTGGCGCGCAATTTGGCAAAACAAATCAATACTTTCTTGGCTTGACAATAATGTCATTTACTGCCTTCCATATTTTTAAAGATGGTTTTCCTGATTAAAACCATGTGTAAATACCCCCTGTTTTTAGTGGCGTTCTTACACATTTTTTTTTCTTTTTCTTTTCTTTCTTTTATGCAATGATAATGGCTTCGGAGGTAGTTATCTATGAAATCTTTAGAGTTAAGAAGCGGAGATGCAATTATTCTAAACAGGCGTATATGAGATCGATTTTTGTTAAAAAAAATTCAGGTTGGCAACCCTGATTGAAAATCAGTAATTCAATATTGACTTTGAACACACGTAAAAATATTCTGTTTATATTTACTTCTCAGAATTCCCATTCGTCTGAGTAATCTTATAGGTGTCTGTCATTTTCTAGGCTGTGCCGGGGTGGGGGTATGTGGATTCAGAGTTTTGCATATTTCCTGTCCTCACCTTAAAAATATGTTGATTCTTAACTAAAAAGAAAGAAAGAAAAACTTTTTTTCTAATCAAACATTTGTCACGTTCTCGAAACAAAGGCAATGAATTTTCTTTATTTCAAGGTCAGAAACGTATTTTTCTTAATTTATATTTTTAGATCATCTATCCACAAATACCGGGAAAAAACACCCCATATTCCAGCTTCGCCTATCACAGTGATCCCTAAAGTGGGCGCTACTGCTTCCTGTGGGGGGGGGGGTAATCTAGAGGGGCGGTGAGGCAAAAAAGGGAGTCGAGGAGGCGGTAAGGCAAATAGAAGAGCTGGAGGGAGACAAGACGTCATTAGGAGCAGTCAATAAATAACAAAACCTAAATAACAAAATATATGTCATAAATACTAAAATAAAGTATGCAGTTTATACAGAATAAAACTTACATAAGGATTATAAACGAATGTATAGTTTTGTTAGGTAGTCAGAAATCAGAGTCAAAATTGGATGAAATAAAATGGGACAAATAAAAAATCTGCGATTAAGCGACACCAGATCATCTGTATTCACATTTTTGCATTGCATCTTGAATGATTTGGACGGTCTCATTTTTAACCAGTGTGTGTTGCAGGGTGATAACGGACAGAAGATGTAGGAACAACTGAATTAATATCTATTAATAATGGAAATTGAGTGTATTTCTGTCTGTAACAAAAACTACGTCACAGCTTACGTCACAATATTCTTGTGATATGTACACTCAAAATTTGAGTAAGCAATTTGAAAAATTGTTTTTTACTCTTGCCCTTTTTTTTCAGTAACTAAAAAGTATACAAATAAATAAATACCTAAGATTTTGTGTAAAATTTATGTGCAAAATATTCAAAATAATTATCTGATTGGTTTGGTTTGGTTTGGTTTTGTTTTACGGCATATCAACCTCAGTGGGTCATTTAATGCCGATAAAGTTTTGAAATAAATCAATTCTTAATGCATAATACAATTTTTTTTATATAAATACATTTTTCTATTTAACCAATAGATGGGACCCTAACAGGTACTACCACTCCGGGTCAGAGTGGACCAGGGAGCAATGGTAATGAAGGGGTGCTCCACATTCCCCAAACCTCCAAAACTGGAACCTCACCATCAGATAGAGTTTAACGTCATTCCCAGGACATGTAGACCCTCAGTCACCGCCTTCTAGCACCCATATGATAAAAAGGGGTTGGGGCTTGCCACAAAGGCAATAGGGTTGTGAATATCATGAACTGCTCATCCACCTGGGATCTATCCTTAAGCATCACGGGTCGCCACCCACGGCCAACAGGTGGCCTCATTGGGGGAGTCTTACCCCTCTGCAGAGGTGCAGTCGGTGCATTCTAACGTCCCAGTCGACAGGGCGGTAATTATCTGATTAATAACTGATAAATGCACGCAACATTTTATTTGCGGGGACGGGACTAAATTTCCATTTCAAAATGTTTTATTTTTTTACTTCTTTAAGGAATTTGATGATTTTGCTTACTAATGATACAAACCCTCTAACATTGAACTATCAACTCCTACTCCCTAAGGCAATATCTTTCAAAAATTATTTTTTACACCGCCCGAACGGCGTTTTTTGTTGCTAGTATAGATTATTATTATTATTATTATTATCATTATTATTATTGGAGTAACTGATAACATATGAATGACAAATCAATGTTCCACAGATTCACCGTACAACACTGCTCAGGTTTTGATTTCACAGTTTTTATTCATTGTTTGTCTCAATATTACTTTAAGCCCGACACAAATTCGCACGCATGCACGCACGTAAACATGCGTACAACTCTCTCTCTCTCTCTCTCTCTCTCTCTCTCTCTCTCTCTCTCCTCTCTCTCTCTCTCTCTAGCCCTGTCGACTGTGGTTTCAGAATACACTGACTACACCTCTGCAGAGATGTAAGATCCCTCCCCAATGGAGTCACCTGTTGGCTGTGGGTGGCGACCCGTGATGTTTACAGACGGAATCCTGGCGGATGAGCAGTCCATGACATGCAACACTTCACTTTGGCACTTACTTGGACTAGACGGGCGGTCGGAGAGGCCCCCAGCGATCAATCGGCTTGCCAGGTGAAGCCCTATCACCTATATGATTGTCCTAACTCTATTGCCCTTATGGCAAACCCAGACCCTTTTTATCATATATGTGCTAGAAGGTAGTGACTGAGGGTCTTCATATCCTGGGAATGGTGTTAACTCTATTTGATGGTGAGGTTTCAGGTCTAGGGAATTTGGAGCACCCCCTTTACCACCATTGCTCCCTAGTACACTCTGATCCGGAGTGGTAGTACCAGTTAGGGTCCCATCCATGAGTTAAATAGGAAAATGTGTTTATATTATTAAAAATGAATTTATTTCAAAACTTCATCGGCGTTAAATGACCTACCGAGGTTGATATGCAAAAAAAAAAAAAAAAAAAAAAAACAACCAAACAATCTATCTATCTATCTATCTATCTATGGTAACTTCTTCTTCACAGTAATTTTTCATTTTGCACTTAAAAATCGGTTTTTTTGACAGGCCCTAGTTCAACCGACACTGACATGTGTACATAACAATTTCGAATGTGCCAGTAATCAGAACTGTAAAACAATATCTGCAGTACTCTTAGGCATAATCCCATTAGAAACATACGTCTGTCTGCAAAACAAAAATGTTAAAAAATGTATGTTTCCACACCTGCACTCGCATTCAGAATTGGATTTCGTGGTACACCTGCTAAAAGGTTATTTTTAAAACCGTCTACTTAGTAGCGAGTTATTCGGCTCAATACGAGACCAGAAGTATAGTGTAGTTAGAGTGAACTGTACTCATTAGCAATTCTCTACTAGCCTAGCTTGCTAACCCTTACACCACAGGAGGAGACTAGCCTAACTTTGAGTGTAAAACAGGGAATAAATCTGACAGTATGTAGAAAATAGAAAAGCTGAGAATTCCAAAAAGATTAATTTGTTCTTGATGAAGAAATATGATGTTTCGGATTTTGCAAACTTCATCTGGACTCGAATTATGGAGACCGTTTGGATGACTTGCGAAAAATGCGAGAATAGTAATTTGCGAGTTCAGGTCTGGAAGTATACATGGTAACTTTTTTTTATTTAAGGCACAAATCACTATTCTCTCATTTTTCGCAAGTCATCCAGATAGTTTCCATCATTCGTGTCTGATGAAGTTTGCAAAAGCTGAAACATCATATATATATATATATATATATATATATATATATATATATATATATATATTTCTAACACACACACATACGCACACATACACTACTAAATAAACAAATGAATATATTAATAATATTGATTATATATTAATATTATTATTATTATTATTATTAATTATTAATAATAATAATAATAATAATAATAATAATAAATGATTAAATTGAATAATATTAGATCCAACACGAAATAGTATACATCATCATGGCCACCAAACACAAATACGCTCTTTAATACGCACATACATATGCACGTACAATCCCGCGCTATGATAGTCATAACGTCACAACCCACATGCATTTTCATGAACACGCGCATGACAACATACGCGCAAGTACAAAAAAAACGCATTCACGTAAACATACAATACGAGAATACAGCTATATAAAAATACCATCATTTTCAAAAAAAATTCATTTAAAAGGAAATTTCATACTAGACTGCTTCAGTTCCAGTGATCTTTTGAAAAAGAGATATTATCTCGAAAATTCAAGAATTAAATACAGGTTAACACACAACATCATTGTTACCGTATTATTATATTTTTCTTTACACCTGCATTGTGATAGCCTTCTAAATCAACCTCCTAACCAATATATATATATATATATATATATATATATATAGGGTTATAAAAAACATACTTTTTTTTAAGTCAGGCCTGTTGTTTGTTTTTTGGGGGGTCACCCTATATATATATATATATATATATATATATATATATATATATTATATATATAATTCAAATTATATCATAAAAATAAGAATAACTGACAATAAGATTTCCAATCAAATTCAAAAATTAGAAAGGGATGATGACCAAATATTTGGCATAAACGAATTCACTGCGTAGAAATACAATTATTTTAATGCACTCTCCAAAGAATGATTGCAAATAGGTATGTAAATATTCTGACTCTATATGTAAGATCGTTTCTACTTCTAAAAGAAATTATTTTCCAGTATCAAATGGCAACAAGAAAAGAGATTGAACCTTAACTCGGGTCTCCATGGCCTCAAGGTTAAATTGGAAGGGTCAACAGGAAAAGTAATTCAGCTGGACATCCGTTAACTTGATTTTCATTGCAGTTTACGACAGTAGCCATTTTGAAATGTCAGAGAATTGCATCATTCGTGATATTGAAAAAATTTGCCCGGAAATATGAATTCTTCTTGACTAAATATCACAGAAAGAGAAGGAAGGGGGAAAGGAAAAAAAGAAAAAGAAAGGAAGGTAAGTGAGTGGAAGGAAAGAAAGAAAGAAAAAAGGGGAAAAAAGGAAGAACGAAAAAGGAAAGGAAAGGAAACAAACAAACAAAAGGTAAGTGAGTAAAAGGAAAGAAAGAAGAAAGAAAGAAAGAAAGAAAGAAAGAAAGAAAGAAAGAAAGAAAGAGAAAAGGACGGAAGGAAAGAACGAAAGGAAATGAAAGGAAGAAAGAGAAGAAAGAAAGAAAGAAAGAAAGAAGAAAGAAAGAAAGAAAGACAACGAAAGGAAACGAAAGTAACATGAGTGGAAGAAAAAAGAGAGAAGAGAAGAAGATAATGGAAAGAAAGAAAGAAAGAAAAAAAGAAAGCGGTATGAAAATAAGGAAAGAAAAAAGAACAAGGAAAGAACGAAAAAGGAAAGGATAGAGCGAAAAATGAAGAAAGAAAGAAAGAAAGAAGGGAAAACGAAAGAAGTGCAGAAAGAAGGACGGAAGAAAGGAAAGAAAGAAAGAAGAACTGATAGAAAGAAAAAGGTAAGTGAGTAGAAAGAAATAAATAAAGAAAGAAGAAAGGGAATAAGGAAAGAACCAAGAAGATGAGACAGACAGAGAGACAAAGAGAGAGAGAGAGAGAGAGAGAGAGAGAGAGAGAGAGATGGCTAGTCCCCTAGGAATCACAGCATGTATCTGTCTCTGTCTCTGTCTCTGTCTCTCTCTCTCTCTCTCTCTCTCTCTCTCTCTCTCTATATATATATATATATATATATATATATATATATATATATATATAATCTTCTTCTTCTATCTATCTATCTATCCATCTATCTATCACTTTCTGATCTTCCCTTCCCTCTATTTTTACTCTATATTTTTAATTTTATGTCTAGTTGTTGCTCGTAATCTCTCTCTCTCTCTCTCTCTCTCTCTCTCTCTTCTCTCTCTCTCTCTCTCTCTCTCTCTCTTACACACACACACACACACACACACACATTATTACAATACATGATGATGTGATTCCTAGGGGACCAGCAATCTGTAGAATAATGTATTCTTTTTTTTTTAATGTTCTTATTAGCGTGTTGAGTATTGATTACTATATCTGCAGTGAACAATTTGACTAATGTAGTTGCTGTCATTTAATAGAGATGCAAAGAAAAAGGGTCAGCTGACCCTGTTCTTATCTGACATTCTTCTCACAGCCTTTTGCATAAACAGCTGCAAATTTAAGCATGATTTATCTAATGAAATATTAGGTAGGACAAAGAAAGAAAAGAAAGAAAGCAGGAAGGAAAGAAAGAAAGAAAGAAATCTCAATATTTATTGTTTGAAATTGGGAAGGGTGGAAGAGTAAAAGAAAGAAAGAAAGAAAGAAAGGAATCTCAATATTTATTATTCAAAATTGGGAAGGGTGGGAGAGTAAAAAAAAAGAAAGAAAGAAAGAAAGAAAGAAAGAAAGAAAGAAAGAAAGAAAGAAATCTCAATATTTATTGTTTAAAATTGGAATGGGGAGAGAGTAAAAAAGAAAGAAAGAAAGAAGAAAGAAAGGAAGGAAGGAAGGAAAGAAATCTTAATATTTATTGTTTAAGATTGGAAAGTGTGGGAGAGTAAAAGAAAAGAAAGAAAGAAAGAAATCTCAATATTTATTGTTTAAAATTGAGAATGAGTAAAGAAAGAAAGAAAGAAAGAAAGAAAGAAAGAAAGAAAGAAAGAAAGAAAGAAAGAAATCTCAATATTTTTTTTTTAAAATTGGGAAGGTAGGAGAGTAAAAGAAAGAAAGAAAGAAAGAAAGAAAGAAAGAAAGAAAGAAAGAAATCTCAATATTTATTATTTAAAATTGAAAGAAATCTCAATATTTATTTTAAAATTGGGAAGTGTAGGAGAGTAAAAGAAAAAAAAGAAAGAAAGAAAGAAAGAAAGAAAGAAAGAAAGAAATCTCAGTATTGTTCGAAATTGAGAATGCTGGAAGAAAAAAAAAAGAATTTCAATATTAATTCGAAGGAAAGAAAAAAGAAGAATAAATGATTGAAGGAAAGAAAGAAGAAAATCAACAAACGAAGGAAAGAAATATAACAAGAAAAGGCAAGAAAGAAAAGGAAGGAAGGAAGCAAAAGAATAAGTAAGTAAATAGATATATAAAGAAGAAAGAAAGAAAGGTGAACTAATTCATGATGTAAAAAGTTGGTAGAAAAAATTATTGTCAATTATAATTTTCGGGTACAAAATCACTTAACACCGCTCAACCGAAAACAAATCAAAAGTGAAAGGGCCCAGAAAGTTCTTTCTTTCTTTTCTGGATTTTACGGCATGTCAACCCTTCTTAGGTTATTTTATGCCGACGACATTTTTTTTTCAATTCATTCTTGACGGGTATTGATAATTCTTTTTTGAACTCAATTTTTAAACGCATTTTTGTTAAATCATTTTCTCCTATTTAACCCATAGATGGGGCCTTAACAGGTACTACCACATCGGGCCAGGGTGGACCTGAGAGTAATGGTGATGAAGGGGTACTCCATATTCCCCGAGCTTCAGAATTGGAACCACATTTAAATGCAGTTTAACGTCATACCAAGGACACAAAGACCCTCAACCACTGTCTTCTAGCACATATATAAAAAAAAACGGGTTGTAGGTTTGCCATAAGAACAATAGGGTCGAGACAATCATATAGGTGCTAGGGTTTTATGTGACAGCCGATTGATCGGTCTTTTTGACTGCCCGTCTAGCCTAAGTCAGGGCCAAATTGGGGATTTGTATGTCATGGACTCCTCAGCCACCAGGATTCCGTCCTAAAGCATCATGGTTCGCCACCCACGTCCAACACGTAACCCATGAAGGGGTCTTGCCCCTCTGGAGAGGTGCAGTCGGCGTGTCCTATAGCTCCAGCAAGGAGGCTTGCTTTTTTATGGGCGAGGGGCTTAAAATCAACCTTGTGTCACATCCCAAAATCATGAAGGGTTGTTTAAATACAGCCTGTTCAGGACACTACTTCATTAAAATTACACTTACTTTTTGTTTAATGTTTCTGTTCCCATATCTAACTTGTACTGATTTACATCATATTTTAAAGGTATTAGCCAGTATTTTTACCCTCTGGTGCAAGAATTTAAGTTTTAATGTAATAAAATATTAAATTAAATTAGAAAGGCTAATAAAACTAAATAAGAATGCAGATAAAAAGATTTCAAACATTTATAATTGAAAAAATAGAACAACTGAAACTTACTTTTCAATCACTCTCGTCTTTCATTGCTAAATTTTCATAATTTAACTATTTTGTTAAAATAGGAAGTAAAGAATAAAATTACATTTATTTCTTCTTGTTAATGGATTTCTTTTAAGATTTATCCCCGAGATTGTTGCTCTTATTCATTGAAATAAAACCAAACAATTAGAAATCAATAATACTAAGCACATATTTATTAAAATCAAAGTTGAGGTTTAGATAAAGATAAAAAGAATGTTACGTAAATAACTAAAGGAATTGTGACTTGAGTAGTAATATAGTTTCGATTACAGACAGAGAAACACACAATTTCCATTTTAAAGGTATTGTTAGTATCAGATCTCTCGACTAATACGGCATACGAGAGGTAATTACCTCCGTTTCAGCCAGAAGGCGCCAGGTTGCGTAGCGAATAGCAATATAAAGGTGGAAACGCCAAAGTCAAACCCCTCTTGGACCCTCCAGCCTTCAGAGAGGTAACACGCACCAGTTGCGTCTCCTGTCTACAGGATAAAGGGGTTTGCGTACCAGTATTTCGTTTCGCATGAACCAAATTTTGACGTTAAATAACCTAAAAGAGGCTGATATACTGTTAAACCAAAACATGGATTTTAAATTTTGGTTGGTTGGATTTTAAGGCATGTCAACGCTTGTTGGGTTATTTTATACCGAAGACGTTTTCTTTAGTTCTTTCTTGATGGGTATTCAAATTTTTATAAACATATTTTAAACTTATTTTTTTCTATTTAACCCATAGCTGGGGCCCTAACAGGCACTACTACTCCGGTTCAGAGTAATGGCGATGAAAGAATAATCCTTACTCCCCAAAGCTCTAGGATAGGAACTTCACCATTAGATGCAGTTTAACGTCACGCCCAGGACATTTTGTGTTATTTAGATTATTCGGACTATTGTCCTCAATCTTTATTTTTATTTACACAACGTTTCAGCCGATGTGCCCTCCGGCCTTGTTCAGGTATTTCTTGTCGGACTCGGAACTTTGTCGAACTCGGGAACTTTGTCGAACTCGGGAACCCTCTCCTAGAACTTGGGAACCTTCACTTCGAACTCCAGAACCTTCTTGTCGAACTTGGGAGTCTTTATGTCGTAATCGGGAGCCTTCACGGAACTTCGAACCAAACCCTATATTCCATGCATGGGGGTAGACTTTTCTCATTCCACTAAACATGACTGGGTACAGGTGTTAAGCTGTGTTAATTATTCTATGTTACTGTCGCCATTGGCCAGGATTGAACCTGCAAAAACTCAGAGAAATAATACCCAGGACACTTCAATTTTTTTTAAATACAGGGTGGCCCCCCAAAAAACAGAACCCAAATAAATTTGATTTAATCTTATCAACTTGTTGGACTTAAACTTCAGTCTTTGTACGAACATTCCTCAAAGTTTCAGTTATCTTGGTTGGTTTGCTTTAAAGGTATTCTCTGTCTAAAATATTAGTCCCGTACAGCATCAATGTTTCTTTCTGTCCTAGCACTCACCCTCTGACCAGAATAAGTTTCTCTTATACCTTTAGAATTAAGATTTTGCACAGTTCCAAATTCTCTGAATATCTGGACCCAGTCAAAAATCCTGTTTTTTGATGGAGCACGGAGACATCGAAACTTTCTCCGAAAATCGGCTTGCACTACAGTGTATGATTTTTTGGTGAAATAGGCCTCCACGTAAAATGTTTTTCTTTGGTTGACCATGTCATATTGGGGAAAATTATTTTTACAATATTTTAAGCACCGAGTTGACTATATTCTGAAATAAAAAATTTAAAAATTAACAGTTTTATTACAAAATTTGTGTGTGGGTTCTGTTTTTTTTTTGGGGGGGGTTGTAGGGGTTCACCCTGTAATTAAAGTTTCAGTCTCGATACTTATTGAACCTATCTGATAGTTTAAAGTTACGATTAGGACAAGTGCCGAAAGGATTGAATAAATCGTTCCTATTACAAACACATAAAGCGACATCTGAACGCATCTAATCATTGACAGCAATATTTACTGTTCGTGATTAAGCCCATCCGATTGAATTAATGAGGTGTTTGTTTGGAGGCCACACCTGATGGCAGCAATCATTTATTTGCATGCGTTAAATAACAATCACGAATCTATGGTCCAGTCGTGGACGAATCAACAAAGAAAACGATTGCTCCGGGCCAGCTATGGAAAACCTGCAGTATTAGGACGTAAGCGGCACTAAGGGCGTATGCGGTCATCAAAACCATCAAGTGTTGCCTTTCGCGACTTTGAAAGACCAATTAGAATTGCGCACATTCATTTTAGAAAAATAAATCTTTAAAAAAAAGTCATTGAAAAGTTATGTAAACATTTTTATTTTAACAACATGTTAACCCATCTAGGGTTATTTTATGCCTAGAGATTAAGTTGGTTGGCTAGTTGATTGGTTGATTTTACGGCATGTCAACGCTTGTTGGGTTATTTTATGCCGAAGACATTTAGCAGTAAATAAACTAATGGCAGATAAGATTTAAAACACTTTTCTTTAATAGCTGAACATTCTGGCTTCATAAAATATTCCTTAAACAAACTAGATTAGATTATTTGAATTAACGGTATAATCTTTTTTCCAAACCATGTAGGGGAAAATATGGAATAAACGAATATTGAGGAAAAAATTATGTAGTTTGTATTCTTAAAACATAGGTATGTCAGAAAAGTTCCAGGACTGGTGTCACAAAAGAATTATTTCAAATCCAAACTACAAACTACAAATTATCCCCTTTAAAGTAATACCCCCCCCGGAGTCTAATGCATCCTTCTCTGTCACGCTTGCATGCACTCCTGGAAGGATTCTTCTGGGATTCTCCGTAACATCACGGCCTTTTTGATGTTGTGCACATCCTCAAAATGGGTTCCGTTGATGACCACCCTTGAGCTTGGGGAAGAGGAAAAAATCCCGTGGAACCAGGTCGGGCGAGTAGGGAGGTTGCTCCAGCACAGTGATGTTCTTCTGGGCCAGGAACTCTCGGATACTCAGGGCAGTGTGGACAGGTGCGTTTTCATGGTGAAGTACCCACGAGTTGTCCTGCCACATCTCTCGCCTCTTCTCGCGCACTGAACGAAGCGAACGCCGCAGTATCTCTTTGTAGACATGCTGGTTGATCGTCTGGCCATGTGGCAAGAACTCGCAGAGGACGATGCCCCTCACATCGAAGAATGTGACTTTGCTGGAACTTTTCTGACATACCTCGTATGGGCAAAATTTTACATGATTTTTAACCATCATGAATTGAAATTTAACAAAATGAATGAAATGCAATTTTTGGTGGTAGATATGGCTTTGGTAGAGATGGCTTTGGCATCAAATAACCCAGGAAGTTGTTTTAGTGGTTTTAATTGTGGCACTGGTTGTATTTTTAGTGGTGGCAGCGATTGAGTTTTCAGCGGTGATGGTGGTGACTGTGGTGGCGATGGTAGTTGTGGTTGTGATTGTACTTGCAGCAGTGATTATAGTGGTGGTGGTTTTAATGGTTGAATTTGTTGTGTTAGTTGTGTTTCCAGTGGTGGTAGTGGTGATGGTAGTCGTAGTAGTGATTATAGTGGTGGTGGTTTTAATGGTTGAATTTGTTGTGTTGGTTGTGTTTCCAGTGGTGGTAGTGGTGATGGTAGTTGTAGTAATGATTATAGTGGTGGTTTTAATGGTTGAATTTGTTGTGTTGGTTGTGTTTCCAGTGGTGGTAGTGGTGATGGTAGTTGTAGTAGTGATTATAGTGGTGGTGGTTTTAATGGTTGAATTTGTTGTGTTGGTTGTGTTTCCAGTGGTGGTAGTGGTGATGGTAGTTGTAGTAGTGATTATAGTGGTGGTGGTTTTAATGGTTGAATTTGTTGTGTTGGTTGTGTTTCCAGTGGTGGTAGTGGTGATGGTAGTTGTAGTAATGATTATAGTGGTGGTGGTTTTAATGGTTGAATTGTTGTGTTGGTTGTGTTTCCAGTGGTGGTAGTGGTGATGGTAGTTGTAGTAGTGATTATAGTGGTGGTGGTTTTAATGGTTGAATTTGTTGTGTTGGTTGTGTTTCCAGTGGTGGTAGTGGTGATGGTAGTTGTAGTAATGATTATAGTGGTGGTGGTTTTAATGGTTGAATTTGTTGTGTTGGTTGTGTTTCCAGTGGTGGTAGTGGTGATGGTAGTTGTAGTAGTGATTATAGTGGTGGTGGTTTTAATGGTTGAATTTGTTGTGTTGGTTGTGTTTCCAGTGGTGGTAGTGGTGATGGTAGTTGTAGTAATGATTATAGTGGTGGTGGTTTTAATGGTTGAATTTGTTGTGTTGGTTGTGTTTCCAGTGGTGGTAGTGGTGATGGTAGTTGTAGTAGTGATTATAGTGGTGGTGGTTTTAATGGTTGAATTTGTTGTGTTGGTTGTGTTTCCAGTGGTGGTAGTGGTGATGGTAGTTGTAGTAGTGATTATAGTGGTGGTGGTTTTAATGGTTGAATTTGTTGTGTTGGTTGTGTTTCCAGTGGTGGTAGTGGTGATGGTAGTTGTAGTAATGATTATAGTGGTGGTGGTTTTAATGGTTGAATTTGTTGTGTTGGTTGTGTTTCCAGTGGTGGTAGTGGTGATGGTAGTTGTAGTAGTGATTATAGTGGTGGTGGTTTAATGGTTGAATTTGTTGTGTTGGTTGTGTTTCCAGTGGTGGTAGTGGTGATGGTAGTTGTAGTAGTGATTATAGTGGTGGTGGTTTTAATGGTTGAATTTGTTGTGTTGGTTGTGAGTAGTGATTATTGTGCTGGTTTATGCTGGTGGCGGCGGAGGGTTAATAATAATACTAATAAAGTACATTTCTTTGTTTTTGACAAAACGTTTCTTTTTTTTTTTTTTTTTTCAGTATTTGTCAATTCGAAAAAAAGGCCGGCCGCCTTAATGTAGTTAACAACAACTTAAAAGAATATACGAGAAAGAGACAAATAAGCAGACTGACGTTTTCTCACGACGTCATATTACAGGTCAGTAAACAACAATGGCTCTGAGAACCTCCACCTACCAAAACATCCCTTGCAGGGCCCCCTCTGCATCGTAGTATAAGTCGGTTGTCATGTTATTTTCTGCAATCAATTTTCCCTGTCCGGATAAAGCTTCTGGTTGTTTCCATGGGAACGACTGTAGCCTGAACAGCTCTACATTAACGGGGGGGGAGAGAGATTTGCGGAACCGGAAGTGGTGAAGGTGGCAAACATACTTGCTTTACTGTTGGCTGCAAGCCAAGGCCTCTTTAACCAAACTTGCTTCTTAATTTTCTATATACGAATGTCTTTCCATTCCAGTCCTATATATATATATATATATATATATATATATAGTGTTCCGGAGAAATTTGACAGTTTCATAAGGAAAAAGAAAAAGTGCTTGGTAACGATAAATTTTTCAACAGACACGGAAATTACACTACTGTCAACAAGTTTCACTCAAAATAATCGCCATTAGCGTCGATCACAGCCTCAATCCTGCTCCGAAACCTGGAGCAAGCTGATGTTACAGTTTCCCTGGGAAGGCTCTCAAAAACTACCTTAATTCTGTCGATTAACTGGGCTTTTGTAGTACTGGCACGACGATTGGTGTTTTTCTCAACAGCGCCACCTACATAATAATCCATGGGGTTAAGATCTGGAGAGTTCGGAGGTCAAACATTGGGACTGGTGTAGTCGTAAAAATTTGCCGACAACCATTTTTGACTTCTGTCAGAGGTGTGGCAGGGGACCAAATCCTGCTGCCATACATATGGCTTACCATTGGCTACCCTTGTTATCCAGGGCGTGTCTACAGTGTTTAGCAACTCCACATAGGCATATGAATTCAACCTGATACCCTCTCTGAGAGAATGTGAGGAATTCTGCTGTACGAGCGCAATCAGATCGTCTGTTATGTTGCTTTCTTCTCGTAGTTTCAATTGCAATTCTCCAGTTCATGCCTGATTGTTTTTACAGTGTTCAGGGAGCATTGGGTAGCAACCAAAATCTCCTTATTTTGATGGCCGGCGCAGATCATCATGATACAAGTTATTCTCTTCCATGATTCAGGTGGGTTCCAGTCATCCATTCTATCTGTCATCACGTATATGAATGACGAAGGATCTAAGATTTTGAATGATGCGTAGTGTGCGTCAATACCTCCAATCTATAGAGGGAAATTACCAAATATAAATATTTCAAATTTATCCCGAACACCCTGTATATATATATATATATATATATATATATATGTGTGTGTGTGTGTGTGTGTGTGTGTGTGTGTGTGTGTGTGTGCTTCCCACTTGGTTGAGCACTGTGGGGGGACATTAATTGTAACTTCACTGTTTGGCATTAGCCGTTACCCGGCAGTTTACAGATTTGAGTTCTCTGGTGATTGTAAAAACATACCGCCGTAAAGTATGTATCAATTATTTGTTCACCCTAGACTAACGGCCCCTATAGCCGCAAGGGTAAGGAACTTGGTAGACGAACATTCTGTCGGGTTTAGATCCCGGCTAGAGTTAGCTGTTAAAAAATCGAGCCGCACTGATGAGAAGTAAACTTCGAAACATGTCTGTGGATTACTGATATATATATATATATATATATATATGGATAAATGAATTTATTTGCGTATCAATTTTGATATGGCTAAACATTTTTTGTGATATCATGAAAGCAAAGGAAATGTATAAATGAACAAAATACAGAACAAAAAACAAAGTTCCAATACTTAACCGTTGTTTTGACACTGGTTCGCTTTATTTTTCCTAATATTTCGGGTGACCTTCACCCTTTATAAAGATATTTTTGACAACTGACAATAACTTAATAGAAAAATGAAATGATATATATATATATATATATATGTGTGTGTGTGTGTTGTGTGTGTGTGTGTGTGTGTGTGTGTGTGTGTGTGTGTGTGTGTGTGTGTGTGTGTGTGTTACAGATCTTCTGGTATCTTCTTCAGGCTTTGATTAACCACATTCTGTGTCCGTATATAAATATATCTATGTGATCTATATTTATATTATATATCTATATCTATATTTATATATTTATATTTATATATATTTATATACGGACACAATGTGGTTAATCAAAGCCTGAAGAAGATACCAGAAGTTCTGAAACACGTGTTGCTGAAGTAAAATAATAATGAAAATCTTTTAAAAAACAACACACAGTGTTTTGCGGACCTTCTTTTTCCTAAAGTATTTAATTTTTTCCCGTTGGATCCATAATAACACTTAAAAGGGTATGAAAACACACAATGTTGTTGAAATGAATATATTTTTATATCATTTTCATTGCTAATATTGACAATATTTCGATTTATAAAAAATCATCATCAGAGCATAATGATAATTAGGTCCGTTTTTAGATATAAATGTTTTTAATCCGGACTCATCGAGAGAGAAGCAGTGAAAATAATTTAAATCCAAACCGGAAACACTGTCATTTAGTCAACACGTGTTTCGATCAGGCATGTTTATATGCGTGAAAAATATGGAAATTTTACAGTTTATTTTTCAAACCAGAAAACGCTTTGATATTTTTTTAATATTCGTTTATGACGTAATCAATTTCGAATGTTATTCTTGTATTACTCGTTTTTAAAAAAAATCGACAACGCTGGTCCTGAAGATGATTTTTGTCTCCATGCACGATATTTTTATATCTAAAATAATTTTAAATAGAATATTTCAGTACATTTAAGCATGAAGTCAACGGCGTTAGGTTGCGGACAGGCTGTTTAAACGTCAATAGGTGAGAAACCAAGCGTGGTAATTTTATGTCTACGCTACTCTAACTTAATAAAGTTATGCGAAGTGGATGATCTTAAATGAAGTACATTAACCTGATTAAATTCTTTATTTCATACCTTTCTTCAATATTCTCTTCTCTCCTCCTCCCCATCTCTCTCTCTCTCTCTCTCTCTCTCTCTCTCTCTCTCTCTCTCTCTCTCTCTCTCTCTCTCTCTCTCTCTCTTCTATTCCCCGCACTCTTCTCGCTTTCTCTGCTCTTTCCAGCTTTGCCTTCTCTCTTACATTTCCTTCTTCCATCCCCCTCTCTCTCTCTCTCTATATATATATATATATATATATATATTTCACTCTCTCTTCTGTTCTCTCTCTCTCTCTCTCTCTCTCTCTCTCTCTCTCTCTCTCTCTCTCTCTCTATTCCCCGCACTCTTCTCGCTTTCTCTGCTCTTTCCAGCTTTGCCTTCTCTCTTACATTTTTCCTTCCTTCCACCCCCCTCTCTCTCTCTCTCTCTCTCTCTATATATATATATATATATATATATATATATATATTTCTCTCTCTCTCTCTCTCTCTCTCTCTCTCTCTCTCTCTCTCTCTCTCTCTCTCTCTAGCAATTCCTTCTCGCTGTCACTTTCTACTCTTTCGTGCTCTTCTTAACTTTGACTTCTCTCTTTGCTCTTCCCTTCCTTTACTCTCTCTCTCTCTCTCTCTCTCTCTCTCTCTCTCTCTCTCTCTCTCTCTCTCTATCTATCTATCTCTCTCTATCTATCTATCTATCTATCTCTCCCTCTCACATTCTGCAAACCACATCCTCCTTTGACTTCTTTTAACTATAAACATGTCTGTACTAATTTGCGACATCATTTTAGAAAATACAATGTCTTTGTAAACAACCGCGATTTTAGTAGGACAACTGTTGGTCACCTTCATTTACTCCACATTTTATAAACACGCTGTGTGTTGTTGCCCTTTGAAACGTCACTCAAAACCCTTGTATTTAGGAAAAAACTGACAATTACGATGTTAAATCTGAACCCAGCTGCTTAATCCTCTTGTCAATTAATTCATCCAGCAATTTGAAGTGCGGTCTTCTTGATTTAATCTTCGAAATACGAGAAAGAGATTATTCGACTTTAGGTTTTGAAATTTCATCCTAAAACTCATCAAAAACCTTCAGGATTATTTTATATAAACCCCGAAATGAAGATTAGAAGCAGCTCTTTGGAAAGAGCCCGGTCAGTTTTAAATTTACAAGAAATGTTGTATATGATTGTCATAGCATTCATGTCTAGCATATTCAACATTTCTTTGAACAAATGATGGAGGAGGAGAAGGGTGGTAGAAGAGGAGGGGAGGAGGGTGTAAAGGAAGAGGAGCTCACAAAGTAGTTTTGACTAACCAGCCAGTTTGGTTTGAATTCAGAGTTTTCCTTCTCCTGGGCCGGTTGCTATACCAAGGTCAAAGAGCCTTGTCTGTACCAAGAGAACAATGCTTTAAAATAAGACCGGACCACAGTTTTAAACAAGTACAACGAAATCCCAATTTTGAACAAGTACCGTGGGCCTACAGTTTTAAACAACTCACTGAAACACCATTTTTTTTTTATTTAAAAGCTTGTACACTCAATTTTAAACACTACCAGATTACAGGTTTTAAACAAGTAACACGGGATTTGCGAGACTAGCTCACAAACCATTATACGACGATTAGATGTCCAAATATCTATACTTCTAATTGTTACGATTTTTTGGCCATTTTTAAGCTTCAAGTGAGAGCACTTTACAGTGGAGATCCCTTGGTTAAGCAGAGGCTGATCCTTAGTGAAGAATCATTTGGTTGTTCCTCGGTGTCCTTTAGTATTGGGTAGAATCTTTTGTTGTTCTTGGTGTCTCTTAGTGTTGGGTAGAATCCCTTGGGTTTCCTTTGTTTGTTCCTTGGTGTCCCTTAGTGTTGGGTAGAATCCTTTGTTTGTTCCTTGGTGTCCCTTAGTGTTGGGTAGAATCCTTTGTGTGTTCCTTGGTGTCTCTTAGTGTTGGGTAGAATTCTTTGGTTTTCCTCGGTGTCCCTTTGCGTTGGATAGAATCCTTTGGTTGTTCTTCAGTGTCCCTTTGTGTTGTTCCTCGGTGTTCCTTAGTGTTGGGTAAAATCCTTGCATTCAGCAAAGTCCCTGGTTGCAGGTCCGTTCGTCAATAGCGAATACGTGCAATTGGCTGGCTTTTAATCCACGCTTCCACCGTAAGTGGCAGTTTCTAGTACACCTTACGTGGTGTAATGGTCAGGAAGCGATATTCACAGACCATTGTTCGTGAGTTCGGTTCTCACTGGCCACCCATACTTCTGGCCTTGTGCCGCGTCTAAGCTAAGCTTTGTAAATAACTACGTGGTGTAGATTAGCAAGCTAGATTCGCAGACCATTGTTAATGAATTCGATTCTCATTGTGCGCCCTATACCTCTGGCTTCGTGCCACATCTAAGCTACGCTTAGTAAATAACTATATACCAAAATATTTCAACACCCCCCCCTATTTTGGTATGAGGTGGGCTGGTCCAGTAAGAAATATTAGTCACATTTGCTTTGTTTTTTTTGTTTTTTATTATTTATTATTATTACTATTATTTTGTTACTGTTAATTTTTTCTTATATACCAAAGTTTGCGCCACATCATCTGCGTAGTCTGCATCCTTGCTACACAGCCTAGAAAAGGCAGCACAGAATATTAGCCTATACGTGAACTCCGATAAAACTGAGTTCATGTGTTTTAGAAATGAAGGAGACATCTCAACACTCGATGGTAAACTCCTAAACTCCGTGAAACAATTCACATACCTAGGTAGTAATATATCATCAACAGAAAATGACGTAAATGCACGCATAAGAAAGGCATGGGCTGCTTTAGACTGATTGTCAGTGATATGGAAATCCGATCTCGCTGACAGGTTAAAGCGAAAATTCTTCCAAGCCGTAGTTGTATCAGTGCTACTGTACGGCTGCACTACTTGGACCCTAACGAAGCGCCTAGAGAATAAGCTAGATGGGAGCTGCACAAGAATGCTGCGTGCAATCTTAAACAAGACGTGGAAGCAACACCCCACGAGAAAACAGCTGTACGGCCACCTGCCCCATATCACACAAACCATCTGTGTGTGAGGCTAACAAGACACGCTGGAGAAGCAAGGATTAACTCATTAGTGACGTTCTACTGTGGAAGCCATCACATGGGCACGCCAAAGTAGGCCGTCCAGCAAAGACGTACATAGACCAACTCTGTGCGGATACCGGATGCTGCCCAAAGGACCTCACAGGAACAATGAATAATTGGGACGGTTGGCGAGAGATTGTCATGGATATCCGTGCTGCTAGCGCTAGATGATGATGATGATGATGATGATGATGATGATGATGATGATATACTAAAATATTACTAAATATTCCAACACTAATATCATTCCATTCATGTGTAATGATTTTCTCCTGCTTCCCTGTCAGAGTTCCCCAACCCTTGTCCACATAGCGTTATAAAGATTGATCCCAATCTTGTCTCTGTAGACAGGCAGAATACTGCGACTATTTTTCATCAAATGATACTGTTCGTGATTGAGAGTAACCTGATCAACGCATGAATCGACTAGAGGCAGTGAAGTGACTCAGTAGGATAAAAATATAGTGATATTTGACTAAGTTGATTATACAATAGGTAGGTTCAATTCGGTGCATGGATTGAGTCAGACCGATGACGCGTGTCAGTCCTACAGGTGACTAAAATGAGTAAATTGATTTCTTAAAACGACTCAAGAATTTCTGTGAATAATTTTTGAAACTGCGTGGTGACGTCATTAAAAGTTGACATAAGAGAGTGAGATTATTATTTCTATAATAATAAAGAGAAAGTAATTGTCCAACATCAAAACTGTCCTTGTACATACTAATCAAAGAGCTCCACATAAATATAACACACGCATATATATATATATATATTATATATATATATATATATATATATATAAGTTGTCTAAAAAAAACTGTCGAGATTTTTGTACTTTTTGGCACACCTTGTATTCTGAAAAAAATAACGTTCCATTCATTCTTATTTTCTATCTTAGTAAATACAGCTTTAAACTTGGTACTTTTTTACACACCTAGTATTCTGAAAACATTAATGAATGTAACGTTATTTTTTTTTCAGAATACAAGGTGTGTCAAGTACAAAAATCTTGATACTTTTTGACACACTGTGTGCATATATATATATATATTATATATATATATATATATATATATGGGATTACCACTTCTTCACAGAAGAAGGCAATTTCTACAAAGTTCGGTTGTGAGCACGCAAATGGCTCAGATGTACAGCTTTGTTTTTACACGTCCTGTCGCGTAAAATACACTTGAGACCCCCAGCTTTCACTCGTATACACACATGTTTTTCACGTGTTCGTCTGTCACCATGGGACCGCATATAACTCAAGAGACCACTTGAGTCATATATATATATATATGTGTGTGTGTGTGTGTGTGTCTGTGTCTGTGTCTGTGTGTTTGTACTACTTATTATTAAATTTTAAATACGTCATATTGGTTATCTGTTTGTATATGTCGATTAAGGTGTTGATGGGGGGAGGTGACTTGAAGTTGAATTGAAGTGGGTAGTCAGATGGTTACGGTATTTTTATGGACATGTTGGTTTATAGAGATGTAATGTCGAAGGTATTCATGGTTTTCTAATGTATATCTATATTTTTAATTTTGTTGAGAAAGTTTGCCAGATTTGATTATGTGTGAGGTGCTAATTGCACATAGTATATGGTTTAATATTTTGAGATGCCGTGAGTGATTTTATGAGTAGCGCTGTCTATGACTGAATCAATGGGTCGTAAAGGTATGTTTGGTTTTGTGGAGTCCGTATGATGTAGGGATTGTGGGGTGATGTTTAACGAGGGAAGTCCATATATATATATACATATATATATATATATATATATATATATATATATATATGTGTTTGTGTGTGTGTGTGTGTGTGTGTACAAAGTGTGTCAAAAAAGTATCCAGTTTAAAGCTGTATTTACCAAGATAGAAATGGAGAATGAAAGGAACGTTAATATTTTTTCAGAATACAAGGTGTGTCAAAAAGTACAAAAATTTCGATACTTTTTTGACATATATATATATATATATATATATATATATATATAGAGAGAGAGAGAGAGAGAGAGAGAGGGTCACTTGAAGGTTTGTGAACCCCCTAGATATGACCATTGTTATTGTGAAAAAATTTAAAATAAGCTAATCAGATGTGCATCCAGACACCAATTTGTAAAGTAGACTTTCCAAATAATGAACGCAAACAAAAATAGATGAGATATTACTACCTTGGTATCTGGACTGGTCTACTAATTTCAGGGGCTTACCATTCCGTATGGAGAAGCATCCATCTTGTTTAAAACACATGAACCCCGTTCTATTCGAGTTCGCATATGAAAATATAAAAAATGAAAATAAATAGCAATATCTCATCTACTGAAAGCGATGTCAACATGCGAATAAATTATGGACTGTTATTGACAGATTAACGGTCATAAGGAAACCTTATATCTCTGATAAAATAAAACGGCAATGCTTTCAGGCTATAGCCGTGTCAGTACTACTGTATGGTTGCACCACGGACTTTAACAAAAAAGCTAGATGGGAACTAAACAAGGATCCTGTGTGCTATCTTGAACAAATCCGTGAAGCAGTACCCAACAAAACAGCAGTTGTACGGCCACTTACCTCCCATCTCACTAACCATTCAAGTAAGGCGATCAAGACACCCTGGACACTGCTTGAGAAGGAAGGAAGGGCAAACTTATAAATGACATAGTGCTATGGACTCCGATACATGGACACACCATGTCGGCCGACCAGCAAAAACTTAGCCCTGTGCGGGCACTGGGTGCCACTTAGAGGACTTGCCATGTGCGATGTACGATAGGGCCGGATGGTGAGAATCGAAGGAATACGCGCTCGACATGGCTTCTTGGATGATGATGATGATGATGATGATGATGATGTACCACTTTCATATACCAAGAGATATTATATGGCTTGACTTC
The DNA here is from genome assembly GCA_023376005.1 of Doryteuthis pealeii. Classification (NCBI taxonomy): domain Eukaryota; kingdom Metazoa; phylum Mollusca; class Cephalopoda; order Myopsida; family Loliginidae; genus Doryteuthis; species Doryteuthis pealeii. The sequence continues at coordinate 91,988,596 of CM042145.1, forward strand.
ATCAACTAAGCCAACATTTCATTGTAATTTAATTAAATACTAATTATAAATGGGGTCGAGTCAAGGGAAAGGCGCCGTAAATCTGCGCACTGTGATAGAGACCCATAAAGTAAGGTCTCTATTCGGATGCAATCAACCATATTACTTATTGAATGTCAGTACAATACGCCGACTGAATCTCTGCAGGGGGTTAAAGTATCCCCTACCCTTCGATGGTTGGGACCCGTAATGCTTAAGGACGGAATCCTCGTGGTTGAGCAGTCCAAGATATGCAACACTCCACTTTGGTTCTTACTTAGGCGAGACGGACGGTTGGAGAGGCCCCCTCAAGCCCTAGCACTTATATGATTGTCCCAGCCCTATTGCCCTTATGGCAAGTCTCTTCAATCTTTTTATCATATATGTGCTAGAAGGTGGTCCTGGATATGACATTAAACTGCATCTTGTGGTGAGGTTCCAATTCTGGAGCTCTGAAGAGTGTGGAGTACTCCTTGATTGCTATTACTCCCAGGTTGACTTTGACCCGGAGTGGTAGTACCAGTTAGCGTCCTATCTATGGTTTAAATAGATTGTCAAAAAATGAGCTGTTTTTAATGTGTTTTTTAACAAGTGAGTTTTTTTTTAAAGTTGAATACCCAATAAGAATAAATAAAACAAAACATCTTCGGTATAAAATAACCTAAGGGTTGACATGCCGTAAAACCCAATCAACCAACTATATCACATATATTTAAAACATTATATGCATTTTTTAAAAATTTGCATTTAAAAACAGGGTATTTCAGTAATCCACCAGAAGGTATTTAACGATTTTATCAACAGAAAACCCAGAGGACGAAACTACCTTTGCTAACAACAGAAAGACTGATATAAGACAAAACGAAATGGAGCTCTTTTGTAGGGGAGGTAATTATAATACCGAATATTGTTTGCCGGAAAACTGACTTCACAGAAATAATTGCTTCATCAATGAATCGTTTCCCCCGAAAAATCAGCAAACCGATTTTAATGAAAGATAACTTTTATATATGAAACGTATTTTTTTAAATTCTGAATAATTTTAAAATTACTCTGTGTCGAAAATAAGTATTTGTCTTAATTCTATTCTTTGATATTTTTTATCTTAAGATAAAAAATATCAAAGAATAGAATTAATTTAATTTAATTTAAGAATAGAAATTTAATATTTTAAATTAATTTAATTTAATTTAAATACTTTTAAATTATTTTAAATAATTTAAATTATTTATTTATTTTGAATTATTAATTTATTTATTTTATAATGATATAAATATTATTTATTTATAATGGAATTTGTTCATATAATTTTTATCATTTTTTCATATAATGGAATATTTATAAATATTAATTTATTTATTTTAAATTATTAAATTTAAATTTAATATTTTAAATTAATTCAATTTAATCTAATAATAGAATTAATTTAAGAAGTTGAAAAGTGAAATTTCTTTTTGTTTTTTTTCCATAGATTCATCACCGGTGATGCTGATAGCTTTTTATTTTAGTGTGTCCTGGGACGCACATATTTGCTTTGAATGAGTCCCCGGGAAAATTGATGAGTCCCAAGTAAAGTTTCTTAATAAATTGAAAGGTTTTTTATTAATGATCTAGGGGAAAAAACTAAAGCCGTCTAATTCCGACCTTGTAACCTATCCTGTGTTATCCGTTTCTAAGAAACTATTAAAATGTATTTACAGTTAGTTTGAAATAGTGAGGGAAGAAAAAAGAAAAACACTAGGACGTATGGATACGATTTTACTGCGTCCTTTTAGATTTTTGTACGTCAGGAATGCAGGACGCGTACCTATCAGCATCCCTGCATCACTAAAGTTTTTAATTGTAAAATATCCGATTCATATATAAAAGTTACCTTTTTTTGAAGAACTTATTTTTGTGATTACCCTCGTATATAGTTAGTCTTGATCAAAAGCAAAATGAATAAACTTTAGTCATTAAAAATTACTAGCATGACCTGTATGATAATTTAATCATTACAACATTTGAAATGTTTACCTTATAGAGTTATATAAGTTATTATAGAGTTATTTTTAAAATACTTCAATATGTAAAAAGTATAATAATCCTGATTTAATCCCCCCCTCTCTCTCTCTCTCTCTCTCTCTCTCTCTCTCTCTCTCTCTCTCTCTCTCTCTCTCTCTCTCTCTATCTATCTCTCTATCTCTCTCCTTCTTTTTATCTTTTCATTATGTTCGATTGAAACAGATTTGCGTTGTCGCTTCAGCACGCTCAACCCTCTCTATCTTTCCCCTACTCTCTTTCTTTCTTTCTTATTATATTTTCTATGTAGCATGTCCTTTTTCTTTCATTTTTTTCATTATAATAAAAAAAAGGTATAGTCCATTTAGCTGAGGTGTCAACAATCATAAGATATAAGAATTCGGCGGATAAGCAACAGCAGATAATAAGGATTTACATTTTTGTATTTCATCTTGGACGACTTAGGCGGTCTCATTTTTTAACCAGAGGGTGTTTGCAAGATGATAACGGTAGTACAATAAAGGAACACGAGTATTAATATATAGATAATATATAGATTCTATTGTAAAGTCAATTACTTATTAAGGCTTAGTAAGACGAGTTTTTTTTTTTGGGGGGGATCTGTTTCTATCTGGCGTTACTGTTGGCTTTTTAAAAACTTATTCCTATGAGTATTGAAAAGAAAAAACATTTAAAATCATACTGCTACGTTTCGTTGGGCTTTTGGGGCGTCTGTTTTTCCTGGAGAAAGAAGTGGAGAAAAACTACTTATATATTGTCTATACAAGAGAACTAAAATATGTGATTATCGACAAATGTTCAGGCTCACTGAGCAAGCTGACAACACCCAGTGTATTCAAAAAACGAAACGAAATTTGAGCACGCTTAATTATACACGCTTAATGGGCTAAAAATTTTATATAAAAAAGACCATGTGTGTGTGTGTGTGTGTGTGTGTGTGTGTGTGTGTGTGTGTGTGTGTGTGTGAATCAAACACGTATTCAAAGTCTCGTTGAATAACCTTGATCCGTGATTCTCGTTCCCAACAAGATTAATGTGTTGAGCTCAACGAGCTGAAATTTCCAGACGTAAAAAAAAAAACAACAAAAAAGACAAAAACACTTTTTAACTTATGTAAGTTGAATAATAGAAATGAATCCGACAATATGTTGAAAGGATAAATAAATAAAGGCAAAGAAAATGTTGAATGGATAAATTAGTTTAATGGAGTACCAGCACGTGTTTCGGCCGGGAGTTTGTCCATATATACATTGTATTCTATTTATCATTATTTTAAATATGAAATAAAATGAGTGTACCTCTGCAGAGCGGTAAGACCCACCCCCTCAATGGGACCACCTGTTGGCTGTGGGTGGCGACTCTTGATGATTAAGGGCGGAATCCTGGTGGAAGAGCAGTCCATGACATGTACCACTCCACTTAGGCCCTTAATTAGGCTAGACTGGCGGTCGGATAGACCCTCTCCGATCAATCATATGATATGGTTGGTTGGTTGGATTTTACGGCACGTCAACTACATTAAATTATTTAAAATTAATGGTATATTTTTTAAACCCATGCAGGGGAAAATATTATGGAATAACTCAATATTGAGAAAAATGTAAAGGATACATTGACAAAAAAAATTGAATTGTAGCGATTGCCTGACCCTATTTGGATGGACATGGGGCCAAAAGGGTTATCTTCTCTTGTTGCCAGGTTTTTGCCTATAGGGTATTAAGCTGTAGCCCGGGAATTCTGAGAGTCGTTTCTCTCGGTCTAGCAACCACTGCACATGGGTTAGGCGCTTGGTGCCTCTGCCCCTTAAGTGGGGGGAAGCCCCCCCCCCCCAACAAACTGTCAGTAAGTGACTCATTTCTATATGTAACTCTGTATCACTTCTTTAGGACTTAGTCCTACATCCTTTATGTGTCTTCATGTATCTGTTTTCTATATCTTACTGTCCATGTGTTGGTGTTGAAGAGATGTGACGAGCACGTTTGTCCTCGTTAACCCAGCTTCGAAAAAAAGGCTGATATTTTGGGGTTACCGTCTCACGTGACTCCTGACGCGAAAGTGTCCCTAAACCCTGTGACAAGGGAGACTATCCCATTTAGTCACTTACAGAATTATTACTTCATTTTTCCCTCCTCGAGCTTTTATGACAGCTTTAATTCTTTCAGGTATGGATTTCACCAATTCAACTCTTCTCCTACTTTAAGCCTCTCACTGCAGCTCTCCTACCACTGCCAAAGTACAAAAAAACTGATGGATAGAATACTGAGCATTGATTCTCTTCAGTTCATTATTCTTTTCAATAGACTCCAGCCAAAAAACACCATTCAAATGAGAGTCAAGAATTTTCCAAACTTTTGCCAAAGAATATCTTTATTATTATCACACTGTGTTCTGTGCATGCGTGCTTATAGTTGGCGCTGCTGTAGTCACGTGATCAAAGTTTGAGCCTGATCACGCCATTTTGCTTGCTGGCTTTACACTGTAAACATGGGCGCTCCACTAGCAGTATGTACCAAGGAAGAACAAAGACAAGTGATCCGATTTCTCAGGTCGGAAGGAGTGCCACTAAGAAGTGTGTATGAGTGGATAAAGAAGTTTAAAAGTGAGCGGACACCCGTCAACCTCCACCACTAACGAGAATATTCAGCAAGCCCGAGAGATGGTTATGAGCAAACCAGCGAGTTATCATCGATGAGGTAGCTTGTTCTCTGCAGATTAGTCATGGTCCTGTCTATCAGATCATCCACGATGAGCTCGGCTTCCATAATACAAAAGTGCGGATAATTTTTGAATCTCCCTCGTATATCTATTTTTCGAGTCCATTTTTATCAATATCGTTGTCCCAAAAAGAGAAAAGCCAGAGATTTTATCGAGCCGGTGATTCAAGGGTTTTATAAGATCTGACCGCCACATTAATGGCGTCTGTCCTTCGTGTCGATGCGTTTTAGCAATTACCGAAACTGTCCATTATTGAAGAGGATTTCTAGTGCCAGTGCCAATTATGTGGATCAGATTTTTAAGTGTCGGACGGCCAAAGTGTGAGGGTGAGGGGGGGAAGATGGCAGCCAACTCAAACTGGGTCTATAAATTGTGGGTTTGAGTACCGTGTGAATCAGGAAAATTAATTTACTGAAAAGTACTTGTGCGGTTTTACAAGGATGGTTTGTTTTCGGGGTTATGACTATTTTGATTGATAGATAGATAGATAGATAGATAGATAGATAGATAGATATGTGAACCGATAGGAGGAACAGACTGTGGTAGATAGAAAAACAGTAGTATAAGAGGTTCACAGAGTGTTAACTCTGGTTCTTATAAAGCATTAGGTCACTTAAAGGATAAAGTACCCAATGCGGAATACTTTAGTTAGGGAAACAACAAACGCGTTAGTTACATTTATATAACTTATTATAACATATATAGGGGAACGAATTTCCCCAGGCTATATAATGTCACAAGTGTCCAAACATACATAGTAGTGTTAATAGACAAATAGGTGGAAACCACTTACTGTAAGTAGAGTCTGTAACGTCTGGCATGCACCATGGGTGTCTGCTGGAGAGAGGTGACAAGCACGTCCGCACTTGTCAAGTAGCTTCGGCCAAAGAGGGTTCTCTTCTTGGGCTCCTGCGTCACGTGACCAAAAAAGGGTCTCCTGACGCAGGAGATTACCCAAAACCCTCAGACAAGGGTGACTGCTCTTACAGTAGGAACCGAAAGAGATAAATACATGTGAATATACTGAGATATATAGGAACAGACTGTGATAGATAGATAGATAGATAGATAGATAGATAGATAGATAGATAGATAGATAGATTAGCGGGGTGAAACAAATAGATAGATTAGCAGACTGAAATAGATAGATAGATAGATAGATAAATAGATAGATAGATAGATAGATATTACCCAACTGGGATGGTAGTAACAGACTGTGATTGAAAGATAGTAGGAACCAACTGATATGAATAGATGTGAACATACAGAGATATATAAGAACACTCGGTGATAGATAGATAGATAGATAGATAGATATTCAGCGCGCCAATGCCAATGTGGCACATGACCACATGCGAAGGATTAGTTGTTTGGTCATCCCCACCCTCAAAGGTATTTTACTACTTTTGCTAACTCGTTTAACATGACAATTACTCAAATTCACTAATGTCTATAATTTATAATCAATCTACTTTTAGCCAAAGAAATACAATGTGATATCTATTAATTCATTTTACACGTAGATAATGCATAAATGACGGCGATGGATAAATTTAAAGTAATGGATGGTATGGAAGGGTTTGGGAGTGAATTTAAATTGGATAAAAAATTAAAAAAGGGAACTTAATTTCAGGTGATTTGGTTTGTTTTGTTTTACGGCATATCAACCTCAGTGGGTCATTTAATGCCGATAAAGTTTTGAAATGAATCAATTCTTAATGGATAATACAATTTTTTTATAAATACATTTTTCTATTTAACCCATAGATGGGACCCTAACAGGTACTACCACTCCGGGTCAGAGTGGACCAGGGAGCAATGGTGATGAATGGGGTGCTCCACATTCCCCAAACCTCCAAAACTGGAACCTCACCATCAGATAGAGTTTAACGTCATTCCCAGGACATGTAGACCCGCAGCCACCGCCTTCTAGCACCCATATGATAAAAAGGGTTTTGGGCTTGCCATAAGGACAATAGGGTTGGGAAAATCATATAGGTACTAGGGCTTGACGTGACCAGCCGATTGATCGGAGGGGCCTCTCCGACGCCCGTCTAGCCCAAGATAGGCCAAAGTGGAGTATTGCATGTCATGAATTAATTTCAGTGAGAGAGAAAGAAATTAAAAAAGAATGAAAATAATGTTTGTTTTTTTTTTGTTTTTTTTTGTTTTTTGTTTTTTGTTTTTTATATTAAGCAGTAGATAGGGAGATCGAGATAGCTTTTTGAAAATTGACCCTGGAGTGAATCAGGTCAGAGTAAATTGCCACAAGCGTAAATTGCCATGGTAGTCACGGGTGAATGCTATCGACAACTACTAGTAATTAAGCCAAGATAAATAGATAAACCGAAAGCTTCGAGTTTTCTGGGCAAGACTAGTGCCTTCTAAAGGGTTCGAAGAAATACTAGAACCGGAAATGGATATGTTCTCCCGACATCGGAAGCGGAAATAAAAGATAGGGTTGAAGCGAGGCCACCGAGTTTCTAGCCGGTCTTGGTTGAAGAGAGACTCGGGATGAAGTCAGCAGAAGAGGCAGGGACTCGACAAAAGACACGTCGAGTCTAAGGCGTGTCTAGAGCGGGTCCCGGACTCAGACCACGGGTAATACGATGGATTAGGAGTTAGAATAGAGGAGTCCTCTCATTAAGAGATTAAGCAATCTTTCCCTCTCTGACCTGAAAACCCACGCATACGCGAGCAAGGAATGAGACTAATGCTGGAGTTAACGAAGCCAAAGGAACAACTGTGTTCCCGTGTTTTGTTTTGTTTTTCTATGCCTGGTCCACCTTTATGCCCTCTTACTTATGCCTGAGTGTCTACATGACAAATAGTTCTGGTACCTGCATATGGTACACAAAGACAAAAATGGAAATAATAAAAATAAGATAAAAATAAAAAGGAAATGTTTAATATTGGTCGTGTTTATTAGTCAGGTTGTGCTGTAGACTTCGTTTCCTCGGCTCAAATGCAGCAAGGAAAATGTATGAACATGTTGAGAGAAACGGAAGAATCTGACTTACAGCGAAGGCCGAGGATAAAAAGAGAAAAAAGAAGAAATTAAAATAGTTACTTTGCTGGGGGAGTGATTAAAAAAGATTAGTCCATTTTAAAACACAGAAATAGATCACAAAAGAGACAATCATGTCAGATAATATATATATATATATATATATATATATATATATATATATATATATATATTATTAGTACCAATAATTTTCAAACACATCTATTTGATCCATCTATTAGATCCATAGACATTATTATAGGTTCAACCATTCTAAATTGAATACTTCAACAAGAAGAAGAAGAAGAAGAAGAAGAAGAAGAAGAAGAAGAAGAAGAAGAAGGCAATGGTTTATTTCCACACATTA
>CM042145.1:92001724-92079224 GCA_023376005.1 Doryteuthis pealeii
CCTTTAGGCTAGACGGGCAGTCAAAGAGCCCCTTCCGATCAATCAGTGACCACTTATATGCTTGTCCCCGCCGTATTACTCTTATTGTAAATTCTTTTTATCATATATGTGCTGGAAGGCGGTGGTTGAGGGACTTAGTGTCTTTGATATGATGTTAAACTGTATCTGATGGTGAAGTTCCAATTCTGTAGCTCCGGGGTGTGTGGAGTACCTCTTCATTGCTAATACTCTCATGTCAACCCTGACCCGGTGTGGTAGGACCTGTAAGGATCCCATCTATGGGTTAAATAAAAGAAAATGTTTCAAAAAGAAGAATTTTCAATATCCATCAAAAATGAATAGAACAAACCCTTTTCAGTATAAAATAACCCTACAAAGGTTGACATGCTGTAAAATCCAAAAAATAAAGAGAGAAAGGAAAGTTTCACGGGTTACGATTTTTGTGGCCATCCTTTAGGCTTCAAGCAAGAGCGCTGTCCAGCGGAGATCCTTTGTGTTAAGCAGAGCGCGATCCTTAGTGAAGAATCCTTTGGTTGTTCCTTGGTGCTCCTCAGTCTTGCAGGTCCTTCGTCAATGATTGCAAATGGACGTCTTGTCAGTATCAGTGATTAAGTAGTTAACCAGCCACGTATTCGGGCTGTTGATTGGCTGAAGTTTAAACCACGTATACTTGCTTATATTAGATACATTGGCCGAAACGTTATGTAAATAACAATATAGATGAGGATAACAGCCCGAAAAATCTAAATAATAAAAATTATCAAGTCTCAACTCAAAATTCAGACAAATAAAAAAAAATTCCGTGTTAACAGATGCAGTAGAGCATTTAAAATTGTGGTCAAGCATTTTTAAATAAATTATTGATAACCCGTAATGAGTTGATATGCCGTTAAACAAATAAACACACCTTCGGTCAGACATGTCCAACCCGTCCTTCGGGGCGGGGGTCCAATGCACTTCGGCCATTGGACCGGTCATGTTAAATTAATTGCGTCGATCCCAGGGGGCTATCCCCCAGGCAACACCTACCCCCTTGAATTAAAGGGGCAGGGCTGGGTTTATTGCCCAGCGCCTGAGGCGCCCCCCCCCCCTTGAGGGGGAATGCCGAATGGATCGACGCAATTTTTGTTCTTTTCCACCCATGAGTTTCGGCTTGTGGGTGGGCCCATGTTAAAACGAGACCTTGTGCCCAACCCATACAAGTGTGGTATGAGGCAAATACCCACCTTCTGTCAGCTCCCGATTTCACCGCACAGGTCAGATTACCAAATATGTGCTACTCATACGCTGAGTTGGCGGGGACCGGTATCGAACCCGGAACCTTGCGATTCATTGGCGGGTGTTCTACCGACTGAGCTAAACCGATCCCTAATTCACTACTAATATTTTTTAAAGTATCTCTTTGACCTATAGATATTAGATTGTTGTGTACTTGTTTCTTACAGGTATTACCACTCCGCGTTAGAGTGGATCTGGGAATAATGGCAATGAAGGGGTACTCCACACTCTCCAGAATTGGAGCTTCACCATCAGATGCAGTCTCAATACTTTTCGATTATACCTCGTAAATTCCATTCATTCATGAAAATTGAATGAATTTCTTATTTCCTGATTATACAATGTCGTTTGTTTGAATAAGAGGCAAAGCACATTAATTCAAATGAACTGCCTCTTCAATTGACGTTACAAGGATTCGCTTCGAAGAATACAATATCAGTTTTCAATGGCGTATTTATTTCTTGGAATTAGAATTCGCGGAATCCAATGCCACTGAGCAAAACCTAAAATTCCGACGCATTGTATGCCTTCATTTTTTTTCTCTCGTCAAAACGAGATTCATTTAAATAGATAATCGATTTCCAAAGTTATCAACAAAAAAAATTGATGATTAATCTCAAGAAATTCTTTCGGAATATTTTACGTATTTATAAAAGAATTCTGCGTTTTCAAACTAAACTTGGATTAAAACGGGAATTCTTCTAAGCTGTAACCATTTCAGTATTTGCACCACTAGAACTTTCAGGTATTAGGTATTATAAATTTGAATTCAGAGCTTTCCCTCTCCTAGACTGGTGGCCTAACCAAGGTTAAAGAGACCAGTCCAACCTACTATTTAACCATAACTGGAGAGAGAAGTTGGATAATTTGGATTATTCGGGCTATTGTCCTCATCTTTATTGTTATCTACACAACGTTTCGGCCAATATGCCCTCCGGCCTTCTTCGGGTATTTAAGAGGAGTAGGGGCTCTCAAAGTAGTTCTTTGACTAACGAAAAGAAAGTGCCTTTGGTTTGAATTCAGAGTTTTTCCTTCTACTACACCAGTTGCCATACCAAGGTTAATGAGCCCAATCTGACCTACTATTTACCCATAGCTGGAAGGAGAATAGTTGGATTCATACTTTTCTCGAGGGTATTAGCGCTATGTGAAATGCAAACAGCCGAGTCCAGGATTTGAAATCGTCTCACTGTGTCCATTTCCTATCATTAACCACTCGCCACTTTAACGAAACGCTTGGGAAAAAGATAGATGAAAACTGCATAAGGAGTCTGCGTGCTGTTTTGAACATATCATGGAAGCAGCGATTTGTCTTTAAAATTAACCTTTTTGAATAAAATTTCAATTAGTACACTTAACCCCAGTTCTTAGTTGCTTTGAATTTGCCATTTTGAGCAAATTACTTGTGAATTTTAAAACAAAACAATGAATATATATATATATATATATATATATATATATATATATATATATGAATTTAAAATTTTGAAAAAACAATGATGTTTATAATTGCTGACAGAAATCTGTTTCGACCGCTTTAATAGATCGGTCATCATCAAGAGCAACATATGAGAGAAAGATGTCTTTCTCTCATATGTTGCTCTTTATGATGACCGATTTATTAAAGCGGTCGAAACAGATTTCTCTCAGCAATTTTAAACATCATTTGTTTTTTCAAAAATGTTAAATTCATTACTGTCGGATTAATATCCATCTATTTCATATATATATATATATATATATATATATATTATATATATATATATATATGGTAAAGAAAAAAGGCTTAAAAATCGTCCATTTTGCGGTTATAGATCTATTTCTGTCCATAGGCATCTGTGTTTACCTATGAGTTTCATCAGACCGCTAACTTTATTGAAAATGGTACACAGATAATTCATGAGGCTTTATGTATACTTTTCTGGTGATTCCTGTAAAGATATCGGGTTTCAGTTCATCTCATCTTCTTGGGGGTGGAGTTATGACCTGGAGGTGATGATGGTGAGTTTCTGGGTGGTGTAATGCCCTCAATAAATTCTTACTAAGCGGAATCGGCACCTTACTGTCTCGTCTATTGGAACTTTTCTTTTCATTTTTTCTGACTGGTCATTTTTAGTCAATGTTTTACTTTATTTTTTTTTTTTTTTCCTCTACGGTTCACTTTCATACAAAGTGACTCAACTATAAAACAAAGGCATACAACTCAAATTGCCCGGATGTAACAAGCATTAGTAATGTCTATGTACTGCTTAGGACATACATTGTTCAAATGCATTTTTGTGGAGGCGTGTGGTGTAATGGTTACCGTCGTAGAAAATGGACACGGCGAGATGAGTTCAAATCCTGGACGCGGCTGTTTGCATTTCACATAGCACTAATACCCTTGGTAAAGGTACGAATTTAAATATTCCCCCCTCCAGCTATGGGTAAATGGTAGGAGCGGACTGGGCCTTTTAACCTTGGTATGGCAACCGGTCTAAGAGAAGGAAAGCTCTCGTTAGTCAAAACTATTTTTGAGAGCTTCTCCTGCTCCTCCGTTAAAATTTCATTACTGAAGCCGGCATGATGATGATGATGATGATGATGATGATGATGAAAAGGAAAAAATACTAGTGACCAAATTTTAGATTTGCCTCTCTTATCATAATAGAGATTCGGTGTCTGTCAGTCTGTAACCGAAACTACGGGTGCTTACGTCACAATACCCTCTGGAATTAACTCATTTTTTATTTACACATAGATGAGACCCTAACAGGCACTACCACTCCGGGTCAGAGAGGACCCGTGAGTAATGACGATGAAGGGTTACTCCACCTGAATTTCAGACAAAACTACTAAGACCAAAGAACACATTGACCAAAATATAGTAACAAAAACAACTAGAATGAGGATACTAGTCTGAATAATTCATGGAATGTTTTATAAGTTTAAAGGATTAATCAAGTGCGTCCTTTCAATCCAAAATTGACGGCATGGAAAGAGAGAAGAGAACCAAAGGACACTCAACTCAAATAAAGGGAAGGTTTAGTAGTTCAACAAACGAAGCAATCTCTGTAGGTGAGTAACTGCGCGCACATGTCATAAATAGTTTTCTCAAGATGAACGAGTCTAATGGACTTTCTTGTTCGAACAGAAGAGGCCATTGTTGTCGACAAGTACGTCGTAGAAAATTACTTTGTATAATTTATTACCTCTTGTTTCAATTTATATATATATATATATATATATATATATATATTATATATATATATATATATATAAAGTTAAACTAATGAGTCAGATATACTACTAACAGTTTCGCTTAGTAGCTCATCAGAGCAAGAGATTCTTGCCCTGATGAGCTACTAAGCGAAACTGTTAGTAGGTATATCTGACTCATTAGGTTTAACTTTATTATTTGCTCTACTTAGGTATTGAGCACTTTTTACTTTTTAGCTTTAGATAATCATAGCGGTTTATATATATATTTTTCATATATTTTTTTCTTTTAGCTAAGTGTTATAGTATTAACCGATTATTTTTGGTTGGTACGACTATCTTGGTCTTTTCTTTTTTTCATTTTTTCCCCAGATGAAGTTTGGTAGTATATTTTTACAATCAAACTATTTGCCGTTTTTTTCTCACTGCAAGGGCTTACCAATAAGTTTGGTATATATATATATATATATATATATATATATATATATATATATAATATATATATACCAAACTTATTGGTAGCCCTTGCAGTGAGAAAAAAACGGCAAATAGTTTATATATATATATATATATAACACACACAGTTTATATATATATATATATATATATATTATATATATATATACGCACACAAGGGAGTGTTAAAAAGTAATGCCATTTTGTTCTGTTTACTGTTCTTTGAGCCATTTCTTCACTACAGATTTCACTTCCCAGTCACTAGAATACTGTCTGCCTCCCAAACCCTCTTTCATGCGTCCGAAGAGATGATAATCTGAAGGCGCTAAATCTTGTTAGTATGGAGGATGCGAATCTGTAGTGAAGAAGTGGCTCAAAGAACAGTCAACAGAATTTTACGGGACAGGGATACATGCTCTCATTCGAAGGTGGAACATTGCTATTGAGAGAAACGGTGACTATGTGGTGAAGTAGAGATGTGATCCACAGAGGACCAGCTTCATTTTGATGTATGATACATGTTCGGTGTTGGTAATTATACCTGTGCTAAACAAAATGGCATTACTTTTTGACCCTTGAGATAGATAGATATATAGATAGATAGATAGATAGATAGATATTCGTAGATGGGTTACCAGGTAAGTTGATATTAGGATGATTTTAAGTTGGACCTTTCTGCCAACAGCGGAATGTTAGAATTATTCATGTCAAAAGATCACTGGAACTGAAGCAGTCTAGTTATGACATTTTTTTAAAAGAAATGTCATAACTAGACTGCTTCAGTTCCAGTGATCTTTTGAAAAAGAGATATTATCTCGAAAATTCAAGAATTAAATACAGGTTAACACACAACATCATTGTTACCGTATTATTATTTTTTCTTTACACCTGCATTGTGATAGCCTTCTAAATCAGCCTCCTAACCATATATACACAATGCTTCAAGCAAATTATAAACTCTCTAATATATATATATATATATATATATATATATATATATATATATATTATATTATATATATATCAACCCCTCCGCACCAGTAGGATGTGATACAAGGTAAAACATTTTAAGCGGGTTAACATTTCAGAGTTTTCCTTCTCCTAGACTGGTTGCCTAAGGCTAAAGACCCCAGTCTGTCCTACTATTTGCCTACTGATAAAAGGAGAATATATGGATTCATACCTTTCCCAAGTGGATTAGCGCTATGTGAAATGCAAACAGCCTCATCCAGGATTTGAACTCGTCCTGTGTATTTCCTTCAACGGTAACCATTACACCACACACCTCCACTCTTATGTATATACGAGGGTAATCCCTAGGTAAGGCCTCTAAATATATAGAAATCACAGAAACGTTCATTGTTTATTGTCAATGATGTTGCTATTTCGATTCACTGGTCGGAATGATTATGCCATCTCATATTTAAAGAAAGCAGAAGTTGTCTCCCTTCAACTGATTTCTGCATGCGCTAAGACGGAGCACATGGTGGACTTGAAGTATATTAGGCACTGCTAAAATGTTGACTTGTTTTCATTTTAAAAACGAATCAATTAATTAAATCGATTATTTAAGTTCAAATTTCGTCTAAGTCGAAAAGTAGTAATATAATGAGCATCAGTAAAAAAAAAAAAAAAAAAAAAAAAAAAGCAAAATAATATTACCCGTGTAATTTATTTTTAATACATTTTAAACTAGTTGTTCGTCTGTTCCCGGTAAGCCATCTTCTTACAGCGCGGTTGAACCCTTTTGGGATTCGGTTTTTGAAAAATAAACAATGTCTTTAATGTATTAAAAACAAAGAGGGTGAACACAGATAATTTTTGGTCGACTACTCGTAGAACTGGTCCGAATGTATCTGTTGAACATCGGTGCCAAAACTTCGGGGAGCGTCACGTGATTGCTATGTCCAATCACAGAAAGGCTCTCCCTCACTTAACTCCATACATAGAAGTAAGTGTATTTTACTGACCAAAGAAAAAAAGATATATTCAACCAACTATCGTTAATCTACATTGGTTCCATATGTATCTAGATACTTAAACATTTTTCTCGTTAATCTTTTAACAAACTGATAAAAAAAAATTGTTCAAATTTAATTTCCGGAGCATAGTCGATTCTACATATATTGATATCAAACTAGCGGGACCCGTGGAATTTCCACGAAATGGAACAAAAATCAAGAGCTGCTATTTAAGCCAGAAACGATGATTTGCAATTTCATTACGTATGAATCCTTTTGTTTTCTTTGCAATAAATAATACAAAAATAAAAGTGACGAAAACATGACTCGGAAAAAAAAATTGGGTCGAGAAAATTCGCCTGACGCTGGCTCGTTAAAACATAGCGTAGATTAAGACATTACATTTTGCATTTTGAACAATTTGGACGGTCTCATCTTTAACCAGAGGGTGTTGCAGGATGATAACGGACGGAAGAATTTGGAACAACCGTATTGATATATAGATGTCGACAGTTTCACAAGAGCAACTGACACTGGAGCTCAGTACATTACATGAAATGGACTTTGGGGTTGTTACATTTTTTTTTTTAAATCTTTCGGGTCTTCAAATTCAGCCTGATATGGATAACTGGTTCTCCCACCGAAAAACAGGAATTCCTCCCGAGAGGACTGCCTCGGCTCTTATGCCTCCTCACCGGCCGAACCACTCCAACCAACAGTGGTGACAGGAGGCCTACCAAGAGTCATCACTAACAACCTGGAGGTTGTGAGTTCAATCTCTGTAGCCTCTTGAGGTAATTCATTTTACTTCTCGCCACAATATTTTCGTGCCCCCCCCCCTAAATCTACGCAATGAATAATCATTTTGCTAAGGATTTAATCTATTCCTTCTTAAATAACCATTAATGTTGCATTCGGGGAAATGAATCTTCTAATTGCTATTTTTTTTTTTAAATAACCCATGTAAACTATTTGATGCAATGTTTCCTGTGACGAAAAAACATCTTACCGATACTGTTTTACAATTTGGATTTGCCTATTTCGAACTTACCATTTATGGGTTACAACTGGTTTATATAATCTCTATAGAACTTGATACCAATTATTTGTAAGTTAAGTTGGAGCTAACTCTTCACAAATTATTCTGTGTTTATCGTTATTATGGCAGATATTCCAACAATCTCTACATTTAATTCATCTTTAATTTAGTCCAATTTTAATCTAACTAACTTAGTCTAATTTTCAGATAAATGTGTGCATTTCACCGATCTGAGTTAGTCCAATTTTAATCTAATCATTTAGTCCAAGTAGTGTAATTTAACTTGGTCTATTTTAATCTGATCTTATTTAGTCTATTTTTTAATCTAATCTTACTTAGTCTAATTTTAATCGAATCTAAGTAAAAAGTAAAGTTAGTGAGGGCAGCCTATGTCAGTATCAGCCAAACAGCGAAAGAGTCTATCCCCTTTTCAGCTAATCTAATTTAGTCTAATTTATGCTAGATGTGTACATTTAATCTAATCTAGTTTACTCCAATGTTTACATCATTTTTGAACAACTGAAAATTAAGAGGATGATGGACTATCCCTGATGTGCGTTAAAATTTCACATAAATTGAACCATATTATTATATATCTATATAAATGGAGATTCGCTTCCGGTTTTTGTCTGTAACAAAAATCACGTCACTGCTTACATCACATTTCCCAAATCGTCTAACATAGAATAAAAAAGTTATTTTTAAAAATACGTCGATCAATATTAAAAGTGTATAATATCTGATTTAATCCCCCCCCCTCTCTCTCCTTCTCTCTCTCCTCTCTCTCTCTCTCTCTCTCTCTCTCTCTCTCTCTCTCTCTCATTCTATCCTCTATCTATCTCTCCTCCTTACTTTTATATCTTTTTCATTAGTTTCGATTGAAAAACTATTGCGTTGTCGCTTCGCACGCTCAACCCCTCTCATATCTTTCCACCTTACTCTCTTTTTTCTTTCTAATATATTTCGTGTAGTAGCATGTCCCTTTTCTCATTCTTTTCATTATAATAAAAAAAAGTATAGCATTTACCTGAGTGTTGCTTAACCAACATAGATATAAGAATTCGGCGATAAAGCAACAGCAAAATAAGATTTACATTTTTGATATTCATCTTGGACACTTGAGGGGTCTCATTTTTACCAGGGTGTTGCAAATGATAAGCGCTAATAATAAGAACACGGAGTAATCAATATTAGATAATAATAGATTCTATGTAAAGTCAATTACTTATTAAGGCTTAGCAAGACGGTTTTTTTTTAAAAGACGCCAGTAGCAGATAAATCTGTTTCTGTCTGGCGTTACTGTTTGTTTTACAAAACTATCCTATGGAGTATGAAAGAAAAACACTTAAGATCATGACTCTCGTTTCGTTGGGGCTTTGTGACGCTATGTTCTTTCCTGAGAAAAATGGAGGAAAACTTATATATTGTTCTATACAGAGAACTAAATATAGTGATATCGACAAATGTTCAGGCTCACGACAAGACTGACAAAACCAGTGTATTCAAAAACGAAACGAAATTTGAGGCACGACTTAATATATACACGCTTAATGGCTAAAATTTATTGAAAAAGAAAGACCATTCGTGTGGGTGTGTGTTGTGTGTGTGTGTGTTATGTGATGTGTGTGTGTGTGATCAAACATATCAAAGTCTCGTTTGAATAACCTGATCCGTGATTCTCGTTCCCAACAAGATAATGTGTTGAGCTCACGAGTGAATTCCAGACGTAAAAAAAAAAACAACAAAAAAAACAAAAACACTTTTTAACTTATGTAAGTTGAATTAATAGAAATGATTCCGACAATATGTTGAAAGATAAAATAAATAAAGGCAAAGAAAATGTTGACTATTTATAAATTATTAATGGAATACACAGCACGTTTCGGGCCGGGACGGTCTTGTCCGATATATACATTGTATCTCTATTTATCTTTTTTTATATAAATAAATGGTTTTTTTTTTATCTTCTCTGCAAGCTGTAAGTATCCCACCCTCAATGATCTACTGTTGTTGTGTTGTGTGTTTGGTTTTGGGTTGGCTTATCTCTTTTGATTTGTATAAGGCGAATCCTGGGGAGAAGCAATCCAATGACATTGTACCATCCACTTAGCTCATGAGTTAGTCGCTTAGACTGCGGCGGATATACTCCTTCTGGTTCCGATCAATCATTATGATATGGTTGGTTGTTGGATTTTACCACCAACACATTAAATTATTAAAAATTAATGTATATTTTTTAAACACAATGCAGGGAAAATATTATGGAATTAAAATCCTATATGGAAAAATGTAAATATGACATTGACATAAAAAATGATGTAGCATTGCCTGACCCTATTTGGAAATGGACATGGGCCAAAAAAGGTTATCCTCTGTGCCAGGTTTTGCCTATAGGTATTAACGTAGCCCGAATTTCTAGTAAGAGTCTTTCCTCATCTGCAAACCACTGCACATGGGTAGGCGCTTGGCCTCTGCCCCTTAATGGGGGAACCCCCCCCCCCCCCCACCCAACAAAAAGTTCAAGTAAGTGATCACTTTCTATATTAACCGTATCACTTCTTGACTTAGTCCCACATCCTTTATTTTCTTCTTATCGTTTTCTATTCTTACTGTCCATGTGTTAGGTGTTGAATGAGACTTGACCGACACGTTTGTCCATCTTAAGCCCACTTCGAAAAACAAGGCTTGATATTTTGCGTTAACCGTTCTCACGGACTCCTACGCAAATGTCCCTAAACCCTGTACAAAGAACATATCCCATTAGTCACTTACAAATTATTACTTCATTTTTCCCTCCTCGAGCTTTTTACAGCTTTAATTCTTTAGTTATGATTCACCAATTCAACTCTTCTCCTACTTTAAGCCTCTCACTGCACTCTCCTACCATCTGCCAAAGTACAAAAAAACTGATTGGATAGATACATGAGCATTGATTCTCTTCAGTTCATTATTCTACTCTTCAAAGACTCAGCAAAAAAAACACATTCAAATGAGAGTCAAGAATTTTCCAACTTTTGGCAAAGAATATCTTTAATTATTATTCCACATGTGTCTTCTGTGCCATGATTGCTTATAGTTGGCGCTGCTGTAGTCCCATGTGATCAAGTTTGAGCCTGATCACGCCATTTTGCTTGCTAGGCTTGACACTTAAAATGGGCTCCACTAGCAGTATACCAGGAGGAAGAACAAAGACCATGATATCTCTCAGATCGGAAGAAGTGCCACTAGAAGTGTGTATAATGGATAAAAGTTTAAAAAGTGAGCGACGCCCAGTAACCTCCACACTAACAGAATATTCCCCAGCAAGCCGAGAATGTATGAAGCAAACAGCGAGTTTCATGCGAATGAGGACTTGTTCTTGCACGATCTAGTCAGGTCCTGTTCTCAGATCATCACGACATGAGCTCGCTTCCATAATAACAAAAGTGCGGAGAATTTTTGAATCTCCTCGCATATACTTATTTTTCGAGTCCATTATTTATCCAATATCTCTGTCCAAAAAGAGAAAATGCCAGACGATTTTATCTGAGCCTGGTGATCAAGGGTTTTATAAGATCCTGACCGCCACATTAATGCGTCTGTTCCATTCGTGTCGATCTGCGTTTTTAGCAATTACCGAAACTTCCTATTGAATGAGGATTCTTGCCAGTGCCAATTATCGTGGAAGATTCTTTAAGTGTCGACGGCCAAAGTGATGAGTGAGGGGAAGATGGCAGCCAATCAAACTGGGTCTATAACATTGGTGGTTATGCAGTACCGTGTGAATCAGGAAATAATTTTACTGAAAATACTCTGTGCGTTAAAGATGTTGTGTTTCGGGTTCATGATATTTTGAATTGATAGATAGATAGATATAGATGAAGATATAGATCATGGTGAACCGATAGCAGAACACTGGCTAGTAGCATGAAAAACGTAGTAATAGAGAGCGTTCACAGAGTTTGTTACTCTGTTCTTATAAGCACTAAGTCAACTATAAGGATAAAGTACCAACGCAATACTTTAGTTAGGGAACACAACAACGCTGTTTTAATTTATATAACTTAGTATTATAACATTATATACGGGGAACGAATTCCCAGCTATATAGCACAGTGTCAAACATTACACAGTTGTTAATAGACACAATGTTGGAAACCACTTACTGTAAAGTAAGTTGTAACGTCGCATGCACCATAGGGTCTGTCTGCTGGAAGAGGTGACAAGCACGTCGCACTTGTCAAGTGCTTCGGCCAAAGAGGTTTCTTCTTAGGCTTCCTGCGTCACTGCACCAAAAAAGGGTTCCTGACGCAGGAGAACCCAAAACCCTCAGACCAACGTGGTGACTGCTCTTACGTAGAAACGAAAGAATAAATACATTGATAACTAAATATATAGACGACTTAGAGATAGATAAGATATATAGATAGATAGATGATAGATGATAATAGTACGTGGTAAAACAAATATAATTAGCAGACTGAAATATATAGATAATAATATAAATAGATAGATAGATAATAGATATCATACCAAAACTGGATGTAATAAAACTGTGATTTGAAAAATATAGCAACCAACTGATATGAATAGATGTCAACATAAAAATATATAAGAACACCGCTGATAATAATAGATGATAGATAGATATTCAAGCACCAAGCCAACTGTGCACATACAACACTCCTTGCGAAGGATCTATTGTGGTACATCCCACCCTCAAGTATTTTACTACTTTTCTTAACCGCTTAACATGACAATTACTCAAATTCTACTAATTCTAAATTATACATCAATTCACTTTCAGCCAAAGACAATACAATGTGACTAATCTTATTAATTCATTTTACACTAGATAACTGCATAAAGACGGCGATGAATAAATTGAAAGTAATGCTGATTATGGAAGGTTTGGAGAGTGAATTTAAATTGGATTAAAAAAACATAAAAAAATCAACTTAATTTTCAGGTGATTGGTTGTTTTTACGCATATCAACCTCAGTAGGGTCTTTAATGCCATAAGAGTTAAAATGATCAATTCTTAACTGGTAAACAATTTTTTTATAAATACATTATTTCTATAACCCATAATGACCCTCAACATACTACCACTCCGTCAGAGTACCAGGACAATGGTGATGAATGGTCTCACATTCCCCAAACCTCCAAACTGAACCTCACATTCAATTAAGCTTAACGTCATTCCCAGACATTAGACCCGCACCACCGCTCTTCTAGACCCATATTAAAAGGGTTGGGCTTGCCAATAAAACAATAGGTGAAAATCATATATGTACTAGGGCTGACTGACACCGCATGATGAGGGCCTCTCCGACCGCCTAGCACCCAAGATAGGCCAAAGTGAGTATTCATTCAATGAATAACTTTCACGTGAGGAGAAAAAATAAAAAAAGAATAAATAAGTTGTTTTTTTTTGTTTTTTTTGTTTTTTTTTTTTTTATATTAAGCAGTAGAATAGGGAGATCGAGATGCTTTTTAAAATTGACCCGATGAATCAGTCAAGAAATTGCCACAAGCGTACAATATCCAATTAGTCACGGGTAATCTGATCGATAGAACTACTGAATTACAGCAAGAAATAGATAAACCGAAAGCTTCGAGTTTCGGGCAGACTAGTGCCTTCTTAAAGGGTTCGAAGAAAGTAGCTAGAACCCGGAAAGATATGTTCTCCCGGACATCGGAACGGATTAAAAGATAGGGTTGAACCGAGGCCACACGATTTCAACCGCTTAGTTAAAGGAAGACTCGGAAAGAAGTCAGCAAGAAAGCGGACTCGACAAAAGAACACGTCGAAGTCTAAGCGTGTCTAGAGCGGGTCCCGGACTCAGTACCACGGGTAATACATGGATTGGAGTTAAATAGAGGATCCTCTCATTAAGAGATAAGCATCTTTCCCTCTCTGACCTGAAAACCCACTGCATACCGAGCAAGGGGATCGAGACTAATGCTGAGTAAACGAAGCCAAAGGACAATGTAGTTCCCGTTTGTTTTGTTTTCTATGCCTTCCACCTTTATGCACCTCCTTACTTATGCTGAGTGTCTCATGACACAATAAGTCATGTACCTGGCATAATGGACACAAAGAGCAAAAATATGGGAAATAAGTAAAATAAGATAAAAATAAAAGAAAGTTTAATATGGTCTGTTATTAGTCAGTTGTCTGTAGATTCTGTTTCCTCGCTCAAATGCAGCAAGAAAAATGTATGAACATGTTGAGAGAACGGAGAATCTGACTACAGCGAACCGAAGATAAAAAAGAGAAAAAAGAAGAATTAAAATATTACTTTGCTGGACGTGATTAAAAAAGATAGTCCATTTTAAACACAGAAATAGATCACAAAAGAGACATCATGTCAATAATATATATATATATATATATATATATATATATATATATATATATATATATATTATTCCAATAATTTCAAACACATCTATTTATCCATCTATTAGATCCATAGACATTATTATAGTTCAACCATTCTAAATTGAATACTTCAACCAAGAGAAAAAGAAGAAGAAGAAGAAGACAGAAGAAGAAGAAGAAAAGAAGGCAATGTTTATTTTCCACACATACCCAATTAAAACAATGTCACATAAACAAACAAACAAAACAAAAAACGTAATGTTGTTGTGTAGTAATGTGTTGGGATGATCACTAATTAGGACTGAGCCTATTCTAGTAGTGACCATCTCAGGGTTTTTTTTTTGTTTTTTATTTTACATAAGTTCAAACCCCAAGAGATCCAGAACTGAAGCCTCACCACCGGATGCAGTATAATGCCATACTCCGAATACCATACTCTGATTCCATAACTGGATAAAAATATTTAGCCAATTGTAGCGCTGAGGAAACAGTTTTGTTGCTGAAATCTAATCTAATGGGTTATGTTCTTCCTGTATCTGCTGTAGTTCTCTAGAAATAGATAGGAAGCATTACTTTTGGAGCATCTCACAATGTATAATCAATGAGGATGGCTATATGAAAAAATATTATTTTCTAGCTGAAACTTGCCCTATCAAATTGTGTTATTGTGTTCCCTGTATCTGTCGTAGTTTCGGTGGAAATAAAAATAAGCATTATTTTTGAGCATTTCACATATATTTCAATAATGATGACTATATGGAAAAAAAAGTGTGTTTTTTTTTAGCTGAAAACTTGCTCTATCTATCGCTCGATTTGCTCAACGCATCTGATAATAAATGAGGACATTTTTTTGGAGCATTACACATGTATAGTCCATGATGAGAAATATGTGGAAAAATAATTTAGTAGCTGAAAACTTGCTCAATCTAATGGGTCGTTGTGTGTCCTAATACTGTCGTAGTTTGTTGAAATAAATAGAGGCATTAATTTCGGATCAACATCTTCCGCGAACACCAATGGTGTAATTACGTCTTAAGAAAATAGTATATTTTATGCTGAAACGTGCCCTATCCAATGGGTTATTGGTGTCTGTTTCTTTCTGTAGCTATTTACGCGGAAATAAGATAGGATTGCATTACTTCGGAACGCTGTTCTCAAATCCAACGCGATTCGTTGTACGCTCCGAGAACCGAACGTTAAGAGAATGAATGAACGATAAAGAATGAATGAATGAATGAACGAAATGAATGAATGAATAATCTTCGGTTTCTATGTTCACTACTCTCTGTCGAGTAAATAATAAATGATTCAGTGAGACTTCTCACGAGTCAACGGAGATATGGTGAACAAGTCATAGAAGGGGGCGTCCACACACCAACGCGCACACATACACACACACATACACACACACACATACATACGCATATACTGCTCATATCACACTGCACACACACCGCGCACACTCAATATTGCTCACACACATACACACGCACACGCATACATACATACCGTATACACACATATACCACACACCATTACACCGTGCACATGCACACAAACACAATATATTCTCTGCTATTGTCTCTGTTACTTCTGTTGATGTTATATCATACACACAGACACCGTACACATACACACACATACCACACCACACACACACCACACCACACACACCACACACCACACACCACACAAACACCACACACACACACACACACACACACACACACCACACACCAACACCACACCCCACACACACAACCCCACACACAAACACACATACACACGAAACCACACACACACAAGATATATTGCCGCTATTGTCTCCATTACTTTTGGTGATGTTAATAGTACACACACACAAACACAACACACACACACACACACAACACACCACACATATCACATACATACACCGCACACAACCACAACACACACACACACAAGATATTTTGTCGCTATTGTCTCTATTCTGGTGATGGTAAAAACACACACACCAACACACATACCGCAACTAATACACACCACACACACCACACCGTATACACATATACACACACACTGATATAACACGCACAACAAATACAAACACAAGATATATCATTGCTATTGTCTCTTTACTTCATGATGCTAATAAGCATATACACATACACCGCACACCACACCACACACACACATACCACACACCATACACACACACACACCACACCGCACCACACAACACAACACACAAAGATTTATTCCTGCATTGTCCTCCATTACTTTGTGATGTTTTTAGTAAACCACACACACTCACACACACGCACACACACCGTATTACACATAAACACACCGCATATAAAACACAATATTATTACTGCTATTGTCTCTGTTACTTCTGTTGATGGTAATTATGCATATACACATACACGCACACACACACACACACACACACATACGCCACACACACGAGACTACCCACACACAATCACATACACACACACACACACCACACACCACATACACACACCACATACAGACACACAAAATATTTGCTGCTATTGTGTCCGTTCCTTTTGTGATGTTAGACTGTCGGATTATAAAGTTCAGCAAAGGAAACAGCAAGCATAAACATTCACCTAGCATGTGTAAGCATATTTAAATAATGGCCTGCCATATCAAGCAAGAATGACAATACATACTTGAGTCCGGCTTACCTAGCATTATGTTTTATGTGACCAATGTGATGTTAGGTATGTAAATCAATGGCATCTACTCTATCTATCTATCTATCTAATATCAGTTTGCCACCACACACACAAACAAATATTATATATATATATATATATATATATTTGGAGGATATTTGCTTAATTGAAGTCATACCTAATTTTGAAAAATAAATTAGTAATTAATGAATTTAGGCGGCATATTATGTTCAACAATGTAGGCTACACAATCGAGATTTTCTTGATTTGTTTAGCCTTACATTTGAACATTAATTATTAACTAATTATTTTTAAATTAGGTATGACTTCAATTAAGCACCATATCCTCAAAAAATCTTCGCTTAAAACCATATAAAAATAAACACATTTGTTGTTACTAACTCCATATTATATAATAATATAATATATATTATAATATAATATATATATATATATATATCTGTCTATCCTATCTATCTGTCTATCTATGAACCAGTTTTATATTATCTTTCTTAATTTAATTTAAAATATTAATTTTCTCTCTCTACTCTCTCTCTCTCTCTCCTCTCTCTCTCTCTCTCTCTCTCTCTCCTCTCTATCTATCATCTATCTATCTATCTTCTAATATCAGTTTAAAATCATATATGTTAGCAAACTACATTAAAAAATAGATGTGAACTGGTCAAATAGATAGATATAACATACTACTACATACATACATGTGAGCAATCTATCTAATACAGTTTGCTCACATGTTGTATGTATGTATCTATCTATCTATCTATCTATCTGAACCAGTTCACATCTATCTTTTAATGTTAGTTTGCTCACATCTCTCTCTCTCTCTCTCTCTCTCTCCTCTCCTCTCTCCTCTCTCTCTCGCTCTGTAGTGAGTATTTATGTATGTATATATGATGTTATGTATCTATCTATGTATTGTCAGTTTCCTCACTCTATCTATCGATCTATCTAAAACTGGATATTTTTTTCTTTCCCTGAATTCGTTCCTACTTTTCTTTTTCTGACTACCCTACAGTACACCCCACCTATAGTGTGACCCATCGTAGTCTATGTTAGCAAGCTAGTCCTGCAAATCCATTACTATGAATAGCGACCTTATACTACTCCTACAATTCTCCCTCCAGCTATGGGTAAATAGCCAGGGCAGACTGGTTCTTTAACCATGGCTAGGTAACCATCTGGGAGAAGGATATATAATATAATATATATAAATATATATATATACATATATCACATCCTACCCGTGGTGAACGGTTGGGTTAATTCCTACATATTCATCTCACACTCGCTTTTATTTATTCTTTCTTTAATCTTATCATTAACTTTTTGTTCGTACGCCCCCTTCTTCTTCTTCTCTCTTCTTCTTTCTTTTTCTTTCTTCTTCTTCTGTCTATCCCTTTCTTCTCTTCTTCTTCTTTCTTCTTCTTTCTTCTTCTTCTTCTCTTCTCTTCTCTGTCTATCCCCTCTTCTTTCTTCTTCTCCGTCTATCCCCTTCTTCTTCTTCTTCTTCTGCTTCTTCTTCTGCTTCTTCTTCTGTCTACCCCCCTTCTCTTCTTTCTTCTTCTTCCTTCTTCTTCTCTTCTTCTTCTTCTTCATTTCTTCTGCTTTCTCTGCCTTCTTCTTCGTCTATCCCCTTCTTCTTCTCTTCTTCTTCTTCTTTCTTCTTCGCTATCCCTTCTTTTCTTTCTTTTCTGCTTCTTCTTCTGTCGTATCCCCTTTCTTCTTCTTCTTCTTCTTCTTCTTCTTCTTCTTTCTTCTTCTTCTTCTTGCTCTCTCTCCACTTCTTTCTTCTCTTCTTCCTTCTTGCTCTCTCTCCACTCTCTTCCTCTCTTCTTCTCTTCTTCTTCTCTTCTTCTTCTTCTGTCACCCTTTCTTCTTCTTCTTCTTCTTCTTCTTTCTTCTTTCTTCTTCTTCTTCTTCTTCTTTCTTCGTCTTCCCCTTCTTCTTCTTTTCTTCTTATTCTTCTTCTCTTTCTTCTTCTTATCCCTTCTTCTTCTTTTCTTCTTTGCTTCTTTTCTGTCTATCCTTCTTTTTCTCTTCTTCTTCGTTCTTCTTCTTCTGTCTATCCCTTCTAATATTTTCTTCTTTCTCTTCTTCTATCCCTTCTTCTCGTCTATTCCCTCTTTTTCCTACTCTTCTTCTTCTCATTATGTTCTTCTTCTCTTCTTCTCTCTTCTCCTTCTTCTTCTTCTTCTTCTAACTGGCGGATTTCACTGAGGTCTATGCAACAGTAAGTCTCTTCAGATCTCTAGTCCCCTGTCAGCCGAAGCAGTAAGAATACGCCCACCACTGTTAAAACGGTAAGACCGCCTCCAATGGGACTACTTGTTGGCCGTGGGTGGCCACCTGATGCTTAAGGACGAAATCCTGTGGTTGAACAGTCCATGACTTGCACATTCTACTTCTTGGCCTTTAGGCTAGACGGGCAGTCAAAGAGCCCCTTCCGATCAATCAGTGACCACTTATATGCTTGTCCCCGACCATTTTTCCTTATTGTAAATTCTTTTATTATAGTGCTGGAAGGCGGTGGTTGAGGACTTAGGTCTTTGATATGATGTTAAACTGTATCTGATGGTGAAGTTCCAATCTGTAGCTCCGGGTGTGTAGTACCTCTCATTGCTAATACTTCCATGTCAACCTGACCCGGTGTGGTAGGACCTGTAAGGATCCCATCTATGGTTAAATAAAAGAAATGTTTCAAAAGAAGAATTTCAATATCCACAAAAATGAATAAACAAACCCTTTTCCAGTATAAAATAACCCCTATCAAAGTTTGACATTGCTGTAAAATCCAAAAATAAAGAGAGAAAGGAAAGTTTCACGGGTTACGATTTTTGGCCATCCTTAGGCTTCAACAAGAGCGCTGTCCAGGGAATCCTTTGTGTTAGCAGAGCGCGTCCTTAGTAAGATCCTTTGGTTGTTCCTTGGTGCTCCTCGTCTTGCACGTCTTCGTCAATGTGCAAATGGACGTCTTGTCAGTATCAGTGATTAAGTAGTTAAACCAGCCACGTATTCGGGCTCTTGATTGGCTAATTTAAACCACGTATACTTGCTTATATTAGATCATTGGCCGAAACGTTATGTAAATAACAATATAGATGAGGATAACAGCCCGAAAATCAATAATAAAAATTTCAAGTCTCAACTCAAAATTCAGACAAATAAAAAAAAATCCGGTTAACAATGCAGTAGAGATTTAAAATTGTGGTCAAGCATTTTTAATAAAATTATTGATACCCGTAATGAGTTGATATGCCGTTAAAGCAAAATAAACACACCTTCGGTCAACTGTCAACCCGTCCTTCGGGCGGGGGTCCATGTCACTTCGCGCCATGGACCGTCATCATGTAAAATAATTGCGTCGATCCAGGGGCTATCCCCCAGGCAACACCTACCCCCTTGAATTAAAAGGGCAGGGCTGGGTTTATTGCCAGCGCCTGAGGCCCCCCCCCTTGAGGGGGATGCCGAATGGATCGACGCAATTTTTTTCTTTTCCACCCATGAGTTTCGCTTGTGGTGGCCCATGTTTAAACAGACGACCTTGTGCCCAACCCAACAAGTGTGGTATGAGGCAAATACCCACTTCTGTCAGCTCCCGATTTCACCGCACATGTCAGATTACCAAATATGTGCTACTCATACGCTGAGTTGCGGGACCGGTATCGACCCGGAACCTTGCGATTCATTGGCGGGTGTTCTACCGACTGAGCTAAACGATCCCTATTCACTACTATATTTTTTTAAAGTATCTCTTTGACCTATAGATATTAGAGTTGTGTACTTTTCTTACAGGTATTACCACTCCTGCGTTAGAGTGGATGGGAAATAATGAATGAAGGGGTACTCCACACTCTCAGAATTGGAGCTTCACCATCAGATGCAGTCTCAATACTTTTTCGATTATACCTCGTAATCCATTCATTCATGAAATTGAATGAATTTCTTATTTCCTGATTACATGTCGTTGTTTGTAATAAGAGGCAAAGCACATTAATTCAAATGAACTGCCTCTTCAATTGACTTACAGGATTCGCTTCGAAGAATACAATATCAGTTTTCAATGAGTATTTATCTTGGAATAGAATTCGCGGAATCCATGCCACTGAGCAAAACCTAAAATTCCACGCATTGTATGCCTTCATTTTTCTCTCGTCAAAACGAGATTCATTAAATAGATAACGTCGATTTCCAAAGTTATCACCAAACAAAAATTGATGATTAATCTTCAAGAAATTCTTTCGGAATATTTTACGTTATTATTAAAGAATTCTCGTTTCAAACTAAACTTGGATTAAACGGGAATTCTATCTAAGCTTAACCATTTCAGATATTTGCACCACTAGAACTTTTAGTCATTAGGTATTATAAATTTGAATTCAGAGCTTTCCCTCCCTACTGGTGGCCTAACAGTAAGAGACCAGTCCAACCTACTATTTTAACCATAACTGGAGAGAAGTTGGATAATTTGATTATTCGGCGCTATTGTCCTCATCTTTATTGTATCTACACAACGTTTCGGCCAATATGCCTCCGGCCTTCTCGGGTATTTAAGAGGAGATGGGCTCTCAAGTAGTTCTTTGACTAACGAAAGAAAGTCTTTGGTTTGAATTCGAGTTTTTCCTTCTACTACACCAGTTGCCATACCAAGTTAATGAGCCCAATCTGGACCTACTATTTACCCATAGCTGGAAGAGAGAATAGTTGGATTTATACTTTTCCGAGTATAGCGCTATGTGAATGCAAACACGCCGAGTCCAGGATTTGAAATCGCTTCACTGTGTCCATTTCCTATCATAACCACTCGCCACTTTAACGAAACGCTTGGGGAAAAAAGATAATGAAAACTGCTAAGGAGTCTGCGTGCTGTTTTTAACATATCATGAAGCAGCGATTTGTCTTTAAAATTAACCTTTTTGAAAAAATTTCAATTAGTACATTAACCCCAGTCTTAGTTGCTTTGAATTGCCTTTTGAGCAAATTACTTGTGAATTTATAAACAAACATGAATAATATATTATATATATATATATTATATATAAATAATATATGAATTAAAATTTTGAAAAACAAAATGGTTATATATTGCGACAGAAATCTGTTTCGACCGCTTTAATAGATCGTATCATCAAGAGCACATATGAGAGAAAATGTTCTCTCTCATATGTCGCTCTTTATGATGACCATTTATTTAAAGCGGTCGAAACATTTCTCTCAGCAATTTTAAACATCATTTGTTTTTTTCAAAAATGTTAAATTCTAACTGTCGGATTAATATCCATCTCATTTCATATTATATTATTATATATATATATATAATATATATATATATATATATGGTAAAAGAAAAAGGCTTAAAATCGTCCATTTTGCGTTATAGATCTATTTCTGTCATAGGCATCTGTGTTTACCATGAGTTTCATCAGACCCTACTTTATTGAAAAATGGTACACGAATAATTCATGAGGCTTTATGATACTTTTCTGGTGATTCCTGTAAAGATATCGGGTTTCAGTTCATCTCATCTTCTTGGGGGTGGAGTTTATGACCTGGAGTGATGAGGTGGTTTCTGGTGGTGTAATGCCCTCAATAATTCTTACTAAGCGGAATCGGCACCTACTGTCTCGTCTATTGGAACTTTTCTTTTCATTTTTTCTGACTGGTCATTTTTAGGTCAATGTTTTACTTTATTTTTTTTTTTTTTTCCTCTACGGTTCACTTTCATACAAATGACTCAACTATAAACAAAGGCATACAACTCAAATTGCCGGATGTAACAAGCTTAGTAATGTCATTATCTGGCTTAACATACATTGGTCAAAGCATTTTTGTGGAGGCGTGTGGTATGGTACCGTCGTAGAAGAATGACACGCGAGATGAGTTCAAATCCTGGACGCGGCTGTTTGCATTCACATAGCACTAATACCTGGTAAAGACGAATTTAAATATTCCCCCTCCAGCTATGGGTAAATGTAGGAGCGGACTGGGCCTTTTAACCTTGGTATGGCAACCGGTCTAAGAGAAGGAAAGCTCTCGGTTAGTCAAAACTATTTTGAGAGCTTCTCCTGCTCCTCCGTTAAAATTTCATTACTGAAGCCGCATGATGATGATGATGTATGATGATGATGATGAAAAGGAAAAATACTAGTGACCAATTTTAGATTTGCCTCTCTTTCATAATAGAGATCGGGTCTGTCAGTCTGTAACCGAAACTCGGTGTCTTATCTCACAATACCCTCTGGATTAACTCATTTTTATTTACACATAGATGAGACCCTAACAGCAACTACCACTCCGTCGGCAAGAGAGGACCCTGAAAATGACGATGAAGGGTTTACTCCACCTGAATTTCAGACAAAATCTAAGACACAAGAACACATTGACCAAAATATTAGTAACAAAAAACAACTAGAAATGAGATATACTCGTAGAATAATTCATGAATGTTTTATTAAGTTTAAAGGATTAATCAAGTGCGTCTTTCAATCCAAAATTGACGGCATGGAAAAGAGAGAAAGAACCAAAGGACACTCAACTCAAATAAAGGGAAGG
Organism: Doryteuthis pealeii; assembly: GCA_023376005.1. Lineage (NCBI taxonomy): Eukaryota > Metazoa > Mollusca > Cephalopoda > Myopsida > Loliginidae > Doryteuthis > Doryteuthis pealeii. The sequence goes on from CM042145.1 coordinate 92,025,281, forward strand.
TTTAGTAGTCTCAACAAACGAAGCAATCTCTGTAGGTGGAGTAACTGCGCGCCATGTCATAAATATTTTCTCAAGATGAACGAGTCTAATGGACTTTCTTGTTCGAACAGAAGAGCCATGTGTCGACAACGTACGTCGTAGAAAACTTACTGTATAATTTATTACCTCTTGTTTCAATTTATATATATATATATATATATATATATATATATATATATATTATATATATTAAAGTTAAACCTAATGATCAAGATATACTACTAACAGTTTCGCAAGCTCATCAGAAGCGAATTCTTGCCCTGATGAGCTACTAAGCGAAACTGTTAGTAGGTATATCTGACTCATTAGGTTTACTTATTATTTGCTCTACTAGGTATTGAGCACCTTTTACTTTTAGCTTTAGATAATCATACGCGGTTTATATATATTTTCATTATTTTTTTCTTTTAGCTAAGTGTTATAGTATAAACCGATTATATTTTGGTTGTACGGACTATCTTGGTCTTTTCTTTTTCATTTTTCCCCAGATGAAGTTTTAGTATATTTTTTACAATCAACTCATTGCCGTTTTCTCACTGCAAAGCTTACCAATAAGTTTGGTATATAATATATATATATAATAATATATATATATATATATATATATATATATACCAAACTTATTGTAGCCCTTGCAAGTGAGAAAAAAAACGGCAAATAGTTTATATTATATATATATAATATACACACACAGTTATATATATATATATATATTATATATTATTATATATATATACGCACACAAGAGGAGTGTAAAAAGTAATGCCATTTTTTCTGTTTACTGTTCTTTAGCCATTTCTTCACTACAATTTCACTTCCCAGTCCATAGAAATACTGTCTGCCTCCCAAACCCTCTATTTCATGCGTCCGAAGAGATGATAATCTGAAGGCGGCTAAATCTTTTAGTATGGAGGATGCGAATCTGTAGTGAAAGGGCTCAAAGAAATCAACAGAATTTTACGACAGGGATACATGCTCTCATCTACAGGTGAACATTGCTATGAGAGAAACGGTGACTATGGGTGAAGTAGAGATTGATCCACAGAGACCAGCTTCATTATGTATAGATACATGTTCGGTGTTGTAATTATACCTGCTAAACAACAATGGCATTACTTTTTGACCCTTGAGATAGATAGATATATAATGATAAGAGATAAGATAGATTTCGTAGATGTTACCAGGTAATTGATTATTAGGAGATTTTAAGTTGGACCTTCTCTGCCAACAGCGGAATGTTAGATTAATCATGTCAAAGATCACGAGAACTGAAGCGTCTAGTTATAGACATTTTTTTAAAAGAAATTCATAACTAACTGCTTCAGTTCCAGTGATCTTTTGAAAGAGATATATCTCGAAATTCAAGAATTAAATACAGGTTAACACACAACACATTGTTACCGTATTATTAATTTTTTCTTCACCTGCATGTGATAAGCCTTCTAGAAATAGACCTCCTAACCAATATATCACACATGCTTCAAGCAAATTTATAAAATCTCTTTTATTATAATATATATAAATATATATAATATAATATATATATATAATATAATATAATATCAACCCTCCGCAACCAGTAGAGTGATCAAGGTAAACATCTTTAGCGAGGTTAACAGTTTTTAATCAGAGTTTTCCTCTCTAGATCTGTTTGCCTAGCAAGAACCCCAGTCTGTCCTACTATTTCGCCATACTGCATAAAAGGAATATATGGATCCATACCTCTTTCCCCAACGGATATCGCCCAACAGAACAGCAGTTTGTACGGCCACGTCTACCCCTAGCCCATTTTGCCGACTAACCATGTCAAGTAAAGGTGGCGATCAAGACCACCCTGACGACACTTGTCCTGTTGAGAAGGAAGGGAGGAAGGAAGGGCAAACTTATAAATGACATAGTGCTATGGACTCCGACATATGGACACACCAGTGTCGGCCGACCAGCAAAAACTTAGCCCTGTGCGGGCACTGGGTGCCACTTAGAGGACTTGCCATGTGCGATGTACGATAGGGCCGGATGGTGAGAATCGAAGGAATACGCGCTGTCGACATGGCTTCTTGGATAATGATGATGATGATGATGATGATGATGTACCACTTTCATATACCAAGAGATATTATATGGCTTGACTTCATCAACTAAGCCAACATTTCATTGTAATTTAATTAAATACTAATTATAAATGGGGGTCGAGTCAGGGAAAGGCGCCGTAAATCTGCGCACTGTGATAGAGACCCATAAAGTAAGGTCTCTATTCGGATGCAATCAACCATATTACTTATTGAATGTCAGTACAATACGCCGACTGAATCTCTGCAGGGGTTAAAGTATCCCCTACCCTTCGATGGTTGGGACCCGTAATGCTTAAGGACGGAATCCTCGTGGTTGAGCAGTCCAAGATATGCAACACTCCACTTGGTTCTTACTTAGGCGAGACGGACGGTTGGAGAGGCCCCCTCAAGCCCTAGCACTTATATGATTGTCCCAGCCCTATTGCCTATGGCAAGTCTCTTCAATCTTTTTATCATATATGTGCTAGAAGGTGGTCCTGGATATGACATTAAACTGCATCTTGTGGTGAGGTTCCAATTCTGGAGCTCTGAAGAGTGTGGAGTACTCCTTGATTGCTATTACTCGCAGGTTGACTTTGACCCGGAGTGGTAGTACCAGTTAGCGTCCTATCTATGGTTTAAATAGATTGTCAAAAAATGAGCTGTTTTTTAATGTGTTTTTTAACAAGTGAGTTTTTTTTTAAAGTTGAATACCCAATAAGAATAAATAAAACAAAACATCTTCGGTATAAAATAACCTAAGGGTTGACATGCCGTAAAACCCAATCAACCAACTATATCACATATATTTAAAACATTATATGCATTTTTTTAAAATTTGCATTTAAAAACAGGGTATTTCAGTAATCCACCAGAAGGTATTTAACGATTTTATCAATAGAAAACCCAGAGGACGAAACTACCTCTGCTAACAACAGAAAGACTGATAAAAGACAAAACGAAATGGAGCTCTTTTGTAGGGGAGGTAATTATAATACCGAATATTGCTTGCCGGAAAACTGACTTCACAGAAATAATTGCTTCATTAATGAATCGTTTCCCCCGAAAAATCAGCAAACCGATTTTAATGAAAGATAACTTTTATATATGAAACGTATTTTTTAAAATTCTGTATAATTTTAAAATTACTCTGTGTCGAAAATAAGTATTTGTTTATTTAAGATAAAAGATATCAAAGAATAGAATTAATTTAATTTAATTTAAGAATAGAAATTTAATATTTTAAATTAATTTAATTTAATTTAAATACTTTTGAATTATTTTAAATAATTTAAATTATTCATTTATTTTAAATTATTCATTTATTTATTTTATAATGATATAAATACTATTTATTTATAATGGATTTTTTTCATATCATTTTTATCATTTTTCATATAATGGAATATTTATAAATATTAATTTATTTATTTTAAATTATTAAATTTAAATTTAATATTTTAAATTAGTTTAATTTAATTTAAGAATAGAAATTTAATTTGATTTAAGAATAGAATTAATTTAAGAAGTTGAAAAGTGAAATTTATTTTTGTTTTTTTTCTATAGATTCATCACCGGTGATGCTGATAGCTTTTTATTTTAATGTGTCATGGGACGCACATATTTGCTTTGAATGAGTCCCCGGGAAAAATGATGAGTCCCAAGTAAAGTTTCTTAATAAATTGAAGGGTTTTTATTAATGATCTAGGGAAAAAAACTAAAGCCGTCTAACTCCGACCTTGTAACCTATCCTGTGTAATCCGTTTCTAAGAAACTATTAAAATGTATTTACAGTTAGTTTGAAATAGTGAGGAAAGAAAAAAGAAAAGCACTGGGACGTGTGGATACGATTTTACTGCGTCCTTTTAGATTTTTGTACGTCAGTGATGCAGGACGCGTACCTATCAGCATCCCTGCATCACTAAAGTTTTTAATTGTAAAATATCCGATTCATATATAAAAGTTATCTTTTTTTGAAGAATTTATTTTTGGGATTACCCTCGTATATATTTGGTCTTGATCAAAAGCAAAATGAATAAACTTTAGTCATTAAAAATTACTAGCAGGACCTGTATGATAATTTAATCATTACAACATTTGAAATGTTTACCTTATAGAGTTATATAAGTTATTATAGAGTTATTGTAAAATACTTCAATATGTAAAAAGTATAATAATTCTGATTTAATCCCCCCCTCTCTCTCTCTCTCTCTCTCTCTCTCTCTCTCTCTCTCTCTCTCTCTCTCTCTCTCTCTCTCTCTCTCTATCTATCTATCTATCTATCTATCTCTCCTTCTTTTTCATCTTTTTATTATGTTCGATTGAAACAGATTTGCGTTGTCGCTTCCGCACGCTCAACCCTCTCTATCTTTCCTCTACTCTCTTTTTTTCTTTCTTATTATATTTTTCTGTGTAGCATGTCCTTTTTCCTCCATTTTTTTCATTATAATAAAAAAAGGTATAGTCCATTTACCTGAGGTGTTGACAATCACAAGATATAAGAATTCGGCGGATAAGCAACAGCAGATAATAAGGATTTACATTTTTGCATTTCATCTTGGACGACTTGGGCGGTCTCATTTTTTAACCAGAGGATGTTGCAAGATGATAAAGGTCGTACAATAAAAGAACACGAGTATCAATATATAGATAATATATAGATTCTATTGTAAAGTCAATTACTTATTAAGGCTTAGCAAGACGGGTTTTTTTTAAAAAAACAACAGTAACGCCAGATAGAAACAGATTCCACATCTGTTTCTGTCTGGCGTTACTGTTGTTTTTTAAAAACTTATTCCTATGAGTATTGAAAAGAAAAACATTTAAAATCATGCCGCTACGTTTCGTTGGGCTTTTGGGACGTCTGTTTTTCCTAGAGAAAGAGGTGGAGGAAAACTACTTATATATTGTCTATACAAGAGAACTAAAATATGTGATTATCGACAAATGTTCAGGCTCACTGAGCAAGCTGACAACACCCAGTGTATTCAAAAAACGAAACGAAATTTGAGCACGCTTAATTATACACGCTTAATGGGCTCAAAAAATTATATAAAAAAGACCATGTCGTGTGTGTGTGTGTGTGTGTGTGTGTGTGTGTGTGTGTGTGTGTGTGTGTGTGTGATTCAAACACGTATTCAAAGTCTCGTTGAATAACCTTGATCCGTGATTCTCGTTCCCAACAAGATTAATGTGTTGAGCTCAACGAGTTGAAATTTCCAGACGTAAAAAAAAAAACAACAAAAAAAGACAAAAAAACACTTTTTTAACTTATGTAAGTTGAATAATAGAAATGAATCCGACAATATGTTGAAAAGATAAATAAATAAAGGCAAAGAAAATGTTGAATGGATAAATTAGTTTAATGAAGTACCAGCACGTTTTTCGGTCTGGAGTTTGTCCATGTATACATTGTATTCTATTTATTATTATTTTAAATATGAAATAAAATAATAATAATAATAATAATAATAATAATAATAATAATAATAAAATATTTAAGTATACAAAGAAAATGGCCTTCTTCAGGGTAAATTTTTTGATATTTGAAGTTAAAACGGTCAATATATAATATATATATATATATATATATATATATATATATATATATATATATAATTTAATATACCAAACTTGTTGGTAAAGCCTTGTGGTAAGAAAAAAACCGGCAAATAGTTTGATTGTATAAATATACTACTAAACATCACCTGGGGAAAAAAGATTTTTTGAAAAAAAGAAAAGACCAAGATAGTTGTACCAACCTAAAATAATCAGTTGATACTATAATACTTAGCCAAAATATAAAAGAAGAACAATTTATATGTATATATATATATAGAAAAATATATATTCATACAAAAACCGCAAGGATATACTAAAGCTAATAAGTAAAAAGTGATCAATACCTAAGTAGAGCAAATAATAATACGGTCTATATATATATATATATATATATATATATATATATATATAGTGTGTGTGTGTGTGTGTGTGTGTAAAATTTTTGATATTTGAAGTTGAAACGTTTTTAACAAGTTTTTAAAAGTTTTTAACTTATCAATGACTTATTGTCCACACATGACGAACGTCTCCATTCCAATGTAAATGGATGGGAATTAAAAGAGTTTAAATCTGGGGAGATTATCTGGGGATTAATGGACAAGCACTCGTTTACCCAACAGCTCTGTCGGCTGGGGCTTTAGAATACACCGAGTGTACCTCTGCAGAGGGGTAAGACCCACCCCCTCAATGGGATCACCTGTTGGCTGTGGGTGGCGACTCTTGATGATTAAAGGCGGAATCCTGGTGGAAGAGCAGTCCATGACATGTACCACTTGGCCCTTAATTAGGCTAGACTGGCGGTCGGATAGACCCTCTCCGATCAATCATATAAAAATGGCTGGTTGGTTGGTTGGATTTTACGGCACGTCAACTACATTAAATTATTCAAAATTAATGGTATATTTTTTTCAACCCATGCAGGGGAAAATATTATGGAATAACTCAATATTGAGAAAAATAAAAGGATACATTGACAAAAAAAATGAATTGTTGCTGCCCCTATTTGGATGGACATGGGGCCAAAAGGGTTATCTTCCCTTGCTGCCAGGATTTTGCCTATAGGTGGCTAGGGTATCTAAGCAGTAGCCCGGGAATTCTGAGAGTCGTTTCTCTTGGTCTAGCAACCACTGCACATGGGTTAGGCGCTTGGTGCTTCTGCCCCTTAAGTGGGGGGGAAGCCACCACCACCCCCAACAAACTGTCAGTAAGTGACTCATTTCTATATGTAACTCTGTATCACTTCTTTAGGACTTAGTCCTACATCCTTTATGTGTCTTCATGTATCTGTTTTCTATATCTTAGTGTACCCTGTCATGAGTATGTGTATTCCTCCATGTGTTGGTGCCGAAGAGATGTGACGAGCACGTTTGTCCTCGTTAACCCAGCTTCGAAAAAAAGGCTGATATTTTGGGGTTCCCCTGTCACGTGACTCCTGACGCGGAAGTTTCCCTAAACCCAGTGACAAGGGAGACTATTCCATTTAGTCACTTACAGAATTATTACCTCATTTTTCCCTCCTCGAGCTTTTATGACAGCTTTAATTCTTTCAGGTATGGATTTCACCAATTCAACACTTCTCCTACTTAAGCCTCTTACTGCAGCTCTCCTACCACTGCCAAAGTACAAAAAAAACTGATGGATAGAATACTGAGCATTGATTCTCTTCAGTTCATTATTCTCTTCAACAGACTCCAACCAAAAAACATCATTCAAATGAGAGTCAAGAATTTTCCAAACTTTTGCCAAAGAATATCTTTATTATTGTCACACTGTGTTCTCTGCATGCATGCTTATAGTTGGCGCTGCTGTAGTCATGTGATCAAAGTTTGAGCCTGATCACGCCATTTTGCTTGCTGGCTTGACACTGTAAACATGGGCGCTCCACTAGCAGTATGTACCAAGGAAGAACAAAGACCCAATTTCTCAGATCGGAAAGAGTGCCACTTAGAAGTGTGTATGAATGGATAGAGAAGTTTAAAAGTGAGCGGACGCCCGTTAACCTCCACCACTAACGAGAATATTCAGCAAGCTCGAGAGATGGTTATGAGCAAACCAGCGAGTTATCATCGATGAGGTAGCTTGTTCTCTGCAGATTAGTCATGGTCCTGTCTATCAGATCATCCACAATGAGCTCGGCTTCCATAAAACAAAAGTGCGGATAATTTTTGAATCTCCCTCATATATTTATTTTTCGAGTCCATTTTTATCAATATCGTTGTCCCAAAAAGAGAAAAGCCAGAGATTTTATCGAGCCGGTGATTCAAGGGTTTTATAAGATCTGACCGCCACATTAATGGCGTCTGTCCTTCGTGTCGATGCGTTTTAGCAATTACCGAAACTGTCCATTATTGAAGAGGATTTCTAGTGCCAGTGCCAATTATGTGGATCAGATTTTTAAGTGTCGGACGGCCAAAGTGTGAGGGTGGGGGGAAGATGGCAGCCAACTCAAACTGGGTCTATAAATTGTGGGTTTGAGTACCGTGTGAATCATGAAAATTAATTTACTGAAAAGTACTTGTGCGGTTTTACAAGGATGGTTTGTTTTCGGGGTTATGACTATTTTGATTGATAGATAGATAGATAGATAGATAGATAGGTGAACCGATAGGAGGAACAGACTGTAGTAGATAGAAAAACAGTAGTATAAGAGGTTCACAGAGTGTTAACTCTGGTTCTTATAAAGCATTAGGTCACTTAAAGGATAAGTACCCAATGCGGAATACTTTAGTTAGGGAAACAACAAACGTGTTAGTTACATTTATATAAATTTTATTATAACATATATAGGGGAACGAATTTCCCCAGGCTATATGATGTCACAAGTGTCCAAACATACACAGTAGTGTTAATAGACAAATAGGTGGAAACCACTTACTGTAAGTAGAGTCTGTAACGTCTGGCATGCACCATAGGTGTCTGCTGGATAGAGGTGACAAGCACGTCCGCACTTGTCAAGTAGCTTCGGCCAAAGAGGGTTTCTCTTCTTAGGTTCCTGCGTCACGTGACCAAAAAAGGGTCTCCTGACGCAGGAGATTACCCAAAACCCTCAGACAAGGGTGACTGCTCTTACAGTAGGAACCGAAAGAGATAAATACATGTGAATATACTGAGATATATAGGAACAGACTGTGATAGATAGATAGATAGATAGATAGATAGATAGATAGATAGATATTCAGCGCACCAATGCCAATGTGGCACATGACCACATGCAAAGGATTAGTTGTTTGGTCATTCCCACCCTCAAAGGTATTTTACTACTTTTGCTAACTCGTTTAACATGACAATTATTCAAATTCGCTTATATCTATAATTTATAATCAATCTACTTTTATCCAAAGAAATACAATGGGATATCTATGAATTCATTTTACACGTTGATAATGCATAAATGACGGCGATGGATAAATTTAAATTAATGGGTGGCATGGAAGGGTTTTGGAGTGAATTTAAATTGGATAAAAAATAAAAAGGGAACTTAATTTCAGGTGAAAGAGAAAGAGATTTAAAAAAGAAGGAAAATATTTTTTTTTATATTAAGCAGCAGATAGGGAGATCGAGATAGCTTTTTTAAAATTGACCCTGGAGTGAATCAGGTCAGAGTAAATTGCCACAAGTGTAAATTGCCGTGGTAGTCACGGATGAATGCTATCGACAACTACTAGTAATTAAGCTAAGATAAATAGATAAACCGAAAGCTTCGAGTATTCTGGGCAAGACTAGTGCCTTCTAAAGGGTTCGAGGAAATACTAGAACCGGAAACGGATATGTTCCCCCGACATCGGAAGCGGAAATAAAAGATAGGGTTGAAGAGAGACTCGGGATGAAGTCAGCAGAAGAGGCAGGGACTCGACAAAAGACACGTCGAGTCTAAGGCGTGTCTAGAGCGGGTCCCGGACTCTGACCACGGGTAATACGATGGATTAGGAGTTAGAATAGAGGAGTCCTCTCATTAAGAGATTAAGCAATCTTTCCCTCTCTGACCTGACAACCCACGCATACGCGAGCAAGGAATGAGACTAATGCTAGAGTTGACGAAGCCAAAGGAACAACTGTGTTCCCGTGTTTTGTTTTGTTTTTCTATGCCTGGTCCACCTTTATGCCCGACTGTCTACTTGACAAATAGTTCTGGTACCTGCATATGGTACACAAAGACAAAAATGGAAATAATAAAAATAAGAGAAAATAAAAGGAAATGTTTAATATTGGTCGTGATTATTAGTCAGGTTGTGCTGTAGACTTCGTTTCCTCGGCTCAAATGAAGCAAGGAAAATGTATGAACATGTTGAGAGAAACGGAAGAATCTGACATACAGCGAAGGCCGAGGATTAAAAAAAAGAAAAAAGAAGAAATTAAAATAGTTACTTTGCTGGAGGAGTGATTAAAAAAAGATTAGTCCATTTTAAAACACAGAAATAGATCACAAAAGAGACAATCAAGTCAGATAATATATATGTATATATATATATATATATATCTTAGAAAGGAAGGAAAAACTCAACACCGTAATTCCATAATAAATTTATTTCGACCAAAATTGGGGCCTTTATAAATCTAAGTTGATTTAATATAGCTCCCCAAAATTTCGTCTCATCAGATGGTAGATCAAGATAATTTGAATTGCATAACTGAAAAATTTACTTCTCAAAACAAATTAAAAAATTTTAAAATATTTTTACATTGTAAGACTGTCACCATAGCGACAGGAAGTCAAATGAGAAAAAAAGGATACTCTTCAAGGTCTGGTTTCTTAGGGGGATGGTGGTCAGACAAAATTCATCTATGAATTAAACTATTCAATGAGTCTGAAAAAGTATAGAATAAGGATTAAACAAAAATATATATATATAAAAAATATAAAATATAAAATATAAAAATATATAAAGAAATATATAAAATAATTATATGTAAAAAAAAAAATATATATATATATAAAGTCATCCACAGACACCGTGTTTCGACGTTTTACGTCTCATCAGTGTGGCTAGACACAGCAACTAACTCGGAGCGAAACCGGACTGACTTTACGTCTTCCCGATCCGTTAACTTCTAGGCCATCGCCAGCTGCCATTAAGGAGCGGTGTTTTAACTGTTTTAAATACATACATCTGTGTATATACTTTACGATCACCAGAGAGATCAAATCTGTAAACAGATGACCATTGCGTTATGCTGGCAGTGAAAGTTTATTAAAGTCGCTCCTAAAGAGCTCTACCAGGTTACGAGAGCATATATATATATATATATATATATATATATATATATATATATATATAGAGAGAGAGAGAGAGAGAGAGAGAGAGAGAGAGAGAATGAATAGACTGACATAGATACATAGATAGGAATACATTGACATTAATTAGTAGCTATGTTTTACGGAATATAAACCATCTTTCGGGTCATTTAATGCTAAATCAAAATGTTTTGATAAGCAAAGACTCAGATTACTTACAGTACCTGCTGTTGTTTAAGTGGTCACCCAATTAAGTATTGAACAATCTCATTGCTGCTACGGTGAAGATAGATATATATGAATGGATATGTGGGAGAAACATCAACATCTTTTAGACTAAGATTAAATAACCACAAATCCACAATAAAACTCAAATCCCCGCATAGTACAATAGCACTTCACTTTAATACCCTACCACACAACCTTACACACCTCAAATGCATTCTAATAGAACACGCATTTCCAACAACGTAATCTCGAAAACAAGCAGAAACTAAATGGATTCTAAAATTACAAACTCACGTGAGGGGACTGAACGCTGACATCGGAATACTCCGTTATTATAATTTTTTTACAGCCGCTGTCGCTGTCAATAACAACAGGGACAAAAGATCCGTTGAACATGAACAACAGTCATTTGATAAAGGGTATCTAACGAACCCGAAAATTTATGATAAAAAATAATTATAAAAAAATAAGTGAATCCAATACTCCATAACATCGAGTTCATTCATTTATTTTTAGATGCTTCGTAATAACGCCCAACTTAAACAGAACATAAAAATATATGAATGGATATATATAGATAGATAGATAGATACATACATATGAATAAGAGATTCGTTGTCTGTCTGTCTGTAACCGAAACAACATCACAGTTTACGTCACAATACCCTTAGGAATTGCGTAAGTTCATTAATGAGTATTTAATTTATTGTCAAAATTATCAATGCATAGAATGACAAACAACCCTGTATTATATATACTCAGAAATTAAGTATGCAACATTAAAAGGTCCACATTGTTTGTTAAAACAAGTTTTAATAAATACATGTCCGGTATTATTGATTTTCATCTAGTTTGTTTTATTTTTATATATATTTAGATTTATCTAACGTATAGAGTTTCACGAGGAAATTATTTACAAAGAAGAAATAGTCACATGATCTTCTTCTACATTAAATTTGAAGATGTTTGTGTATTTAAATGAATCCGGTTTAGGATTGCGCATGTCCGCTTTTCATTATGAGTTTAAATTCAATGGCGGTTTCATCAATCATCCTTCCCCCTCTTTGCTTAAAAAAAAAGAAAACAAAAAATATACTTATCCCTCTAACGACAGTTTTATCAATCATATTTACCCCCTCTGCCCTTTTCTTTTTCAGATTCAATAACTCATGGTTTTAAAAAAAATAAAAAGGTGTTCTGTCGATAAATGTAATATTTTGCAATAAAACTATTAATTAATATTAATAAGGCGAACAAGAGACGCTGAGCACTACTGGAGAAACAAGGATGAACTCATAATTGACATTCTTCTGTGGAAGCCGTCACATGGGCACGACAGAGTAGGTCGTCCAGCAAAGACGTACATAGACCAACTCAGCGCGGATACTGGATGCTGCGCAGAGAACCTCCCAGGGACAATGAATGATAGGGACGGCTGGCGAGAGATTGTCGTGGATATCCGTGCTGTTAGCGCGACATGATGATGATGAAGATTGTAATGTAATCTTAATATTAATTAATGATTTATATTTTATTATTCGGTGAAAAAAAATCGCTATATTTTGATTATCGTCTGTCGTAAAAAAAAATTTTTCATTTGATGTCCGTCAAAAGAAAAATCTTGAATATTTGAATGAATTTGAATTTAACTGTTAGAAATTGGGATTTATTAGAAAGAAAACATATTTATTTGAATTTTGATAACTAAACTATCTTTATGTCAATTATTTTTTTTAAAAAACATAAGATTTCCAAAATCTGTTTACATTTTTTACGAAAGAACGTGGCAAAAGTTAATATTTAAACCGCATTGGGGCGTGAGGGTTTTCTTTCTTTTTTTCTTCTTTTCCTTTTTTTTTTTTTTTTTTGTTAGTACAATAATTTTCAAACACATCTATTTGATCCATCTATTAGATCCATAGACATTATCATAGGTTCAACCCTTCTAAATTGAATACTCCAAGAAGAAGAAGAAGAAGAAGAAGAAGAAGGCAATGGTTTATTTTCACACATTACACAACATAAACAATGTCACATAAAACAAAACAAAACAAAAAACAAAAAACGTAATGTTGGTTGTTGTAGTCATGTGTTGAGGATGATCACTAATTAGGACTGAGCCTATTCTAGTAGTGACCATCTCAGTTTTGAGGGGTTTTTGGGGGGTTGTATTTTTTTTGGGGGGGCGGTTGTTTTTTTATTTTGACGTAGTTCAAACTCCCAAGAGATCCAGAACTGAAGCCTCACCACCGGATGCAGTATAATGCCATACTCCGAATACGATACTCTGATTCATAACTGGATAAAATATTTAGCCAATTGTAGCGTCTGAAGAAAACAGTTTTGTTGCTGAAATCTATCCAATGGCGTTATTGTGTTCCCTGTATCTGTCGTAGTTTCGGTGGAAATAAAAAGGAAGCATTATTTTTGGAGCATTGCACATATGTATTGTCAATAATCATGACTATATGAAAAAATAGTGGTTTTTTTTTTTTTGTTGAAAACTTGCTCTATCTATCGCTGTGATATTGCTCAACGCATCTGTTGTAGTTTATGGGGAAATAAATTGGGAGCATTATTTTTGGAGCATTACACATGTATAGTCCATGATGGAGAAATAATGTGGAAAAATAATTCAGTAGCTGAAAACTTGCTCTATCTAATGGAGTCATTGTGTTCCATAAATCTGTCGTAGTTTCTGTGAAAATAAATAGGAAGCATTAATTTCGGATCAACTATCTTACGAACGCACCAATGGTGGTAATTATGTGTAAGAAAGTAGTATTTTATAGCTGAAAACTTGCCCTGTCCAATGGTGTTATTGGGCTGTCTGCTTCTCTCTGTAGCGATTTACGCGGAAATAGATAGGAGGCATTACTTTCGGAACGCTGTCTCATACATCCAAGGCGATTCGTTGTACGCTCCGAGAACCGAACGTTGAGAGAATGAATGAACGATAAAGAATGAATGAATGAATGAACGAATGAATGAATGAATATCTTCAGTTTCTATGTTCACTACTCTTCTGTCGAGTAAATAATAAATGATTCAGTGAGACTTCTCACAGAGTCAACGGAGATATTGGTGACAGAGTCATAGAAGGGGGGTCCACACACACACAGACAGCGCGCACACACACACACACACATACATAATACACATACTGCTCATATACACACTGCACACACACGCACACACTCACATACTGCTCACACACATACACACGCACGCGCATACATACATACCGTATACACACATATACACACACCATATACACGCGCACATGCATACATACATAAGATATATTCCTGCTATTGTTTCCGTTACTTCTGTTGATGGTAATAATACATACACACAGACACCTACACATACACACACACACCACACACACCACACACACACACACACACACACACACCACACCACACCACACACACACAACACACACCACACCACACCACACACACCCCACACACACATACACACAAACACCACACACAACACACCATACACACCGAAACAACACACACACAAGATATATTGCCGCTATTGTCTCCATTACTTTTGATGATGTTAATAGTACACACACACAAACACACACACACACACACACCGTACACATACACATACATATACCGCACACACCACAACACACACGCGCACAAGATATTTTGTCGCTATTGTCTCTATTCTGGTGATGGTAATAACACACACACACACACATACACACATACCGCAACTATACATACACACACACACACCGTATTACACATATACACACACACTGCATATACACGCACACAAAGACAAACACAAGATATATTCCTGCTATTGTCTCTGTTACTTCAGTTGATGGTAATAATGCATATACACATAACACGCACACACACACACACACATACACACACACATACACCATACACACACGCACCACACACACACACACACAAAAGATTTTATTGCCTGCTATTGTCTCCATTACTTTTGGTGATGTTATAGTAAACACACACACACTACACACACGCACACACACGTATATACACAGTATACACACACCGCATATAAACACAATATATATTACTGCTATTGTCTCTGTTACTTCTGTTGATGGTAATTATGCCTATACACATACACGCATGCACCACACCACACACACGCATACGCACACACAGAGCTACACCACACTCAAATCACAAGTCACATACACACACACACACCACACCACTACAACGCACACACAACCACATACAGACACACAAGATATATTGCTGCTATTTGTGTCCGTTCCTTTGGTGGATGTTAACAGTGTCGGATTTAAAGTTCAGCAAGGAAAGCAGCAAGGCAATAAACATTCACTAGCATGTGTAAAGCAGGATTTAAATAATGGCCTGCCATATCAAGCAAGAATGAAAATGACATACTTGAGTCCGGCTTTACCTAGGCATTATGTTATTTATGTGACCAATGTGATGTTAGGTATGTAAATCAATGGCGATCTATCTATCTATCTATCTAATATCAGTTTGCTCACACACCACATATAATATATTATATATATATATACACACAAACACACACACATATATATATATATATATATATATATATATATATATATATTTTGGAGGATATGTGCTTAATTGAAGTCATACCTAATTTTGAAAAATTAATTAGTTAATAATTAATGATTTAGGCGGGCATATATGTTCAAATGTAAGGCTAAATAAAATCGAGATTTTCTCGATTTGTTTAGCCTTACATTTGAACATTAATTATTAACTAATTACTTTTCAAAATTAGGTATGACTCCAATTAAGCACATATCCACCAAAAATTGTCGGCTTAAAGCCATATAAAAATAAACACATTTGTTTGTTTACTTAAACCTCATATATATATATAATATATATAAATATATTAATATATATATATGTCTATCTAATCTTAATCTGTCTATCTATCTGCACAGTTCACATCTATCTTTTTAATTTAATTTAATAATTATTTATTTTCTCTCTCTTCTCTCTCTCTCGTCTCTGTCTCTCTCTTCTCTCTCTCTCTCTCTTCTCTCTCTCTCTATTTCATCTATCTATCTAATATCAGTTTTAAAAATCATATATGTTAGCAAACTAACTTAAAAAGATAGATGTGAACTGGTTCAGATAGATAGATAGATACAGATTACATACATACATACAATGGTGAGCATCTATCTAATATCAGTTTGCTCACATGTAGTATGTATGTATGTATCTATCTATCTATCTGAACCAGTTACATCTATATCTTTTTAATGTTAGTTTGCTTTCAATCTCTCTCGTCTTCTCTCTCTCATCTCTCTCTCTCTCTCTCTGTATGCTATGTATGTATGTTATATGTATGTGTATCTATCTATTATGTATTGTCAGATTTCCTCAGACGTCTACGTCTAAATCGTTCTAGTCTAAATACTGGGATAGTTTTTTTTTCTTCCGTGAATTCGTTCCTACTTTTCTTTTTCTTGACTCACCCTATACAGTACACCCCACTATAGGGTGACCATCGTAGTCTAATGGTTAGCAAGAGTAAGTCTGCAAATCGCATTACTACTCAGATAGTCGACTTATATCACATCCTCCAATTCTCCTCCCAGCATATGGGTAAATAGCAGGAAGGACTGGGTTCTTTACCATGGATAGGTAACAATCTAGGAGAAGGAAACTCTGAATTCAAACCTGTTAACTTCGCTTAAGAAATTGACCTTGGTGTCGCATCTGCTCGTGTGGAGGGGTTGGTACAGTATGATTATATTATATATATATATATATATATATTATATATATATATATACAGTCTACACTGTCGCTACCCGTGGTGGAACGGGGCTGGGGTTCTATCTACATATTCATCTCCACTCCGCATTATGTTTATTTTATTTCTTATAAATCTATCCATTATTTTTTTCGTAGAGCCCTTTTTTTCTTCTCTTTTTCTTCTTCTCTTCTTTCTTTTCTTTTCTTACTGTCTCTCCCACTTCCTTCTCTTCTTGCTTGTCTTCTTACTTCTGTCTATCCGCTTCTTCTTCCTTCTTCTTCTGTCTTCTTCTTCCTGTCTATGCCCCTTCTTCTTCTTGCTATCTTCTTCTTACTTCTTCTTCTTCTTCTTCTGTCTATCCCCTTGTCTTCTTCCTTCCTTCTTCTTCTTCTGTCTCGACAGGTGCCCAATTCTTACGTTTTTCTCTGTCTTCATTCTTGCGTATCTTGTGCTTACTTTCATACCCTTCTTCTTCTTACTTAGGACTGTATCGTGCTCTATGTGTCCTCTTCTTTCTGTCTAATATCCCTTCTTACTTCTTCTGTCTTCTTCACGTTTCTTCTTCTCGTACCTAGACTGTCTGTCGCGCATCTTCTTCTTCTTCTTGTGGCTTGCTCTCGTGTTATCATCGCATGTCTTCTTCTTCTATTCTTCTCTTCTTTTACTAGCTTCCTTGCTTTTTTTCTGATTTTTCCTTCTGATCTAGTCATTAGCTTGTTGTCATCGAGTCACCCTAGTCTTTCTTCTTCTTCTTACTTCTTCTTCTTGCTTCTTCGTCTATCCCCCTTATTAACTTTCTTCTTCTTCTTCTTCTTCTGTCTGTCTATGTCCCGCGTTCCTTGCCATTATGCTGATGAATTGCTTCTTTCTTTAATGTGCTGCTTTCTGTACTTTTTCCTGGTCTATCCCCTCTTTTTCATTCTTTTCTTTTGCTTCTGTCATATCGCACCGCTTCCTTCCGCTAGTTATTTTTGCTTCTTCTTCTTCTTTCTCTCCTTCTTCTTGCGTCTGTCTTTCCGCCTTTCTGTCTTCTGTCATTCCTTTTTCTCTTCTTCTTCTTCTTCTTATGCTTTCTTCTTTTTCTTTCTTCTTCTTCCTTTTTTTCTTGCTTCTCTTACACTGGCGTATTTCACTGAGGTCTATGCAAAGTAAGTCTCTTCAGATCTCTAGTCGCCCTATGTCAGCCGAACAGTAGAATTACGCCACACCACTGTAAAGAGGTAAGACCACGCCTCCAATGGGACTACTTATTGGTCGTGAGTGGCGACCCTTGATGCTTAAGGACGAAATCCTGGTGCTTGAGCAGTCCATGACTTGCAGCATTCTACTTTACTTAGCCTTTACTTAGGCTAGACGGGCGGTCAAAGAGCCCCTTCCGATCAATCAGCTGGTTACTTATATGATTGTCCCAGCCGTATTACTCTTATGGCAAATTCTTTTTATCATATATGTGCTGGAAGGCGGTGGCTGAGGGACCTAGTGTCTTTGATATGATGTTAAACTGTATCTGATGGTGAAGTTCCAATTCTGTAGCTCCGGGGAGTGTGGAATACCTCTTCATTGCTAATACTCCCATGTCCACCCTGACCCGGTGTGGTAGTACCTGTAAGGATCCCATCTATGGGTTAAATAAAAGAAAATGATTCAAAAAGAAGAATTTTCAATATCCATCAAAAAGGAGTAGAACAAACCCTTTTCAGTATAAAATAACCCTACAAAGGTTGACATGCTGTAAAATCCAAAAAATAAAGAGAGAAAAGAAAGTTTCACGTGTTACGTTTTTTGTGGCCATCCTTTAGGCTTCAGGCAAGAGCGCCGTCCAGCGAAGATCCTTTGTGTTAAGCAGAGCGCGATCCTTAATGAAGAATCCTTTGGTTGTTCCTTGGTGCTCCTCAGTCTTGCAGGTCCTTCGTCAATGATTGCAAATTGGACGTCTTGTCAATATCAGTGATTTAAGTACTTAACAAGCCACGTATTCGGGCTGTTGATTGGCTGTGGTTTAAACCACGTGAACTTGCTTATATTAGATACATTGGCCGAAACGTTATGTAAATAACAATATATATGAGGACAACAGCCCGAAAAATCTAAATAATAAAAATTATTAAGCCTTATCTCAAAATTCAGACAAATAAAAAAATTCCATGTTAACAGATGCAGTAGAGCATTTAAAATTGTGGTCAAGAATTTTTAAATAAATTATTGATAACCCGTAAGGAGTTGATATGCCGTTAAACAAATAAACACACCTTCTGCCAGCTCCCGATTTTACCGCACAGGTCAGATTACCCAATATTTGCTACTCATACGCTGAGTTGGCGGGGACCGGTATCGAACCCGGAACCTTGCGATTCATTGGCGGGTGTTCTACCGACTGAGATAAACCGACCCCTAATTCACTACTAATAATTTTTTTTAAGTATTTCTTTGACCTATCGATATTAGATTTTTGTGTACTTGTTTCTTACAGGTACTACCACTCCACGTTAGAGTGGATCTGAGAATAATGGCAATGAAGGGGTACTCCACACTCTCCAGAATTGGAGCTTCACCATCAGATGCAGTCTCAATACTTTTTGATTATACCTCGTAAATTCCATTCATTCATGAAAATTGAATGAATTTCTTATTTCCTGATTATACAATGTCGTTGTTTGAATAAGAGGCAAAGCACATTAATTCAAATGAACTGCCTCTTCAATTGACGTTACAAGGATTCGCTTCGAAGAATACAATATCAGTTTTCAATGGCGTATTTATTTCTTGGAATAAGAATTCGCGGAATCCAATGCAACTGAGCAAAACCTAAAATTCCGACGCATTGTATGCCTTCATTTTTTTTCTCTCTCGTCAAAACGAGATTCATTTAAATAGATAATCGATTTCCAAAGTTATCAACAAAAAAAATTGATGATTAATCTGAAGAAATTCTTTCGGAATATTTTACGTATTTATAAAAGAATTCTGCGTTTTCAAACTAAACTTGGATTAAAACGGGAATTCTTCTAAGCTGTAACCATTTCAGTATTTGCACCACTAGAACTTTCAGGTATTAGGTATTATAAATTTGAATTCAGAGCTTTCCCTCTCCTAGACTGGTTGCCTAACCAAGGTTAAAGAGACCAGTCCAACCTACTATTTAACCATAACTGGAGAGAGAATTTGGATAATTTGGATTATTCGGGCTATTGTCCTCATCTTTATTGTTATCTACACAACGTTTCGGCCAATATGCCCTCCGGCCTTCTTCGGGTATTTAGGGGGAGTAGGGGCTCTCAAAGTAGTTCTTTGACTAACGAAAAGAAAGTGCCTTTGGTTTGAATTCAGAGTTTTTCCTTCTACTACACCGGTTGCCATACCAAGGTTAATGAGCCCAATCTGACCTACTATTTACCCATAGCTGGAAGGAGAATAGTTGGTTTCGTACCTTTCCCGAGGGTATTAGCGCTATGTGAAATGCAAACAGCCGAGTCCAGGATTTGAAATCGTCTCGCCGTGTCAATTTCCTATCATTAACCACGCGCCACTTTAACGAAACGCTTTGGAAAAAGATAGATGAAAACTGCATAAGGATGCTGCGTGCTGTTTTGAACACATCATGGAAGCAGCGATTTGTCTTTGAAACTAACCTTTTTTGAATAAAATTTCAATTAGTACATTTAACCCTAGTTCTTAGTTGCTTTGAATTTGCCATTTTGAGCAAATTACTTGTGAATTTTAAAACAAAACCATGAATATATATATATATATATATATATATATAATATATATATCTATATATATATATATATATATATTAAAATAAGTGTATTTTGGCAGCATTTTTCTTTTATACAAGTTTTGTTGAACTGTACAGACAATTCTTGTCGGACGAGTTTTTGGTTGATCCTTTTTAATTTAAAAACGAGACACGAAACCACACCATCGTTTCCTACCTGATGATGGCAAACTGTATTGCCGAAAGCGCTTTGGTGAACTGTTACACCAGTTCCACCCCGACACCAAAAAGATAGCCCGAAAATTAGAAAGGATCAACCAAAAACTCGTCCGACAAGAATTGTCTGTAGAGTTCAACAAAACTTGTATATATAAAGAAAAGGGCTTAAAAATCATCCATTTTGCGGTTATAGATCTATTTCTCCCCACAGGTATATGTGAGTTTCATCAGACCGCTAACTTTATTGAAAATGGTACACAGATAATTCATGAGGCTTTATGTATACTTTTCTGGTGATTCCTGTAAAGATATCGGGTTTCAGTTCACCTCATCTTCTTAGGGGTGGAGTTATGGCCTGGGGGTGATGATGGTGAGTTTCTGGTGTGTAATGCCTCAATAAATTCTTACTAAGCGGGATCGGCACCTTACTGTCTCGTTCTATTGGAACTTTTCTTTTTTTCTTCTGACTGGTCATTTTTAGTCAATGTTTTACTTTATTTTTTTTTTTTTTTTCTCTACGGTTCACTTTCATACAAAGTGACTCAACTATAAAACAAAGGGCATACAACTCAAATTGCCCGGATTAACAAGCATTAGTAAATGTCTATGTACTGCTTAGGACATACATTGTTCAAATGCATTTTTGTGGAGGCGTGTGGTGTAATGGTTACCGTCGTAGAAAATGGACACGGCGAGATGAGTTCAAATCCTGACGCGGCTGTTTGCATTTCACATAGCGCTAATACCCTTGGTAAAGGTACGAATCTAAATATTCCCCCCTCCAGCTATGGGTAACTGGTAGGGGCGGACTGGGCTCTTTAACCTTGGTATGGCAACCGGTCTAAGAGAAGGAAAGCTCTCGCTAGTCAAAACTATTTTTGAGAGCTTCTCCTGCTCCTCCGTTAAAATTTCATTACTGAAGCCGACATGATGATGATGATGATGATGATGATGATGATGATGATGAAAAGGAAAAAAATACTAGTGATCAAATTTTAGATTTGCCTATCTTATCATAATGGATATTCGGTGTCTGTCAGTCTGTAACCGAAACTACGGGTGCTTACGTCACAATACCCTCTGGAATTACGCAAATTTATGAATGAGTATTTAATTTTTACTCAAAATCAATAATACATAGAATAAAACTTATTTATTCACGATGTCTCTTCGAAAATCCGAATTAAATTTGATTCAAAACACACAATGTTATTAGTCTCTTTAAAACCATGCAGCGTGTCTTAGGGACGGGTTAGCTCAGTCGGTAGAGCATTCGGCTAGAAACCACAAGGTTCCTAGTTCGATACCGGTCCTCGCCAACTCAGCGTATGAGTAGCACAGGGATCTGTGCGGTAAAGTAAGGAGCTGATGGTAGGTGTGGCACTCCACCTCAAACGCCAAAACAATGTCGGCCTAATGTCGGTATGAGGGAGGGAGTCTATCCCCTTTTCATTAGGGCTAGACGGAGGAGATTGTTTTTGCATCTGAGATGGAGTGCCACACATACCGTCAGCTCCTTACTTTACCGCACAGATCCCTGTGCTACTCATACGCTGAGTTGGCGAGGGCCGGTATCGAACTAAGAACCTTGCGGTTTCTCGCCGAACGCTCTACCCACTGAGCTAACCCGGCCCCTCTAATATATGTAATATATCTAATATATTCTATTACATTAAAACTTAAATATTTACGCCCGGAGGGCACATATTTTTGCTAGTTCAAATAATTTTCTCTATTTTCCCTAAGTCAATGAGATGTTTGCAGCGTTCGGTAATGAATGAAACAATGATGTTTGTTGTGTTCACAAAATATGTCCTCCATAAATCAGCCCCCCCCCCATTCCTTTTCAAATAATTGTGAGTTTGTCCATGGTGCATGGACAATAAAAATTAAATACTCATTCATAAATTTGCGTAATTCCAGAGGGTATTGTGACGTAAGCACCCGTAGTTTCGGTTACAGACTAACAGACACCGAATCTCCACTATGATAAGATAGGCAAATCTAAAATTTGGTCACTAGTATTTTTCTTTTCATCATCATCATCATCATGTCGACTTCAGTAATGAAATTTTAACGGAGGAGCAGGAGAAGCTCTCAAAAATAGTTTTGACTAACGAGAGCTTTCCTTCTCTTAGACCGGTTGCCATACCAACGTTAAAGAGCCCAGTCCATGCACCTTTTTTTCTATAGAGCAAGACAATATTTTAGAAATTTTTATTTTCATTGAATATGTTTAAAAGCTTAATGAATCTTTACAATATAGCCTACTCACTGCTCATATGTTTACTTTTTTTAAAATAATAATTAGAAACATTTTAGTATTCTTTGGATTATTCAGACTATTTTCATCATCTTTATTGTCATCTGTACAACGTTTCGGCCGATGTGCCCTCTGGCATTCTTCAAGTATTTCTTGTCGGACTCGGGAACCTTCACCAACTCGGGAACCCCTTCTTTTCGAGCTCCGGAACCTACCCCCGAGGATTGAATAAAGGGTTGGGTTCAAAGTCCCGTAATGGCTCCCGATTACGACAAGAAGGTTTATGAGTTCGAAAACAAAGTTCCCGAAACGTTGTAGAGTAAACAATAAAGATGAGGGCAATAGTCCGAATAATCCAAATAATACTAATTATCAAGCCTACTCTCAAAAATTCAGAGAAATATAAACATTTTCTTTAACTCTTTACCTACCAAATTTCCCTCACGGCTGTCTTCGGTATAAAATAACCCAAGGGTTGACATCCCGTAAAATCCAACCATCGATTCAACGCGAGGATTTCGACTACGGTCGCACATGGCACGGCTATAGAAATTCGATTACAGTCGCACACAGCAGTGAAAGTGTTGGTGTGTTTAAAAAGTGCTCAAAGTCACCACAATTACTTCTTCTTTGTGCCATCGTCTGACTTTATTTTATTCATACTTCTACTGTTGCGTAATGCCAACTACCCGATCCAGTCAGAGATTACAAATATGTTAGCAAAAGTATTGTTATAAAGACCAAAAGTACTGGAAAAATTAGGGATAAATTATCTGGCCTTGGCACCAGGGGCCAAAATCGCCAATATACGATATTGGCACCTAAATTTAATTCCATGACTAAGCCACTTATAGTGTTGAGCAGATACCAGCGGGACGTCTAATCCAGTTGCTCCCAATACCTTCAAAAAAATCAGTAGATAAATCTTGTAGCAAACGCCATTAAGTTTGCAATTTATACCTTTCTGAATATATGTTTTTATCTTCAATCTTTGTTGTTGTTTTCTTCATCCGAATTTAATAGCACATATTGTGTTTGGGGTTTGCCATAAAGGCTATAGGATTGGGAAAATCATATAGGTGCTATGGCATGACGTGACCAGCCGAATGATCGGATGGGTCTCTCTGACCACCCGTCTAGCCTAAGTAAGGGCCAAAGTGGAGTGTTGAATATCATGGACTTCTCAGCCACCAGGATTCCGTCCTTAAACATCACAGGTCGCCACCCATGGTCAACAGGTGAGTTCCATTGGGAGACAACTAGGATAAGGATATTATGTATAATCTATGGAATAAGGAAAATGACCCAAAACAACTAAGATGAGGATCCTCGACTGAATAGTTTATTGAATAACGATATGTTTTAATCTCTGAACTTTGGACAACACTAGAAATACCAAAGAAACACATTGGATAAATAGAGTGATAAAAACAATCAGGATGAGGATAGTAGTCTGAATAATTCATCGAATAAAAATGATAGAGCCTCTCTGAATTTTAGGCAACAATAGTAACAAAAAAAAAACACATTGATCAAAATGTAGTGATAAAAACAACCAGAATAAAGATAACAGTCTAAATAATCTATGGAATAACGACAGTGACTCATATCTGAATTTCAGGCTGGTTGGTTGGTTGGTTGGTTGGTTGGTTGGATTTTACAGCATGTCAATCTTTCTTGGGTTATTTTATGCCAAATACATTTTGTTTTTTTTTCTTTCTTGATGGGTATTGAAAATCCTTTTTTTTTTAACTCAATCGTTTCAACACATTTTTTAAAACTACCGAAGAAGTTTTGTTTTATTCATCCTTGATGTATTCAAATTTTTTTTTCTTCAAACTCAATTTTTAAACATATCTGCTATAACATTTATTTCTTTTTACTTTCTCCCTTCACTTATTAATTTATTACATTTCTGTTTCACTTCACTCTTAGTGTTATATTATTTCTTATTTTTCATTCCTCCTGATTTTAAACACGAGTCTGCTTTTTCTTCATTTTCTCTCTCTTTATTTATCTATTTATTTATTTCCTTCATTCTCATTTTCACTATTTTAGCTTTTTAGCCTTTTTTTTTTTTTTTTTTTGTTTTTTCTTCACATTTAGTGGACAATTTTCATTCTTCTTCCTTTTACTTTCTTTGATTTATTTATATCTGCTATGACATTTATTTCTTCTTCCTTTCTTCCTTCACTATTAATTTATTAAATTTCTCTTTCACTTCACTCTTAGTGTTAGATTGTTTCTTATTTTTCATTCCTTGCTCTTTCTTCCTTTTGTCATTTCAGTATATGTCTTTCTTTTTTATATTGTTTTCTTCACTTTCATAGCGCATATATTTAACCCATTTCTTCTTCATTTATTCATTTTTCTTTCTTTCTTTAATCTAGTCACCCCATCCTTCTATAGTTATTTTGATTCGTCATCAAATTTGTATTTGTTTTCCCATTCTTTAATTTCTGCTCATTTTTTTATTTAACCCATAGATGAGACCCTAACAGATACTACCACTACGGGTCAGAGAGGACCCGGGTGTAATGGCGTGAAGGGGTACTCCATCTGAACTTCAGACAAAATTACTAAGACCAAAGAACACACTCAATTTTTAAACCCATTCTTAACTCATTTTTGATTTACACATAGATGAGACCCTAACAGGCACTACCACTACGGTCAGAGAGGACCCGGGTGTAATGGCGATGAAGGGTACTCCACCTGAACTTCAGACAAAACTACTAAGACCAAAGAACACACTCAATTTTTTAAACCCATTCTTAACTCATTTTTGATTTACACATAGATGAGACCCTAACAGGCACTACCACTCCGGGCCAGAAAGGACCCGTGAGTAATGACGATGAAGGGTTACTCTACCTGAATTTCAGACAAAACTACTAAGACCAAAGAACACATTGACCAAAATATAGCAACAAAAACAACTAGAATGAGGATACTAGACTGAATAATTCATGGAATGTTTTATATATATTTACCAACCCCCTCCACACGAGCAGGATGCGACACAAGGTCAATTTCTTCAGCGGAGTTTAACAGGTTTGAATTCAGAGTTTTCCTTCTTCTAGACCGGTTGCCTAACCAAGGTTAAAGAGCCCAGTCTGCCCTACTATTTGCCCATAGCTGGAGGGAGAGTAGGATTCATACCTTTCCCAAGGGTATTAACGCTAAGTGAAATGCAATTACCGCGTCCAGGATTTGAACTCGGAGCGACGACTCCATTTCCCATGACTTTAACCATTACACCACGCGCTTCCTGGATGGAATGTTTTATAAGTTTAAAGGATTAATCAAGTGCGTCCTTTCAGTCAAAAATTGACGACATGGAAAGAGAGAAGAGAACCAAAGGACACTCAACTCAAATGAAGGGAAGGTTTAGTAGCTCAACAAACGAAGCAATCTCTGTAGGTGAGTAACTGCGCGCACATGTCATAAATAGTTTTCTCAAGATGAACGAGTCTAATGGACTTTCTTGTTCGAACAGAAGAGGCCATTGTTGTCGACAAGTACGTCGTAGAAAATTGCTTCGTATAATTTATTACCTCTTGTTTCACTTTATATATATATATATATATATATATTATATATATATATATATATATAAAGTTAAACCTAATGAGTCAGATATACCTACTAATAGTTTCGCTTAGTAGCTCATCAGAGCAAGATATTTTTGCCCTGGTGAGCTACTAAGCGAAACTGTTAGTAGGTATATCTGACTCATTAGGTTTAACTTTATTATTTGCTCTACTTAGGTATTGAGCACTTTTTACTTTTTAGCTTTAGATAATCATAGCGGTTTATATATATATTTTTCATATATTTTTTTTCTTTTAGGTAAGTGTTATAGTATTAACCGATTATTTTCGGTTGGTACGACCATCTTGGTCTTTTCTTTTTTTCATTTTTTTCCCCAGATGAAGTTTGGTAGTATATTTTTACAATCAAACTATTTGCCTTTTTTTTCTCACTACAAGGGTTTACCAATAAGTTTGGTATATATATATATATATATACACACACACACACACACACACAAGGGAGTGTTAAAAAGTAATGCCATTTTGTTCTGTTTACTGTTCTTTGAGCCATTTCTTCACTACAGATTTCACTTCCTAGTCACTAGAATACTGTCTGCCTCTCAAACCCTCTGTCATGCGGCCGAAGAGATGATAATCTGAAGGCGCTAAATCTGGTTAGTTTGGAGGATGCGAATCTGTAGTGAAGAAGTGGCTCAAAGAACAGTCAACAGAATTTTACAGGACAGGGATACATGCTCTTATTCGAAGGTGGAACATTGCTATTGAGAGAAACGGTGACTATGTGGTGAAGTAGGGATGTGATCCACAGAGGACCAGCTGCATTTTGATGTATGATACATGTTCGGTGTTGGTAATTATACCTGTGCTAAACAAAATGGCATTAC
This sequence comes from Doryteuthis pealeii, assembly GCA_023376005.1. Lineage (NCBI taxonomy): Eukaryota > Metazoa > Mollusca > Cephalopoda > Myopsida > Loliginidae > Doryteuthis > Doryteuthis pealeii. Next base: position 92,052,827 of record CM042145.1, read on the forward strand.
TTTTTGACCCTTGAGATAGATAGATAGATAGATAGATAGATAGATAGATAGATATTCGTAGATGGGTTACCAGGTAAGTTGATATTAGGATGATTGTAAGTTGGACCTTTCTTCCAACAGCGGAATGTTAAAGTTATTCATGTCAAAAGATCACTGGAACTGAAGCAGTCTAGTTATGACTTTTTTTTTAAAGAAATGTCATAACTAGACTGCTTCAGTTCCAGTGATCTTTTGAAAAAGAGATATTATCTCGAAAATTCAAGAATTAAATACAGGTTAACACACAACATCATTGTTACCGTATTATTATTTTTTCTTTACACCTGCATTGTGATAGCCTTCTAAATCAGCCTCCTAACCAATATATACACAATGCTTCAAGCAAATTATAAAACTCTCTTATATATATCAACCCCTCCGCACCAGTAGGATGTGATACAAGGTAAAAAATTTTAAGCGGGGTTTAACAGGTTTTAATTCAGAGTTTTCCTTCTCCTAGACTGGTTGCCTAAGGCTAAAGACCCCAGTCTGTCCTACTATTTGCCTACTGATAAAAGGAGAATATATGGATTCATACCTTTCCCAAGTGGATTAGCGCTATGTGAAATGCAAACAGCCTTATCCAGGATTTGAACTCGTCCTGTGCATTTCCTTCAACGGTAACCATTACACCACACACCTCCACTCTTTATGTATATACGAGGGTAATCCCTAAGGTAAGGCCTCTAAAATATATAGAAATCACAGAAACGTTCATTGTTTATTGTCAATGATGTTTGCTATTTCGATTCACTGGTCTGACTGATTATGGCCATCGTCATATTTAAAGAAAGCAGAAGTTGTCTCCCTTCGACTGATTTCTGCATGCGCTAAGACGGAGCACATGGGTGGACTTGAAGTATATTAGGCACTGCTAAAATGTTGACTTGTTTTCATTTAAAAACGAATCAAAATTAATTAAATCGATTATTTAAGTTCAAATTTTCGTCTAAGTCGAAAAGTAGTAATATAATGAGCATCAGTAAAAAAAAAAAAAAAAAAAAAAAAAAAAAGCAAAATAATATTACCCGTGTAATTTATTTTTAATACATTTTAAACTAGTTGTTCGTCTGTTCCCGGTAAGCCATCTTCTTACAGCGCGGTTGAACCCTTTTGGGATTCGGTTTTTGAAAAATAAACAATGTCTTTAATGTATTAAAAACAAAGAGGGTGAACACAGATAATTTTTGGTCGCTACTCGTAGAACTGGTCCGAATGTATCTGTTGAACATCGGTGCCAAAACTTCGGGGAGCGTCACGTGATTGCTATGTCCAATCACAGAAAGGCTCTCCCTCACTTAACTCCATACATAGAAGTAAGTGTATTTTACTGACCAAAGAAAAAACGATATATTCAACCAACTATCGTTAATCTACATTGGTTCCATATGTATCTAGATACTTAAACATTTTTCTCGTTAATCTTTTAACAAACTGATAAAAAAAAAATTGTTCAAATTCAATTTCCGGAGCATAGTCGATTCTACATATATTGATATCAAACTAGCGGGACCCGTGGAATTTCCACGAAATGGAACAAAAATCAAGAGCTGCTATTTAAGCCAGAAACGATGATTTGCAATTTCATTACGTATGAATCCTTTTGTTTTCTTTGCAATAAATAATACAAAAATAAAAGTGACGAAAACGTGATTCGGAAAAAAAAATTGGGTCGAGAAAATTCGCCTGACGCTGGCTAAAACATAGCGTAGATTAAGACAGAACGCCAGGACGACATAAGATTAAAATTACGTAATTAACAATTTCAATATTACAAATAAACAATTATGTAGTTCTTTTTCAATTCAAATTTTTCATTGATTTAAATGACGCAAGACCATTAATGTTTCACTTTAAAATTGGGTGACTGCGATTAAGCTTCTGGATCATCTTGAACAATTTGGACGGTCTCATTTTTAACCAGAGGGTGTTGCAGGATGATAACGGACGGAAGAATTTGGAACAACCGTATTGATATATAGATGTCGACAGTTTCACAAGAGCAACTGACACTGGAGCTCAGTACATTACATGAAATGGACTTTGGGTTGCTACATTTTTTTTAATCTTTCGGGTCTTCAAATTCAGCCTGACATGGATAACTGGTTCTCCCACCGAAAAACAGGAATTCCTCCCGAGAGAGACTGCCTCGGCTCTTATGCCTCCTCACCGGCCGAACCACTCCAACCAACAGGGTGACAGGAGGCCTACCAAGAGTCATCACTAACAACCTGGAGGTTGTGAGTTCAATCTCTGTAGCCTCTTAAGGTAATTCATTTTACTCTCGCCACAATATTTTCGTGCCCCCCCCCCCCTAAATCTACACAATGAAATAATCATTTCTGCTAAGGATTTTAATCTATTCCTGTCTTAAATAACCATTAATGTTGCATTCTGGGGGAAATGAATCTTCTAATTGCTATTTTTTTTAAAATAACCCATGTAAACTATTTTATGCAATGTTTCCTGTGACGAAAAATACATCTTACCGATACTGGTTTTACAATTTGGATTTGCCTATTTCGAACTTTACCATTTATGGGTTACAAACTGGTTTATATAATCTCTATGGAACTTGATACCAATTATTTGTAAGTTAAGTGGAGCTAACTCTTCACAAATTTATTCTGTGTATTATCGTTTGATATGGCAGATATTCCAACAATCTCTACATTTAATTCAATCTAATTTAGTCCAATTTTAATCTAACCTAACTTAGTCTAATTTTCAGATAAATGTGTGCATTTCACCGAATCTGAGTTAGTCCAATTTTAATCTAATCTAATTTAGTCCAAAGTAGTGTAATTTAACTTGGTCTAATTTTAATCTGATCTTATTTAGTCTATTTTTTTAATCTAATCTTACTTAGTCTAATTTTAATCGAATCTAAGTAAAAAAGTAAAGTTAGTGAGGCAGCCTAATGTCAGTATCAGCCAAACAGCGAAAGAGTCTATCCCCTTTTCAGCTAATCTAATTTAGTCTAATTTTATGCTAGATGTGTACATTTAATCTAATCTAGTTTACTCCAATGTTTACATCATTTTTGAACAACTGAAAAATTAAGATTGATGATTGGACTATCCCTGATGTGCGTTAAAATTTCACATAAATTGAACCATAATTATTATATATCTATTAATAATGGAGATTCGCTTCCGGTTTTTGTCTGTAACAAAAATCACGTCACTGCTTACATCACATTTCCCAAAATCGTCATAACATAGAATAAAATTTATTCTACGATTTTTTACATGTTCAAATTTTGAGTGTATTTATTCAAATACAGTCAAAATTTGAACATACAATATTAGACAGTCCTCGTTGTTTTTTAAAACAAGTTTTAACAAATACATGACTGGTATTATATATCTATATATAGTTTGTTTCATTTTAATACATATTTAAAGTTTACATTTCAAATTGTTTTATTTTTTAATCTTTTAATGAATTTGATGATTTTACTTACTTAGGGTACAAACTCGCTGACATTGAATTTTTTTTCCCACCCCTCAGGTAATATGTTTCAAAAATCTATTTTACATCACCCGGAGGGTGTTTTTTTATTTTGTACTAGTATATATAGTTTAACGCAGCCTTAGAGTCTTTCTATTAAAGATGATTCCTATAAATTAGAAAAAACCTTTTCTATTTCCAAATACTTTTTGTCGGGTGTTGGCATTTTTCTAACGTGGTTTTGATCTTTATAGAAATTTGAAAATAAGGGACTGGAAGTTTTTTTTTATTCTAACGGCAAAATGTTGAACCGCAGCCTTACAATGTTAATAATGTTGTCTTTTTTCTCTTTGTTTGGGGTTTGTTTGGGGGGGGCAGGGTTTTTTGTTGTTTTGTTTTCTTAAAATAAAATAAGCTATTCATTATAAATTGAATTCTTTAATGAATAAAGTGCTGAAAATTTCATTAAAATTGGACAATTCCCCAATTTTTGGTAATTGTTCTGAAATTCAAAAAATTTTAAAATGTATTTTTATTACGTCCCTTTAGTTAAATTGGACATAGCTAATATAAGTTATTTTCAGTGATGCGCAGGGTGCGTTTGTAGTATTCATTGGGTTAACATTGAAAACTAAAAGAGAAAAAAAATTGGGTGGCCTCTGCTTTAAGTGGGCCCTTGCACTTGGTTGGCCCTTACATTTTGTGGACCCCTAGGCTTCAGTCTAATCAGCCTTATGGATAATGCGGTATTGGCGAAGATTGTTTTCGTTACAGATAACTTTATAATATAAATTTTTTTTTAAAACGATAAAGGATGCGGTCACCGTTACAAGGGAAGTAACTCTGCATTTGTTCTTTAAAGTTATCTCTCTCTATTCGGAAAAAAATATTTTTGACATCTTATTATTTCATAGATTCTATTGTTAAAACAAAACCTTTCATCGGATAATGATTCGAAGGCCAGCCATGGTTTCAGGGGGTGAAACATCATTACTACTTACTCAAGGCTCTGCAATAGTACTTTATTTCATAGGAATACTTCCTGATATCTAAAGAAATATTTTGTGAATTATTACATAAGATCATAATCGAATGTATATCCTGCTGTTTGAACTAGCTGAAAATCTGCCCTATGGACATGATTTTAACTTACATAAATCTATCATAAATTGATTCGTTACACATAAATAGTTTTTGTGAGGACTTATAGATTAATAATCGTCGTCGAGATGTTAACGTTAATGGTTCGCTCATGACCAAATTACATGACTTAATTTTACGATAGGCGAAAATGTTATAGGAAAGATAAAACAAAGGAAAAGGTTATAACTTTAGCTCTTAAGGAAGTGTTGTGTTAATGGTTAAAGACATGGGAAATGGACTCGTCGCCCCGAGTTCAAATCCTGGACGTGGCAATTATTTCACTTAGCGCTAATACCCTTGGGAAAGGTATGAATCCTACTTCCCTCCAGCTATGGGTAAATAGTGGAGCAGACTGGGCTCTTTAACCTTGGTTAGGCAACCGGTCTAGGAGAAGGAAAACTCTGAATTCAAACCTGTTGAACTCCGCTTAAGAAATTGACCTTGTGTCGCATCCTGCTCGTGCGGAGGGGTTGGTAAATATATATAACTTTAGATACTGCAGAGGAAATTTTCAACTAGATTTCTGTTGGATTATTTAGTATAGTTATTCACTAAGCTTAACTTAAATGTGACACAAGGCCAGGAGTATGGGGCTCCCATTGAGAATCGAACTCACTAACAATGGTCTGCAAATACTAGCTTGCTAACCATTACACCTGTAAGATTCAATGGTAATTAATGAATATACAATTCCGACAAGTTGTGAGACAAAACATTTAATATATATACAGCACATGGAAACGATAAGATACATAATGTATAGGAGAATAGAACATGTAAATACATATACAATATTTAGGTATAAACAAGATACCCAAATGTACCTAACATATAAATGTTACAGGCATGGAACTAAAGGATAGTCCATGCTGTATAAAGGACTTACAGTAATGTAGTGGGGGGAAAAAAGCCCCACCGAGAAGGGGGGTAGATAGACTCTAGCCCATAACAGTTCGTTGAGAAGATCTAGCTAAAAAAGGAAGACAAGTTGTAATGAACGCGCTTAACTACCAGAGGTCCCCCTAGCGGGAACAAACAGCAACGCAGCGAGAAGATAACTCTTCCGGCAAAGGGAAGATAATCCCCTATACACCACCTGAGGCACCCGGGGTTATTTGGTATAGTTATTTACCATTAAAAAAAATACCTATTAAATAAACTATTTGATGCAACGTTTCCTACAAGGAAAAAATCAATCTTGCCAATGGTAAAGTTCGAAATCGGCAAATCCAAATTGTAAATCCGGATTTGCCGATTTCGAACTTTACCATTTCTGGGTTATAAACTAGATTATATAATCTTTATTAACTCGGAACTTGATAGCAATTAATTCTTAGTTTACTGGAGATAGTTCTTCATAAGTTTATTCTACATATTACTGTTTAGCAACAATCTCTTGTGGCAACAATCTCTACATTTAATCTAATCTAAGTTAATCTAATTTTCAGCTACATGAGTACATTTAATCTAATTCAATTCAGTCCAATTTTAATTTAATCTAATTTAGTCCAATTTTAATCGAATCTAATTTAGTATAATTTTCTGCTGGATGTGTACGTTTAATCCAATCTAATTTATTCTAATTTTAATCTAATCTAATTTAGTCCAATTTTAATCTGATTTAATCAAGTCTCATTTTTGGCTACGGTTAATCAAAAAGATTGTTTATCTAACCTAATGAACAAGTGTAAATCAAACGCCTCACTAAAAAAATGAAAAATGTCCAGGATTCTTTTTTTTAAACTACTATGTAATAAACATCCACGGGGATCAAAGAAAGTTTAGCGGCCAATACAATTGCCACCCTAGAGTTATCCAAAACAAAAAAGTTATATAAACAAAAAAATACATTTGGTGAATTATTAGAGCTAGTATTTTCAAATATACTGACGAAAAAAATGTTGAGAAATGACGAGACTCACGTACATAAAGAATCTCCAGAGCTTCGCCCATAAAGGACATTAATCTTAATATCATTAAATCTTACTACCTTACAACATAAGAAATGAATAACAACGTTAAAATCAAGTCGTAAGACCGCCCTGTCGGATGGGGCGTTAGAATGCACCAACTGCACCTCTGCAGAGGGGTAAGACTCCCCCAATGGGGCTACCTGTTGGCCGTGGGTGGCGACCCGTGATGCTTAAGGATAGAACCCAGGTGGATGAGCAGTTCATAACTTGCAATATTCCACTTTGGCCGTATCTTCGGCTAGACGGTCGGTCGGAGACGCCCCTCCGATTAATCGGCTGGTCACGTCAAGCCCTAGCACCTATATGATTTCCCCAACCCTATTGCCCTTATGGCAAGCCCCAACCCCTTTTTATCATATGGGTGCTAGAAGGCGGTGACTGAGGGTCTACATGTCCTGGGAATGACGTTAAACTCTATCTGATGGTGAGGTTCCAGGTTTGGTGGTTTGGGGAATGTGGAGCACCCCTTCATCACCATTGCTCCCTGGTCCACTCTGACCCGGAGTGGTAGTACCTGTTAGGGTCCCATCTATGGGTTAGATAGAAAAACATGAGTTGATAAACAAAATTGTATTATCCATTAAGAATTTATTTATTTCAAAACTTTATCGGTTTAAATGACCCACTGAGGTTGATATGCCGTAAAACAAAACAAAACAAACAAACAAATCAAGTCGTATGAGCATTAGTTGTATGATGAAGCCAGAGATTGTTAACCAATCAGAATGCAGCGTCATCTTGATGCATATTTTGAATTTCCACAACCAGGTTAACGCAATTGAAGATGGTAGAATTCAAGGACTTATTAAAACTTTCTCAAGAATTTATTTTGTTTAAATTCTTTAAAAAAATTATTCTTATATATTACAATGCTAAAGTGAAATTTCTTCAAACATTGAATAAAGTCAAGGCGCTATGTGACGAAATTGAAGGGCAGATCTATGAACAAGCGGATTCCCAGCCCCCACAAACAAAGCGCGTCAGGATATGTTTGGCCTGTGCGAGGGGAAGAGTGTGGCGAGTGGCTACGGATATTCGAACTCGCTACCTCATCGTAGCTGAAATGCTGTTGGCAGAGACCCGGATGAGGTATATCGGAATTTGAATAAGGGTGGCCGAACGAGCAGAAATAAGACCGACAGTCGCTGACAGCGGGAGTGAGGAAGAAAGCAAGTGTTTGGACGGCAAGTGAAATCTGACGACTGCTATTTGGGGTGTCAGGAAGTGAGAGTAACGTGCTCAGTTGGTAGAGACTGTGCTGATGGCGAAAGGAATTACATTTCGTTTGCTAGAGAGACTTGCAAAAGATTAATATTATCTTAAACTTTTAGACTATCCAAAAGACGCTAAAATAGGCATAACGTTATTAATTTTTTAAGAATACAAGGTGCATCAAAAAAGTACCAAGTTTAAAGTTGTATTTACCAAGATAGAAATGAAGAATGAATGGAACGTTATTTTTCAGTATACAAGGTGTGTCAAAAAGTACAAAAAATCTCGATACTTTTTTTATACACCTTGTATATATATATATATATATATATATATATATATATATATATATCAAGAGAGAGAGAGAGAGAGAGAGAGTGTGTGTGTGTGTGTGTGTGTGTGTGTGTGTGTGTGTGTGTGTGTGAAAGAGAGAGAGACAGGGGGCAGAGGAGGATTTCGGTGAATTTATTCGGTGAAGCTGCTTGTGGTGCGTTCCAGTTGGCCAAGATAGGTGACCTATTCACCACTGCGCGTCTGTAAGAATTCAATGGAAAATCAACAGAGTTTTGATTGACAAGCCTTAACACCAGGGTCGTCCGAACAGTGCACTGATTGGGTTATCAGATCAGGTGACTCCCTGGAAAAGTTAGTAAGAATTACTGAGAATCGAGCAAGCAGCCGTGGTGGCGAGACGCATATTGCGTCTAGTGCTGCTTTTTCCTCAGCGCACGAGTTATGAGAATATATATATATATATATATATATATATATATATATATATATATATCAACTCCCTCTGTCGGATCACTCAGTCTCGCCGCCTAACCGATGTCACTCCACCCACGTTGTGTTTGTTTTTAAAAGATCTGTCGGCTGCCGGGTTAGGACAAAACTGTATAAGCCACAACCAGTCGACGCTGACTGGATCCCCTGTTGTTGAGAGTTAAGACCCCCTGACCCCCCCCCCAAAAAAAAATGGGTCTGACACTAAAATCCATTTGATGGTGATGCTCCAGTTCTGGAGATCTAAGGAGTGTGATGTACCCCTTCATTGCCAGATCCATTATGATCCAAAGGGGTAGTAACGGTTATGGTTTCATCTAGAGGATGGGTCAAATAGATATGTTTGCAAATTATTTCTATTCGATCGGATTACTTGATATAATTTAACCATATGAAAAATGGTTTTAAGAAACTATACAAAAATATAAATATAAACGTACAATGTACACAGTTCTTAACTTCTAGACATAAAACAACCCCAGACGGGTTGACGTGCCATTAAAATCGATCAACCAATTAATCACTTACTGGTATTTTCACTTTTTTAAAAATAAACGATGAAGTATATTTCCTGACCTCCTACCAGGCTGGATTGACACAAGAACTTTTTAAAGTGGGAGCCACGCAGACACCGAAGCTCATGCATTTGACAGTGCAAATAGTACGGTTAGCCTCATTTTAAGGCGTTACAGGAACCGGCCAATAAACCTGGACTTGGATTAACATAAGGATTCTTATCGCGGGGATCAACGTACAAACTGAAGCTTATGCATTTGACAGTGCAAATAGTACGTGATCTCTTCGACAACCCCCGTTTTGGGGAGCCTCATGAACCGGACAATAAACCTTGCCCTGTCCCTTAGATCAGGCGATTTATTTTATATCTTACCGGTCAAGAAGCCGAAGACCCAAGACACCAGGTAAGTATATAATAATGTATTGTTTTCATCTATGGATCAAATAGATCTGTTTAAAAATTATTAATATTCAATGGGAATACTTGATACCATATGACTGTAAATTATTTGTATTGATAATAGTTACTTGAATCTATAATTGTTCTCTAAAGATCATTATTATTAGATACTTGACACAGTTAGTATTACTTCCCTTACTTGCCACGGTTTTTCGTTAAGCCACTAGGGGGCGTTGCGGTCAGCAGTACAAATAGGCTGTACTGCCAAAATCAAATTCGTTTTCCCGCAAACACTCCAGTCGTCAGAGGTAGCACACCAGTTGCGTATCTGTGTCCTTTAGGACTGGGAGCTTTGCCCCCCCCCCCAGGTATTCCGTGTACCTGTTACACGACCGCTTCTACGCCCTCTGGCTTCACGGTGGTCGCACACACTACATCTTTATCTACAGAACAGGAAGGGCTCGACTCCCACAGGCATTCCGCGTACCTGTTACGCTATGGTTGGCCGGAGCCGAACGTGAGAAATTTAGTTTAGAAAATCAGTCTTAACTGGGTGACGGAACGAGACAGACGCAAGTGGTGGTCTGCCCTGTTCGATGCCACTCTACCACATGTGATTGTTCTTAACTTTGTTTATTAGAATAAGAGATGCCTCATTAAAACAACATAGTCTTGTGTTCGTTAATAAAAACAGACGACGAACACGGGAAGAAATCCCAACACAAGAAGCAAGATGAAAGCCCCAAGAAAAGGAAGACCAAAAGAACAGAAAAGCCATCTACTCAACAGCTCAGATCCAAAACCGGAATAGCAGATTCATACATTGAATAATCAGATTAAGAAAGATAAGAATATCATAAAATAATGTTGGTTGGTTGGTTGGTTGGTTGGTTTAGGAAGTAATATATTTGTGTATCTATATTTACACTTTTATAGTACTATTTCTCTGAATTTCTGAGATGAGGCTTGATGATCAGTATTATTTGTATTATTCGGACTATTGTGTACAACGTTTCGGCCGATGTGCCCTCCAGCCTTCTTCAGGTATTTCTTGTCAGGGAACCTACTTTTCGGACTCTGGAACCTTCTTGTCGTAATCGGGAACCTTCTTGTCGTAATCGGGAGTCATCACGGAACTTTGAACCTAACCCTTTATTCAGTCCACGGGGGTATCCTGTTCTCATTCCGCTAACCATAGCTGGGGTAGAGGCATTAAGCCGTGTTAATTATTATTCTATGTTACTGTTTCCCCTGACCAGGATTGAACTTGCAGTCTAGAGATAACTGTCACTTAGAACTGTCTTAATCTAACTCCTTTATCCACTAGGCTATGTGTCTAATAATACTAACTTTTGTAGTAATTGGTTTAAATAATGTGTTAACATCATTAGAGATCATGTTGTATGGTATTGATTAGGTTCATGTCTATATTCTATGGTATAATTTTGTTTCCCTCAAAAAGGACAGAATGTCTTCTATGTTGACATTTTCAAATAGATATTTCATATTGTTTGCATTAAAATAACGGTTTCTGATGTGTGAAAAAACCCTGTATTCTATGAGTAAGTGTTTCACAGTCAAAGGTGTTTGACATGTTTCACATTGTAGTTGTTGTTCTTGTTTGAATATATAGGAGTGCGTTAGTCTTGTGTGACCAATGTGTAATCGGGATTCTAGACTTCCTTAAAGCTGGTCTCCAGTCTCCGAGAGTGGGTTTGATTAGGAAGAGTTTATTGTGGATTTTATTGTTATTTCAGCGTTTTTGCCATTTTGTATGAAGGAATATATTAATTTTATAAATTTGCACTTTAAAGATGTCTGCAAGGAGGATATGAATAAATGGCACATCAACACTAACACATGGGAGGCTTGTACAGAAAACCGAACGGCCTGGCGCCTCCTCGTCAAATAAGAAACGGAAAGGGGTGAAAAAGAGAGGAAGAAGCCACCACTGAAAAGAGAGCCAGAAGGAAGGAGAGACAACAGCAACTCCAGCAAGCATCACTATTTGTTTGCAGTCACTGCATCAGAGATTGCCATTCAAAAACTGGTCTGTTCCGCCACTCACGCAGATGGAGATTTTTAAAAATTGTGAACACTACCTATCGTCTTTAACAGACGGAAGGCTGCCAACGATAGTCTTGTGTGACCAATGTGTAATCGGGACACAATGACGTATTCTTTTTTAGATCTAGACTTCCTTAAAGCTGGTCTCCAGCCTCCCAAAGTGGGTTTGATTAGGAAGAGTTTATTGTGGAAGTTGTTATTCCAGCGTTGTTGCCATTTTGTATGAAGGAATCTATTAATTTTATAAAATAAGATAAATAAGCCTATGCAACACAGGGTTTATGAATTGTCAAAATCAATTCAGTAAACAACAGAAATGTGATCTGTGGTCAGTGGCGTGACTCTGAAAATAACGGTTCACATTACAATCGTATCAAGGGGATTAAAATTCTAAATTGAAAAATTGATCGTCAGAAATAATAACATTTTGTAATCCGATCTTTCCTCGCTAATACGTATTCTCATTATTATCCAGAGATTTAAGATTGACTTCCACAAATCTCTACTACATCTTATACTCTACCGATAGACTCAGGCGTTTAATCACAGTAACTAGCAGTAAGTAAAGTAAAGTCGGCAGAGTGGCCTATTGTCGGCATTAGCTGTACTGCGAGGAAGTCTATCTCGTTTTTGTTGGCGCTCGACCTGGGATATTGTTTTTACATCTCAGGTGGAGCGCCAGATCAACGATCATCTCCCCACTTTACTGCACAGATATAAGTTGTGTTACTTATGTGCTAAGTTGGCAAGGGCCAGTATCGAACCCGGAACCTTGGGCTTCCAAGGCGGATGCTCTATTAACTGAGCTAGCGACCACTAGGCTCACGTTTAGATACAGCACATGAGTAGCATAGCTTTGATCTGTGTATTAAGCTGTGGAACCGATGGCATCCCACTGTTTGTTTTGGAGGGGTGTGTGTGGGGAGTTTTGCAGTCTGAGGTGGAGCACTCACCTACCGTACAACCTTGTGCAAATTAATTGAAACAAAACGAATAATTCCGTTATTATCATAATATCTGCGATCTGTCTGTATGCCTTACCAGTATTTTCGTGCAGCGTTACAATTTTCGTACGCTTCCTGGGAGTAACGTCCATCGCAGACAATGGCCGTCGGACAATTAATCGACAGTCGAGACAATGAATGTGCTAAAAATCTGATGCAATCACGGATGACGTAATATTATTCAAGGCCAAACAAATTTCATCATAATACTAAGTTACGGAGTGCTCTATAGTCAGTATCAATCGGACAGCGAGGTAGTCTATCCCCTTTTCGCTAGCGAAGGTGGTGCGCCACATCTACCGCCAACTCCCCAATTTACCACAAGGATCAGATTACCCAAGTCGTACTAAGTTGGCGGGGGCTGGTATCGAACTCGAAACCTTGCGGGTGCTCTACCGACTAAACTAAACCGGTCCCAATAACTAGTAGTTCTTACCCATATTACATACAAGTTATCTGACCCGGAAAGGTAGTACCTGTTAGGGTCCAGTCTATGGGTCGAATAGATAAAAAATGAGTTTAACATTATTTTTTTTAAATTAAATACCCAACAAGAATGAAAACGTCACGTCCACGAAACTATTTGTTGGGTCAGTAAAAAAAACTTTTATTTCTGTGTATGGAGTTGAGGGAGGGAGGAACTTTCTGTGATTGGATATAGCAATCACGTGATGCACAAAGAAGTTTTGGCGCTTATATTCAAGAGAGACATTCGGACCAGTTCCACAAGCAGCCGAATAAAAAATTATCTCTGAGAATTATTGACTTGATAGAAGATACCAGATATCGTCAATTTCACTCTCCATCAGACCGGTAAGCCTCTTAAACTTGACTCTGTATATAGTTAGGACGTTTATATTGTTAGTCATTGTTTTGTTGTTAAATAAACCGTTAGAACTGAACTAAGTTTTAATTCATTTATTTGTTGTTAGTTTTAGAATAGATGCTAAACTAACACGATATCCTCGTAAAGCAAAATTGATTACCAACTCGCACTCTAACAATTTGTTTAAAAATAAGATATTCACCTACAAACTATTCCTTACAGATCATATATACAATAAAAGATTTGGCATCAAATAATCCACAGGTTTGTATGGTAGACATTATCAAAATAATAAAGGACAGAGTCGATTTTATTAATGTTTAGTATATTTATTCGTATTTAAGGATTAAAAAAGACATGAATGCAATGGTTTGTTCCCCTAATGGTGACACGGGTTTTTTGACATTGTTTCTGGAGTCCTACAAGGAGATATATTAGTACTACTAGCGAAATAAAAATACACCCTCCGGGCGATGTAAAAATAATTTTTTGAAAGATATTGCCTGAGGGGATGGGAGCTGAAAATTTGATGTCATAGGGTGTGTACCATAAGTATGTAAAATCGTCAAATTTATTAAAGGAGTAAAAAAAAGAAAGAAAGACAATTTGAAATGGAAACAGTTCCGATAACTTTAAATATTATATTAGAATAAAACAATCTATATATAAATATATAACGCCGGGCATCTATTTATTGAAACAATGAGGATTGTCTAACGTTGCATGCTCACATTTTGAGTATATTTATTCTATGTTATGACGTTGGATTATGTGTTGGGTAATGTGACGTAAGCAGTGACGCAGTTTTTGTTACAGACAAAAACCGGAAGCGAATCTCCATTATTAATAGATAATAAAGGACAGAGTCGATTTTATTAATGTTTAGGATATTTATTCGTATTTAAGGATTAAAAAAGACATGAATGCAATGGTTTGTTCCCCTAATGGTGACACGGATTTTTTTACATTGTTTCTGGAGTCCTACAAAGAGATACATTAGTACTATATATATTTATAATATGCCGAGATTACGTACTACGAATGCCACTAAATCCCATAAAAGAAAAAGGCTCCACCCGAAAAAAGGTAAGAAACAAGCGATATCCCGCAAAAAATATTACGGGCGACGCAGATGATCTAGCGCTTCTCCCAAATACACCTGCACAAGCCGAATAACAGCTGCATAGACTAGAGAAGGCTGCAAGAGGCATCGGCCTCTATGTGAACTCAGATAAAAGGGAGTTCGGGATTTTAAAACAAGATGGAGACTTACCTACACTGGATGATAATTCTCTGAAATTAGTTGACCAGTTCACATACCTTGGTAGTAATATATCATCTACAGAAACAGATGTCAGTGTACGCATAGGAAAGACATGGACTGGTATAAACATTATCGATCATATGGAAATCTGATCTCACTGATAAGATAAAACGAAAATTCTTCCAAGCACTTAGAGAAAAAACCCAAATGGGAGCTATACAAGGGTGTTGTGTGCTGTCTTGAACAAATCTTGGAAGCACCCCCCACCACCACCACACACACACACACAGAGGAAAGCATCTGCACGGTCACTTGTCCACTATCACATTGACCATCCGAGTTAGACAAACAAGACATGCAGGACACTGCTTGAGAAGCAAGAACGAATTAATAAGTTTTCTTGCTAAGAAAAAAAAACACAAAAAATTCTATCATTAATTAACGTATCGGGTGTTTTTTGTTGTTGATTTTTTTTAAATAAAATTGTTTTTGCAATACCATAATAAAAGTAAAAAAGTAAAGTCGGTATCAGACAGCGAGGGAGTCTATCCACTTTTCATTAGCTCTAGACCAAGGAGATTTTTTGGCGTCTGAGGCGGAGCGCCACACCTACCATCACCTCTTCAAGTTACCACACAAATCCCTGAGTTGGCGAGTGCCGGTATCGAACCAGGAACCTTGCGATTCCTAGACAAGTGCACTACCGACTGAGCTAAACCGATTTACCCCATATGTTATCTGCTTACGAAATGTCCCAAACATTTTTCTATGGTTCTATCTTGAGACAAGAATCCGGATATCAATCTACAGAAAACATGTTTTATGAGTTAGAACTGCACCATAACGGAAGCAAAAACAGTTGTTGCACGAAAGGTATTATGTTACATAATGGATAGGTAGCCTATTCATTTTATAACGAAGTGTAATATTTGAATTTGAAAGTTAATTAGTAATTCGTTAGAAGTCATGGGAAAAAAAAACAGTAGTTTGATTGACAGCTTATAACTCCTGGTTGACCTAAAAACACTGCATTCTGATTGGTTGGGGGTCTTTTTTATATTTTGAAGAGAAAAGAAAAATATTGAAAAACTAGGGGAGGTGCCATGATATTCTGAGAAATCTAAGAATATCCTGAATAATATAGAACAAGGGTTAACTATTTATTGGAAAAAGAAAAGGATAAAGTATAAAAGTTTTTAAAAAATAAATGAAAAGGTAAGAGTTACTGCCCTTGGTCAGAAAAAAAGGGGTATCTTGCCTTACCGTTTTATTTATCTGATATTCGAACAAACCCAATGAACGGACGAACACAAAATCACATGGACCACCTAGTTACGAGAGTGAGAAGACGGTATAAGAAGTGGAATATGAGTAATTTATAATATAATATGGTATTTTAGGAAGTATTAAGCGGTATGAGAATTAGAGAGATTCCATAGGACCCAGAGCAAAGAAAGAAAATCAGTCAAAAGCGATGTGAAAGAGACTTGGATTGAAGCCCAACAATAGAAGCAATTATGATACACTATGAGTATCTAATAAGAATAATGAGATTAAATAATAATATCAATCTTATCGACGTCTAACACAGATTTATCGACAAATCTGCCTGTATACATAAGACGAATATAATTTGGTCTGAGATTATACGATATCCCAGGATTCACGTTCCGAACAGTGAAATGAAAACCGAACGACGAGTGTGGGTGTAAAGTAACGGAGTTATAAAGGTTATACTGCACAATATGAAATAAGACCCTGTATGAGAAAATAAAGAAGCGACTGATATAGATTACAATGAAAATGTAATTACATTTTCAGACTATAGCATGCTAATACCCTATTGTAGAAGTATGATATCACTAACTCCTCTTAAACCAGCTATAGGTAATAGTAGGACAGACTGGAGCTCTTAACCATTGAGTTTATGGCAAACCGGGTCATAGAAAGAGAAACATCATGACGTTGGAAAGACCGTTGAACTCCGAGTTTGATAAGAAAAGTATGTACCTGCCTGTCAATCATCATGACTAAGACCTCGTGCGAGGTAGGGTGGAGTGAAGTAAAATAAAAACAATATAATATATAATAAAATATAATAAATACATATCTACATAGGAAGATGATAAAAGAATGTGAAGGTGAAAAGAGAAAAGCTGATCGTTGTATGATAAAACGTTTGACATAATAATGAAGAATATCATGTTAGAATGCTTCTTTGCGGCTTGTGCTTGATTTATACTCACGTTGATGTTGAGCATGTATCGTCAGACTGCAGATTACAGGACTAGAGTTTGTGAAAAAGATATCGAGTTGATAAACATATAAGAATAGTATTTATTGTCTCTTACCTGTCGACCAATATATATGTAATACAGAATAAATGATATCAGTGGCGTTATCCTCTGATATTCGAGCCAAGTGTGTTTGGTGCGTCCTTGATTAATCGAGAATAGTCTATTCCGTCTTGGATTTATCAATAAGACACTTTTATGTATTTCGCATCGTCTGGTTCAGAAAAAGTAAAAATAATTATTTTTTATAAAATTAAAGAATATTATCACTTATAAATTGTCTTATTGACTAATTTTTTTAATTTGCTTGAAAAAAACATTCATATTTTGCCCCTTGGAGAGTCAAATTAAGCCTAACACTGAGGACCCACACAAACTCGACGAAGGGTTGAATAAATAGACAGAACACTTCGTGACAGTTATCTTGCTCAACGAAATTGTCTCCAAGACATATTTTCCTATGCTCAATTTATCTTGAGAGATTACAATAAATGTCCGCGAATATCCTCTAACAAGGAAACCAAGTCCTTTTGAGTGAAGTTAGAGAGTGCTGCGCACCAAATTCCGAACGTAGGAAGCAAAATCAAAAACCAGGATATTGGACTTTTAAAGCGAATTAACGGTATCCCTTTTGTTACATTTATCATCGCTGGTCCTAGCAATTTAGCACTTATGTTGCATATTTATAACAAAGAGATAATAATTTAATCTTTTAAAGCTTATTATATGGTAATCTACGTATAGAAGAGTCAATATATGGAAATGAACCAGTAAGCTTTCTAATGTATATGACCTAATATTAGGAGAGTAGCCCAGTAATATAGAGCGTTTATATCTAATCTAATTCAGGTACAATGACATTTCTCTTCCCGTATCCTTTCGTCACAGTGCCATGAGATATCGTTGAGGGTCTTGGAGAACCATTAAAGATGAGAAAATCAAATCATGACTTTGTGTTCAAGTGACAAACCCCCAAGACAACCCAAAGACAAACCCTAATGAAGGTACCCAGAATAAGAATCAGTGAGTCCAACTACCGGATTAACAAGCGTAAATATAATAATGAATAGCAATTATTTAATCAACCAGATGGTTCATAATAATATTCAACTCTGATTATCTGTAACCATGGCATGTGAGTGGGGAATGAAAGAAAATCGACGAAAATGCGAAAACAAGGAATCAAGTTGATACTAAAATCTATGGGATGTCTTCAGATACGTGACTTCTTACCAAGCCATAGAGACTAAAATTCCAAAGCGAGTAGCTATAACGGTGAGAGTATCAGGCAAGAGTTCAGCTATATCCAAGCTGACCTGTGTCAGTTGCGATTCATCGTTAAAATGACCTCTGCAAACAGACATGCAACTGAAACGCCTAGTTAGGCCGAAAATAACCATTATAACTCACACTAGGTAATTTACTTTTGACTATATTTTATCTGTGCTTAACGAAATGTACCCAAACATTTTTTCCAATCAGTAAATCTCTAAAATGGATATAGGTACCACATAGACAAGAACCCGATAGTCAATCTTAACAGAAATCAATCCTATTGGCTGTCCTCTATTAGATCATAATCACATGAGGCTCCACGAACTGCCCAGTCAATCTTGCGCCTTTAACGAAAACCGCCGGTGCATGAGTCAGTGTCCAGCAACTGGTCCTCACTGACTCATCGGTTGCATCCGATGCTTCAGAAAAAAAATATAATACGTAACCGTCGGGTACTAACACTTCCGTGTCTGGCTCAATAAACCGGGTGGATTTCTTTGGCTTCCATATTAAGGCTGAGATTATGGTGAACAAAAAAAGAAAGATTACAAACAAAGATTTAGCTATCATCAATATTGAATGGCCCATCTCTGAACACCTTTAGCAAGTGTAGATAATCTGTGAAAAAATGTATAAAATATTCTTGCTGGAATTATTGTATTCATTTCATCTCGGAAGACTATAATAAATTTTTGTGCGCCTGAAGTTACGCGCCTCCTGTGGACTGTGGATATTAACTATGAATGTTTGATAAGAACAGTCTTTTTTGTGCGCCTGAAGTTACAGCGGCTTCCTGTGACTGTGGAATTAACATTGAATGTGTTATAATGGAACAGTTTTGTTGGTGCGCCTGGAGTTTACAAGCGCCTCTGTGACTGTGGATAATTAACATGATTATGATTCTATTGTAAATAAGGAACGAGTGTTTTGTGCGCCTGGAGGTGACACCAGCCGTCCGTGCACTGTGGACATTTAACATGAGAAATGTTTCTATACTATGCGATAACAGTTTTTGCTGCGTCCTGAAGTTCAAGCGTACTTCTTGCCATTGTCGATCTCTGTGTGTATATAACGTGTCTTAAGATCGATGAACTGAGCGCGTTTAGTTAATGAGTGACAGTCTTTAGTATGGCGCCTGGTTGGACGACTTAAGACAAAACGTCAACAGGACCGGGACCTTCCCGAAACTCTGACTCTGTGTATGTACACTTACAACCACACATATGACATGCACTACCAAATCAAGAGACCAAGTCATCTAAGTCGACGCCCTGAAAGTCCTACCAACAGCGCCTACCCTAGCTAGACTGCACTAGACATAACATCAACATCCACCACGAATGCGTAATTTCTATATAAGGACAGCTTTTTTGTGCGTCCTGCGTATAGTCCTACTAGTAGCTCCTCCTTGTGCACTGTAGAATTAAACTGTAATGTTTATAAGAGTGACAGTATTTAGTGCGCCTGAAGTATTACACGCCCCTGTGACTGTGGAATATAACTAATGATATTTATAAGGAACAAGTTTATTGTGACGCCTGAATCCTAGATAATAGCGCTCATTCCCTGTAACTGTAGGAACTCAATACAATGATTGTTATATAAGGGACACGCTTTTATAATGTGCGCCTGAAGTACAGCGCCTCCTTGACTATGTGAGTAAATTATCCACTATGTATATGGTTATCAATGCGAGCATGTGTCTTGACCGCGCCTTAGAATATTAACAGTGCCTCCTGTAGGACTGTGGATAATTTAAAACATGAAAGTTATATTAAGAGATAACGGTTTAATGGCTGCGCACTGAAAAGTTATCAGCGCCTACTGGACTGTGGAAATTAACATGATAATGTAAATTATATTATAAGGAGAACACACGTTTCCTTAGATGGCGCGCTGGACATCAAACGTTACATGCGACGTCACAACCAAAGTGGATCTTGTGAGGAAGTAATTAGTGACATGCGAACATCGCGTTTATAAGGAACAGTTTTAGGCCCTTAATAATATAAATTTACAGACGCCTCACTAAGTGACATGTAGGAATTAAACATGAGTAATAGTTATATAAGTAGATACAAATGATTTAGTGCGCCTATAAAGTATACAGCGTCTCCAGTGACTGGAAGTAAATTATACAAAATGTAATGTTTATAAGGAACTAAGTTTTTGTAGTCGCCTGAAATTGCAGCGTCCTCTGTAGACTGAGTAGGATTATTAATATTGAAAATAGTTTATAATAAGAGACTCAATTAGAGTGCAGCCTAAGTTTTTATCAGTCCCGCCTCGTGTTACTGTGGACCATGGTAACAAATTAGAAAATTGTTTTATATACGGGAAGAACCAGTCTTTGTGCGATTCAGCTGAGTTCAAAGTACCTGACCCAGCTGGCATCCCTATAGAGACTAGTGTGAGATAATTTATATTGAGATATGTTTAAGAAGAGACCTCTAGTTTGAGTGCCTAGCCACCAACGATACAACAGCGCTCTTGCCGAATACTCCGTAAGTTATACCGATAGATAGAAATGCTATATGAAAGGAACAAAAAGTCTGAGGCAGGTCTCCAGACTCTGACAACAAGGATGATGCTACAGAAACTAAGAAAATACCAAAATAATACGAACCGAGAATCTACATGTAATCTGATTTTGTATGCATATCGCCTATGACGAATTCGTATTACACATACGCGCACGCAGGTTCCGAGAAGGTCGATACCGTTCTCAGACAACTCAGCGGGTATAATAATGATATAGCCCAGACTTTGGAATCTATCTTAGCGGTAATATAAAGCTATATATCTATCTTATAAGAGCTGATGGTAGGTAGTGTGCCGCTAGCCCTTCCAGAATAATATGTGTGCTTGATTCATGATCTATGATTCGTCATCTACCAAGAAGATCCAAGCCGATTCTAAATGCCAAAGAGATTTTTAACTGTTTTCCTCTTTAGAGCAATCAGCTTCCGAATTTGTATCACAGCCACACACACACATCCATCCCTATCAGGCACAACCATCCCATTGTCTACGGGTGTCGTTAAAATCCGGGACCTCGCCAATCTGCAGCTTGAATGTACTAGCAACAGTAGTCTCTGTAATCTCTTAATGTCCTATCGTAAAGCAAAAGTAAACAAACGATGTCATGCTACTGAGCTGACGCTTAGGGTTCTTGTTGTATGTATGTACTAGTCTGGCCAACTCCCACATAGCGACTCAGGTAAAAACAAGACATGTTTTAAAGATATCCTAGCTGTAGATCTTACGGTGCATCTAGTGAGCGTTGAATAACTTTCGGGTAGCAACATTGATTCGGTGAGTACTCACGTACTCCCCTTTAATCACTTTCTTCTTCCAGTGTCTATCACCTGAACTCAGCTGACTAATATCCTGATTAGAACATATGGTCACCGAAACTATGAGACCAATTAAGAGAGGAAAATTGAGGGTATTTTTCCTCCAATATTAAATTACACCTATCGAAGAAATAATAAATACAAGAATGTCTATTACTGGCGTTATAATAAACCCTATACAAGGTAAGAATTCGACATGTCCGTAACCAATCAAGTCACTAATGCGATCGAAATTTGAGCGCTCATGAATATCCTTGATTACATATACGTGTTAATGATTTACAAAACTGAAGAATCCTTTAAGAATGTAGATATTATATCAGGACCTAGTTTTGTACACACCGAGTTAAATACATTAATATACAGAGTACCACATGTGGTCAGAATATAAATTCAAATAAATAAAAATAAGCACTACTCCCATGGAAGCTCCACTCCATTATGTGCGCGGTCAGAGACCATCGCACTCCGGTATTCGCGGAACAAAGGATGCCACTTTCAACCCCCACACCTGAGAAATCTCTCGACAAATCGAGTTTAAGCTGACAACTGGTCTGAGAGCGAGCTATCACTGCCAGAGGAAGAGAATAATTATTCCTTGCCATCTATGGTGCGCTGATGATCCCGTGAAAAATGCTCTATAAATAGATAAACACTATCCTATTTTCGTATCATTGCTCTCAATTTCTTTGTTCTTCCTTGCTGAGATTTCAACACATATTCAGTGAATGACCAACCAAAAAATAATGATGGGAAGAAAGAGTGGTAAACACAACCGGCAATACCACTACGAGAAAACCACTGCGACACAGCCAACCATGAGACCACTAGATAACCTTTTACCGAAATTATGAGTTAACCCCCTCTTTGAACTCCCCCCCATCTACACATCACAAGTTTATCTACGTGATTTCAAAGAACAAATATCGTACGATCATAAAAAAAACCTAATCTTCACTCTCTCTGTCTATTTCATTTTATATCTGTTGACGCAGTCCTCACCACCGTCCACCAAATATTGTTTTAAACACCTATAGGCTATCAAACCTAAACGTGAATATCTTGCATCCGCATTCTCCTCCTCTGTGCAGCCAATTATGTATTGACAAATATTACAAGCTTCCAATGATGGCTGATTAGATCTTAGTATTTCTCTCTTATCGATCATATCTACTACTTCTATTCTCCTGGCTGCATGTTCCAGTAGCCGAACTCAAGTCCATCGAGGAAATCAACCTATACAGGCATAAGATAAAAAGGGACATTAGTGCATGGTATGGATGTATGTCCGATATTAACTTGATACTATAAATAATAGTGATATAATAATATATATAACCCTAATTAGAGGAAAGTCGAGGGGGCGGCCGGTAAAGTCGTATCAGCCAATCGGCGTGTATGGGATCTATCCCCTTTCAATGAGTAAGGTAAAAGATATAGCGAACAAAAATAAGTAACTCAAAACAGTCTGAGAGTATAAATCCCCGTCTTTCCATAAAACTTCCTCGCGTTGACTAACCTTATGGAAGGACGAAATATTTATACTCTCAGATCTGTTTGAGTTATTTGGATTTTTTGTTTATCACTTATAAACCCTTTTTACCATTACCTCCATACTGTCGGATTTTCACTCCAATCCTCCGAAGGCTCAAATATATTATAATATTAAATTCATTATTAATCTATCTATTATATTATTAAATATCACTGGTTCTTGCTTTTTGTGCAAACATTACGAAGATTTGATTCATATTTACCGAAGACATGCTAAAAATCAAAAAATAATACATAATGTGAACTGCACCGTGAGACTAACTTCCGCCCTAGCACAAGTTGCTTTGTTATATATTTTGGTCCCTCACATTCCAGATAATGCTTGGGTACCTGCTACTTAGAGTTTGAAAAACAAAGATCTCAGTTTGCTTGCAATACAATGCTGTTGCTTTTAGTAGGTCACCCAATCAAAGTATGGTTGAAAGCTGAATCAGTTTAGTGGTGATGTTTCAATTCTAGAGCTCCGCGTAGAGGTAAGGTAACCTCTTTGTTGCCATTATTCGACAAATCACACTCTGAAACCAGGAGTGGGTATTAACCTGTGATAGGTACCTCAATAACTATACCCACTAATGGTTAAAGTAGATCAAAAAAAATGAATTTTTAAAACGCAGTATAAAAAATATTAAATATCCAGCATGAATAGAATAAAACATAGAATGTCTTCGGCATATCGATAGAAAAAATAACTCCAGGGTTGACATGCCGTAAAATCCGAAACCAACCTAGCTAAATAATTATGAATCAGGCCCTACTCTAAGTCAACTTATATTACTTAATGCCTCGCTGTATATTCGGTAATCGTGACTTCCCAGCGTGACTCAAATTAACTTCCAGTCGTCTTGGAAATCAGAAGGATAATGATCCAAATTTGACTTACCGAGCGTAGGGAAATTGTCCTTTCATGCCTTTTTCATCGAAATGTACATAAAGAAGAAGTGGCCTCATAGTCTGTTATCATAATATTAAAAGCTTTCGTTAATTTCATTTTTCTGAGTCCGGACAATTAGAACTATTTCCTTCTCTAAACTCTAAAGTCTTCGGGGATTATATGTGTAGTGTTATCCCTTTATACCCCATTTTTTTGGTTATTCTACTCTTTTTTTGTTGTCCGTGGTAACTTGTGTTAAAGAAGTCAAACACCAACCGTTTTACATTTGTCAGTATAAAATGTTATTCTTGCCGTTGATTTCTCTAGCAGTCGGACAATCAGAGGGAAAAAGAGAGATAGAGAGATACTGTTTACGCCAATAGGGGAAAGAAAGAAAGAAAGAAAGAAAGAAAGAAAGAAAGAAAGAAAGAAGACAGACGAAAATAGGGTTACCACTTTCACCGGTTGCGTGCATGTTGATTACCGGTAGGTCACTCTTTCTACTCATTTTTTTTTTTTCAGAACTTTATATATACCTAAAGATTCTACATTAACTAATAATTTTACCTAATCAGCCCGTTCCACGTCACTGTCGACCCACAAATATCAGCTTATTCTTTACTGACATTCGTAATGTCTAAACAGTCGTTTATTCTCGGATATTTGCATTCCAAAATATTTCTCACGCATTTCTACTTTGTAAATAAACGTTTAGAATTTAAAACCCAATACAAATTACTAAAATAATCAATTGAGATACTTAATTATTTTACATATGTTCATATGGTTAAATAGAAAAGAATATAATATTACCCGTATCTAGGACTTAACATATACCTGTGATGACAGACAGCTAACAAATACAACAGAACACGAGTAAATTTGTTTTGTTTCGTGACATAAGAAGAAATAGATTCATCAACTCATACTGACACGGTGAAGAGGTACCTGAGATGACAGACAACACACAAAAGAAAATAGATTAGCAGACTGAAATAGACTGAAAACACACACGGGCACACACATACATTCACATGAATATATATAATATATATATATATATATATAATATATATATATATATTATATATATAACTCTGAATTCAAAATTCCTGAGGTCGGTCGTGATGGGTTTGTGACAACCCTTGATGCACCAATTCTTTCCTATCGACTGTGCCAAAAAGTGTGGATGGTCCAACACAAGCCTTCACCACTATAAACAAATCACTGTGTGGGTGTTTCATAGTGTGTGTGAACCCTCATGCGTCGAAAATCGACGATAGAGTCTATAATATATATATATATATATATATATATTATATATATATATATATATATATATATATATAATATATATATTATATATATATATATATATAGGGTGACCACAATAAACGCCTCCCAAACACTTTTATTGAAAGTTGATGCCGTTTTATGAGGGGGTCAACTTTATATATATATATATATATATATATATATATATATATATATAGTAAACCTAATGAGTCAAAGACTATTTACCTAGGGTTCTTCTGATGGGTCATTAGGATAATTCTGACTATATATATAATATATATATATATATATATAGATAGATAGATAGATAGATAGATAGATGTGTGTGTGTGTATGTGTGTGTGTGTGTGTGTGTGTGTGTGTGTGTGTGTGTGTGTGTGTGACAAAGGACTCAGGTTGCATACAGTCGCTGATGTTGCTTAAGTCGTCACCCAATATACGATATATTACAGGTGCACACAGACACGTATATACAGAGAGACAAATAGACAGACAGAGAGAGATTACACGCGCGCGTGCGCACACACACATATACATATATATACACAGACACACACACACACACAGATAGATAGATAGATAGATAGATAGATAGATAGATAGATAGACATTAGTATATTATTAACAATAGCAATCCTAATTGTGCGCGTATTTGTTTCAAACAAGCCCTGAAGTTAGATACAGGGTTATATTTCAGTGCACCAAAACTTTCTTTATTCTCATTTATATATATATATATATATAATATATATATATATATATATATATATATAATAGATAGATAGATAGATAGATAGATAGATAGATAAGCTAATTGCATCTTTTGCTATTATTTAGTAGCTGCAGATTATTGTAAGAGGATTTTCCAACGTTAAGAGGCGATGATAAAAAAAAGGACGACTAATCGTACATTCGGCTTCTCATCCGATCGCACATCCAGCTTCGTTCTCTTGTATCCAAGTAAAAATAACATAAACGATTTCCACCAGTTTTTCCAGACGATGCCATCCCTCAGAAACAGACGACAAACACACTGTGATCCGAGGACGGAGAAAATAACGACTACAAAAAG
>CM042145.1:92081724-92084224 GCA_023376005.1 Doryteuthis pealeii
AATATTGTACCAATAGATTATTTTTGGTTAGTACGATTATCTTGGTCTTATTTTCCAAAAATTTTTTTCTCCCCGGGTGATGTTTGGTAGTATATTTTTACAATCAAACTATTTGCTGGGTGTTTTCTCACCGCGAGGATTTACCAACAAGTTTGGTATATTAAATATATAATATATGTGTGTGTGTGTGTGTGTGTGTGTGTGTGTGTGTGTGTGTGTGTGTGTGTGTATGTGGAGAGAGAGAGAGAGAGAGAGAGAGGAGAGAGAGAGGGGGAGAGAGAGAGACGTAACGGTTATCATCGTAAGAAATGGAATCGGCCAGCCGATTTCAAATCCTGGACGAAGGTGTTTGTATTTAACTTCGTGCTACTGTCCTTACTAGGGATACAATAGTAGGACATACTGTGTGGGAGGAGAAAAACAATAGCTTTACTCCGCTTAAAAATTGACCTTATGTCGCACCCTGCTAATGGCAGAGAGGTTGAATATATACATATACAAGATGTGTCAAAAAAGTTTAAAGCTGTATTAACCAAGATAGAAATGAACAATGAATGGAACGTTAATTTTTTTTTCAGAATACAAGGTGTGTCTAAGTACAAAAAGTCTCGATACTTTTTTACACATCTGGTATATATATGTATATATATATATTAAAATAAGTGTATTTTTGCAGCATTTTTTCTTTTATACAATTTTTGTTAAACTGTACAGACAATTCCTGTCGGACAAGTTTTTCATTGATCCGTTCCAATTTTCGGGCCATCTTTCTGGTGTCAGGGTGTAACTGGTATAACAGTCCCCAAAAGGTTTCCAAACGAGCGCTTTCGGCAATACAATTTGCCATCCTCAGGTGTGAAACGTGGTATATATCCTTAGGTGTGAAACGATATATATATATATATATATATATATACATATATATATATATTATAACGAGGACGAACTTATAAGGGACGTTTTCCTGTGAACACCTACACATGGACATCTACACATGTACACGCCAGTGTACGCAGACAGTAAAAACCTACATCAATCAGCTCCGTGTAGATACTGGATGCTGTGTGGAAGACCTGCCGGGAGCGATGACCGCTAGAGATCTGTGGCGAGCGAGCGAGAGAGAGAGGGGGAGGGATAGTCATAGAAATCCGTGCTGTCAGCACGTGGCTTATTAACAAGAAAAAAAGAACCTGTCATACAGACGATTTAACTGTGTCAGCAGACAACAAAGTGAAAGTGAAAGTAGGCGAAAAGCTGGACAAATACAAGGACCTTGCCAGAGAGCTAAAAAAGCTGTGAAACATGAAAGTGACAGTGATATTACAACAAAATGAGTTGAAAACATAAACTAAACTACTGAAAACAATAATTTACATGATAATCAATATTTTTGGTAAAAGTAATTGTTCTTTTAGTCTCCTGATTTTCTTTGATATTGGAACTTTCACTCGCAAATTAAAAATATATGGAAAAAAAATAGAATTTTTAAAACCTTAGAAAATTTTGGGAAATTTTTTATAAGAATTGAAATGTATACACTGTCAGTGCATTCCATCATCTTTAACTGCATGTTTACTTTTTAAATATCAAATCATTTTATATCAAACAGGGATCGTCTCAATTTTTCTTCTAATCTCCATTTCATCAGTCTTTCTTCTAGGATCTTGCTAACTGTTCCAAGGACTTCGACACTGATTGATATCACTGTCACTTTCATGTTTCACAGCTTTTTTTTTAGCTCTCTGGCAAGGTCCTAGTATTTGTCCAGCTTTTCGCCTACTTTCACTTTCACTTTGTGGTCTGCTGACACAGTTAAATCGTTTGTATGACAGGTTCTTTTTCTTCTTGTTAATAAACCACGTCTGGGTTTCTAGCCTGGATTGGGGAATCCTAACTTGCTGGCTAAGAACTCCAAAGTCTAATAAAAACATGTAAAGATAAAATAAACAAATACATAAATAAGAATAAAATGAAATAATAAGATGATATTAACTATAAAAATCTCTCTTGTAAGATACTCTTGACCCTTCTTAGGAGAATAGGAAGGTTTCGTTTGGTTGTTTTTGTTTTACGACATATCAACCCTTTTCGGATCATTTAATTCCGGATCAAGTCATTTTTGATAAACAAAAGACTCAGGTTGCTTACAGTACTGCAGTTGCTTAAGTGGTCATCCAATTGAGTATTGAACAGACTCATCGCTGCTTAACATCGGTGATCTTGCGGGAAACGGTGAACTCAACGTGATTTGACCGTAATGAGAATAGGAAATGTAAGCTATGTGGTGTTAGAGATGAAACAATCACATAATAAGTGAATGCAGCAAACTAGCACAAACAGAATACAAGTGTTACGATTTTTGTGGCCATCCTTTAGGCTTCAAGCAAGAGCGCTGTCCAGCAAAGATCCTTTGTGTTAATCAGAGCTCGATCCTTATTGAAGAATCCTTGGGTTCCTCCTTAGTGTCCCTTAATATTGGTTATGATCTTTTAGTTGTTCC
>CM042145.1:92089224-92104224 GCA_023376005.1 Doryteuthis pealeii
TATATATTTTATTCATTAATATATCAACACTGAAAATTTCATTAAATTCAGTTAATTCCCTGATTTTTGGTATTTTTTTCTTTCGGCGGGGTGACATACGATGGTGGAATTTAGGTACGTTAAGTTCGATTTAACCGAAGTGGCTTTGTGTTTTATATCCCTTATAAACATCGGGTATATAATAGAGAGAGAGAGAGAGAGAGAGAGAGAGAGAGAGAGAGAGAGAGAGAGAGAGAGACTTATGTTAGAGAGATGATCTTACTTGATATTTCTACTTGTTGCTGGTTACTCTGCTGGCTACTGCTTACTGCTTCTTCTTCGGTCGCCATTTTCTTTGGGCCTGACTTCTATCTACTGTTAAGGGTTGATGTATTTCTTGTTTCTTCTTACTTTGGGCTGGGCTAAGCTGGTCATTGTCTTAATAATTTACAATACAAAAAGACTTTGTTTTGCTTGATCAAGTTTTATTATTTTCTAGCCCATATTGGTTGATTCCACCGCGGGGATGAGATGACCCGGGAGGGATGACAATCACGTCTACTCTCTTCAAAGTCGGATCGAATCTGACTCTAAACTATTATCATGCGTCTCTCATGGTGCGTTTTCAAGGGATCAAAGGTTATAACCGTTACCGGTAATTTTCCATAGATTCCCTTGATTCCAAATCAACAGACCCTAATTTTAAAATTTCCTAGCTACAGGTCTGTTCACAATTCATGGCCTCTCTTGAATTGTAACATTTTATTAGTGTTCTCAAAGTTACCTTAAATTGTAGCAAAAGGTCATTACTTTCTAGAAAATAAAATTCTAAGAAATATCAAAAATAAGATTTTCTAAAGAATTTTTTTTTTTACCTTGATTGGATATTCTAATCTGTTAGTCCTTTGTTAATGACTTTTCGCAACAACTAAGTTAATTTTGACAAAAAGGATTAAGAGAAATAATCACTTCATGTCTGTGTCAAGCAGATTGAAATTTGATTAAAATGGATAAAATAATGAAAACCGTTTCAGTTTTTTCGCAGCCTGTTTTGATTTTTTGTTAAACGTATATATATATAGAGAGAGAGAGGGACAGACAGACAAAGAGAAAGAGAAAGAGAGAGAGAGAGGGGGGGGAGATAATATCAGAGCATATATAAGTTGTATCAAAAAAGTATTCAGATCTTTTGTACTTTTTGACACACCTTGTTTTCTGAAAAGAATTAACGTTCCTTTCATTGTTCATTTCTATCTTAGTAAATACAGCTTCAATCTCGATACTGTTATAACATACCTTGTATAGCTAAGTTAGGATACCGTAGACTCTTGGTAACTGTCTGTTTCTTGCTTGGTCTGATGATCGCATGACTCTATGTCTACACTATCCTAACTTTATATATATATATATATATATATATATATATATATAAAGTTGTCGGGGCGGCTTAATGTCGGTATGAGCCATACAGCGAGGGAGTCTAACCCCTTTCACTAGCGCTAGAACAAGGAGATTGTTTTGCGTCTGAGGTGGGGCGCCACACCTACCATCAGCTCCTTACTTTACCGCACATATCCCTGTGCTACTCATATGCTGAGTTGGCGTGGACCGGTATCGAACTAAGAACCTTGCGGTTTCTAGCCGAACACTCTACCGACTGAGCTAAACCGGTCTCTATATATATATATATATATATATATATATAATATATATATATATATATATATATATATATATATATATATATATTATATATATATATATATATATATATATATATATATATATATATATATATATATATATATATATATATATATATATTATATATTTTTTTTTTTTTTTTTTTTATCAATATATATTGATATATATATATATATATTATTTAGAGAAGGACCTCAAATTTCATATAGTTTAGGGCCTGAGCCGGTGAAAGTCAGGCCCTTCCTTAATCGCGATTTGGTGGATAAATAGGACCTTTGCTCTGGTTTGAAATAAAGGTTGTTGCTTTTTTTATCCTAGTGTTACATACAACGCGGAAGCTGACTAACGCGGCAAATCCGTTGTAACTTTTGAAGTTAGTGAGATGCAACAAACTAAAAATAAATAAGAAATAAAGAAATAGTAGATAGAAAGTATAAAGCGATTGATGTTTTAATTTGAACAATTCTATGACGAGGCTAAATATACCAATTAATCATCATCATCATCATCATCATCATCAACGACAGCAACAACAATTGTGGTGATTATAATACTATCGTCCTGGTCGCTCTGTCACGCTGACAAGGTTAGGGTCAGCATTTAAATGATTAGTAAAATGATTAGTCAATATAATTAGATTACTAGATTCAGATCAGTCGCACTTGTTGATATGGTTGAACTGTGCAGTGAAATTAGCTTGAGGCTTTATTCTAGACTAGCGTGGATACCCGGCATTGCCGAATTTGATAAACTATTAACACCACTAATGTAAAAAAAAAAAAAAAAAAAAAAAAAATTTTAATCAGAAAATAATAGGAGGATGGACAATATTTTATTAAAAATGTAATTCTTTTGTCAATATTTAACAAATTAAATATATTCTCCATTTTAAAATTAAGACCAGTAATCAGTGCTTTCAATATGATTTTAATGTTTCCTTTTGATAAAAAAAAGGCTAGGAATATTATATATATATATATATATATATATATATATATATATATATATATATATATATATATATCAGAAGAACTTTTAATTGTATTGATGACTATATATATATATATATATATATATATATAATATATAAAGGTTTTACATATCTATTTATTTGATGACAAAGGAACAGTCTCAACCATTTTGGTTTCATGCATGCGTAAGCGTAAACAATCTTCAGGTGACGTTGATTCAAATGGTTGTGACTGTTCCTTTGTCATCAAATAAATAGATATGTAAAACCTTTATATATTTATTTTATTATATTATATAACGGGTCTATTTTTATATTGAGCACTCTACCAATAATACTGCATTTTAGCACACCGTTGCAGTAAAAGCTGAAACAGTGACAATCCCACACTATAGTATATATATAATATATATATATATATATATATATATATATAAACCTTGATATAAAATATTCTTAGAGAAGGACCTCAAATTTCATATAGTTTAGGGCCTGAGCCGGTGAAAGTCAGGCCTATATATATATATATATATATATATATATATATATAATATATATATATGGTCGCCTTTTACCTTCTTTTATGCTAATCTTCATGTGGTTTTGTATGTGGTTTTCTGAATAAAAATGTCGTTTGTACCAATCTCTTTAGTCGGTATCATCCTGAAGATCCTTTAGGTAAAACCTAGGTAGGTAGCGTCTGACTTAAATTAGGGTTTCTATATTTTGCTCTACTTGTATTGAGCACTTTGTCCACGTATTAGCTTTGTCGACACTTTGGGTTGCCATTTCTTTTTCCCGGATATTTGTTAGTTAGGTGTTTGTCTTTTCTTACCAAATGTTCCGTGTTAGTGTATCTATGGATGCGTTAATGCATTACATATGGAAATTGATTTCGGACACACGTGTGAATGGTCAAATAGACCAATCTCACCCCCCTGGAGGTCACGTGGGGATAGCTATAAAAGTAAGAACCGCAAAGAATCGCCCTCTCTTTTTGCCTCTCTCGAAGTAGCACCTGTTAGATACAACACGGGATGGTAAGATATTGCATCGTTACAAGCCCATGACGGCGATGATCAAAGCACTGTCTTCCTCCACCACTAAAAGGGATGAGAGCAAATAACCCAAGCGGCTACTACAATTCAACCGGGCCACGTAGGATCAAATTACCAGGACTTCAACAACATTGAAGTTCAGCAGGCATATTCTCTGCTATCCCCTAACCCTAAACCCAACGTAACTGTTGTGGAGGTTTTAAGGGGTCAAAATAAGACAAACGACTTGGTAACAATGTATTACATACTGAGGTTTTCACAGTACCAAATCGATATAATGTTGTATACCCTTTCTTACTTCTTACTCTGGTCGTATTTTCTTCTGGCCGGCTTTGCTATTCTGATCGTCTATCTTATAACATCTTGGTCTGGTTTCTTCTAAGGTCTTCTGGCTGGTCGTCCTGGATTCATTTCTTAGTTTTGTTACCAAGACATTCATCAACCACAAGAATATTTTACTTAAACAAACTTTTATTTCCTTAACTATACATTTCACGTAACTAAATATCTGACTAACATAGCGTGCGTGAGTTCCAGTTTTAGGCAGAGCATAAAATGACCGCTGCTCTGCCTGACGTCTAACTGCAAACTGGGGACTCTGAAAAAGGTCCCACGTGACTTCACATATTTGGCGGGCTTCTGTAATTTTCCATAGAAGGACCCGGCCATGGTATGAAAGGGTTCATCCCCTCAGAATTACAGAGGATTGACAATAATCTTATGCAACCGCATAGATTATGTAACAAATGTAGACAAATGTATTTAACAAAAGAGTAGAACTTTACAGCAAAGAAAGTTGAGATTGCGTCCGACCAATATAGTTACGAGCTGACTCGCATTTGCTTCCCGTCAAGCCACAATTGTTCCTATTACTTATAGTAGCCGTCGGCGCATTCCATTATTATCTATAGGTTATATCACCTATAACAGTAACTGTACCTAAAATTTGAATAGTGATCTATGAAATACCATTGCTTGCTTTACACATTGTTTGTACCTATTGTATGTTCTAGTACTTTTTGTACAGTAAATTCGTTGTAGTATCAAAATATTGTTCCTTTCTTCAAAAGCTCCGCCCAGTTTTCTCTGTGCATTTATATACTGGTTTATTCCCCTACAAACCTTGGGGGTATAATTTGTATTTATTTTCTACATATAAGGACGTAGTGTTTGGTTACAAACTAATACCCACTATTCTTATAGGACTATGTGAAAAATATGACACCCCAAAGATTTCTGACATACAAGGTGTCAAAAAAGTATTGAGATTTTTTGTACTTTTTGACACACCTTGTATTCTGAAAAAAAAATAACATTCCATTCATTCTTCATTTTTTTTTTTTTTCATCAAACCATTGCACATTCGGTTTTCCGGTTAACGCCGGGGATCAAGTGAGCTTCGGCCGCTGGACTCGTCGAGAGTTCAATAATAGCGTCGATCCTGAGGCGCCCCCCTTGTGGGGGAATGCCGAAGGGATCGACGCAATTTTTGTTCTTTCCCACCCATGAGCTTCGGCTTATGGGTGGGCCCACGTTAAAACGAGGCCTTGTGCCCAGTCCATACAAGTGGGGTATGAGACAAATACCCATTCATTCTTCATTTCTACCTTGGTAAATACAGCTTTAAACTTGGTACTTTTTTGACACACCTTGTATTCTGAAAAAAAATAATGAATGTAACGTTATTTTTTCAGAATACAAAGTGTGTCAAAAAGTACAAAAAATCTCGATACTTTTTTGACACACCTTGTATATCAACTTATGATTTTGATTTTTTGGGCTGTTATCCTCATCTTTATTGCGGTATGTAAAAACACACAGCGTTTCGGCCGCTGTATCCTCTGGCTTTCTTCGAGTGTTCCCTGTCTGTCCGAGCATAGCAATGACCAAACCTGGGAAATCATTTTTAATAGTTTAACTGTTGATCAAACAAGGCGTCGAAGAACTTTTTAAGAACATTCAAATAATGACGTCATTGTTTTTTGCTTGCCCAATAATCCGAGAAGTGTCTCGATCATTAAAAAAAAAATGATTTCCTATGTTAAATCATTGCTATGCTAAGACTGACTAGGTACACCTGAAGAAGGCTGGAAGGTTCAACGGCCGAAACTTCATGTTTTTTATATATTACGATAAAGATGAGGCCAACAATGCGAAAAATCAAAATAATATACATGAAGCCTCATCTTAAAAACTTATTTGAAGATGAAATATTACTTTCTTTCATTTCTTATAGGCCAATGGGGACCAGTTGTTCAGGCAGAAGCGGTTTCTTTTGTGACAAACGTGAAGAAACAAGGGTCAGTATATTTATATTTTCTATTCACAACAATTAAAATATAAGAATCATGTTGCTATTATTTCTTAAAATTCTTCAATTAAAAGTTGATATTAAAGAATTATATATATATATATATATATATATATATATATATATATATATATATAATCCAAAAGTCCAGAGAAGAAATCTTCCTTACGACACAAGAGTTTTATTTTAAAAACCTGTCGCAGTTTGAGAGCTCAATGTGTGCTCTTAATGTTAGAGTCATAGAGCAAATATATAAGTAAAGAAATAACAAAAGACTTAGAGATTTAGCATTATAGTCTATTTCAGGGAGCTTTGTCTAAGCTCCCTGAAATAGTCTATAATGCTAAATCTCTAAGTCTTTGTTATTTCTTTACTTTATATATATATATAATATATATATATATATATATATATATATATATATATATTGGTTTGGTGTTGGTTTTGAAGGTTAGCACAATGCAAGTGTAAAGAAAAATGAGGTAACTATGATGTTGTTTGTTAACCTTGATTTATTCTTAATATTTCGAGATAAAGATCTCTTCGTCAGAAGATTTCTGAAGGTCCGGAGGTGTTAGCTCGCTGTTAGGTTCTGTCCATTCTGTTGAATTCTTCCTTGAAATTCTCTGCGTGTGTGTATGTGTAAATCTGTGTGTGTGTGTGTGTGTGTGTGTGTGTGTCCAACAATGTCTTAGTATCATTCCAGGTTTTGGTCCAGCCCTCTTTCTTTCTCTTCTTCCCTTCTCTTCCTTTTTTCTCTCTTCC
Organism: Doryteuthis pealeii; assembly: GCA_023376005.1. Taxonomy (NCBI): domain Eukaryota; kingdom Metazoa; phylum Mollusca; class Cephalopoda; order Myopsida; family Loliginidae; genus Doryteuthis; species Doryteuthis pealeii. The sequence goes on from CM042145.1 coordinate 92,096,012, forward strand.
TTCTTTTTTTATATCATTATTAGTAATTTGTTTCTCTCACTGTGTGTGTGTGTGTGTGGTGTGTGTGTGTGTGTGTGTGTGTTCTGCAGGAGTAGCTGTTTTTTTTCTTACTTTACACTTGCATTGTGATAGCCTTCAAAACAACCACCAAACCAATATGAACACAATGCTTCAAGCAAATTATAAAAACTCTTTTTCAAGGTCAATTTCTTAAGCGGAGATTAACAGATTCGAATTCAGAACTTTCCTTCTCCTAGACTGGTTGCCTAAACGAGGTTAAAGAGTCCACTCTGCTCTGCTATTTACTCATAGCTGAAGGGAGAATAATTGAATTCATACATTTTCCAATGGTATTGTTGGGTTCAAGGTTATAATAAGTTGAACAAAAACAACTCGACACGAGTGTTAAACATAACATAATGGACTTTAATAAAATGGGACAGCACCTGAGATAACATTTACAACATGAAATACACATACAAGGAAAGGAATGATATACAATAAAAAATTGTATACATTAGTTCACTACATGAACATACAAAATAGAGATAGGACTGGAGAGTCCATAATTTTCAAGTAAACTTACTAGCGTCCCCAGTTATTGGTTAAATGCTACTACTACTATTCTATATGGATGGCTTTGACATTAAATGATAATTTGAATTCAGACCTCCACGTAATAAATTGAGCTTGTGTCACATTCTACTCGCGCGGAGGAGTTCGTAAATATGTATGCCTGTGTGCAAACAAATGATTATTATTGAATAGCATTGTTTTCTTGAACCATATTACCTTAAGGCACCCGTTTTTGATCTCGATTAAGAAAGGACGTTTTTCATTTATATCGTCAATATCCGGTTGTTTGTTAAGGGTTAATGTTAGGGGTTAGTTTTATAATTTTTTTTAAATCTAAAAAATTGTACGTTAAAACAACCGGAAATTGACAGTGTAAATGAAAAACATGTCCTTTCTTAATAGAGATCAAAAAAGGGTGCCTAAACGTCATATGGTCCGTTTTCTTTAACATGCTGAAAACTTATTGATATATAGATTTATTATTCCATTTTTTTTTGTTTTTATTAGGAAGAGAAGGAAAAACGTCTGCGAAAAAAGTATGGGAACATCCCATTACAAGAAGTTATCATCTACAAGACAATGCCGACTCTCGGATTGGCGTTTGAAGGAGGGGCTACATCTCGACAAACGCTCCCAAGAGTCGTCAGTATCCAGGTATGGTTTACTTCAACAAAAAATGAGATGTCTGGAACTATCTTAACCATAGGAGCGGTGTTCAGTAAATTCTTATACCTTAAAAAAAATAAGACCATTAACACGTTTGCCGCGATGTGTTCTATATGTTACTTTATTAGGGGCCTTGGATAATTAAGGTTCGAAAAAGCATCAGTTTTAGTAAAAATAAGTTTAATTTATTTGGAATGCGTTTCATTTAGAATGTTTGTTGAAATTCAATCAGATAATTGCTGGGGTTGAATATTTTCGGGAGAATTACAAACACTGACAGAGGAATGTCGGATTGTTTTGGCTAAAAATTCCAGTGTGGCAATTTGACAATATACAAGGGAATTAAAATATGAGGTAAGAAAGTAACCAGCTGATTATCGGTACATAAGACAATAGTCAGCTGATTATTTTGGGTTTTATAAAAGATGGGGTGAATAGTGGAGAACTAGATGAGAACTAGAGGAGAGCGCACTCGAGACCACGAAGGGTATATAAAGACAGACGCCACAACGCAGCCTAGAATTAGCCTATCAAAAATAGAACGGCCTTTCTGTCTGTCTGTCATCTTCTCCAAGCCGCCAGCTGACAGGCGAATGACAAGCTTAGCGTATCTAATTTAAGTGACTCTGTTATTCTAACCTTCTTTCTATCTCTCTCTGCGTTAACGACTGCTAGAATTTATCACAGCCAAAAAAACATTTGTTGAAAGAACGTGCAGGCTTGTTTTTAATAGAGACAGGGGTTACCACGGAAGGAGTTGAAGGGACGTTTCGCGCGGAAAGAAACGAGCCCACACATTAAAAGACAAAAGACCCATTACGTAACACATATATGGAACACGAAGAACTGTCCAAAAACGCAATGAGTGCCATATAAAGTACACACCTATAAAATTGTATATATATTCTTAAAATGGCTATAAATCAGTTTGGTTATCAACTTTCAAAATACAAAACATTAATACTGTTAAGGAGCGTTCAAAGTAAACAACAATATAGCAGAAAATCTTTATTTGTAACTGCAAATGACAAAATATTTTTTTAAACTCAAATCTGTATAAGTAGAGTGATCTGTCCCTGTGCCTAGGCTGAACAGGATGATCTGCCCTTGATCAGATATACTATAAATAGAGTCATTGGCAATTCTACTCTTGACGTCTGAACACCACAGACCACGTCTTTCGTACTTTATCAGGCGCTGCTAGGAGGTTCTTGACTTCGAACTTCAAAAAGTTGATAAAAACGGACATGGCTACACCACAAATAGACCAACAATATCTGGAGCTTATGAAGCAACTTGTTGGACTACAACAAGAAAACATCGTTTTCAGGAAAGAAAATGGACAGCTAAACGCGGTTTCTTAACATGGGACATGTTAAGAAACCGGAGAGACACTCGACTGGACTAGACTGGAACAATCTCAGACATTTCTCGGATATACAGGAATTGAGAACGCAACTGCAAGAACAAAGTCACAGAATTGAGCAACAAAATAAAATTACGGACTTGCTTGGTGCTTGGGTTAATGCATACTGGTACTCAGCCAAAGATGCTCGGTGTGATATTAATAAACGTTATTGCATGATTACCTCCCTTTGATTAGGGAGATAAATACTCCAGTTATCAATGAACAGTCCCCATCTCAGTCAGTAATTGATGGACAGTCCCCATCCCAGCCAGTAGAGCTTCAGATACCTGCCTTACCACGAACCAAACATGACTCCGCAATTTTTCTCCGCAGATCTTCCAGAAAGGTGAAACCTCCCCAGAGTCTGGACATAAGACAGGAGGGGAAAATGTGATATTAATAAATGTTACTGCATGATTACCTCACTTTGAGTAGTGGGGTTGTCTGCCCTTGTTCGGGACTCTTTAGTTTGTGACAAACGATGGACATTGTGAATACGTTATTTACAAAAGCTTATATAGTTACGTTACATTGTCTTTGTTTCATTACACTCGGCATACTGGTACACAACAAAAGGTGCAGCGCATATTGGTACACAGCAAAAGACGCTACTTAAAATGTGCCCAGTTGTTTACGGTCCACATTTTTCCACGCAGGGAGCTTCGAACCCTCCCACTGTGCCCAAGCAGTAACGACTCTGCAATGATGCCATGGACACCGTTGAGACAACATTTATATCGCAGGATACGACCGCCAAAGACCTTGTTCCTACGGATGTGCAGACGATTACGATTACTCGGGTGCATACAAATCCAGATGACCATATCGGTTTACTGGGGGGGGGGGGGCATGTATAAGTAGAGTAATCTGTCCCTGTCCCTAGGCTGAACAGGGTGATCAGCCTTGATTAGCTATACTATAAATTGAGCCATTGGCTATCTACTCGACGTCTGGACAACACAAACCACGTATTTCGTACTTAATAACATCCTGGCATTTCAATAGATCCTAATTTGATGCCTTCAAATTATACACAAAAATCATCAAAGTATTTTATTGAAAGTGTTATTTTCTTTGTTCTCTCGCCACAACTAGCATGTATTTAAATGAATTAACTCTAGTTTTTTTCTTTACTTTTTTTTTGTTTTGTTTTGTTTTGTTTTTGTTTTTTGTTTTTTTCGGTAGTTTTTTTTCTTTCCTTTCCTTTCCTTTTCTTTTTTCTCTGTACCGATTTTTTCCCACTTTTTTTTTTTTGTAGTTTTCTTTTCTTTTTTTCTGTAGTTTTCTTTTCTTTTCTTCTTTTTTTTCCGCTATTTTTTTCTTTTTTTCCGCTAGTTTTTTCTTTTCCTTTTTTTTTTTTTTTTTTTTTTTTTCTGTACTGCTTTTTTCTTTACTATTTCTACTTCTTTTTTTTTTTTTCTTTTTTTGTACTGACTTTTTTTCTTTTCTTTTCTCGGTAGTTTTTTCTTCTTTTTCTTCTGTACAGTTTTCGGTAATTTTTTTTCTTTTCTCGGTAGTTTTTTTTCTTTTTTGTCCGTAGTTCCTTTTTTATCTAGTTTTTTATTTCCTTTTTTTTCTGTACTGTATTTTTTCTTTTTTCTGTACTGTTTTTATTATTATTATTATTATTATTATTACTTTTCACAGAGTAATGGGTCGACGTTCCACTCGCACACGGCTTTGCAGGTGGGTAGTATACTTCTGGAGGTGAACAATCTGACTTTAGTTGGATTACAGCACAGTGAAGTGGCCGCGTCTATTGGCAATGCATTTCTGGACGAGACCAATGACCATATGATATTTCTCATCACGGAACCCGGTTGGGAGGTTAAAATGCCCAGTAAATGATCGACAGAGCTAAATCATCCCAAATTGAAGAAGAGAGACAATGGTGTACAAACCAAGACTCCCACCACTTCAGTGGTTGGGATATTTTTACCTGAATTATTCTTATACCTCCTGCCATTCTTACAGAGAAATTGTTCTGGGCAGACAGAAGGGAGGATCTGTGATCTTCTCGATTTGCAGAGCACAAAAATGGAGGAAAAATTGATTGTATATACGCAGTAGGGTAGGTCGATTTTGGAACTGTAACGTCTCCCATGTGACAAAAGTTGCAAATTAACATAAAAAATTACAACACAAAATATTTTTCTTCAAAACTTTGCCTTCGTTTGAGGAAATAGATTTCAATCTTTTAAAATGTTAGCACTGTTACAGTTTCATTGTTAAGTATTAACAAAATTTAAAAAACAAAAAAAACAGCATATCAAAAGGTGTCGGTGGTGATGGGGGTGCATATTTTCAATTTGGATTCTAATTATATTTTATTTGCTTCGTTTAAAATTACAACTTTCTCCGTTTTAAATATTGGAATTGCTAAATTTTCTAACCGTTGAGACAACATTTATGTCTAGGCTAAATGTTGCAAAAAACGAAGATTTTTGGTGCATTTTAGTAGACGAACTTTGATGCTATTTCCTCAAACAATGTTGCAAGTAAATCTATTTTTTGGTATCGGTATCTATTATACCAACACACAACTTTCGTTGGTTGAAGAAATTTGAAATTTTAAAAAAGTGAAAAAATCAACCTACCCTAATACGCAGCCATGACTAAAAGTGGCTTTTAACAAGGTTTCCACAATTCGCTGACTTTTTTTTTTCTTTTTTTTTTTTTTTTTTTTGGCAATGATGTTCAATTTTTAAAACAGCTATTTATTGTTGCTAACTACCATGATCCAACCAAAATTTCCGCCCTGTCGATGGGGCTTAGAATACGCTGACTGTATCCCCTGCAGAAGGGTAAGACCTCCGCCCACCCCACAAAAAAACGGGTATGTCCTGGGTATTACACTAAACTGCATTTGATGGTGAGGTTCTAGTTCGGGAGATCTTGGGGAGTGTGAAGTATGTCTTCATTGCCATTACTCCCAGATCCACTCTGACCCGGAGTGGTAGTACCTGTTAGGGTCCCATCTATGGGTCAAATAGATGTTTGAAAATTATTTATATACGATAGGAATACTTGATACCATATAACTGTAAATAATTCGTATTAATAATTTTTTAAAGCTATAATTGTTTTACTAACGATTATTATCATTAGTTACTTGAAATCATATTACTATGTGCTAACAAATTATCATTATAAGATAGAAATGATGAATTACTTGAAACCATATAATTATGTACACACAAACGATTATATTAGATAGAAATGATTACTTGAAACCATATAATTATGTACACACAAACGATTATTATTAGATAGAAATGATTACTTGAAACCATATAATTATGTACACACAATGATTATTATTAGATAGAAATAATTACTTGAAACCAATATAATTATGTACACACAAACGATTATTATTAGATAGAAATAGTTACTTGAACCATATAACTGTGTGTAAAGCAAATGATTATTATTGTATAGAAATAATTACTTGAAACCATATAACTGTGTGTAAACAAATGATTATTATTATATAGAAATAATTACTTGAAACCATATAATTATTAGTATTAGATGGGTGTCATATAGGAATAAAGTATCACTGCCAACGCTCGAGCTGGAATACTCGTCGAAAGAAAATGAAAATGGCCAACCTCGATTTGAAATAAATAGAGGTGCCATGCTGCTTGGATGAAAGGACAATCATAGATTGGCCTGGTGCACACTGGTGTTTCAAGCGATTCCATATTTTTATCTGAAGAACATGTATTACTGATAAGTAATAATCTCTCGTTTATCTTTACTTCTGTTCCTTAATGTATCTAATTTAATTTGTAATTAAATGTATATATATATAGTTAAGTTATTTTAAGGGCCAGTTTAGCTCAGTCGGTAGAATGTTCAGCTAGAACCACAGGTTCCTAGTTTGATACCGGCCCTCGCCAACTCAGCGGACTGTATCCCCTGCCGAAGGGTAAATCTGTGGCGGTAAAAGTAAGGAGCTAATGGTAGGTGTGGCATTCCACTTCAGATGCTAAAATAATCTCCTTGGTCTAGCGCTCATGAAAAGGGGATAGACTCCCTCGCTGACTGGCTGATACCGACATTAGGCCGCCCGGACAACAGGTGTTTAGTGAGTTTGATTTTTATGGCGCCCCATTTTCTGGCCTTGTGCCACATCTAAGCTAAGCTTAGTAAACTATACATTGTTACCTTAGAAAATAGTATCCATTGTTGGTATAGAAGCGATCATTTTATCTACATATGTGAAGATGTTTGCGGTTAAATTCATGAGCCACCACAGTACTAGAACTCAACAAACCAGTGACCCAAGTTGACCTTTGACCTTATAAGATGCAGGTTGATTTTCTGGGACATTTTTGGAGAAAAAAACAAGTGTGCCTTATAAGACGATAATTATAAAATCTTTTGATTATTTTTTTATTTTTTAGTTTTTGTTTTGGTTTTAATGGCATATCAGTTTTCATGGTTATTTAATGCAAAAACTATCTTTGTAGAAGAAGAAGAATGGTACTATTTAAATCTGGGGATGAGGGGTTCATAACTTTTCCCCCCAAGTGTTAAATATTCTTTATTCATTTATCATTATTATGCCTTAGCTGGAGGTTCACTGGAGGCTGAGTAACAGCAAGTGTCTCCAGGACTCTTCTGAGTATTCTAGCCAATCTTAACAGTGCTGTTGTTTTGGATAGTCTTGATTCTTGCTCTGATTTCCAATTCCTCCAGATTCTTTTCCAAACGCTTCCAAAGGCACCAATTACAATTTGTATGAGACCTTTATCATCTTGAAACTCTATAAACATTTTTTTTAAAATCAACCTCTCATCATGGCATGCAGTGAGTCAATTACATTCAAGTCACACTGGAAAACACCCGTTCCCACTAGATCACCGAAAATTTAACAGTGATGAGCCTGTTCTATACTTAATTGGGTGACCACTTAAGCAACAGCAGGTATTGTAAACCATCTGTCTTTTGTTTATCAAAATGACTTGATTTGGCATTAGATAACCCAAAATTTATTTTTTAATGTATTGTCGTTAATGAGTTTTGAATAAAAGAACATGTTAATGGTAAATAAATGTAGATCTTTTTTGTAATTTCTGTTTATTTAGAAATTTTGTAATTTTCTACTTTTTAATGGTCGTCTTTCGATATATGAAGAATAAGACATCCACGGCAAATAAGCCCTAGTGTTATATTTCAGAGTGAAAATTAATATAAGCCCTGTCTTATTTTCAAGGAAACATTGTATTATAAGTTTAATCTTTAACTACTCACTAGTGATTACAATTATATTTGAAATTCCATTAAGGAAAGAAAGGTCTATAAGATATCCTGCCATCAAAACTACTTTTATTTTCATATATATATATATATATATCTTCTTTTATTAAACTAAAGCTGAGTGAATCAATGATTGTTTGCTAAAGGTCATTAGTCTAATGACACAAAATACATCCCAAAATATTCTTTACTTTTGAGATTATGTCTGAAAAAAAATTCCATTTTATTTGGTTGTTCGGCTAGAAACCACAAGGTTCCTAGTTCGATACCTGACCTCACCAACTCAGCGTATGAA
>CM042145.1:92109224-92111724 GCA_023376005.1 Doryteuthis pealeii
GCTCTCTGTCAAGGTCCTAGTATTTGTCCAGTTTTTCGCCTACTTTCATTGGTTACTTTGGTGCTGCTGACAGCAGGTTTCTTTTTTTTTTCTTGGCTAATAAGCCATGTTGGGTTTTGCCTGGATTGGGGATCCGTTTCTATCTCAAACCCCAGACGATTTTAATTGCGTTTCAGTATCTGCCAGATTCTGGTTTGTGCATATACCATTTGTTAGTATGGGTGAAATTTTCAGTTTCTTGCCAATTTCAAGTGGATTACCTTACGCCTCCAGTCGTGCATGTGCTTGTTTGTTGGAATATTTTTGTGTATTAAGCCGTGCCTGCCATCACATTTAAATTTATAGACTAGGCGATGTCAATGTGAATTTTTAAAACCTCTGAATCAACAGCCCGAATACGTGGTGGGTTAGACTAATTTATGGCTGATTTGACAGACGACTATTTGCAACTCATTGACATTCTGCCAGACTAGGAAGCACTACCGAAAGCCGAAAGATCATAACATATTAAGGGACCTAAGGAGGAACGCAAGGATGTTTCAATAAGATCGCGAGTCTGATTAACACAAAGATCTTCGCTGGACAGCGCTCTTGATTGAAGCATAAGAGGCCCACAAAATCGTAAACAGATTGTATTCTGTTTGTGCTAGTTTGCTGGCATTCACTTATTATGTGATTGTTTTTCATTCTAATCACTAGCTTACATTTCCTATTCTCATACGGTCAAATCACGTGAGTTTCAGCAGTTTCCGCAAGATCACGATGTTAAGCGCGATGAGTCTGTTCATACTTAAATTGGATGATCACTTAAGGCAACTGCGTAATGTAAGCCGCCTGAGTTTTTGTTTATCACAAAAATGATTGATCCGGATTAAATGCTCCGAAAAGGTTCATATGCGTAAACAAAAACAACCAAAGAAACCTCCTATTCTCCTAAGGAAGGGGTCAGAGTATGCTTACAAGAGAGATTTTATAGTTATATCATTTATTATTATTTTACCTCTTATTATGTATTGTTTATTTTATCTTTACATGTTTTTATTTAGCGTATTGGTGTTTAGTCAGATGACACACATCACTAATAAGTCCCGGGTCTGACATAATAGAATGGTGCCATCTAATAAAAAAGAATACATATACTTTTTTTATAAAGTCAACTTCAATGGCACGTGTCAAAAATTTGAAGCCCAATAGGATTTATTAGTTTACAAATTACAGTTATTTAAGTGAGCTAAAGGGCGGGTTAGTCTCAGTCGCCGAGCGTTGGTAAGAATCAAAAGTTACTAGTTTTAAAGGATAGTGAACAAAAAAAATAACTCAAACAAGTCTGAGAGTATAAATATTTCGTCTTTCCATAAGAAATTTGGAAGGACGAAATATTTATACTCTCAGACTTGTTTGAGTTATTATTTTTTGTTCACTATCCTTTTACCTTATCTCATACTGTCGGATTTTACTCCAATCCTCCGATCTTCATATATATATATATAATATATAAATATATATATATATATATATTATATATATTATTATTATTATTAAATATCACTGGTTCTTGCTTTTTGTGCAAACATTACGAAGATTTGATTCATATTTACGAAGACATCTAAAAATCAAAATATAAATAATGGATCTGCGAGACTAACTTGCTAGCCATAACACCAAGTTGTTTTTTTTATATTTTTGTCCCCTCACATCCCAGGTAATGCTGGGTAGCTGCTTCTAGAGTTTGATAAACAAAGATCTCAGTTTGCATGCAGTACCTGCTGTTGCTTTAGTATTTACTCAATTAAGTACGGTTGAACTGAATCAAGTGGTGAGGTTTCAATTCTAGAGCTCTGTGGAGGTAGAGTACCTCTTTGTTGCCATTATTCACAGATCCACTCTGACCAGGAGTGGTATTACCTGTTAGGGTCCTATTTATGGGTTAAGTAGATCAAAAAATGAATTTTTTAAAAACGAGTTAAAAAAATTTGAATATCCAGCAAGAATGAATAAAACATAAATGTCTTCGGCATAAAATAACTCCAGGGTTGACATGCCGTAAAATCCAACCAACCAACCTATTAATTATTGAACAGGCTTAACTTCGGTTATCTAGCGGTAATCGGTGCTTCCAGCGTGACTTAACTGTTATAGATCAGGATGGATTAAAATTTGACTTAGAGCAGGGAAATTTGATTTCATGCCTTTTTCATCGAAATTTACATAAAGATGACATCATCTGTTCATTATTTAAAAGCGTTAATTTCATTTTCTGATGTCCAGACAATTAGAACTATTTCCTTCTCTAACTCTAAAGTCTTCGGGGATTATGTGTAGCGTTATCCCTTTATAACCCCGTTTTTTGGTTATTCTACTCTTTTTTCGTTGTCCGTGGTAACTTGTGTCAAAGAAGTCGAACACCAACCGTTTTACATTTGTTAGTATAAAATGTTATTCTTGCCGTTGATTTCTCTAGCAGTCGGACAATCAGAGGGAGATAGAGAGATAGAGAGAT
>CM042145.1:92116724-92136724 GCA_023376005.1 Doryteuthis pealeii
GGTGTGTCTAAGTACAAAAAGTCTCGATACTTTTTTACACATCTGGTATATATATGTATATATATATTCTAAAATGAGTGTATTTTTGCAGCATTTTTTCTTTTATACAATTTTTGTTAAACTGTACAGACAATTCCTGTCGGACAAGTTTTTCATTGATCCGTTCCAATTTTCGGGCCATCTTTCTGGTGTCGGGGTGTAACTGGTATAACAGTCCCCCAAAGGTTTCCAAACGAACGCTTTCGGCAATACAATTTGCCATCCTCAGGTGTGAAACGATGGTATATATCCTCAGGTGTGAAACGATATATATATATATATATATATATACATATATATATATATTATAACGAGGACGAACTTATAAGGGACGTTTTCCTGTGAACACCTACACATGGGCATCTACACATGTACACGCCAGTGTACGCAGACCAGCAAAAACCTACATCAATCAGCTCCGTGTAGATAGTGGATGCTGTGTGGAAGACCTGCCGGGAGCGATGACCGCTAGAGATCTGTGGCGAGCGAGCGAGAGAGAGAGAGGGAGGGATAGTCATAGAAATCCGTGCTGTCAGCACGTGGCTTATTAACAAGAAAAAAAGAACCTGTCATACAGACGATTTAACTGTGTCAGCAGACCACAAAGTGAAAGTGAAAGTAGGCGAAAAGCTGGACAAATACTAGGACCTTGCCAGAGAGCTAAAAAAAAAGCTGTGAAACATGAAAGTGACAGTGATATTACAACAAAATGAGTTGAAAACATAAACTAAACTACTGAAAATAATAATTTACATGATAATCAATATTTTTAGTAAAAGTAATTGTTCTTTTAGTCTCCTGATTTTCTTTGATATTGGAACTTTCACTCGCAAATTAAAAATATATGGAAAAAAAAATAGAATTTAAACCTTAGAAAATTTTGGGAAATTTTTGATAAGAATTGAAATGTATACATTGTCAGTGCATTCCATCATCTTTAACTGCATGTTCGCTTTTTAAATATCAAATCATTTTATATCAAACAGGGATTGTCTCAATTTTTCTTCTAATCTCCAGTTCATCAGTCTTTCTTCTAGGATCTGGATAACTGTTCCAAGACCTCCGACACTGATTGATATCACTGTTACTTTCATGTTTCACAGCGTTTTTTAGCTCTCTGTCAAGGTCCTAGTATTTGTCCAGTTTTTCGCCTACTTTCATTTTCACTTTGTGGTCTGCTGACACAGGTTCTTTTTTTTTCTTGCTAATAAGCCATGTCTGGGTTTCTAGCCTGGATTGGGGAATCCGTTTCTATCTCAAACCCCCAGAGAATTTTATGCGTTTCAGTATCATGCACAGATTCTGGTTTGTGCATATACCATTTGTTAGTATGGTGAAATTTCAGTTTCTTGCCCAATTTCAAGTGGATTACCTTACCCATCCAGTCGTGCATGTGCTTGTTGTTGGAATATTTTGTGTATATAAGCCGTGCTGCAATCCACTACTTAAATTTATAGACTAGGCGAGGTCATGTGATTTAAACCTCTGCCAATCAACAGCCCGAATACGTGGTGGGTTAACTATTTAATCGGCTGATATTGACAGACGACTATTTGCACTCATTGACGATCTGCCAGACTAGGAAGCACTACCGAACAACCAAAAGATCATAACCAATATTAAGGGACACTAAGGAGGAACGCAAGGATTCTTCAATAAGGATCGCGCTCTGATTAACACAAAGGATCTTCGCTGGACAGCGCTCTTGATTGAAGCCTAAAGGATGGCCACAAAAATCGTAACACTTGTATTCTGTTTGTGCTAGTTTGCTGCATTCACTTATTATGTGATTGTTTCATCTCTAATACCACATAGCTTACATTTCCTATTCTCATTACGGTCAAATCACGTTGAGTTCACCGTTTCCCGCAAGATCACCGATGTTAAGCAGCGATGAGTCTGTTCAATACTTAATTGGATGATCACTTAAGCAACTGCAGTACTGTAAGCAGCCTGAGTCTTTTGTTTATCAAAAATGACTTGATCCGGAATTAAATGATCCGAAAAGGGTTCATATGCCGTAAAACAAAAACAACCCAAAGAAACCTTCCTATTCTCCTAGGAAGGGTCAAGAGTATCTTACAAGAGAGATTTTTATAGTTAATATCATCTTATTATTTCATTTTACTCTTATTTATGTATTTGTTTATTTTATCTTTACATGTTTTTATTAGACGTTGGTGTTCTTAGTCAGCAAATGACAACACATCACTTAATAAGTCCCGGGTCTGACATATAGATGGTGCCACTAATAAAAAAGAATCCATATACTTTTTTATAAAGTACTAACCTTCAAATGGCACGTGTCAAAATTTGAGCCCAATCGGATTATTAGTTTACAAATTACAGTTATTTAAGTGAAGCTAAAGGGCCGGGTTAGCTCAGTCGGCAGAGCGTTCGGCTAGAAATCACAAGGTTCCTAGTTCGATACCGGTCCTCGCCAACTCAGCGTATGAGTAGCACAGAGATCTGTGCGGTGAAGTAAGGAGCTGATGGTAGGTGTGGCGCTCCACCTCAGACGCAAAAACAATCTCCTTTGTCTAGCGCTAGTGAAAAGGGGATAGACTCCTTCGCTGATAGGCTGATACCGACGTTAAGCCACCCCGACGACTTTACTTCTTTTTTTTTTTTTACTGTTGCAAATTTTCAAAACAATGGAAAAATCTGAATTTCGTGTCTTGATAAATCATTGCTTTCTGATGGGAGAAATACTGTTCAAGCAAAGCAATGACTTAATAAGTGTTATTCGGACTCTGCTACGTCGGAAACAACGGTTAAGAGGCGGTATGCTGACTTTAAACGCAGTTGTACAGACACAAATGATGCTGAATGCTCAGGTCGCCCAAATTCAGCAGTTGTCCTGGAAAACTCCACAAACTTGTTTTGGCTGATCGTAAATTGAAGTTGTGTGAGATAGCAGAGGAGTTGAAAATATCAGAAGCCAGTGTATTCACCATGTTGTATGAACATTTGTCAATGAGAAAGCTGTGTTCAAAGTGGGTGCCATGTTTGCTCACAGTCGATCAAAAACAACAACGCGTTGATGATTCAGAGGGTTGTTTGCAACTGTTTTAACACAACAAAAAGGAGTTTTTGTGTAAATATGGGACAATGGATGAAACATGGATCCACCACTTCACTCCAGAGTCAAATCGGCAGTCAGCTGAATAGACAGCAGCAGGTGAAAGCCGTCCAAAGTGACCAAAGATGCAAACATCAGCAGGCAAAGTTTTGGCCTCCCTATTTTGGGATGTGCAAGGTATTTTGTTCATCGATTACCTTTAGAAAGGATAAACCACCAATAGCGAATATTATGTAGCATTGTTGGTGTGTTTGAAGGAAGAAATCGCCAAAAACGCCCACAAATGAAGAACAAAAAAGTACTCTTCCACCAAGACAATGCACCGTGTCACAAGTCGATCGCAACGATTGCAAAACTACATGAATTGCACTTCGAATTGCTTTCGCACACGCCCTATTCTCCAAATCTGGCCTCCAGTGACTGTTGGCTGTTTGTAGACCCCAGAAGAATGCTCCAGAGAAAGAGTTTAGGCTCCAATGAAGAAATGATATCGGAAATTGTGGCGTATTTTGAGGCCAAAGACAAATCGTTCTACAAAAAGGGCATCGAATTGTTAGAGAAGCGTTGGGATCAGTGTACCACCCTAGTCGATTTTTGCCTAAAATTTGCTGTTATATTAGTTAGGCCAGGGACTTATTGAGTGATGTGTTAGTTATATATGTTCTATCACCGATATTAAGAAAGCTTTACTTATAGATATAGCAAAATGCATTTTATATATATAATATATATATATATATATATATATATAAGGTGTGCCAAAAAGTATCGAGATAACGTTCCATTCATTTTTTATTTCTATCTTGGTAACTACTGCTTCAATCTCAATACTTTTATGACACACCTTGTATTCTGAAAAAAATAACGTTCCATTCATTGTTCATTTCTATCTTGGTAAATACTGCTTCATTCTCAATACTTTTATGACACACCTTGTATTCTGAAAAAAAATAACGTTCCATTCATTGTTCATTTCTATCTTGATAAATACTGCTTCATTCTCAATACTTTTATGACACACCTTGTATTCTGAAAAAAATAACGTTCCATTCATTGTTCATTTCTATCTTGGTAAATACTGCTTCATTCTCAATACTTTATGACACACCTTGTATATATATATATATATATATATATATATATATATATATATATATATATATGCTTATGGCATCAGTCAATCTCTCGTGAGGTAAGGGATTTCGAGACATGCCTGCGTGTTTAACAATCCCATAGGTTTATGTATTTAAAGTAAGACTCGAGAAATATAAGAAAAAGTATAATATATATATATATATATATATATATATATATATATATATATATATATATATATATATATAAAGGGAATCAGATGGTCCTGTTAGTAAACAAAAAAAAACATGCTTAGAGGGAGAGCCAAATCTGGAATAATAATTAAAGAAAAAAAAGGAAATGAACAGACACACACACACAAACACACACATAAACAACCACACGCACCCCACACACACAGAGAATTTGGAAGACATGAGACAGAACAATTAAGAATAAATCACAAATTAACAAACAACACCACAGTTACCTTATTGTTTCTTTACACTTGCATTGTGATAGCCTTCAAAACCAACCAACAAACCAATATAAACACAATGCTTCAAGCAAATTACAAAACCCTTTTATATTCGTATATATATATTCTTATATAAAGATACACTTCTAAGTATGTAAATTATATGTTTTCATGCTATTCCAAAAAAGGCGGGAAAATAAATGGATGAACATTTTAAAAACCTATAATCCATTTGAACTTAGCGTGAAACTTGATTACCCGACCTGGTAATAATTGGGGGTGTCACAATCACCTATATAAACAATATATCAGCCACTGGTCACCTACATCTAAGTTGAGACGAACCACTCTCAAAGCTAATGAAAAAAACTCATTAGCCAGTTGCTTTCACCAGAGAGATATTGGTACATTGAAAAGCAATTGAAAACCATTTAACAAGAAGATAGTTTTCATTGAACAAATGGACATGTCACTTCACCGGTGCATTTTCACCGCTGCTCTTGTGGCATATCAACTACTTTGAAAAAATTTTTTTTAAAAACTTTCTAAAAAATTTTTTCACTAGAAACTTTTTCTCCCGACGTTGACCTCAGGTCAAAACAAGTTGACAACAATCAAAAAAGAAATAACTTAAAAGAAATATTCCTATTTGTCTCATCAGTTTTGTTTATCTTTATATATATATATATATATATATATATATGTTTGTACCCTGTCTTCTAACGGTTGTTTCATCCCGTCTTTCTCTCATATGTTGCTCTTGATGATGACCGATATATTGAAGCGGTCGAAACAGATTTCTGTCAGCAATTATAAACATCATTTGTTTTTTCAAAAATGTTAAATTTCATACTGTCGGATTAATTTCCATCTATTTTTCATATATATATATATATATATATATATATATATATATATATATATATATATATATATAGTAAATGAAAGAAAAAATTCTAAACTTGCTACATTACAATCATTTATTTCAACCGTAGTACTACGGCATCTTCAGGTAATCTCTTGTGATTACCTGAAGATGCCGTAGTAATACGGTTGAAATAAATTATTGTAATGAAGCAAGTTTAGAGTTTTTCCCTTCATTTACTGAATATCTTGCCCTGTCCTTCCATTCACTGGCACTAGGCACATTGAGCTCTCCTTATGGTCTACCAGCATCAGCTTGGTTAAACCCCACATGGAAAGATACTAACTACAGGAAAACACACACACACACCACACACACACACACATATATATATATATATATATATATATATATATATATATATATATATGGGAGAATATGTGCTTAATTGAAGTCGTACCTAATTTTGAAAATTAATTAATTAATAATTAATGAAGTCGCACCTAATTTTGAAAATTAATTAATTAATAATTAATGAATTAGGCGGGCATATTACTTCACACACACATATATATATATATATATATATATATATATATATATATATATATAGAGAGAGAGAGAGAGAGAGAGAGAGAGAGAGAGAGAGGGGGGGAGAGAGATGTGCATTGGTAAAGCATGGTCTAATATTGACAGGTTAATGATCATATGAAAATCCAATTTGCTTTTATATGTGTCAATGGCCTGTGTGGATCTTCCTGTCACTTTTTAAAGAGGATTATTACAACAGTAATTAACACGTCGGTCTGATTGAGCTTCTTTATTGCTTATTTTACAACAACAAAAAACTACTTACTTTTGCCATTGAAATCATTAATAAATCAATTATATCCCTCTTCAACAATCATCATCATCATCATCATGTCGCGCCATTAGCGCACACATCCATGAGAATCTCACGCCAACCGTCCCTATCATTCATCGCTCTCGGGAAGTCCTCTCTGCAGCATCCAGTATCCGCACAGAGCTGGTCTATATAGGTCTTTGTTGGGCGGCCCGGTCTGGCGTGCCTGCCCGTGTGTCGGTTTCCATAGGAGAACGTCACTTATGATCACAAAACAAGAGGTTCTCTTTATTTTTCTATAAAGTCTTATTGATTTTAGGGGCCTCACCAACCCAACGCGTGGGTGTCGCATTTCATGTTTCTTACTTTTCATTTTCATGTTCTGTCATAACCGGTGTAAATACCACGTAGTTATCACGGATTTTACATGTATGGGAAAGAGAAGCGTGATAAACATACCATATTCTGTTAGGGTTATCTTTTTGATAGGGTGGGGTCTGGGTAAGCATGTATTTACCCAACCCCCGCACGAGCAAGGTGCGACACAAGGTCAATTTGTATAAGCGGAGTTTAACAGGTTTGAATTCAGAGTTTTACCTCTCCTAGACTGATTGCCATACCAAGGTTACAGAGCTCAGTCTGACCTACAATTTATCCATAACTGGAGGGAGAATAGATAGACTCATACCTTTCCCAAGGGTATTGGCGCTGTGTGAAATGCAAACAGTCTCATCCAAGATTTGAACATTTCCTAAGACGGTAATCATTAAACGACGAGCGCCTTTTGATGAATATTCAAAAACGCACAACCCCTATTATTCACTTAGAATTGAACTCCAGCCTTCCGGACACTAATTGCAAAAACCTCTAACCATATGAAAATCTTATCTCTCTGATAAAATGAAAATAGAATTCTTCCAAGCTGTAGCCGTGTCATTACTACTGTATTGTTGCACCACTTGGACTCTGACGAAATGATTGGAGAAAAGGGCTGGATGGGAACAACACAAGTATGCTGCTTACTGTTTTTAAACAAACCCTGGAAGCCACACCCCACAAAACAACAGCTGTATGGCCACTTACCCCCCCCCCCCATATCGCAGACCATCTATGCAAGACAAGCTGAGTACTGCTGGAGAAGTAAGGAAGAACTAAGTGGTGGTTAAATCGAACTTAACGGACCTAAATTCCACCATCGTATGTCACCCCGCCGAAAGAAAAAAATACCAAAAATGTTGATATATTGATGAATAAAAGACATAATGCACCAGTTATTTTATTTAAAAAACTTTTGTATTCTTTCAGGTCAGTTAACTTTGAAGCACGTATCTTTGAGAATCTGTGTTGTGCTACAAAGATACGTTATTCAAATTAACTGACCTGAAAAAATGTAAAAGTTTTAAAATAAAAAAACTGGTGCATTATATATTTTATTCATTAATATATCAACACTGAAAATTTCATTAAATTCAGTTAATTCCCTGATTTTTGGTATTTTTTTCTTTCGGCGGGGTGACATACGATGGTGGAATTTAGGTACGTTAAGTTCGATTTAACCGAAGTGGCTTTGTGTTTTATATCCCTTATAAACATCGGGTATATAAGAGAGAGAGAGAGAGAGAGAGAGAGAGAGAGAGAGAGAGAGAGAGAGAGAGAGACTTATGTTAGAGAAATGATCTGACTTGATATTTCTACTTGTTGCTGGTTACTCTGCTGGCTACTGCTTACTGCTTCTTTTTCGGTCGCCATTTTCTTTGGGCCTGACTTCTATCTACTGTTAAGGGTTGATGTCTTTCTTGTTTCTTCTTACTTTGGGCTGGGCTAAGCTGGCCATTGTCTCAATAATTTACAATACAAAAAGACTTTGTTTTGCTTGATCAAGTTTTATTATTTTCTAGCCCATATTGGTTGATTCCACCGCGGGGATGAGATGACCCGGGAGGGATGACAATCACATCTACTCTCTTCAAAGTCGGATCGAATCTGACTCTAAACTATTATCATGCGTCTCTCATGGTGCGCTTTCAAGGGATCAAAGGTTATAACCGTTACCGGTAATTTTCCATAGATTCCCTTGATTCCAAATCAACAGACCCTAATTTTAAAATTTCCTAGCTACAGGTCTGTTCACAATTCATGGCCTCTCTTGAATTGTAACATTTTATTAGTGTTCTCAAAGTTACCTTAAATTGTAGCAAAAGGTCATTACTTTCTAGAAAATAAAATTCTAAGAAATATCAAAAATAAGATTTTCTAAAGAATTTTTTTTTTTACCTTGATTGGATATTCTAATCTGTTAGTCCTTTGTTAATGACTTTTCGCAACAACTAAGTTAATTTTTGACAAAAAGGATTAAGAGAAATAATCACTTCCTGTGTGTGTCAAGCAGATTGAAATTTGATTAAAATGGATAAATAATGAAAACCGTTTCAGTTTTTTCGCAGCCTGTTTTGATTTTTTGTTAAACGTATATATATATATATAAGAGAGAGAGGGACAGACAGACAAAGAGAAAGAGAAAGAGAGAGAGAGGGGGGGGGAGATAATATCAGAGCATATATAAGTTGTATCAAAAAAGTATTCAGATCTTTTGTACTTTTTGACACACCTTGTTTTCTGAAAAGAATTAACGTTCCTTTCATTGTTCATTTCTATCTTAGTAAATACAGCTTCAATCTCGATACTGTTATAACATACCTTGTATAGCTAAGTTAGGATACCGTAGACTCTTGGTAACTGTCTGTTTCTTTCTTGGTCTGATGATCGCATGACTCTATGTCTACACTATCCTAACTTTATATATATATATATATAAAGTTGTCGGGGCGGCTTAATGTCGGTATGAGCCATACAGCGAGGGAGTCTAACCCCTTTCACTAGCGCTAGACCAAGGAGATTGTTTTGCGTCTGAGGTGGGGCGCCACACCTACCATCAGCTCCTTACTTTACCACACATATCCCTGTGCTACTCATACGCTGAGTTGGCGAGTACCGGTATCGAACTAAGAACCTTGCGGTTTCTAGCCGAACACTCTACCGACTGAGCTAAACCGGTCTATATATATATATATATATATATATATATATATATATATATATATATATATATTGATCAATATATATTGATATATATATATATATATAATATATATATATATATATATATATTATATATATATTAGAGAAGGACCTCAAATTTCATATAGTTTAGGCCTGAGCCGGTGAAAGTCAGGCCCTTCCTTAATCGCGATTTGGTGTATAAATAGGACCTTCGCTCTGGTTTGAAATAAAGGTTGTTGCTTTTTTTATCCTAGTGTTACATACAACGCGGAAGCTGACTAACGCGGCAAATCCGTTGTAACTTTTGAAGTTAGTGAGATGCAACAAACTAAAAATAAAGAAAAAAAATAAAGAAATAGTAGATAGAAAGTATAAAGCGATTGATGTTTTAATTTGAACAATTCTATGACGAGGCTAAATATACCAATTAATCATCATCATCACCATCATCAACGACAACAACAACAACAATTGTGGTGATTATAATACTATCGTCCTGGTCGCTCTGTCACGCTGACAAGGTTAGGGTCAGCATTTAAATGATTAGTAAAATGATTAGTCAATATAATTAGATTACTAGATTCAGATCAGTCGCACTTGTTGATATGGTTGAACTGTGCAGTGAAATTAGCTTGAGGCTTTATTCTAGACTAGCGTGGATACCCGGCATTGCCCGAATTTGATAAACTAATTAACACCACTGATGTAAAAAAAAAAAAAAAAATAAAAAAATAAAAAAAAATTTTAATCAGAAATAATTGGAGGATGGACAATATCTATTAAAAATGTAATTCTTTTGTTAAATATTTAACAAATTAAATATATTCTCTATTTTAAATTAAGACCATTAATCAGCGCTTTCAATATGATTTTAATGTTTCCCTTTGGTAAAAAAGTATAGGAATATATATATATATATATATATATATATATATATATATATATATATATATATATAATATATATATCAGAAGAACTTTTAATTGTATTGATGACTATATATAATATATATAAATATATATATATTATATAAAGGTTTTACATATCTATTTATTTGATGACAAAGGAACAGTCACAACCATTTTGGTTTCATGCATACGTAAGCGCAAACAATCTTCAGGTGACGTTGATTCAAATGATTGTTACTGTTCCTTTGTCATCAAATAAATAGATATGTAAAACCTTTATATATTTATTATATTATATTATATAACAGCTCTATTTTTATATTGAGCACTCTACCAATAATACTGCATTTTGGCACACCATTCCAGTAAACGCTGAAAGTGACAATCCCACACTATAGTATAGTATAATATATATATATATATATTATATATATATATATATATATATATATATATATATGGCTCGCCTTTTACCTTCTTTTATGCTAATCTTCATGTGGTTTTGTATGTGGTTTTCTGAATAAAAATGTCGTTTGTACCAATCTCTTTAGTCGGTATCATCCTGAAGATCATTTAGGTAAAACCTAGGTAGGTAGTGTCTGACATAAATTAGGTTTTCTGTATTTTGTCCACGTAATAGCTTTGTCGACACTTTCGGTTGCCATTTCTTTTTCCCGGATATTTGTTAGTTGGGTGTTTGTCTTTTCTTACCAAATGTTCCGTATTAGTGTATCTATGGATGTGTTAATGCATTATATATGGAAATTCATCCCGGGCACACGTGTGAATGGTCAAATAGGCCAATCACCCACACCCCTGGAGGTCACGTGGGGGACAGCTATAAAAGTAAGAACCACAAAGAATCGCCCTCTCTTTTTGTCTCTCTCGAAGTAGCACCTGTTAGATACAACACGGGACGGTAAGACATTGCATCGTTACAAGCCCATGACGGCGATGATCAAAGCACTGTCTTCCTCCAACACCAAAAGGGCTGAGAGCAAATAACCCAATCGGCTACTACAATTCAACCGGGCCTCGTAGGATCAAATTATTAGGACTTCAACAACAGTTAAGTTCAGCAGGCATATTCTCTGCTATCCCCTAACCCTAAATCCAACGTAACTGTTGTGGGGTTTTAAGGGGTCAAAATAAGACAAACGACTTGGTAACAATGTAGACAAATGTATTTAACAAAAGAGTAGAACTTTACAGCAAAGAAAGTGGAGATTGCGTCCGACCAATATAGTTACGAGCTGACCCGCATTTGCCTCCCGTCAAGCCACAATTGTTCCTATTACTTATAGTAGCCGTCGGCGCATTCCATTATTATCTATAGGTTATATCACCTATAACAGTAACTATACCTAAAATTGGAATAGTGATCTATGAAATACCATTGCTTGCTTTACACATTGTTTGTACCTATTGTATGTACTAGTACTTTTTGTACAGTAAATTCGTCGTAGTATCAAAATATTGTTGTTCCTTTCTTCAAAAGCTCCACCCAGATTTCTCTGTGCATTTATATACCGGTTTATTCCCCCTACAAACCTTGGGGGTGTAAGGTTTAAAGTGATATTACTTGAAGATAAAACTCCGACAGAAGTTGATAGACAAAACATTTTATATACAGCACAAGAATTAACAGGGTACAAAATACATAGAGGTGTACATAAACATACATACAAAAGTAAAGATAATGACACATTCATGAATGGTAAAAAGATAAACATAAAAGCCACAGACATGAGACTAGGAATAGTCCATACTGTGTGAATCACTTACAGTAATGTAAGGGGGGCCAAAGCCCCAACAAGAGGAGGGTAGACCAGAATCTAACCCATAGTGGTGTCTCGTGGGTCGAGCAACAGGAAAAGAGGAAGAGACGTTCAAATCAGCCGCTTAAATATCAAAAGCCCCTAGCGGGAACCAGCGAACCAAACGGGCAGACAACTCTCCAGGCAAATACGAAAGTAACGCCACAGGGGTATAATTTGTATTTATTTTCTACATATAAGGACGTAGTGTTTGGTTACAAACTAATACCCACTATTCTTATAGGACTATGTGAAAAATATGACACCCCAAAGATTTCTGACATACATGGTGTTTCAAAAAAGTATCGAGATTTTTTGTACTTTTTGACACACCTTGTATTCTGAAAAAAAAAAATAACGTTCCATTAATTCTTCATTTCTACTTTGGTAAAGACAGCTTTAAACTTGGTACTTTTTTGACACACCTTGTATTCTGAAAAGAATTAATGAATGCAACGTTATTTTTTTCAGAATACAAAGTGTGTCAAAAAGTACAAAAAATCTCGATACTTTTTTGACACACCTTGTCTATCAACTTATGATTTTGATTTTTCGGACTGTTATCCTCATCTTTATTGCGGTATGTAAAAACACAGCCTTTCGGCTGCTGTATCCTCTGACTTTCTTCAGGTGTTCCCTGTCTGTCCGAGCATAGCAATGACCCAACCTGGGAAATCCTTTTGAATAGTTTGACTGTTAATCAAACAAGGCGTCGAAGAATTTTTTAAGGACATTCAAATAATGACGTCATTGTTTTTTGCTTGCCCAATAATCCGAGAAGCGTCTCGATCATTAAAAAAAAAATGATTTCCTATGTTAAATCATTGCTATGCTAAGACTGACTAGGTACACCTGAAGAAGGCTGGAAGGTACAACGGCCGAAACAACGTTTTTATATATTACGATAAAGATGAGGCCAACAATCCGAAAAATCAAAATAATATACATGAAGCCACATCTTAAAAACTTATTTGAAGATGAAATATTACTTTCTTTCATTTTTATAGGCCAATGGGGACCAGTTGTTCGGGCAGAAGCGGTTTCTTTTGTGACAAACGTGAAGAAACAAGGGTCAGTATATTTATATTTTCTATTCACAACAATTAAAATATAAGAATCATGTTGCTATTATTTCTTAAAATTCTTCAATTAAAAGTTGATATTAAAGAATAATATATATATATATATATATATATATATATATATATATATAATCCAAAAGTCCAGAGAAGAAATCTTCCTTACAACACAAGAGTTTTATTTTAAAAACCTGTCGCAGTTTGAGAGCTCAATGTGTGCTCTTAATGTTAGATTTCATAGAGCAAATATATAAGTAAAGAAATAACAAAAGACTTAGAGATTTAGCATTATAGTCTATTTCAGGGAGCTTTGTCTAAGCTCCCTGAAATAGACTATAATGCTAAATCTCTAAGTCTTTTGTTATTTCTTTACTTTATATATATATATATATATATATATATTATATATTAATATATATATATATTGGTTTGGTGGTTGGTTTTGAAGGTTAGCACAATGCAAGTGTAAAGAAAAATGAGGTAACTATGATGTTGTTTGTTAACCTTGATTTATTCTTAATATTTCGAGATAAAGATCTCTTCGTCAGAAGATTTCTGAAGGTCTGGAGGTGTTAGCTCGCTGTTAGGTTCTGTCCATTCTGTTTAATTCTTCCTTGAAATTCTCTGTGTGTGTGTGTATGTGTAAGTCTCTGTGTGTGTGTGTGTGTGTGGTGTGTGTGTGTGTGTGTCCCCAACAATGTCTTAGTATCATTCCAGGTTTGGTCCAGTCCTCTTTCTTTCTCTTCTTTCCCTTCTCTTCCTTTTCTCTTCTTCTTTTTTTTTAATTATTATTAGTAATTTGTTTCTCTCACTCTTTGTGTGTGTGTGTG
Organism: Doryteuthis pealeii; assembly: GCA_023376005.1. Lineage (NCBI taxonomy): Eukaryota > Metazoa > Mollusca > Cephalopoda > Myopsida > Loliginidae > Doryteuthis > Doryteuthis pealeii. The sequence continues at coordinate 92,130,801 of CM042145.1, forward strand.
TTGTGTTGTGTATGTGTGTGTGTGTGTTCTGCAGGAGTAGTTGTTTTTCTTTACTTTACACTTGCATTGTGATAGCCTTCAAAACCAACCACCAAACCAATATGAACACAATGCTTCAAGCAAATTATAAAACTCTTTTTCAATGTCAATTTCTTAAGCGGAGATTAACAGATTCGAATTCAGAACTTTCCTTCTCCTAGACTGGTTGCCTAAACGAGGTTAAAGTGTCCACTCTGCTCTACTATTTACTCATAGCTGAAGGGAGAATAATTGAATTCATACATTTTCCAATGGTATTGTTGGGTTCAAGGTTATAATAAGTTGAACAAAACAACTCCGACACGAGTGTTAAACATAACATAATGGACTTTAATAAAATTGGACAGCACCTGAGATAACATTTACAACATGAAATACACATACAAGGAAAGGAATGATATACAATAAAAAATGTATACATTGGGTCACTACATGAACATACAAAATAGAGATAGGACTGGAGAGTCCATAATTTCAAGTAAACTTACTAGCGTCCCCAGTTATTGGTTAAATGCTACTACTACTATTCTATATGGATGGCTTTGACATTAAATGATAATTTGAATTCAGACCTCCACGTAATAAATTGAGCTTGTGTCACATTCTACTCGCGCGGAGGAGTTCGTAAATATGTATGCCTGTGTGCAAACAAATGATTATTATTGAATAACATTGTTTTCTTGAACCATATTACCTTAAGGCACCCGTTTTTGATCTCAATTAAGAAAGGACGTTTTTCATTTATATCGTCAATATCCGGTTGTTTGTTAGGGGTTAGGGTTAGGGGTTAGTTTTATAATTTTTTTTTAAATCTAAAAATTGTATGTTAAAACAACCGGAAATTGACAGTGTAAGGGGTGTCTAAAAAGTCATATATTCCGTTTTCTTTAACATACTGAAAACTTATTGATATATAGATTTATTATTCCATTTTTTGTTGTTTTTATTAGGAAGAGAAGGAAAAACGTCTGCGAAAAAAGTATGGGAACATCCCATTACAAGAAGTTATCATCTACAAGACAATGCCGACTCTCGGATTGGCGTTTGAAGGAGGGGCTACATCTCGACAAACGCTCCCAAGAGTCGTCAGTATCCAGGTATGGTTTACTTGAACAAAAAATGAGATGTCTGGAACTATCTTAACCATAGGAGCGGTGTTCAGTAAATTCTTATACCTTAAAAAAATAAGACCATTAACACGTTTGCCGCGATGTGTTCTATATGTTACATTATTAGGGGCCTTGGATAATTAAGGTTCGAAAAAGCATCAGTTTTAGTAAAAAATAAGTTTAATTTATTTGAAATGCGTTTAATTTAGAATGTTTGTTGAAATTCGATCAGATAATGGCTGGGGTTGAATATTTTCGGGAGAATTATAAACACTGTCAGAGGAATGTCGGATTGTTTTGGCTAAAAATTCCAGTGTGGCAATTTGAAAATATACAAGGGAATTGAAATATGAGGTAAGAAAATAATCAGCTGATTATCGGTACGTAAGACAATAGTCGGCTGATTATTTGTTTTTTTTTTTATAAAAGATGGGGTGAATAGTGGAGAACTAGATGAGAACTAGAGGAGAGTGCACTCGAGACCACAAAGGGTATATAAAGACAGACGCCACAACGCAACCTAGAATTAGCCTATCAAAAATAGAACGGCCTTTCTGTCTGTCTGTCATCCTCTCCAAGCCGCCTAATGACAAGCTTAGCGTATCTAATTTAAGTGACTCTGTTATTCTAACCTTCTTTCTATCTCTCTCTGCGTTAACGACTGCTAGAATTTATCACAGCAAGAAAAACAACATTTGTTGAAAGAACGTGCAGGCTTGTTTTTAATCGAGACAGGGGTTACCACGGAAGGAGTTGAAGGGACGTTTCACGCAGAAAGAAACGAGCCCACACATTAATAGACAAAAGACCCATTACGTAACACATATATGGTACACGAAGAACTGTCCAAAAACGCAATGAGTGCCATATAAAGTACACACCTATAAAATTGTATATATATTCTTAAAATGGACATAGATCAGTTTTGACTATCAACTTTCAAAATACAAAACATTAATACTGTTAAGGAGCGTTCAAAGTAAACAACAATATAGCAGAAAATCTTTATTTGTAACTGCAAAGGACAAAATATTTTTTTTAAACTCACATCTGTATAAGTAGAGTGATCTGTCCCTGTGCCTAGGCTGAACAGGGTTATCTGCCCTTGATCAGATATACTATAAATAGAGCCATTGGCATTTCTACTCTTGACATCTGAACACCACAGACCACGTCTTTCGTACTTTATCTGGCGCTGCTAGGAGGTTCTTGACTTCGGACATCAAAAAGTTGATAAAAACGGACATGGCTACACCACAAATAGACCAACAATATTTGGAGCTTATGCGGCAACTTGTGTGACTACAACAAGAAAACATCGTTTTCAGGAAAGAAAATGGACAGCTAAACGCGTCCCATGTTAAGAAACCGGAGAGACCCTCGACTGGATTAAAATTTACGTTCCACATTTTTCCATGCAGGGAGCTTCGGGCCCTCCCACAAATTCTGTGCCCAAGCAGTAACGACTCTCCGATGATGCCATGGACACCGTTGAGCCAACATTTATATCGCAGGATACGACCGCCAAAGGCCTTGTTCCTACGGATGCGCAGACGATTACGATTACTCGGGCGCATACAAATCAAGATGACCAGATCGGTTTACTGGGGGGCATGTATAAGTAGAGTAATCTGTCCCTGTGTCTAGGCTGAACAGAGTGATCAGCCCTTGATTAGCTATACTATAAATTAAGCCATTGGCTATTCTACTCTTGACGTCTGAACAACACAAACCACGTATTTCGTACTTTATAACATCATGGCATTTCAATAGATCCTAGTTTGATGCCTTCAAATTATATACAAAAATCATCAAAGTATTTTATTGAAAGTGTTATTTTCTTTGTTCTCTCGCCACAAGAATTCAATATTAAACTAGCATGTGTTTAAATGAATTAACCCTAGTTTTTTTCTTTACTGTTTTTTTTTTTTTTGTTTTTTTCGGTAGTTTTTTTTCTTTCCTTTCCTTTTTCATTTTTTTTTTTTTTTTTTTTTTTGTAGTTTTCTTTTCTTTTTTTTTTCTGTAGTTTTATCTTCTTTTTCTTCTGCACTGTTTTTTTCCCGCTAGTTTTTTCTTTTCCTTTCTTTTTTTTTTTTTCTTTTTTTCTGTGCTGATTTTTTTTTTTTTGTTCTGTATTGCTTTTTTTCTTTACTATTTCTTCTCCTTTTTTTTTTTCTTATTTTTTTTTTTTTACTGACTTTTTCTTTTCTTTTCTGTAGTTTTTTCTTCTTTCTTCTGTTCTGTTTTTTTTTTTTTCTTTTCTGTTTTTCGGTATTTTTTTCTTTTTTCGGTATTTTTTTTTCTTTTTTGTCCGTAGTTACTTTTTTATCTAGTTTTTTCCCCCTCTTTTTTCTGTACTGTATTTTTTTTCTGTACTGTTTTTATTATCATTATTATTATTATTATTATTATCACTTTTCACAGAGTAATGGGTCGACGTTCCACTCGCACACGGCTTTGCAGGTGGGTAGTATACTTCTGGAGGTGAACAATCTGACTTTAGTTGGATTACAGCACAGTGAAGTGGCCGCGTCTATTGGCAATGCATTTCTGGACGAGACCAATGACCATATGATATTTCTCATCACGGAACCCGGTTGGGAGGTTAAAATGCCCAGTAAATGATCGACAGAGCTAAATCATCCCAAATTGAAGAAGAGAGACAATGGTGTACAAACCAAGACTCCCACCACCTCAGTGGTTGGGATATTTTTACCTGAATTATTCTTATACCTCCTGCCATCTTACAGAGAAATTGTTCTGGGCAGACAGAGGGAGGATCTGTGATCTTCTCGATTTGCAGAGCACAAAATGGAGGAAAAATTGATTGTATATACGCAGTAGGGTAGGTCGATTTTGGAACTGTAACGTCTCCAATGTGACAAAAGTTGCAAATTAACATAAAGAATTACAACACAAAATATTTTTCTTCAAGACTTTGCCTTCGTTTGAGGAAATAGATTTCAATCTTTTAAAATGTTAATACTGTTACAGTTTCATTGTTAAGTATAAAACTTTTTAAAAAAAAATTTTAAAAAAATATATCAAAAGGTGTCGGTGGTGATGGGGGTGCATATTTTCAATTTGGATTCTAATTATATTTTATTTGCTTCATTTAAAATGACAACTTTCTCCGTTTTAAATATTGGAATTGCTAAATTTTCTAACCGTTGAGACAACATTTATGTCTAGGCTAAATGTTGCAAAAACGAAGATTTTTGGTGCATTTTAGTAGACGAACCTTGATGCTATTTCCTCAAACAATGTTGCAAGTAAATCTATTTTTTGGTATCGGTATCTATTATACCAACACACAACTTTCGTTGGTTGAGAGAATTTGAAATTTTAAAAAGTGAAAAATCAACCTACCCTAATACGCAGCCATGACTAAAGTGGCTTTTAACAAGGTTTCCACAATTCGCTGACTTTTTTTTTTCTTTTTTTTTTTTGCTATGATGTTCAATTTTTAAAACAGCTATTTATTGTTGCTATCTACCATGATTCGACCAAAATTCCTGCCGTCGATGGGGCTTAGAATACGCTGACTGTATCCCCTGCAGAAGGGTAAGACCTCCGCCCCACCCCCACCCCACAAAAAACGGGTGTCCTGGGTATTACACTAAACTGCATTTGATGGTGAGGTTCTAGTTCGGGAGATCTCGGGGAGTGTGAAGTATGTCTTCATTGCCATTACTCCTAGATCCACTCTGACCCGGAGTGGTAGTACCTGTTAGGGTCCCATCTATGGGTCAAATAGATGTTTGAAAATTATTTGTATACGATAGGAATACTTGATACCATATAACTGTAAATAATTCGTATTAATAATTTTTAAAGCTATAATTGTTTACTAACGATTATTATCATTAGTTACTTGAAATCATATTACTATGTGCTAACAAATTATTATTATTAGATAGAAATGATACTTGAAACCATATAATTATGTACACACAAACGATTATTATTAGATAGAAATGATTACTTGAAACCATATAATTATGTACACACAAACGATTATTATTAGATAGAAATGATTACTTGAAACCATATAATTATGTACACACAAACGATTATTATTAGATAGAAATGATTACTTGAAACCATATAATTATGTACACACAAATGATTATTATTAGATAGAAATAATTACTTGAAACCATATAATTATGTACACACAAACGATTATTATTAGATAGAAATAGTTACTTGAAACCATATAACTGTGTGTAAACAAATGATTATTATTATATAGAAATAATTACTTGAAACCATATAACTGTGTGTAAACAAATGATTATTATTATATAGAAATAATTACTTGAAACCATATAACTGTGTGTAAACAAATGATTATTATTATATAGAAATAATTACTTGAAACCATATAATTATTAGTATTAGATGGGTGTCATATAGGAATAAAGTATCACTGCCAACACTCGAGTTGGAATACTCGTCGAAAGAAAATGAAAATGGCCAAACTCGATTTGAAATAAATAGAGGTGCCATGCTGCTTGGATGAAAGGACAATCATAGATTGGCCTGGTGCACACTGGTGTTTCAAGCGATTCCATATTTTTATCTGAAGAACATGTATTACTGATAAGTAATAATCTCTCGTTTATCTTTACTTCTGTTCCTTAATGTATCTAATTTAATTTGTAATTAAATGTATATTATATAGTTAAGTTATTTTAAGGGCCAGTTTAGCTCAGTCGGTAGAATGTTCAGCTAGAAACCACAAGGTTCCTAGTTTAATACCGGCCCTCGCCA
>CM042145.1:92141724-92291249 GCA_023376005.1 Doryteuthis pealeii
TGGATGAGATATTACTACCTAGGTATGTGAATTTTTCTACTGGTTTAAGAGGCCTACCGTCTAGAGTGGAGATGTCTCCTTGCTTTTTGAAGCTCATGAACTCAGTTTTATCTGAGTTCACATAGAGGCCGACATTCTTTGCTGCCTCCTCCAGGCTGTGTAGTAGTGCCTCAGCCTGTGTCGGTGTATCTGCAAGAAGTGCGAGGTCGTCAGCATAGTCTACATCTGTGACAGTTTGTGCGGGGTATCGCCTGCTTCTTGCCTTTTTTAGTGTGAAACCTTTTTCTTTTATGGTATGTAATGAAGTTCGGAGTACATAGTCTAGGCATATTATGAATATATATGGAGCTAAAGTATCTCCCTGCAGGACTCCAGCGGCAATGTCAAAGAAATCTGTGTCGCCATCAGGTGAGCGTATGCACTATTATATTAAAATCTTACAATTATTTCATCATTATTTCTTCCCTACTAATATAGGATTAATTTATAAACACACAAACAGTTCTTCACTTACCTTTGTAAAATACACCCCATCATGGTGTAATGGTTAACAAGCTTGTATTGCAAATCCATTACTATTGAACAGTGAGTTCAATCCTCACTGAATGCTCCATATAGTGACCTTGTGTCACATCCTATTCAATGGCGAATAGGTTGGGTAAATACCTACTTACTGACATATTACAAATATCCACTGTTGATGTTATGGGACAACATAGAATAGGAAGCATTGTACTTGGTAAGGCAACCAGTCTAGGAGAAGGAAAACTCTGAATTCAAAACAGCATCACTCCACTTAAAATTAACCTTGTATCATATCCTGCTCATTGGGTAAATACATACGTCTACAAAATGTTGCCAATGCAATGGAAAGGAGTGTAATACAAGTAAATAATGCAGAATGCTAAGTAAAAAAAAAAAAAAAGGTAAAGTCATGGGAGTGGCCTAAAGTCGGTATCAGCCAAACCGTGAGGGAGTCTATCCCCTTTTCATTAACACTAGACCAAGGAGATTGTTTTTTAGTGCCTGAGGCGGAGCACCACACCTACCATCAGCTCTTCACTTTACCGCACAGATATTTATGATACTCATACGCTGAGTTGACGAGGGTCAGTATCAAACCAGGAACCTTGACGTTCCCAGCCGGACACTCTACCGACTGAGCTAACACCGGCCCAGCAGAATGCTAAAGCTTACTAAATACATTGTATCTGGAAATACTTGAAAGTGCCTATTAAATTTCTTTTATACTTAAAATGATAAAAGGTCTTATTTACGGCATAGAGGGGAGGATCAAAGTGTAGTATCTGTTCCAGATTCTATGCTTTGAAACTTACCTTCTATACCCGGCCTCGGATGGGGGTCCAGTGTGTTTCGGCCTCTGGACAGGTAAAGTACAATTAATAGCGTTGATCCACGGGCCATCCTCCCAGATCGACGCAATTTTTATGCGCCCACGTAAAAACGAGACACTGTGTCCAGCCTTCATAAGTGGTATGAGCAGGCAAATACCCTTATTTATGGCATCTAAATTGTTTTCTTTGTATAGCGCTTTCATCTTGTTGGTCGAATCAGAGTTGTCTCCCCTAAATAGATTTGATTCTGACAAATTGCTTTTTTAAAAAAATGTTTTTTTTTATATTCTTATCTTAAAAGATGTAATTAGGTTTCTTTCAGCTATGACTATAGTCAATCCTCTACACTTTTAAAGGTCTTGTTTTTTGTTCCACAGGATGTCTAGCCACCCTCTTCACTAGACAAAAATCTGTAGGGTTACTGGTTTAGCCACCAAAGATTTGACTATGAAACAGGTAGTACTGAGTTACATAATACCAGAGCAGAAAAAACTCTTTATTCAATGGCCATTTAGCACATTATTTCTAAAATCCAACCCCTCCTCATTGCCACAGGAGGGGTGTAAACATGGTAGTGTCAGAACAATGCCGTCAGTAACTTAAGTTCCTGGTAGAGCTAAAGGCGGATAGGTCTGGTACCCAGTGGTATTAGAGCCACAACCCAGCCAAAGGGGCTCTGGTGAAAATTCCAAGGGGCATCTGCAACTGAAACCAACAGTTAATTTTGGTCCTCTTGTCCTTGTATCTGGTGGATAATCTGCTGCAAACCAGTGTCTGCATGCAGGGTTTTGGAGATCACTTGCATACTTCCCATTCCCATGATACTCCACCTTTCAATAGGCAGAGTCGGCTCAACCCACCCCAAGTGAATGCTGCCATAAGACAAAACAAAACAAGAATATAGTCTCCGTAATTTTTAACTTCAAGTGACTAAATTCCTACCATAAAATTGTACTTGCGCATTATCTGAAATGAACTTAATTGTTACTAAAAACACATTTTATGATATTTTTGTGTTAACTCTTAACATCCTGTTGAGAATTTTCTAAGTCCAGAGTCCCATTCCTATAAGGATCTGTCAAAAATGTCTAAAAATGGCCTTTTCATTTAAAGTTACCTGTTATTTCCTTTAAAATGAAGACTTCTAAATATGTTTAATATTATATTTAAACAAAGTCTATCATTTGGGGCAGATTAGGGAAACGAATGTGACTTCTGGCCGGGTGGAATGAGGTGGTATAGGATGTTAAGAGTTAAAAACATGCACTTATAGTGATTTGACCAAATTGTTATTTTTAGCGTATAATTACGGGGAATTGAAAATGGCTGCCATTCAACTTCAGCATGAGAGTGAAGGAAACAAGGGACACCACTCTCATTGCTTTTTTTTTTTTTCCTGTATGTAGTGCAATTTTTTTTTTTTTTTTTTTTTTTTGTTATTGGTTTCTTTGATATAATTTGTTCTTATAGCATTATTTTGTGCAGCAATTCGCCAAAAAAATCTTAAAAGAAAAAGAGACTTAGAAATTAATAAGAAACAAAAAAAATTACACTACATACAGAAAATACCTAACTAATAGCTAAAATTCATTTAAAATAAATTAAATTTCAGATTCTAAAAACAAATATTTATTTATTAATAAAAAATAAAATTGTGTTTTTAGTAACAATTAATTTCATCTCAAATAATGCGCAAGTACAATTTTATGGTAGGAATTTAGTCACTTAAAGTTCAAAATTACCCAATCCTCTTCAAAAGTAGTATGAAATGCGTATGGTCAAATTTTGAAAACTTTAATTTTAGGCAAAAAAAAAACTGTTGACATGGATTTTTAGGAATATCTCCGTCCATATCAGTCATCAATCCAGGTAAGTCCTCCACACAGCATCTAGTATCCACACAGAACTGATCAATGTTTTTGCTGGTTGGCCTACACTGCTATGTCCAACAATGGTACTATTTAAGCCATAGCTGGGTCAATTAGGTCAAAAATAGAATTAAATTTTAAAAATTACAAATAATTTTGTTCTGATATACAAGAATATCATCATCATCATCAAGTTGAGCTGAACAAGGCTATCATCATCATCAAGTCAAGCTGATAGCACAAATTCCTATGACTCCTCTCGCCAAACATCTCTATCGGCCATCATTCCTGGTAAGACCCCCATACAGTATCTAGTATCTGCACAGAGTTGATCAATGTAAGTTTTTGCTGGTCGGCCTACACTGTTGTTTCCATGTGTATGTGTCCACAGGAGAATGTCAATTATGAGCTTGTCCTTGTTCAGACATCACTTTTCCATTCTAATGTCTTGATTGTTTGTTTGTTTTGTTTTGTTTTACGGCATATCAACCTCGGTGGGTCATTTAATGCCGACAAAGTTTTGAAAGATTTGTAGCGATAGTTTGGAACTCATTTTTTTTTTAAACAAATTTTCTATTTAACATAGATGGGACCCTAACATATACTACCACTCCAGGTCAGGTGATGACCTAATGTCTTGATGAAGGTTTGATAAAAACTGAAACATTTTAACCTCGACTTCATCATCTAGAATAAATTCATCTTTTTTTAAAATACTTTGCGTTTCTATTTTCTACATATACAAGTATGCAAAAATTGGAAATAAAAAATGTTCAGGGTGCGCATGCACTGTCGTATATTCTGTCTAGTTCATGAAGTGGACAACCTACCTTGGAAAATACTATCTCATGTATGGGTAATTCCATGTCAAATCACAAAAAAAAAAGTTAAATTGTTACCCACCCCCTTCAATTTTTCTGAAATTTTTTTCCAGGTGTAGACTATGTTAACATTAGACAATCCCCAAAATTTGAGCTTCCAATTTCAAAAATTGGTAGAGTTATGTCGATTTTTAGCTCTCCAAATTTGGTGGGGTTGGCAAAAAATGGCGACTTTTTGTAATTTATTTTTATCTGTAAAATGAGTTCTAGAGCTTCCCTAATACTAAAAATTGGTTTATAAAACTATTTTCGCACAAGGAATCCAAAAATCCTATTAAAAAATCTTAAAGTCAATCAATTTTAAGTTATTGATGATTTCTGATTTTTTCATAGTAAGATCAATATCCCAATGTGGCACTGTATTTATGACAAACATTTTTTTCTATTATTATTTCACATATATTGAATATTATTTATACCAAAAAGATAGTTTGATTTTTTGACATGGAATTACCCGTATGTCTATTTGAGACAGCAGCTTCAGGAAATATACAGGTATATACAATGTGCAGAATATATCCTGAAATTAAATCAAACAAGTACATTTTTAATCACTTTTTTTAAAAATTAAAAAAAGACAAAAACTGAAACAGTTGAAATTTTAATTCATTAATGCATGTAACATTTTGTTGCACATCATTCATTCATTCAGTCAATATTAAATCATTCATCCCATTAACCGGATTATCTCCCTTGAATTATATAATGCAGATAATCCCAAGTGTGTTTGTCGATAAAATGTCAACATCCATTGAATACTTTTTTTAATTAGTTTCAATTTTTAGAAATTCAGATGCTATGAGATGATGTTAAATGTACCAGCTTCTTCAATAACAGAGTTTTTCCAATTATTTTCAGCAATGTCAAATTCTGAGATTTAGAAAAGATACTCGACAGCAGAAAAATATATTGTCATGTGTAAAAATTTGAATTTTCTTTCTTTTTTGTTTTTGTTTGTTTTATACATATTGACTTAAAAAAAAATTGGACTGTCTTTCTTATTAATTTCTTATTTAAGAATCTCTAAATTGTTATTTAATGAGGAAAATAAACAAGCATTTTTTACTTTTTTTTAAACAATGATGCTATCTATCATTAATTTTGAATGTGTTCAAAAACTAAATTAATTCTTAGTCTCAGTGGCTTTTTTATTTACATTATAAACATTATTTACCAAACCCATTTTTCAAGAACAAAATTTGTCTTCAGTAAATAAGATATTACTTTAATAGTAAATAAGATATTACTTTAATAGTAAATTTTCACCATTTTCATTAATAGTAAATAAGATATTACTTTAATAGTAAATTTTCACCATTTTCATTAATAGTAAATAAGATATTACTTTAATAGTAAATGTTTCTATAATTATTACATTCAGCAATTATATACAGAATTAATTTTGCAAAACTGCATCACAATAATATATTGATAAAATGGTTTGGTTGAAAAAATGAGTTTTATATATTGATAAAAAGAGGTTTAGTGTCCAGTTTGTTTTTTTTTTTTAATTTTGAAGAATGTTACAGATGTGTTTTGTCAATTTTCAAAGATTTTCATTTTTTTTTTTTATTTTAATAAAAAGGGACCCAAAATTTTAAACAAATATTTATTTATAATTTAGTTCTCTGTATGCATTGAAAATAATTGCACAAATTACTAAATGAAGAAATCAAAAAAGACAATTGGATCTTTTAACTCAATACGTACTTGCAATTAGTTACTTCTAATCACATGTGAGAATGAAATAAATATATATATATATATATATATGTAAATCATCAGGTTAGTTGGTGTTATGATGATTCTAAGGTGGGCCCTTTTTAACAACGGAATGTCAAAGTTGTTCTGGTCCAAATTGAGAGCTGACGAAACTCATAGGTATATACAAATAATTATGGGTAGAAATAGATCTATTACCACTAAAATTACTGATTTTTAAGCCTTTTTCTTTACCAAATTTTTGCGCTATTATTAGTGGAGTGCTCAATATCAATGATAGAGCAATTATATATATATATATATATATAGGAATGAATATATATCAAAGGTGTGTATGTGTATTTATTGCATGGAAGTAATTCTGTGATCCTGGGTTTCATACTTTTTTGGTATTCATCAGAGAGAGTCATTATCTATCTGATGAATACCAAAAAGGTATAAAACCCAACATCACAGAATTACTTCCAAACAATATATTATATATATATATATATATATACATACATACATACATACATACACTCATATATATTTATTCTTATATATATGTCATTTCATATCAATTTAAAAGTTAATATGAAAGTGAACATTTAATAAACTGCTTAAATCAAATATGAAAATTATTTTACAAGTACTTTAAACATTTTCCCTATCTCATTAAGATATCTACAATGTTGTTTATTCAGTTTCCTTTTACTAATTCAGTCATCAGTATTCTTTGTGTTAATTACTATATTTTAAGTTTATTATATTCTGTACTTAATAACATATTTTTTCCATCCTTCCAATAATTTATTGCTAATGTACAAAACTAAACAAGAATTGAACAATTATATCTGACCGAAATGACTAGATATATATAAGGAAAAAATAAAGAAAATTTTGGTTGAAAGCCTTATAGACTATTTCAGGGAAAATGGGAACCGAAAGATAATTTCTCTAGGTTGCCTGAAATAGTCTATAATGCTTCCAACCTAAATCTTCTTTGTTATTTTTTACTAATATAATTTTGTTCCATGACACTGACAATAAGAGCACACATTGAGCTCTGCAAATTATGACAATTGAAAAACTACATTGTAAGGATGATTTCTTCACTCGCTCTTTGGAGTATATATAATTATTATGTTTCAGGTTTCTATGAGTTATGTAGGAGGAGTGCTCAATATCAGAGATAGAGCATATGTAGATCTGAACAGTGTGGATATAAAAATCCACACTACATGGTAACTGTCAGTTTTATGCCTTCCATGATCTTCAGACCAACAAGTTACAAGAAAGTATGAAACTGGTACTCACCATGCAATGTGGATTTCTGTCTTATACTGTTATATATGTATAAATCATGCTAATCTCAAAAAATAAACCAACAAATCAGCAGGAACCTTGTCTTCCTATTTAGAGGATGTACACATGGCATGGGCTACATTCAATAGTTGAATGTGTTTAAGTCTGCTATATCTTGCTGAATTGCTGTATTTCAAGTCACATGACCATTAAAGTATTTATTTAAGAAAAGAATGATTTTCTCTTCTCTCTCTCTATTTTTTTTTTTTTTTTTTTTTTTTTTTACTTATATTCATTTGCAGACAATTAAAAAAAAATTTTTTTTTTTTAAATTAGAAAAAAAAAAAAAAAAAAAAAAAAAATAAAGATTCCTAGTTGTTGAAAAAATATATATCTCAAAAAAGATTTTTTTTTTTTTTTTAATAAATTACTTCTTCATCATGTCCGCACCTGAAACTTCCCAGCTTTTGTGACATATTTAACACCTTTGAAGGGTTTATATTTCTGAAAGATAAGAAAGGAAAGAGAAAAAAAAAAACAATGTAAAACATAAAAATGAAATTTAAACCTCAAAAACTACAATAAGAAAAAAAAATCAACAATTTTACAAACCTGTTAATGCTTCAAAAGAAATAAAAAATTTAAAAATAAGAAGAAAAAAAAGACATAAAAAATATTGAAATTATTGAATCCTGCTAATTTAAAAATATTTCTCTTTATCAGTCAGCCGAAATATAGGTTTGTAACAGAAAACATTAACATATTTTTAATGATTAAATATATATTTTTTCCTGACTTCCCACCAGGCCTGATTGATACAAGGGCTTTTTAATATGAAGTCATGCATAAACCGAAGCTCAATGCAGTGGCCTGTGCAAAAATGTGTGATCTCTTTGGCATTCCTCTTTTGGGATGCCTCAGGCACTGGATAATAAATCCAACCCTCTTCCTTTAGACAACGGTGATGCCTGGGATCACATGTTTCATTTTACCATTACTTACTGGGTAAGCACGTTCCTCTAGTATCATATATAGTATATACAGATGCCTATAGAAATAGCATAAAAACTCACATGAAAAATAACAGTACAACGTTATAGTTGTGGTCCTATTTTTGATCTTGTGGGGGCGGAGTGAGGAAAAAAGAAAAATGAAGTGTCAAAAGAAAGAAAAAAAGTAATTGAACAACATGTCCAAGTTTTTATTAATTTTTAGAAAAGAAGTGTGGATGGCATGAGACCACCTCTGTGGTTAGTAACAGTAAAAAGGGTGGGGAAAATTTACAAAAATCAATGACATCAAAAATGGGACCACAACTATACCATTGTACAAAAATAGCAACAAAAAAAAAACATTTTGACAAATATGCATATATCTACGAATCCACTTAAATGAAAACTGATAGTGTACTAATTTTAGACAAAGAATAGTCTGCTCCAGATTAGTGTATCATTATATATATATATATATATATATAAACATTATCTATTTTAGTAAGTATATGATTTTCTAACCTGAAATAAAAAAGATTCCATTATAAAATATTTACATAAGAAAATGACTGTACCTTAGTAAAAAAAAAAAAGAAAAAAAAAAAAACTTATTGATATACAGACAATAGATACAAAAAATAGCTGTATCTTCATTCAGAGACATGTGGAATACATAAGCATTGAACATGTATTTGAAAAATAATTACACAGTGTTAAACAAAGATCTAATAGAAAATAGATACATATTCAAGATGTAGATAAAGGATGTGGTTATCACATTTATATACAATAAATAAAAAAAATTCATGAAATACAAAATGTATGCAATATAAAAGATCAGTTTCTTAATGGAAGCATAACTAATAAAAATGATTATCTGAGCAATTCTTTTTCCATTGCTTAACGAATGTTCATTGCAGTTGGGATGAAGTTGAAAATTATGATGTAATGAAAAGAATTGTTGATTGAAGACGTTATGTGACAAGATTAAACGGTCCATGTAAAGGGAGATAACTCTAAAATCTAAACAAAGTTATTGGTACGATTCAAATTTTGGTTCATACCAAAGCCTCACTTTCCATAGAAGGGTGGTTAGAAAATTAATCTTACAGACCATGATTGGTCTAGTGAGTTTAGTTCTCATTGGATTGGCCTTGTGCCAGACCAAGCTTTTTAAATTACAATATAGTCCATGTTAAATGCATCTTAAGGGTAACCGAAAGCCAAACTTTTTTTTTTTTAGTTCTTATTCTTCTGATGAGGAACAAGTAAAGTTTTGATAAACAAGCAAGACTTTTTACATCAATTTTTTCTGAAAAACCCTGTGTGCATATATATATGTGTGTGTGTGTGTGTGTGTATGGGACAGCATCAGTGAGAGAAAATCCCAGGTTTCACCGAAAGGATCTTCAGGATAATTTATTATCTCAGCTCGATTTTTTTCTTTTTCCAACAGTCAAAATTGCAACTCTTTCAGTTCTTATTTTTATCTCCCCCACCACCACCACCACCAAAAAAAAAAAAAAAAAAAAAAAACAACTAAATATATATATAGAATTCTAAATACAAATTTGTTGTATTTAACAAATATTAATAACAATTGCTTGATAACATTT
The DNA here is from genome assembly GCA_023376005.1 of Doryteuthis pealeii. Taxonomy (NCBI): domain Eukaryota; kingdom Metazoa; phylum Mollusca; class Cephalopoda; order Myopsida; family Loliginidae; genus Doryteuthis; species Doryteuthis pealeii. Next base: position 92,151,446 of record CM042145.1, read on the forward strand.
TCAACATTTTTTTTTTTTTTTTTTTTTTTTTAACAAAAGAGGAAACAAATGTTTCAATTCAAAAATTCAAAATTCAAATTCTATGTTAAAATTAAACAACAGTATTCAATAATCTAAAAAAAGAAAATATTTTTAGGCTGAACACTCAATACTCAGTACAAATTCTCTTCCTTAAGAAAGAGGAATCTAGTTTTAGATTTAATTTGAATTTCTGATTAATTATATGTTGTTGTTTTGTTTTTGGGTTTTTGTTTTTTTTTGTTTTGGTTTGTGGAAAAGTTGGATTGGCCTATTATCAGTATCAGCCAGACAGTCTATCCCCTTTTTCACTATCGCTAGACCAGTGAGATTGTTTTTGTGGTGAGATGCCATCGGTTCCACAGTTTAATACACAGATCAAAGCTATGCTACTCAGGTGCTGAGTTAGCGAGCACCTGTATCAAAACGGGAGCCTAGTGGTCACTAGCTGAGTCAATAGAGCATCCACCTAGGAAGCACAAGGTTCTGGGTTCAATACTGGCCCTTGCCAACTTAGCACATAAGTAACATAACTTGGATCTGTGCAGTAAAGTGGGGAGATGATAGTTGGTGTGGTGCTCCACCTCAGATACAAAAGCAATCTCCCTGGTCTAACACTAATGAAAAAGAGGATAGACTCCCTCACTGTCCAGCTGATACCAATAATAGGCCACTCTGCCTACTTTAGTTTTAGTTACTTTGGTGAAAAAAACCTAAAGTTTTACAATATGAGACCATCCAAATATTTGCTTGTTGAAAAAAAGAAAGAGAAGTACAAAAAGGCCAACAAGAAAGTTTTGAATATATCAAAGGAAGAAGTAAATCTCTGATAAGAATCAATGTTTGCAGAGTGATTTTTTTTAATTTTTTTTTTTTTTTTTTTTTCAAATTAGTGAAATAGATCACTAATTAAGGACTGAGCCTATTCTAGTAGTGACCACCCCAAGCAGAGTTTAACAGGTTTGAATTCAGAGTTTTCCTTCTCCTAGACTGGTTACCTAACCAAGGTTAAAGAGTCCAGTCTGCCCTACTATTTACCCATAGCTGGAAGGAGAGTAGTTGGATTCATACCTTTCTGAAGGGTATTAGCACTATGTGAAATGCAAACAGCTTTGTCAGGATTTGAACTCTGGTCGAAAAGTCCATTTCCTACGACTCTAACCATTAGACCAAAGCACATCCAACTAGATGAACATGATAATCAATAAGTTTATTATGTGTAGCAGATGCGATGGGATGAAATGACAAGTCAGAATCCAATGAAAAAAAATGTAAATAAGAATATATATGAGTGTGGGAGGAAACAAAAAAAACACTTCCTCTCCTCTTTTACCATTGAAAGAGAAGGGAGATAACTTCCCTTAAAAACAAATTGTTGATATCACTTCTCTTATTATAATGGAGATTGTGTGTTTTTCTGTCTGTAATTGTATGAAACATTGCAATTCTCGCTTTCTGCATCCCAGTGGCATTCGACTTGAAAATATTCTGCTTAGCGTTGGACGTGTGAAAAACAATTTCAATTTAAAAATTCATAATCTAAAAGTTGGAAACTTTTCTTTGTGTATCCATTCTAAAAGATAATTGAAATATTTTCTTTGTAAAATTTTTAAAAAGAAATACTAAATTGTGTGTGTTTTGTTATAATCATATATCTTATTATTATAATGGAGATTGTGTGTTTTTCTGTCTGTAACTGAAACTATATTACTACTCAAGTCACAATTCCCTTAGTTAATTACGTCACATTCTCCAGGATTTTATTTCCATTTAAACCTCAATTATCAATAAAATTGTTTTACATTAGTAATACTGTTGACCATATCTACATACGAATAACGTGCAATTGTATTTATATATACAACAAAATAGCGGTTTACAGTGTAAACGGGAAGGCTGATTTGCATATTGATATTAAAAACTTGATTTTAATAACTATGTGCTTAATATTGTTGATTTCTAATTGTTTGGTTTTCTCTTAATGAATATGAGCAAAAATCTTGGGATAAATCTTAAAAGAAATCCATTAACAAGAAGAAATAACTGTAATTTCATTCTTTACTTCCTATTTTAACTAAATAGTTAAATTAGGAAAATTTAGCAATGAAAGACAGGAGTGATGGAAGGGTAAATTTCAGTTGCAAGTAAATTAACTGAATTAAAACAAAATGCTAAACATCAACTTTAGATATTTTATAAAGATTAAGTTTATTATAACTCAAAAGTAACAAAGTCCATATTTCATCTATGCAAATAAAGTGACTTTTTTGACCAATGGGATCCAAGACCATGTCCTTTTTCTTCCCTTTCTTTATAATAAAAACAGAATGGCCCATTTAGTTGAGGTGATGACACTCATTAGATAAGAATTTGGTGGATAATCAACACCAGATAATCAGGATTTATATTTTTGCATTTCATCTTGGACGATTTGGACAGTCTCATTTTTAATCAGAGGTTGTTGCAAGATGGAAGATTTAAGAACAAGCATATTAATTAATAATAATAATAATAATAATAATAAAGAAACCATTGAAACTATTCTTTCTGAGTAATTTTTAAAATATCTTTGCAACCTTTATTCAAATTTCTCTATATCATATTCACTTAAAATTACTAAATGCCATCAAAAAAGTTTTAAATAATTCCTATTAAGAAATGACATTTAATAATATTAAATAAAGAAATTAAGTCTGCCTAAGCACTATAGAACTGAAAATAATATATCAAATATTTCACTTTCTCATACATACATATGTACTCAAAAAGAAATGAAATGGTCAGAATCATACTAGTCCCAAAAATTATTTAACCCATGGAGAAAAGACAATCAGAAAAGATATCCATCATTCCACACAAACAGATTGTTCCCAAGGATAGCTGAAATGTGGAACTTCCAGCAATGACCATAATCAAATCAAGTTCAAGGTCAGTATCTTGTAACATTCTAAGCGAATGGTATTGGGTTGTGAATAGATAAGTATTATCTGCGTTATTCGGACTATCGTCCCCATCTTCATTGTTATTTGTACAACGTTTCGGCCGATATACCCTCCGGCCTTCTTCAGGTATTTCTTCTCGGACTCGGGAACCTTCTTTTCGAACTCGGGAACTTTCTTGTCGTATTCGGGAGCCATCACGGAACTTTGAACATTTGAAGGTTCCCGAGTCCAACAAGAAATACCTGAAGAAGGCCGGAGTGTATATCGGCCAAAATGTTGTACAAATAACAATGAAGATGGGGACAATAGTCCGAATAACGCAGATAATACTAATCTTCAATCCTCATCTCAAACATTCAGAGAAATAGTGAATAGATAAGTTATAAAACATTTTTAAAAATAGCCGGCAGCTGGAAGAAAGACAAGTTGACAAAGTTCAACATCTCATCCAGTGGGCTAGGTGTAATAAGATATGCTTGATCTAGCACCCCAAACTGAAGACTGAAGTTAACCTGGACCAGCTGAAGTCACCAGACTTGATCAGCCATCAAAGTGGTGGCTAGGCTGGCCATATGATGTCGCCTATGCAAGGCAGATGTGGGGGTTGGGTTTTCTGTGAACTCCAATAAAAGATGACAAATTTCTCGATTCACCCTCTCTTTCGGTGACTGAGGTACAAGGAAACAAATGTTTGTGGGTATAGAAAAAATTGTGAATATTTTAACATTGTAAGAAAAATGGTATGGTATGAAGAGATAAGTTATCAAAATTTAAAAAAAAAAAAAAAAAAAAAAAAAAAAAAACAGCACCCAGAAAAACCCAAATTGAACATCTTGTTTAGTGGGCTAGGTGTAATAAGATATGCTTGATCTAGCAACCTGGACTCAAAACAGCAGTTAACTGGGTCATACCAAGGTCACTAGCCATCAATCATTTAAGCAGTGGCTGAGACTGGCTGTATGATGTCACCCAGACAAAGTCAAAGTGGGGTGATCTGTGAACCCCCAATAAAATAGGGATATAATCAGATTTCTTAATTTGCTTCTTTTGGTGGCTAGGGTACAAGGAGACAAGCTTTCATGATTAAAAGATCCAGTTCAAACATAAACAAAGAAACTAACCCATACTTTGGGTCCATTATCAATTGCCACCTATTTCCAGAGACTCAGAGACTGAAGGAGAGAATAAAGCAACTGAGGTCCTAACACTTAAGGTAAGTTGTGTTATGTGTTTCTTCTCCTCCTCCCCCCCATCCTACAATTAAGTTATCACTGACATAGCAGTCAGCAGTGACTATGCTACAACCTCATTGGTTCTTAGATGCCTGAGTCACTTCCCCATACATTCATATTCTTATCTTCCCTCATCCCCACTCTCCAATCATTCTTTTTGTTTCTATTTGTTTACCACATCTCATAATAACCTTTGGTACTAATGCACAATAGCGCGCAAGAGATAATATCATTCGAATCGCGTTTTACTTATAAATAGCATTAGATGTCGCAAACCCCTGAAGTAGCCTAGTAGCATCGCAAAGGTTTCGGTTGTTTCCGCGAAATGTAATGAAATTTATACGTAAAGTAAAATGTCATCGGGGCAGCCTAAAGTCGGCATCAGCCAGACAGCGAGGGAGTCTATCCCCTTTTCACTAGCACTAGACGAAGGAGATTGGTTTTGGAGCACCACACCTACCATCAGCTCCTCACTTTACCGCACAAATCCCTGTGCTACTCATACGCTGAGTTGGCGAGGACCAGTATCAAACCAGGAACTTTGTGGTTCCTAGTCGGACACTCTACCGACTGAGCTAAACCAATCTCTTGTGCACTAACCTTTTACTGAATTATGCCCAATTTGACCTTGCATAGAGTGAATTTTTGTATTAAAAAAAAGAAAGTAAAAGGAAAAGAGAAACAGTAAGAAAACTTAATCTATAAAAGAGAACTCCATTGTTTAATAGTTCATGAGTATATAATATGCTATTCAAATTCAAGCAGACAGGCAATTATTGATCATGTAACACATGCTGTACATTTAAATAATTAATATACTAACAGAAGTCAAAAGTTTTGCAATATTTTGGTATGTGCTAGTTTGCAGCTGTACCTAGAAATTGTCACATCCTGCCCATAGTGGAGAGGTTGTATAATTATGAGGGTCAGCTGAAAAGTTCATAGGCTGACCAGATACCCTCATGGAATGTGACCAAATGAGGTTTATTTTTTAACATAGTTGCCCTTTCAGACAACACACTTCTTCCATCAGTGTTGCAGTGCTTGGATCCCATGAGTCAAAAAATTCATCAACAGCAGATAAGATGTCATGTTCAAAGATTGTGTGTGTGTGTGTGTGTGTGTTATATGAGGGTCAACTGAACAGTTCATAGGCTGGCCAGATACTCTCATAGAATGTGACCAAATGAGGTTTATTTTTCAACATAGTCTCTTTGCGGTTCATTTTTAATATTTCATGACTATATTATATGCTAGAGTAGTTCAAGCCATGACAAGTACCCATTGTCATTGTTAATATCATGGTAGTTGATGCACTGAAATGTTGGGCATTGCTTCACTCTATGTATGATTTGAAAGCCACACAGATTAAAGTGCAATGTAGTCTAAATTGGGAACTTATGCTTTATGAGTTCAAATTGGGCTATAACACAAGCAATCAAAAACATTTGTTCTGCAAAAAATGAAGGCAGTTGATGTTGATCACAATACAGTAACCAGATGGTTCAAGAAATTTTGTACAGGAAGCAAAAACCTTGATAATCAGGCCATGTATTGTAGGCCCTAAAACCATGGATTCAGAGGCTGTGCTCCAAGCGATAGAGGCCAACACTGAGAGTACCAGGCTAGCTCGGCATCTTACAATCTACTGTGGTAATATCATGGTAGTTGGTCCATGACCTGTTGTGCACTGCTTCACTCTGTGTCTGATCTGAAAGCCATTCAGATGAATATGCACTGTAGTTTAATTCAAGGACTTATGCTTCATGACTTCAAACTGAGCCATAACACTGCAGAAGTAATCAAAAACATTTGTTCTGCAAAAGGTGAAGGCACAGTTGATCACAATACAGTAACCAGATGGTTCAAGGAATTTTGTACAGGCAGCAAAAACCTTGATAATCAGGCCATGTTTTGTAGGCCCTAAAACTATGGATTCTGTGGTTGTGCCATAGAGGCCAATTCTGAGAGTACCACTCCTCCTCATTGCAGCAGGGCAGTTTAAATGTGGTAGTGTTAGAGCTATGCCATCAAGAACTTTTCCTAGTCTAGCACCCAGCAGTATTAGGGCCACAACCTGGCCTAAGGGGCTCTGTTGAAAATTCCAAGAGGTGTTTGCACAGGAAACCAACGGTTTGGTCATCTCATCCCTGCATCTGCTATATAATGTAGCAAGCAAGAGTTTTTGCATGCAGGGTTTTGGGACCGTTTGCATACTTCCTATTCCTATGATACTCTATCTTTGACTTTTATTGAGGGACTCAGTGAATTCAATGGATGGAGCTGGCTCAATCCACCCCGGGTGAATGTTGCCACAAAAAAGACTCTGAGAATACCAGGCAAGCTCAGCTTCTTACAATCTACTACTGTGGTTTGTCACCTTCACAACCTCAAAAAAAAAAAAAAAAAAAATTAAAAAAAAAACACAATTACCTAATGATCCTGGGATGACATCACTGACAATGTGGTTAGGAGCACCTATATATTAGTGTCTATTTCTTGATATGATAAAATTTTAAAAATCAAGTTTAGAAATCTTGTGAAAAGAATTCAAATTATTTGTTAGAATTTTTGAGATGAGGCTTGATGTGTATAATTTTGATTTTTCGGTCTCTTGTCCTCATCTTTATTGTGGTATTTAAAAACAATGTTTCAGACGCTGTATTGTATGGCCTGCCTCAGATGTTCCTTGTCTATCCAATTGTAGCAATGACGCAACCTAGGAAATCATTTAGAATAGTTTGACTGTTTATCAAACAAGGATGTCAAAAATGACATCATTGTTTTTGCACACTTAAGAATCCATGAAGCGTCACTATCATTTAAGAAAACAAAAAAAACAACAAAAAAATGATTGTGACGCCTATCAATCCGAGAAGCATCACAATCATCTTTGTTTTTTTGGGGTTTTTTTCTTAAATGATTGTAACACTTCTCGAATTGATAGGCCTGTAAAAACAGATATCATTATTTGAATGATCTTCAAAAGTTCTTTGACGCCTTGTTTGATGTTTGTGCAGTTAATCACTTTTACAACCTCAGCATCCACAGCTGCCAAACTGTGCCTCACATTACCAAAATATTGCAAAACTATTGACTCACTCTAGAAATAGAAAGTAACATGTTTTTATATTCATCAAAATGTTAAAGTAGATGACTCAGTAGAAATAAATCAGATATTTTCAAATGTGCTTCATTTATTTTATATATATATTATATATATATATATATGTTATATTATATATATTTTATCATATATCTATATTTTTTATATTCATCAAAATGTTGAAGTAGATGATGGTCTTAAGGTGCAGTAGAAATAAATTACAAATGTGCTTCATTTCTTTATCTATTCATTTATTTTACTTTTTTCAACAAAAAAAACCATAAGCAAAATAAAGCATTAAATTAAGCTTTTAAAATGCAATTTAATTAAAAATGCAAACAAATCAAAATTCACTCAAAAAAAAAAAAAAGCTTCTTTTTTTTTTAGAACCAAAAGTCCAGTTCGTTAAAAACAGAAAAATATCACACACTTTATTCAAAGCAAGCAGTAATTCAATGAAGATTTTTTAAAAAAACTTTTTTCTATTTAGCTAAAAAAAATAAAAAATATTAAATTGAAAAAAAATGTTTTTTTTTCAATAGGCAGAGAAGATAATAATAGCTAAATTATTTAACAGAACAAATATACTTATACTTATCGGTATTCTATCCTTATTCTAACATGTGAATATGTATGCATGTGTGTAAGTATATGTATGTATGCAGGTGTGTGTGTATATGTATGTATGGATGTGTGTATGTGTTTGTGTACTTATGAATAACTCTATATACGTATATATACATTTTTTTTTTCTAATTTGTAATATTACACATACTGTTGAAGTAAAATTGATATTTCTTTTTGTTAATTAGAATATTATTAGGAATGTTTCTTTGAACTTTAAGGGACCCTCTTCTCATTAGTTAAACTAGTTAGAGAGCAAATGTAATATATTAATTTTCATGAATGTAATTACACTACCTTTTTCATGAATGTAATACTAATTCTTATGGATGTAATAAACTAATATTCATGAATTTGGTTGTAATTCTGTCTGTATTAATATGTTAATGAAATAAATATAATAGTTTTTAAGAAATTCAATCCCATAAAGTTCATATAGACTAATTTCTACTTTACTACTGCAATTCTTCTCTACTTAACACATTCAATGGAATACAGCCCACCAGTGGATCATACTATATTTTTTTGTTAGTACAAATCGACCAATCAGTGGGTCATATCAAATTGAACACATTAAATTTACAGTATTGGAAAAAAAAAAAAAAAAAATGAAAAAACTGGACCATTTTTTGTAATTGCTACAAGTGTAGACACACATAGGAAGTGATTATTTTCCTTGATTATTGTTGTCAAAATTCCCTTAATTGTAGCAAAAAGTTATCAGCAAAGGACTAATCACAAATTGGGATATCAAATCAAGGAAAAGAAAATTCCAAGAAATTTCCTATTTTTCAGTATTTGACTTTTTGCTACAACTAAGGAAACTTTGATGACAATAATCAAGAAAAATAGTCACTTCCCATGTGTGTTTAGGCTATTGAAATTTCATTAAAATTTGTGACAGTAATAAAAAATAAAAATGTTTCAGTTTTTTTTTTGTTTTTTTTTTCTTTTCTTTTTGTCCAATACTGTAAATCCCATCTCAATTAGTCATCTTCATAAATTTTGTATTTCACAACTAAAAGTAAATTGTAAATGTAATTGAAACATTATAGACTTTCTGATAAAAGTTAAAAATTACCAAAAAGAATTAAGACAATAATGAATAAGTAGAGAATTTCCCTTTCAGAAGAAAGAAAAATAATATTTTTAAGAAAAAAAATATTTTTACTTCTATATCAGGATAAACAGGAATAAAATTAGTACTTTTATCAAAACATTCCTTTTATCTAATTGTTTTAATGGGTTTTAATTTCAGAGGCATTAGATAAAAATAGTATAATCTTTATATCTTACAATATATACAACTTTATAGAATGTCCATCTTTATATACAACAACTTATATATACAACATATACATTTTTATATGTACAACTTTATAGAATGTCCATTTTTATATATACAACTTTATAGAATGTCCATTTTATATAAACAACTTTATAGAATGTCCATTTTTATATATACAACTTTATAAATATCCATTCTTATATAGAACTTTTTTGAATGTCCATTTTTAATTTGTCTTTTTTTCTAGCCCATTAAACTTTGATCAATTTTATTATTTTTTATATTTTATTTTTCATTGAACAAGGTTTCTTTCATCTCTGTAAGCTCCTACCTCAAAAAAAAGTTATTTAGTTTTAGCTCTCATAATTAAAAATAACACAAAAGTTCAATTCCCTAATACCAGCAATTAAAACTCTTGCAGGACCATGCAAGCAGATTTAGGGGGTGAATAATCAGTAAAAGCAGTTGAAAGTGTTCAGCAGCAGCAGCAGGGGGTCAGAAGAGATATGATCTGACATGGTGGTCAGTGGTACCATGAACAAAAATGTAGAAATGTTCTACTCAAGAAGATAGATATTAAATATCATCAGAAGCAAAGCTCAACTTGATATGAAATAAAATGTTTAAAAGTTAAACTTCAATAAGTAAAGTATATTACAGATAGCCTAGTAGTACATCATTAATTAACTAGCAAGACCTGTGGATATACCATAGTATGATAAATATACATATCATTTGTATTAGTTAAATTAAGAGCAAAATAGTTCAATATATAAAGTATGATTCTCTCTCTCTCTCTCTCATTCCATTCCTTCCATTGAAACAAGATTAGCATTATCACTTCCAGGCTTTCACACCCACTCTTTTCTTTCTTTCTTTCTTTCTTTCTTATATTTTTTGGCCCTTTTCTTCCCTTTCTTTCTTCACAGGGTCTAAATTAATCTTTTTTTTTCTTTCGATTTAAAAATTTATTTCAATTCTTTCATATCAATAAGATGACAGTGAAGTTTTCTTAAACAGCTCATAATGTTTTTCTTGTGAAGCTATGGGCTAGGCCAAAAAAATTTAAAAATAAAGAAGAACAAATTGTTTGAATTTCAAACTACAAAAGAATTATACATATAACACAATGTTTGATCTGAAGAAGCACCATCTATGTAGAATATCCCAATTGATTGAGAGGGGGGGTGGAGGAATATCCCACTTGGCTGCAGGGAGGGTATGTGGATGAGTGTTACATGCAAATGAGCAGAGAAGTAGAATCTTAATATAGATTTGTATAATATATTTCAGTTTACATAGCTTCATCAGATATGAAATTCTTCTTTTTTTTTAAATAAAAATGAAAATATGTTGATTTCAGTTTTATTTATCTGAATTTTTTAGAGGAGTCTTGATAATTTGTATTATTTGGATTATTCGGACTATTGTCCTCATCTTTATTCTTATATACATATGAGATGAGGACAATAGTTCAAATAATCCAATACAATTTCAGTTTTCACTTTAAAAAGAAAATTCTGTGGTATTTGATAAAGGTGTGTAATTAATTGATTGGTTGATTTAAACGACATGTCAACCCACCTAGAGTTATTTTATGCCTAGAGATTAGGTAATCAGGTTCATTGCACATTCATATATTTTTGCACTGTCCTATCATATACAAATAATTTTTAAATCAATCTATTTAACCCATATATGGGACCCTAACAGATACTACCACTCCGGGCCAGAGTGGACCTGAAAGTAATGGCAATGAAGGGCTACTCTGCACTCCCCAGAACTAGAGCTTCACCATCAGGTGCAGTTTAGTGTCTCAGGACACCCCTTTGGGGTGAGGGTTTTACCCCTCTGCAGCGGATACAGTCAGAGTATTCTAAACCCCACTGACAGGGAAGGAGGCTGTGTAAGCAAGACATTATACAAATTAATTATTTTCAACAACTTGGTTTTCATTTTTTTTTTTTTTTCTATCAATCCTATTTCATATTTTTTACAGACAATTAAATCTTATACAAAATCAAATTAAGATCTAAAATATTTCCGTAAAAACAAACTTATATAATCCAGTGTTTCTCAACCTTTTTTTGGCCATGTCCCCCTTCAACCCAATGCGATTTTTTTAAGGACCATACCAAATTGAGTTTTTATCCTCACACTCTGCCTATCAACTTAATACTTTGCAGAGATCAAATTTTTAAAAATATATCCTAAATAAATATTTATGTTAACAAAATGGTCTAAATTTATTTAATGTTTTAACTAAATGATGACTTTAATATGCTATTTTAAATAATAATTATTAATCACAAATATATATATATCTTGTGGGTCCTTAATTTTCTGTGGCACCCCTCTTGCCTCTTTGTGGACCCAAATTTTTCAAATTTTGCCTTTTGGGCCCCTTATCTCATATCCCTTTTGAGAAATCCTGATGTAAACATACAATGTAATTGAAATCGTTCTAAGAGAAAAAAAAAAAAAAAAAAAAAAAACTTTGTAATATATTAAATTAAAGGATGCACATATTTTGATAGAACAAGTAAAAAATAAATAAATAAATAAAATACTGAAAAAAAAATTCAGCTCTGTTCATTATTTAAATAAATTCTATACTGAGCAGGATAAAAATATGATTTCATCATAATAAAATTAACCCATTCATCACCAAAGGACATTAGTTAAATTTTTTTTAATACTTTACCTGTAAAACACCCCTACCCCCAATTTATATAAAAAAAGATAGGTATTGAAGATATTTAAAAAAAAGATTAATTGTATTCATTTAACTGAAATATAAAGAATTTCCTAATTAAAAATCCTATGATGATGATAGTGATGATGATATCCTAAAGAAGAAAAAAAATATGCATATATTTGCATAAATTATGTTACAACTATTTAGCCAACAATGTTTAATTTTTCCACAGACAATAAAAATGAAAGAATCTTCTTTTTTTTTTCATTCTCCCTGTTTATGAAAAGAAATATAGTTATTTACTAAACTAAGCTTAGATGTGGCACAAGGCCAGCAGTAGGGGGCACCTAGTGAGAATTGAACTCACAATCAATGGTCTACAAATCTAGCTTGCTGACCATTACACACCCTAAGGTGCCCATGAAAAGAAGTATAAGAAATAAAACAAGACTCGGAAGAGAACTAGAATATAAAAAATATATATAAACACACCATCCTCTGTTATCCTATACCCCCACCCCAATATATATTTATTAACCAAAATTAATCTGACCACCAGAAATAGTTAACCAAAATTCCATATACCATACACATGCCAAGTGTAGAATAGTAGGAAGTAGGCACTAAATAATGTATGTGATGTGAGTGAAGGAGAGGGACAGAAAAGTTAGTCAAAAAAGCATAAGCATCATACTTTCTCTTTCTCTCTGATATATAAAAGAGATCCTACATATATTAATGTGTCTGTGTGTTTTCATGTATTGTTTCTATGACTACCAAGTGAGGTATCTGAAACATGCATTTGTGTAATCTTAGTAGGAGTAGTCGCTGGGAGTGTTAATCTCTTAAGAGAGTAAAACAGAAGAGGAATTCATAAGGACAGGTTAGCCATTAAAACCCAGACGTGCACAACCAATATTATTTGAAAAATTTGAACAAAATTGAAATAGATATTTGAACAAATAAAAGAAAATTGGAATAAAAAAGAAAAAAAGAAAAAAAAATATGAATATTTGAAAATAAGAAAATTAAATTTTTTTTTAAAAAAGAAAATTGAAAAAAAAAAAAAAGAAAATTGAAAAAAAAAAAAAGTAAATTGAAAAGAAAGAAAGAAAATTGAAAAAAAAAAAAATTTTAATTGAAATTTAATTTTAATTAAAAAATTTTTTAACAAAAAAATGAAATTAAAAAAAAAAAAAAAAAAAAAAAAAAAAAAAGGAAATTTAGAAAAAAGAAAGATGGAAAAAAAATTGGACAAAAAAAAAAAAAAGGCCACTCATGCTTCACATAGGTATATCCATCTGCATACAAATATCTAATAGGACTTTCAACAAAGTCCAATTATCTGAAGATAATTCACACACAATCATGAAAAGATGGAAGCTTCATCTTCAACATAAGTTAAAAGTTAAATCTCCACTTTAAATATAACAATTATGATTTGCTAGATTTTAAAATTTTATCTTTTATAGAAAACTTTTTTTTTTTTTTTATTCAATAAGTTTTAAATATTTTTATTGTAATATTTCTCCTAGTTTTTTAATATATTTTTTCAACATTCAAATCTGAAATGCTAAATAAATTTTAAGACTTTCTATTAGTCTTCTCTCTCTTCATAGCCAAAACTGTCAAATCTTGAGCTAAAAAATAGATAACCACAAGTTAAAAGGAGAAAAAAAGAAAATTCAGAATGAAAGTGTCTTTTGTACTACACTGTAAAGAGAATATATTTTTTCACTGAATTTTTTTAAATGAAGCTTGATAATTTGTATTATTTACATTTTTTTACTATTGATCTCATCTTTATTGTTATATACACAACATTTCGAAGAAGATCGGAGGGCACATCGGCCTTTTCATATGTTTCTTATTGAACTCAGGAACCTTCATACCACTATCAGGACAGTTTGAAGTTCTATTTAGATTCCTGATTAAAGCCTGAAGGCTCCCAAGTTCAACAAGAAACACCTGAAGAAGGCTGGAAGGTACATGAGCCAATATGTGTATATAACAATGAAGAAGAAGAAGAATTATTATTATTATCATTATTATATTATTATTGATAAGAAAAATGATTTTTAGAGAAATATAAGCAAGCTCATATAATGCTTATTGATTAAAACCATTTCGTCAAGAAGAGCCTGCTGCTGCCTAGAACTCATCCATTAAGTTTGGGGAGAGGGAATAACAAAATTATCAATTATTATTTTTATAATAGAAGAATCTTCTATCATAATAATAATCATTATTTTTTTTAAAAAGAAAAACAAGAAATGATAATAATAATAATACAGGGATGCTGATAGCTATTTGATCTAGTGCATCCTGGGACACACATATTTACTTTGAATGAGTCCCCGGGAAAATTTATGGGTCCCAACTAAAGTTTCTTAATAGATTGTAGGGTTTTTATTTATGATCTGGGGGAACAACTAAAGCATCTAACTTCTACCTATCCTATTTGTGTAATTCATTTCTAAGAAACTATTGAAATGTATTTACAGTTTGCTTGAAATGATGAGGGAAGAAAAAAGAAAAACACTGGGATGCATGGATAATATTTTACTGCGTTCTTTTAGATTTTTATAAGTCATGGACGCAGGATACGCACCTATCAGCATCTCTGATGATAATAATAATAATCAGGTTATGCTGGCAGCACAGATATCTATGACAATCTCTTGCCACCCATCCCTATTGGTCATCACCTCTGGTGCAGCATCCAGAATCCGCACAGAGCTGATTGATATAAGTTCTTGCTGAACAGCCTAAACTGGCATACCCACATGCAGGTTTCCACAGAAGAATGTCATGAGTTTTTCATTGCTTGTCTAGCATGCCTTGTTTGACTTACAATTATCTAACATGTCTTATATATATATATATATGACAAATTAAAGAAAAGTTTGTATTAAAAATATATAGCTAAAAATAACGAGACTATTATGATGGTCTATATGAAAGAAAATATTGCAAATAATTTTTGAAAATGGTTGCTTTTGTTTACAGGAGCCTGTTACATCACACATTTTAATCTGAGAACAAGAACTTACATTCACAATGCTGACGGTTGCTGCTAGTATATATGGTTAAAGTATATTCAATTTATTAAAACTATTGATAGACACTGTTTGTTTTCAAGTGATTAATGATCTTTTCAGTATAAATAAACAATTATTATAAAAAAAATATGGCTTATATTATTATGAATTATTTTTTTTTTGAAAAATAAAATTTTTTTAAAAAGAAGAGAAATAGCTTTCTAAAATCATTTCTAGGAATTCATTAGACAAAATAAATTAATAAATGTAAACACACACACATACCACCACCACCACCACACTACAAACTCCACACATTTTTCCATCAAGTCACTAATATTTTTTTGTTAAAAATCTCATTCATAAACCCTAGAAAGCACATGTATTCACCAGGCATCAGTCAATGGCCACCATTTGTTGGGGATGAGGTAAGGGATTCTTAAATCTTTTGAGTATTTCAGTGTTAGTGAGAGCAAGAGACCTAAGATATATGTATAGTAAACTTTCTGAAAAGGATAGGCTGCAATCAAATGGAAACAAACAAACACTTACCCCAGTCACTGTCAATTCCCACTTGCCAATTTTAGGAGCATTTTCCTGGAAGGGTGGGTGTTTTCGAGACATGAGCACTTACTAACAGACAGAGCCATAAAGGCTCTACTAAGATCACTACTACAAACTATAAATGACATTGCTAGTATGCCAAGACGAGAACTTTTTTATTTTTTTTTTTTTTATTTTTTTTATTTTTTTTTTTCAACAAGAGAAAATCAAATTTATGCAAAGAAGTTTGTTTTTCAACTACGATTGGGTAATTTATAAATTTTTTTTTGAGTGTACAAAAAAAAAAAAAAAAAAAAAAAAAAAAAAAACCTATTAATAAAATCCATGTGACAAAACCTTATTTTATACTAGAGTGACTCAATAGTTTTGCAATATTTTAGTAGGTGCTAGTTTGTGGCACGTATATCCCGTGACCATGATGCATGATGTAAGGATTGGTGTCATAGGAAATGGACTCGTCAACCCGAGTTCAAATGAGTGGCAGTACTGTTAAGGTCCCAATCTATGGGTTAAATAGATCAAAAAATTAATTTACAAAAAAAATGTTTTTAAAAATTCAGTGAAAGAAAATTGAATACCCAACAAGAATGAATAAAACAAAATGTCTTTAGCATAAAATAACCCAACAAGCGTTAACATGCCATAAAATCCAACCAACCAACTCTGTGTGATTTGAAGGCCGCAGTCTAATTAAGGAACTTGTGTTTTACGAATTCAAACTGGGCCATAACACCGCAGAAGCAACCAAAAATATTTGTTGCACAAAAGGTGAAGGTGCAATTGATCACAGTACAGTAATCAGATGGTTTGAGAAATTTCACTTGGGTTGCAAGAACCTTGACAATCAGCAATGCCTAAAAACATGGAATGCAAGCTCCAAGCTATACAGGAAAATCCAGCAAGTAGCACTCTGAGAGTGTCTCAGGTGAACTTGGCATCTCACAGTCCAGTGTGGTTCGTTATTTTCACTACCTCAACAAAGACATCCAGAGAGGCTGAATTGTGTCTTGCGTTATGAAAATATTGCAAAACTTTTGACTCAGCATTGTATAATTTTTATTTTTATTAATATTTGTGGTTTATTTATTAATTCTCAAAGTTAAATATCATATTAATCAGACTGAAATAATTAACAGTTTTCTATTAATAATAATAATTGATTTCTATTAAATTTCCAATACATCTTATGACAAAAATTTGTGGTAATAATTTTTTTATAAACAAATCAACCACCCCTTTTATTTAATTTCATTAAATCTTTAAAATATCATCTGAGTGCAAAAAAAATATTTACTTTTCTATAAAGTAAATATTTTTTGCATATATCCCTAATCCTAACGAATAAACAAATAATACTGTCAACAATTGGTTAAATTTTTTCCAGGTTTTAATTTAACCAAAGTGAGTTAGTCATATTTTATATGTTTTGTCACATGGGAGTTTCGCCAGGAAATGTACAGTAGAGTAGGTTGATTTTTCACTTTTTAAAAATCTCAAATTGTCCATCTATGTAAAAGTTGTGGGTTAGTATACTGAATACTGATACCAAAAATTAGATCTTTTACTTGCACCATTGTTTGAGGAAATAGCATCAAAGATCATCTACTAAAATGCACTAAAAATCCCCTTTTTCTAAAGGGTAAATTTTGCGAAAACAAGGATTTTTAGTGCATTTTAGTAGATGATCTTTGATGCTATTTCCTTAAACAATGGTGCAAGTAAAAAATCTAATTTTTGGTATCAGCATTCAGTATACTAACACACAACTTTCGCTTAGATGGACAATTTGAGATTTTTAAAAAGTCAAAATCGACCTACCCTACTGTACATTCATTAGTGGTAGGCAATATACTTCTGGTAATAACAACTAGACTAAAAATCTTGAACAATTGCCTCCAAACCACCAGATTATAATTATTTCTATCATCTTATTAAATAATAATATAAAGTAATAAACATAAACATATGAAATAGTTACGAATATATTAATTTTGTGATGTGATTCTTGCCTACCTGTGATCTATAATGCAAAAATCAAATGCAGATGACAACTAATATTTGTAGATTTTGCAGTAGGAATTAAAAGCAAAAAGTGTTTTCAGGGATTAAATTCATTTAGATGAGGATGGATTAGCAGCTATGAAACCACATCAAAAATTAATATATAAATATCATAAATGCAGGCATTTATTAGTAAATAAACTTAGCAATCTTACACATATATAGACTTCAATAAGCAGTAGGTAAAAAATAGTTTTGCTACTTTATTAATTTTGACATTTTTCTAACACATTAAACAGCACTTATATTAACAAATATACCTTAACTGTTTATTAATACTTTAGAATTATATGTAAAATATAAACATGTTTATTGTGGTATATATATATATATATATATATATATATACAAAATTATGCACAAATTATAAATAGAACTTTGTTATCCTTGGTAGATAGGTTCCACTAATAACAATATCCAAATATTTTCAACACTGTTTTAAAAATGTAATTTAAATCATTTTTTTAATTAAGTTTTTTCTTATATTTATTAAAAAAGAAAAACATCCCCAAGAAAAATAAATAATTCTTAATTATAAACAGATTTAGATTTGTTTATTGTTTGTTTTTTGTCCAATACTGTATCTTTTGGGTTTTTTTTACTCCTTTGAAATATGGTATATAATAATGCTGTATATGAAGAATAATGCATTTATTTATTTTATAGTTTTCACTATTAATATTGATATTAAGGTTATATCTTTTTGACAAATAATTAAGAGAATTAAAGATTCCATCAATTATTGATTTTCAAATAGGATTTTTTTTTAATTTTAAAAGTCTATAAATGTGCAGATTTTATCATCACCATTATCATCATCATCATCATCATCACTTATTAGTATTAACCAATATAAAAGGGTTCAAGGTTTATTATGATTTTTTTTTGGTTAAAAATGGGATTATTTATTATCAGAAAAACAATAAGGAAACAAAAAAAAAAACTTTAACAATGTCACTGAACAGAAAATAACCAAATTCATGACTTTCAAATATAACTGTGAAAGTAAAGTTAACACTAATATTTTTTTTAAATCCTTGTAGAGTGGGCAAATTATTTTCTATACATTAACATTGAATTGTTCATTGGGCACCCTTACATTGTGTTATAAAAAAAAAAAAAAAAAACTGTACCTGTGTACCATTGGCAACAAAAATGTCACTCTGCCAGCAAAAAGGTTTTTTTTTTTTTTTTTTCCAGGATGATCTACAAAGCTGATCAAGCTCAATATAAAATACAGGTCTCATTACAAATGTCTCATAATGTATTTTTGTAATCAGTATTAAAATACATGATTTATATATGTGCACATTAGGGTAGGTCAATTTTGGAACTGTAATATCGACCATGTGGCGAAAGTTGCAAATTAACAAATTACCACACAATGTATTTTTCTTTGAGGAAATAGATTTCAATCTTTTAAAATGTTATCACTGTTAGAGCTTAATTATTAGGTAAAAAGCAGCATATCGGAGGTGTTGGTGGTGATGGAGGCATATTTTCAATTTGAATTCTAGATAAATGACAAGCTTTTCTGTTTTAAATATGAAATTGCTAAATTTTTAAACCAATTTCTAGACTAAATGTTCTGAAAACGAGGATTTTTGGACCATTTTAGCAGACGATCTTTTATGCTATTTCCTCAAACAATGGTGCAAGTAAGAGATCTAATTTTTGGTATCAGTATTCATTATACCAACACACAACTTTTACTGTTTGAGAGAATTTGATATTTAAAGAAAAGTGAAAAATCAACCTACCCTATGCACATAGATGGGCGTAGCCAACCCCACCCCCACCCCAACCCATCAAAATCATAGGTCCATCCCAAATGTTCCCAAATGTTCCCCTCTGTTCAGGCCTGGCTTCTATTTTTTTCCCATAATAAACCAAAAAGTCACAAATAAACCTTGAATCCAACTGACATTTTAAATATGTGACAAGCCTTTTGTCAACAGAACAGCCATTGATATGAGAAGAATGAAAAAAAAAAAGCTACAATTGTGTGCATATAGTTTTGCATTTATCATTCTTATACAAAAAGCCTTTGAGTAAAAAAAATTAAAATAGGCGTTAAAAAAAACAAACAAACAAACAAACAAAAACACAAATTATTTTCCAGCTGTTATAGCAGTAAATAGCAAATTAACGACCATAGAAAATATTTTAAAAACACACACAAAAAGAAAAAAAGAAAAAAGAAATAAAAAAGAAAAAAAAAAACCACAGCCCAGACCCCCACAAACACCATTAAGAACCAAAGCTGATTTTACAAGCACAAAAAAAATAAACAAATAGATGAATAAATTAAATAAGATTTAAAGAAAGGAAGAAGCAATATTGACAAATTCTACTTTTCAAATTATTATCAAATTATTTTTTCTTAAATCCATCTCTATAACACTTGTATTTCCTCTTCTAAATTTCTAGCATAAAAACAGGGCCGGATTTAGACTTGAAGAACCTGGGATAATAGAATTTGCGGCCCCACCCATGTCTAGAAAAAAGATATATTGAATCTACTCCAAGTAAAGAAACCCAAATAATCTAAATCAGTGATTCTCAGGGGTGGGGGGCATATTCCCCATCAGGAACTAAATAACCTTTTTTGTACAGGCAAGTAAGAATTATCTAATTATAAAAATACAATAAAAGATTTTTAAACATGGAATGGCTATGGGAGTATCCACCTGAGTAAAATAGGAATCAATAAGTAAAAAGAGAAAAAAAAAGGTCGAGAACTACTGCTCTAAATTGTTTCAAATTTGTTCAAAGAACTTGAAGGAAATTAAATCCAAAAATAAACAAGTCTCCTCTGTTCTTATATCTTTTTTTTTTTGTATTATCAAGGGCCTAAGACTAGAGGGCCCCTCAAGTTTTGGGTCTCCTAGGCTACAGCCAATATTAGACCATATGTAAATCTGGCACTGTGTGCTCTAACTAGTGTTTTCATTTTGGTTTTTATAATCACAACCTTTCAAAATGTTGTGACTATCAGTGATGCTGATAGCTTTTTGATTTAGTGCGTCCTGGGACGCACATATTTGATTTGAATGTGTCCTCGGGAAAATTTATGGGTCCCAATTAAAGCCATCTAACTCCTACCTTGTAACCTATCCTGTGTAATTCATTTCTAAGAAACTAATGCATCTCTGGACTAAAACAACCAAGATGAGGATATTAGTCCAAGTACATCAGTGTAAAATACTTTTTTTTCATTCTTATAATATTCTACAAATACTTTTTTTTTTACAGTTGCAATAACAAGATCATTTTCTAAAATAAAAATCATTGAGTTTTAAAAAGACAAAAACTTTTCATATATAAAAAATAAAAATAAAAAAATTGATATTTTAGTTTTTATCAAAATGCAAATATCAATCTATTAGTGAAATAGATCACTAATTAGGACTGAGACTATTCAACAGTAGTTGGATTCATACCTTTCCCAAGGGTATTAACGCTATGTGAACTGTAGCTTCGTCCAGGATTTGAACTTGGGTCAACGTGTCCATTTCCTATGAGTCTAACCATTACACCACGCGCCTCCAACAATCTATTTTCAATCATTAAAAATGAGTACAGTGCTACATTGAATTTTATTTGTTCTGCTCATAACTCAATTTCCTCGTCTAGCAAATCAATTTACCCATTGAAATAAACTGAAATGACATTAATCCATTCTCCCACCACCACCAAAATAACACTCTAATTTTTTTGTTACTTTTTTTTTTTTTTTTGAATAAGAAAAATTTCTTTGAATAAGAAAAATTGCACTGTATTGTATAAAAACATAATAAAATAGAATATAATGAATTATGTGCTGTAATATAGGAACATAGAATGTTTCGGTATATTAGTACACACAAATAAAGGTTTGCACTAATAAATAAGTACTTTGCAGCAGAGTGCTAAGAATTGGTATTACATAGACAGTCCTCAATAATGATCTCCATAATGTTCTCAGACTGCTCTAAACAACAGTAAATAAGTAGTTTTGGACCAGTTCAGTTACTTACAGAGAAAGTACAGTAGGCTAGTCCACAACAAATATGTTTTAATGTTTATTTTTTTAAAATATTTGGTACCCATCTATTACTTATAAATAAAAGTTACAATACTGAAAATATTTCTTCCTATTTTTTTTATTATTTCATTTAACGTAAATACTGTTTTTATCAGTTTATTCATCAGTATTTCATTTTTGTTCTGTTGTTTTGGAGTTTTTTTTTTCATCCTTCAAGATTATTCATTACTTTTTCATTAAATGAAACACATACCTTGTTTGTAGATTTCTTTATTTTTATATAAACCATTTAAAGAAAACCATATAGTTTTTTGTTTTGTTTTTTGACAGGGTGGGGGTCTGCCCCGAGATAAAAACCCAATTAGCTGGTTGGGTAATCCAGAAAAAGTAAAATTGTTACCCACCCCCTTCAATTTTTCTGAAATTTTTTCCAGGTGTGGACTATGTTAACATTAGATAATCCCCAAAATTTGAGCTTCCAATTCCAAAAATTGGCGGGGTTATGTTGATTTTTAGCTCTCCAATTTTCGTGGGGTTGGCGAAAAATGGTGACTTTTTGTAATCTATTTTTGAGTGTAAAATGAGTTCTAGAGCTTCCCTAATACTAAAAATTGGTTTATAAAAGCATTTTTGCCCAAAGAATCCAAGTTTGATTTTTGCTCAGAACCGAAGCTACAACATCAGTTAAAATTTTGCGAATCAGAAATCATTAATAACTTAAAATTGGTTGACCAAGACTTTTCTGATAGCATTTTTGGATTCCTTGGGCTAAAATGCTTTTAGGAGTAGGTAAGCGCTAGAACTCATTTTACAGACAAAAATAAATTACAAAATGTCACCATTTTTCGCGACCCCCTACCCAAACTTAGAAAGTTATGTCAATTTTTAGAATAGACATAACTCCATCAATTTTTGGAATTGGAAGCTCAAATTTTGGGGATTGTCTAACTTTATCATATCCCACAATTGGACAAAATTTCAGAAAAATTAAAGGGGGTGACCCAGTTATTTTCAGATTTTCTTCAAAAAGTAAGCATTATGAAAAAAAAAATTTTTTAAATAAAAAAAAAGGATGAAAGACAAATTGAGAAAGGAGGAAGGGGATTAGAGAGTAAGAAATGAGACTGATTGGTTTGTGAAAAAAGAAAGCTAGAAGGAGCAACACAGGGGTGGGGAGCTAGAGGGAGGCTACTCAAAAGATAACTTAATAACTATTGGGATAGAATAATAATACTGAGTTGATTGACAGGACAAAAATGATTTGATGGTAAACAAAAGAAAGCATATCAGAGAAAATTATCTTAAAAATTGCTTTCCTAATTGTTAGGGGAGAATTATCTCCCCTAACGAACGATTGACTCTTCACTGAAAAAAAGGTAATATGAGACAAGATGGCCGCTTGGCAAAACACCACTTGTAGACAATAAATTGCTCATTCAAAACCACCCTGCTGTATTCTGGTCGGTGAAAAATAAAAAAAAATATTCTTGTATTTAAAATAATTTAACTGTTTTTGTTATATTTTGTTGTTCCTAATATTCAAAGGGTGATCTTTGGATCCTGGCCTCCTGCCCTAAAATACACTAGGTGGCGCCTGCTTAAAAAGTGAACTGTGCTAGTTATGAACCGCATAGCAGTTTGAAGGTGTTTTTATTGACAAGTTAATGCAATATGAACCCCCCGCCCATGTTTTTTTATCAGCATGAAAAGTATTTTAGGACAGGAGGCTGGGACAACAGAATCCAAAAATTACCATTTTAAGTTTCATTATAATAAGATATTATTCTTGATTATCTAAAATATACTAAATTAAATCAAGCTCCCTCCTCAATTCCCACGTGTGTATGTGTTTTTGTTAAGTATAACTAGTACAAAATAAAAAAACACCCTCTGGGCGATGTAAAAATAGATTTTTGAAACATATTGCCTGAGGGGTGGGAGTAAATAATTCAATGTCAGCAAGTTTGTACCCTAAGTAAGTAAAATCATCAAATTCATTAAAGGATTAAAAAATAAAACAATTTGAAATGTAAACTTTAAATAAGTATCAAAAGAAAACAAACTATACATAGATATATAATACCAGTCATGTATTTAGTAAAACTTGTTTTAAAAAACAATGAGGACTGTTTAATGTTGCATGTTCAAATTTTGAGTGTATTTATTCTATGCTATGACGATGTTGGTTAATGTGATATAAGCAGTGATGTAATTTTTGTTACAGACAAAAACCGGAAGCGAATCTCCATTATTAATAGATATTGTATGGGGGGGAAAAAAGATATGGGTTATGAAGATGATTTATTGATATCTGAAAATTTAGCCGATATTTAAAACGTTTCAATTATTTGATATATATAATCTTCATCAGGACATTCAATTATTGCCAGGTGACATGGGCATATTAATTTTTCAAAATAATATTATATATATATATATATTATATATATATTTAGCTAGGGCGTTGTTAAGAAAACCCTGTTTAATATGATACCTATGTTCCGAGATAAAATAAACAGAAACCTAAAGAATATAGATATTAAGACAGTTACACATTCTACAAAAACAATCAAAAACATTTTACATAATAAAAATAATCACAAACACACACACTCCGAAGCGGGGGTTTACACAATAGATTGTCTTGATTGTAACAAAAATATGTAGGAGACTTCTAAATCTCTGACTAAACAAATCTCGGAACATAAGTATCATATATATATATATATGCGATTAAAAATTGAGGAATAACGGATAAAACACAAACAACTTCATTCAATTGATATTTTGGTATGTTAACAAAGATTTGTCAGGCGAAATATCAATTGAATGAAGTTATTTGTGTTTTATCTATTATTCCTCAATATTTAATCACATTTTGTTGGATTTTACCAAATCTGTTATTCCTCATATATATATATATATATATATATATATATAAAATCCAAAAGTCCAGAGAAGAAATCTTCCTTACGACACAAGAGTTTTATTTAAAAAACCTGTCGCAGTTTGAGAGCTCAATGTGTGCTCTTAATGTTAGAGTCACAGAGCAAATATATAAGTAAAGAAAGATTTAGCATAATAGTCTATTTCAGGGAGCTTTGTTTAAGCTCCCTGAAATAGACTATAATGCTAAATCTCTAAGTCTTTTGTTATTTCTTTACTTATATATATATATATGATAATAAAAAGACCTGAAGACAGTCTTTTATATCAACACGCCTACATAAATACTGGAACTCAGATCAAACGACAAGGAAAGAAAAATAACAGTAATAGAAAGAGAGAAATGTTCACAAATATTAATGCCAAGTAACTGTGCTGCACCACTAATCCTTTGAGCATAAAGAATTGAACAAGGAATGATACCAATGTTTCATTATTTTCTAACTTCTGTCTAAATTCATTTTCTATGCAAACATGTCAAAAATGGAAAATAATCTCATTAAAAAAAAAAATTTAAAAAAAAACAAAAAAAAAAAAACAATTTTATACTCTTTGTCTTTTTAAATATGAACTAATGACTGATATGCATGCAAAAAGCTATTGACCTAAGAAGATAAAGAATAAAAATCATTTTAATTAATATTGATAATTTAGAATTTATTTCCGTCAGTATCAGGTTAAGTAACATATATTATGAGATATAATGAAAATTATTGTGTACAGTTCTCAGGTGTACGACAACTCATCAAAGATTAATGTATAGTACATAGAATAATGTATTAATGTCAGTCATAATATACATCTGTGTGTGTGTGAGTAAGGAGGGGGGATATCAGGTATAGTCCAGGCAAGGGTAACCAAAGCCAAATATTTTTAGACCTTATTTTTCGGATGCAAGTATCATTGGGGAACAAGAAATGTTTTGATAAACAGGTCAGGCTTTTTTATGCTAACAATACTCACTGTTACAAGTAAATCCCATATAACAGGTTGATTGGGTTAAATGGCATATCAACCCATCTAGGGTTATTTTATGCCTATATATATTTACCAACCCCTCCGCACGAGCAGGATGCGACACAAGGTCAATTTCTTAAGCGGAGTTTAACAGGTTTGAATTCAGAGTTTTCCTTCTCCTAGACTGGTTACCCAGCCATGGTTAAAGAGCCCAGTCTGCCCTGCTATTTACCCATAGCTGGAGGGAGAATTGGATTCATACCTTTCCCAAGGGTATTAGCGCCATGTGAAATGTCAACAGCTTCGTCCAGAAATTGAACTCAGGTTGTTGAGTCCATTTCCTACGACTAACCATTTGACCACACGCGTAATATTTCATGCCTATACATTAGGGAATCAATTTCATTGTATATACATAGTTACATTTTTGTGTAGTTGTTTCTTAAGAGTTTTTTGTATTTTTTGGTTTTTTTTTTTCATATAGGTCCGATCAAATACAAATAATTTTTAAACAAATCTATTTTACCCATAACAAGTACTACCACTCAATGTGGACCAGGGAATATGGCAATGGAGGGATACTCCACACTTCCCAGATCTCCAGAACTGTAGCCTCACCATCAGATGCAGTTTACTGTCATACCCAGGACACCCCCTTTTATTTTTTTGAGGGGGAGTCTTATCCATCTGCAAGGAATAACAGTCAGCATATTCTAAGCCCTACCACCAGAGCTACTATATAATAGAACAAAAATGTTTTTTTGACTAACGAGAAGAGACACTCTTTGGTTTGAATCCAGAGTTTTCCTACTAAGCCAGTTGCCATATCAAGGTTAAAAAGCCCCGTCTGCCCTACCATTTACTCATAGCTGGAAGGAGAATAGTAGGATTTGTACCTTTCCCAAAGGTATTAACGCTATGTGAAATGCAAACAGCTGCATCCAGGATTTGAACTTATCTTGCCTTGTCCATTTCCTACAACAGTAACCATTACACTTTGTATCTCAAGCTGAGAGTACACAATTGAAAAATTGTGAATGAATCAAATAGACAAGGATAATAGTGCTACTATAACGAAAAATATAAGTTTTCTTATGGCATTATACTAGCAACACCAGTCAGTTTAGACCAGAGATCACCAAACTTTTTTCACGGTGGGCTGGATAAGTGAAAAAATAACGAGTGCAGGCCACATTATTATTGTAACAAGTCTTCACAAGCGAAAATTCGAGATTGCGTAAGTAACAAGTGAAATGCTTACACACACAAAACTTTGTAACCTACCTACAGTAGTCAAGTCCATGAAGATTTAGTAAGCTTAACATGATATTTAAATGGTATCAGAATGTCTCGCGTTCCGTACGTTTTCACAAATAAATTCAAGTACTGCACATGGGCCGTAGTTTGATGACATCTGGTTTAGACTATAGCAGTCTCTAACAATTTGACAAAAAAATAAATAAATAAAAATTGAAATAAAAAAATAACTAAACTTTCTTTTTTTTTTTTTTTTCAGAAACTAAAATGTTTTAAACAGAGTGTGTGATTATTTTATACTAGTTTATTATAATATTTTTAAAAAATTAAGATTAAGTTATCTCAACATAGTACTAAATAAATAGTGCTAATGAATAATTCAATATGCTGTAAAAATATTTTTTTGCTAAGATTTTGGATTTAATAAGTCACATAGTCCTTAATCAAACGACACCAGAAAATGGAAACTAAAATTAAAAGGAATGACATAAGAATCCTGAAACCTTTATATAAAATGAATTAGCCTGCATATAAAACAATAAGACATAATTTAAAAAAAATTTTTAAAAACCATTAATTTGCATTATCAGAAAAAAAAAGAAATATATCTACAGGGTCCAGTGCACTACTACAACACAAATACATCACAGAACAGTTTAACAGCAAGCAAATACTAAGG
The DNA here is from genome assembly GCA_023376005.1 of Doryteuthis pealeii. Taxonomy (NCBI): domain Eukaryota; kingdom Metazoa; phylum Mollusca; class Cephalopoda; order Myopsida; family Loliginidae; genus Doryteuthis; species Doryteuthis pealeii. The sequence goes on from CM042145.1 coordinate 92,178,886, forward strand.
GTCTCAAACACAGTACTTTTTTTTTATAGGGGGGATGGGGTCTGTTAAGAATACAATTTAAAATTTTAAAAAAAAAAAAAAAAAGCTCAAAGATTAATACCTTTTCAATTAATGAAAAGTCATTAGTCTATAAGAACAACACACACACCCATACAAAAAAAAATAAAAAATAAATAACAATAACAAAAAAAAACTAAACATTCATTAAATGCAAAAACTTATATGCTTGTCAATTATGAGCAAATCTTTCATGCAATAATTTTTATTGAGGTGTAAAAATAATTGTCTAATAATCAGCATATTTAATGTTCAGGGTTGCAGTTCTATAGATGGCTCAAATTTTAAACTTTGTACTTGATGTATGAGGGTAATCCGAAAGGTAAGGTCACCAAAATATTCAAAAATCACAGAAACATTCATAGTTTATTGTCAATGATGTTTACATCTTTTTAAAATTTCAACATGTATCTATTTTTCTACTTAATTGCTATTTCAGTCGATGTATTTTTGTAGGCGCAGTGGCAGTTTTTGTATGCCTATATTATACTAGCTCACCACCATATCATTGAGACATCATTGAGACAACATTGAGCCTCGTCGTCATTGCAAACTCCTGACACCATTTGTGGACATTTTTGACATCCATGCACAATTCCTCATACACTTCCATTAATTAGCAATGGATTTAAATCAGTGCATTGCCTTTTGCATTCAAAAACCAAATAACAATGCAAACTTCACACTTGGCAGTAGCATCAATCAGGAGCTCCATCAGAAACGACTGCCAAGACAAGACTAAGCGTTGCAGCAAGGTAGGGGCAGGAGCAGGTACATACACAACAGTTTCCCTGCATCCCCAGTGCTTTGGAGACCTTACTTTTGAGATTACTCTCATACATACAAATTTAGATAACGGTCTAACAGTTGAAATTTTGAGAATGAGGCTACCCATAAAATTAGTCATGTAAGAATGAAATACAATCATATCTGAAGTACTAGGGTGAGTCAAAAGTTTTGCAATATTTTGGTACATGCTAGTTTCCAGCGCATTTATCATGAGGCACTCATGTGTAATGGTTATTGTCATGGGAAACACATGTTTACCAAGTTTCAATCTTTGGATGAGGCTGTTTGCATTTTACATAGCACTAATACCCTTGGGAAAGGTATGAATCCAACTATTCTCCCTCCAGCTATGGGTAAATAGTAGGGCAGACTGGGTCTTTAACCTTGGTATAGCAACTGGTTTAGGAAAAGGAAAACTCTGAATTCAAACCTGCTAAACTCCATTTAAAAATTGACCTTGTGTCACATCCTACTCATGCTTGGGGGGGGGGGGTTAAATATATATATAACATGTGACTGAAGCAGTTCAAGCCATGGAAGGTACCTGCTGTGGTTGGTAGTATCGTGGTGGTTGGTGTGCAGACACGTTGTGCATTGCTTCACTCCATGTGTGATTTGAAAACCAAATGAATGCACAACATACTCTAATTATACTCTGCTTATTTTTTACAAGTTCAGAAGCAACCAAAGACATTTGTTGTACAAAAAGGTGAAGGCGCACTTGACCACAGTACTATAACCAAATGGTTCATGAAATTTTGCTCATATTGCATGAACTTTGATGATCAGGCATGGTCATGTACACATCAATCAGTGGATTCCAAGGTGATGCTCAAAGAAGCAAATCCAGCAAGTAGCACTTGGAGAGTATCAGGCAAGCTCAGCATCTTGCAGTTCAGTTTCACCTTTGAGGTGATGCTCAAAGAAGCAAATCCGGCAAGTAGCACTTGGAGAGTATCAGGCAAGCTCAGCATCTTGCAGTTCAGTTTCACCTTTACTATCTCAGCAAAATCATACAAAACTGCCAAATTGTGCCTCACAATACCAAAATATTACACAATTTTTGACTAACCCTATTAGTAAATAAAGTAAAGTCGACGGTGTTGTCTATTGTTGGTATCAGTTGGACAACGGGGAAGTCTATCCCTTTTTCACTAGCGCTAGACCAGGGAGATTGTTTTAGTGTTTGAGGTGGAGTACCACACCTACCATCAGCTCCCTACTTTAACCAAATAGATCCAAGATGTGCTACTCATGCGATAAGTTGGTGAGAGCTGTTATTGAACCTGGAATCTTTTGGTTCCTAGGCAGATGCTCTGCTGATTGAGCTAAACTGGCCATTTTTATTAGTACCCAGTGCAAATTAACCAAAAAAACAAATAAATGTTCATTTCAAACTTTGGTAGAAATTCCTTATCCTAATGCCAATACAATGGAAACATTGTTAAATCTGCAAAGATTTTCTTGTTTATTTAAATGTATGTCTTATATGCCAGTAAATATAGGACATGGAGGATTTTATTCATTTAAGAAATTTCTGCCCTTAATATTTACTGGGAAAATTTTTCCAAGATGCTGAATATACTAATGACCAAACAACAAGGATTAATAGAGTGTTGATGTAATGAATAATGTGGAAACTATGTAGCCTGGGCAGGTTGTTATGGAGGATAAGCTGTCACCCAAGCAGCAAATCCCCCTCTCCACAGAGCCGTTGTGGTCCAAAGGAAAGGTAAGAGCCAATGCAGTTTGGCAATGACAGTGTCACAAGAGTTCCTGGGTAGTGCTGAAGTTCAGCATCACCCACCTTAGGGACTCTGGCTCCGGATTTGTTTTTGGGTAGGAATCATTTACTTGACCATGTATCAGAAATATGTTATCAACATTCAATTTAATAGAAATGTTATAATACGATTAATTTTAACTAGTATTTTCTTTCTTTTTTTTTTTATCAAAACACAATAGATTTGTTATTTCAACAATATGTATTTATCAAACCCTCCGTCATGAGCAGGATGCGACACAAGGTCAATTTTTAAGCAGAGATTAACAGGTTTGAATTCAGAGTTTTCCATCTCCAAGACTGGTTGCTATATCAAGGTTAAAGAGCCCACTCTGTCCTGCTATTTACCCATAGCTGGGTTGGTGGTTGTTTTATGAGATATCAATCCTTTTTGTGTCATTTAATGACAAATCAAGTCATTTTTGATAAACAAAGGACTCAGGTTGCTTAAGTAGTTATCAAATTAAGCATTGAATAGGCTCATCACTGCTTAACTTCAGTGATCTAGTAGGAACCGGTGCTTTCAGCATGACTGTAATCCCATAATTGGATTCATACATTTTCGAAGGGTATGAGTGCTATTTAAAATGCTATCAGCCTCATACAAGATTTGAACTCTGGTCGCCATGTCCATTTCCTATGATGATAACCATTACACCTGAGCGCCTCCGACAATAGCAAGAAACAGCACATACCAGAAACGATAATAATGGATAAGCTGATAGTGAGATTTTAACTTACATCCCTCTTGTCTGAGGGTAGCCTGGTTGTTATCTATACCAGCTGCTTTACCATCTAAGCTACAAGAGCAGGTGGTATTACAGAAGTCTAAATCACACCTATAACTCATCCTTTACTTTAGTCTCAGATCTATCAGTGCCATGCTTGTTATTGTTTGGGTTTTTAGGTATGAATCATTATTTTTCAACATTTCTGTTGCTTTTTATAATTAATCCTAAACCTTACTTAAAAAAAAAAAATTTTTTTTTTTAAATTTAAAAAATGAAGATATTCAATAACTTAATTTTCCAAAATTCCTTTACAGAAATTTCATTCATTTAACAAAATAACTGCATAATAAAACGCGGTGACAATAGATAATTCCAATTAGGGGAGACGAGACAAAAGGTATCAATAAAACTGTTTGAAATTCAAGTTAACCCTGCATTAGTCCCCTGGGGTGTTTTGGCACCCCACATTTTTTTTAATGTTCATGAATCTATAAGTTCATAGAATATAAACTCCGGTTCTTGGGTTATTTAAAGGAGAAATACCCAATGCAAAACATCCTACATATGTGGTGCTGAAGAGATGTGACAAGCATGTCTGTCCTCGTCAAGCCAGCTTAGTAAAAGAGGCTGATATTTTAGGGTCCCCGCATCACATGACCAAAAATGGACTCTTAACGCGGAAGAGTTCCTCAAATCCTGTGACAAGGGAGACTACTCAAACTTAGTCCCTTACAAATCCTAGCAAACAACTTGATCCTTTCTCTCCATCTCTAAACTTTCCTGATTAATTAAGGGCATTGAGCACAGAGTGGCATACTCCTGGCTCAGCAGGGGAATCCCATCATGATGTAATGATTAGCAAGCTAGTCTTGCAGATTAATTACTACTGAATAGTAAATTCTATCATCACTGGATGCCCCATACTTTTAACCTTGTGTCACATCCTACCCGTGGCGAATGGGGTAAATATCTACTCCTGGCTCAGCTGCAGTGAAATATAGATGTCATTCTTTCCTTCTTTTCATGTACATTATATAAAATATATAACATAGGTTTATGTAACAAATTTTTAGTAATTATCATTTCAATTAATAATTATAACTTTAAGTATTGATTTTGTTGGACTATATGTTGGTATAGTCATTTACTAAGCTTAGTTTAGAAGTGGCACAAGGCCAGAAGTACCAAACTCACTATCAATGGTCTGAGAATCTAGCTTGCTAACCATTATGAATAAAGCTTAGCTCCGAACAAGGCCAGAAGTATGGGGCACCTAATGAAAATCAAACTCATTAACAATGGTCTACTAATCTAGCTTGCTAACCATTACACCATGTGAGGTGCCCTTAAATACTAAGCATAGTTTAGATGTGGCACAAGGCCAGAAGTATGGGGTGCCCAATGAGAATTGAACTCACTAACAATGAATCTAGCTTGCTAACCATTACACCACGTGAGGTGCCCTTAAATACTAAGCATAGCTTAGATGTGGCACAAGGCCAGAAGTATGGGGTGCCCAATGAGAATTGAACTCACTAACAATGGTCTGTTAGCTTGCTAACCATTACACCAAATGAGGAGCGCTTATATGTTGATATAAGAACCACATGGAATCACCACTTCTATATATAGACAACAGCAGCAGCAGCAACCGGTAAAAAGCAGACAATAAACAGACAGGACAAAAGCATGTAAGATCATTCACTGTCTGGATATCATTCACTAGAATATCAACAAACAAGGAAAGATAACTGATCTCTCTCCACAGGAGGATTACTACAGACTTGGATTAACCAGGATTCAACAATAGCTACGAGTATCTCAACAGATTTATATCATATTCTAACAGCAATTGGATTTTATGTTATTTTTTCATACCATTTATCTGTAATGATAGACATTCACCCAATTCGAAGCAACAGTGTTGCCTGGCATGTCTGACTGCTATGTCCACAAATGTGGACGTAGGTAATTTGCTGGGATAACCTAGCCGAGTCAGCTAAATACAAATTAAAAAAATCATATATATATATATATATATATATATATATATATATATTACCAACCCCTCCGCACGAGCAGGATGTGACAAAAGGTCAATTTATTAAGCAAAGTTTAACAGGTTTGAATTCAGTTTTCTTTCTCCTAGACCGGTTGCCAAACCAAAGTTAAAGAGCCAGTCTGCCCAAATATTACCCATAGCTGGAGAGAGAGTAGGATTCATACCTTTCCCAAGGGCATTAGTGTTAAGTGAAAATGCAATTTCCACATCCAGGATTTGAATTCGGAGTGACGAGTCCATTTTCCATGAATTTAACCATTACACCACGTGCTTCCAAAAAATTCATATAAAGGAGTATCCTGTGGGTATTTTCCAAATAAATGTGATCTGAATCTGTTTTTTGGGTTTTTTTTAATAATTAATTTTTTTTTATTATATTAGATGAATAACAACCAGGCACAAGGCAAGCAATCTGTTCATCAGTGACTGCAGAGATATCTTGAAGCAATAGTATGAGTACATTTTTATAATAATAACACTATATGCATTTTTGCATTGGGGTGTGTAACCAGTTCACCAGACCAACCATGTTTGATTGACACAGCAGACTAATACAGGGTTAACTTAAATCTAAATTTTAACTATAGAAATTTCTTTACTTATTTAAAGAGGTCATAAGGGTGTGGGGGGGGGAAGGCATTCTGCAAAAGAGCAATGACCTCATTGAACTGCATAGAATTAAAACAAAACAATAGGCTGAGTGCTAATTATTATTATTGCTCAGAAGATCAACAAAAAGAGGTTCTTTGAAACAAAGGAAATTATTAACCACATAAGATTAATAAAATACAAGTGGGGATATTTAGTTAAAACTAATCACTAATCCAAACAAATAACTTGGACAAAAATTATGCAAGGAATCTAAAAACCAGTTTGAGCTTATTTGAACATTCCCTAAATAAGTAATCTGTGGACTTACCATTCGATCCATATTGTGTATCTACATTAAAGTAAGGTGTGAGTATTAATCCAACAAGGGCAGATAACCAAGGGAAGAAGAAAAAGAAGAAGAAGAAGGGAGGATACAAACCAAATACATATCAAGACAATCACTTAGCTTACTTAGTTTATTTTTGTGCTATTCCTGAGAATTGATGATTTGAAAAAAAAAAATTAAAAAGGAGGTAATAAATGCTGCTCACAGATAACACAAAAATAAATCCAATTGAAAACAGTCTACTTTATAAAAATATTTTTACTTGAATAAAAATTTTTTTTTTTTTTTTAAATCGGATCAAGTCTCCAACGAGCACCCTAGCTTCTCTAGCTAATGAAAGGTTCACATTTTAACTCATCACCAGTAAGTTCTGCTTCAAACATTTGTAAACAAACCAACAGATAATTTTTCGCATTTATATTGTATCTGACAAAAAACAAATTTTACCAATTGTGAGATACTATTTCTGAACAACATCTTTTTATTCAAATAAACATAAAAAAATATTTTGTAAATAAAAACTGTATTTTTATTTAAATAAGCATATCTACATTTCTTTTCTGATAAAAATATAGTTTTTATTACAAAATATTTTTTTATGTTTATTTGAATAAAAGGATGTTGTTCAGAAATGGTATCACAATTTGTAAAATTTGTTTTGGTCAGATACAATATAAGTGCAAAAAAATCGTCTGTTGGTTTGTTTACAAATGTTTGAAGCAAAACTTACTGGTGACAAGTTAAAATGTGAACCTTTGATTAGCTTCATGAGCTAGGGTGCTTATTAGAGACTTGATCCAAAAAATCTTACTATCTATAGATATATTTAAAATATAACTGATCATTCCATGAAAAAAACTATTCAATATATTTTCAAAATGTTAGGAGTTGAATGATATTTTTTTTAAAGCATTTAGAATATTTACTTCATTATTTCATATAGATATTAATTCATTTTTATATCAAGCCATTTTCAATAGAAAAAAGAATTCTGTTTTGTTTTAAGAAAGATGATAATTATCTAGGATTGCTTATAAAAAATTTTTTTAAAAGAATTTATTGATCTGTCATTCAAGAAATAACTTGTGCTTCTTCATGTCTAAATTAAATAAAGGACTGGTTTATAGGTGTGATTTAGGTTTCTTCAATACTAATGTCTTTTGTAGTGTAGTTAGTAAAGCAGCTAGTATGGATAACTAGGATTTACCAACTATACTACAAGGGTAATTGATATTGGAGAAGCCTAGATCAAATTCATAAAGTCATCTTTTACTTTTTGTCTCTTGAACTTTTTGGCAGCATGCTTGTTATTGTTTCTCTGTATGTTTGAGATGAGGCCTGAAGATTAGTATTATTAGTGTTATTCGGACTATTGTCCCCATCTTCATTATTATTTGTACAACGTTTCGGCCGATATACCCTCCGGCCTTCTTCAGGTATTTCTTGTCGGAATCGGGAACCTTCTCGGACTTGGGAACCTTCTTTTCGAACTCGGGAACTTTCTTGTCGTATCCGGGAGCCATCACAGAACTTTGAACCTAACACTCAAAGAAGGTTCCCGAGTCCGACAAGAAATACCTGAAGAAGGCCGGAGGGTATATCGGCCGAAACGTTGTACAAATAACAATGAAGATGGGGACAATAGTCCGAATAACACTAATAATACTAATGTTTGTTATTGTTTTACACACTATTAGTGTTAATAGTATATTCTTTTCAACTTTTTAATGATGTTAATAGCTTTTTTTAAAATCAGTCACGGTTAATAGAATTTTTTCTATTGCTAGAGTTAATAGCCTTTTTTTTTCTATTTCTAGAGTTAATAGCATTTTTTTTTTCTATTAATAGCATTTTTCTATTTCTAGAGTTAATAGCATTTTTTTTTCTATTTCTAGAGTTAATAGCATTTTTTTTCTATTTCTAGAGTTAATAGATTTTTTTCTATTTCTAGATTAATAGAATTTTTCTTCTTTTTTTTTAGTGTAAATAGAATTTTTCAATTTTTTTAGTGTTAATAGCATATTCTTTTCAACTTTTTGGTAGTGTTAATAGCTTCTTTTTTTTAATTTTTAGTGTTAAGAGCATTTTTTTAAATTTTTAGTATTAATAGCATTTTACAATTGTTTAATGTTAATCACATATTTTTTCAACTTTTTAATATTAGTACTTATTTTTTCTTCCATTCTTTAGTAGTGTTAATAGCATTTTTTTTCTATTTTCTTAATTCTTGCTAAACATTCTAGAAAAACATCACTCTGCTTAAATTGGCCAAATTCAACAAATAACTAATGATAATAGTGCTTGGCCCTTTTCATTGAACAGACACTTTGTTGATAACCTTTTTATGGAAAGGATATTTCCTCAACAGGATTCCCCCCCCCCCCATTGGGTATTTCATAAAACAAATTTTAAATTTTTTTCACTCATTTGATTAATTTTCAATCCCTTAAAATATCTATTTTTATTTACTCAGTGATGCTGATAGCTTTTTGATTTAGTGCGTCCTGGGACATACACATTTGCTTTGAATGAGTCCCCAGGAAAATTTATGGGTCCCAATTAAAGCCATATAACTCCTACTTTGTAACCTATCCTGTGTAATTCATTTCTAAGAAACTATTGAAATGTATTTACAGTTAGCTTGAAATTGATGAGGGAAGAAAAAGAAAGACACTGGAATGCAGTAAAATCGTATCCATGCAGGATACGATTTTACTGCATCCTTTTAGATTTTTGGGACGCATACCTATCAGCATCTCTGCTTACCCATTGACCATTTAAGTATTTTTTTTAAATTCTCAAAAATCATTTTATTTTACAGCTTAAACTACATTTTTTAAAAATTCAAAATAAATATAAGATTATAAGGTTCATATGCAAAATTAAAACTGACAATACATCAAAATGGTTTAAATTTTACTGTAAATTTTTATATGAAATTAATGATAAATAAGCAATAGTATATTTAGTTCTTTAAAAAAAAATTTGAAAATAAATAAACAACCTTACAAATATTTAAATTATATTTGTAAAAAATGAAGTCAGTGAAGTGACCTATTCTTGGTATCAGCTGGACAGTGAAGGGGTCTATCCCCTTTTCACTAGCACTTGACCAAGGAAGAAATTGTTTTTGCATCTGAGGTGGAGCACCAAAACTACCGTCAGCTCTCTACTTTAGCCCACATATCCAAGTTGTGCTCCTTATGCACTGAGTTGGCAAGGGTCGGTATTGAACCTGAAACCTTTCGATTCCTAGGCAGACGACTCTACCAAGTGAGCTAACAATTTAAAAATCTGCTTTGAGTACATGTAAGTATTTCTTTTCTTCTTTTATGACTTCTTTTTCTTCAAAATTGAATCTTCAAAAGAATATAAGATAAAATATTAATTTTTTTTTTTAAATGTTAAGTCAATTTTAATAACATCTATAAGTAAAGTCTTCAGGGTGGCCTAAAGTTGGTATCAGCCAGAGAGTCTATCCCCTTTTCACCAGCGCTAGACTAAGGAGATTGTTTTGGCATCTGAGGTGGTGCGCTACACCTACCATCAGTTTCTCAATTTACCGCACAGATCCCTGTGCTACTCATATGCTGAGTTGGCGAGGGTCGGTATTGAACCCAGAACCTTGTGGTTCTCTAACGACTAAGAAAAATAAATAAATAAATAAGCTAACTCTAAGGTTTAGTGTTTCAAGACAATAAATCTGCATGTAGATCCAAGTGATAACTTAGACAAGATTGTATAGAATAGTGGTTCTCTACCTTTTTTTTTTTACCTCTGGGATCAGTAAGCATTCATAAAAAAAGCCAGTTTTCATCAAAAAAGGTATTACTGTGTAATTGGTACTATAACAACCTTTAGGAGAATCAAATGATTGATAGAAACAAGTACTAATTGTAAAATAATTAGGGATCTTAAACAATTGTTTTAGTAGTTTGTAATTGTGCGATTGGCAAAATGAACCAATAAGCATTCGTAACAAAAACCAGTTTTCACCCAAAAAAGGTATTGCTGTGTGATTGCTACTATAACAACCTTTAGGAGAATCAAATTACTGATAGAAACAAGTATTAATTATTTGTCTGAATTTTTAAGATGAGGCTTGATTATATTTATTGTATTATTTAGATCTTATGGACTGTTGTCCTCATCTTTATTATAATATACACAACATTTTGGCCGATGTGCCATCCAGCATTCTTCAGCTGTTGCCTTTCCCAAGCACATTATTTCTCTTTTTACTAATTTCTCATCCCAGTAACCACTATGCCACCCATACCATGACTTTAGTAGACAGTAGTAGAAGTCATAATAATCTGAACTTGGATCATGGATCTAATAGTATAAACTCAGATCACGTTTTTTTCCCCCCCCATCCCAGTAACTACTATGCTATATAAAAATCAACTTTTGACAAAATTATCATTATCATCATCACGCTGATAGCACAGATTCCCTTGACTCTTTCTCTCCATCCATCCCTATCGGCTATTGCTCTTGGCAGGTCCTCTACATGGCACCCAGTGTCTGCACAGAAATTCTGTCAATGAAATATCCTTCCAACAAAAAAAAAGTCTGTTCAACAAATGACTGTCAACATAATGTTCAGACAGAAACAGTAGTAGAAATCCTATCACATTTACAACATTTGTATTTGGTATTGGCAGCTCGAGTCAACAATAAGTAATAAAATAATAACATAATAAATAGTATTGGCTATGATTAAAAGAAAAAATTTACAAAAACAAAAACATTATTTATGTCAGATGTCAGAAAGAAATTAAAAAGATTGATCTGAGTATCATTTCAACCATCTTAACTGACTACTACTTCATGTGTTCTATGTATTTATTTTTTCAAGCATTCCTTGATCTAAAGAAAAGAAAAAAAAATTATCACCATAAAAAATAATTCTTTAAAAAGTCTTTTTTTCTTTTTAGAAATGTGGTATTGACAAAAAAAAAATAACATCAAAAATTATAAACGTGCTTTTCCTGAGTAAGGCTGAAGAATGAATCAGCCAAAATATGTGAACAACATGAAGTATATGAAAAAAAAAAGAGTTCAATTGTCTGAGCAATATTTAAAATAAAAATGGTTATATGTTTGATATTTAAAATATATACATATTTCTTTTTACCGTTATTTTGTCATTTCATTCAAAGTGTCCAATAATTTAAAAAAAAATTTTTTTTAAAAAAAGCTATATTAATAATAGGAAGAATTTTTCAATTTAGTAGTCTATTAAAAAGATGGAATATTAGATAAATAAAAAAAACATTGATTATAATAAAAAAATAATAATATATATATATATATATATATATATATATTATATATATTATATATATATATATTACATGAGACCAGTTTAGCTTAGAGCATCCACCTTGGAATCACAAGGTTCGGGATTCAATACTGGTCCCCACCAACTCATATATATATATATTTTAAATTTTTACTTGAAGGCACTTACAATGCATGTATCGTATAAAATTCGATACTTTTTCTTATAGAAAATGAACTTGACAAGTGTAATCCCGGCAAAGGATCGCTCAGTGTATAGAATATCGTACAGACTGTTTTGACTTTATTAAGACACACTGAGCGATCCTTTGCCGGGATTACACTTGTCAAGTTCATTTTCTATAAGAAAAAGTATTGAATTTTATACGATACATGCATTGTAAGTGCCTTCAAGTAAAAATTTAATATATACTTTAAATGAGCAATGCTTCTAAAATAAAAACAAAAACATCCAAAAATCTTATTCATATATATATATATATATATATATATATATATGAGTTGGCGGGGGATATATATATATATATATATATATATATATTATTCCAAACTAAATATTGGAAAAAACTATTGATATTTTTTTAATGGACTTAAAGTATCTAAAGTGTTTATCAATAATTTTTTTTTTAAATCTAAATGTTTTTTTTAATACAAAATAACCATTCCACTGCCTTATGCATCTATATAGTAGTCAAATTCTAGTGCTATGTAATGTGCCAATATAGTCACATTTTATACTATGTTTCATTTGCAGCATCACCGGGTGCTACTGAAAATTGAATACAGCAGCAAAAAGTTTTTAAAAAAGAAAATAAAAAAAAAAAAGAAAAAAGAAAGAGAACTAATTAGATAACTTAGCCTGGTTAAGAATGCAAAAAAGAACTTCACAGACCACATGATCTTAGGAGATATCTACCTTTCAGTGCTGGAGAGGGCAGCAAGGGATTATAGAACTAATCAAGTGTTTGAAAAAAATATATAACAGAAAGACTAGGAAGAAAAGCTCCCAGCGCAAGGGTATTAATACAAATCAAAGAAATGTGAATGCCATTTTAATCTGATCAAATAAGATTTACTATTTAATAATAAGCTTTTATCCACCTCCAATAAATAAACCAGATTTCTCTCTCACTCACACACACACACACACAATTCTAAATGAAACTCAAAGAGAAAATAAATTTTGACTTGCTCCTCCCAACTTAGAAGCAACAATATAAGAAATTAAATATCTGATTCTAGATTTTTTTTTTTAAACATAAAAAAAGTAATAAAAGTTGTGGTAGTTTTGAAGTGGGGATTTTGTAGAAAAAAAAATAGTTATCACATTTTTATTTATCTATTTTTTAGATAAAAAATTGTCAATCATTAGAAATATTAATTTTTACTAGTATTTTCCTTTATCCTCTTAATTTTAATTACTTTTTATTGTCATTCACTCAGGTTATTATTTGTTTACTATTTCTTCTGAATTTTTTAAATGAGGCTTGATAATTTGGATTATTAGAACTATTGTCCTCATTTTTATTGTTATCTACACAACGTTTCATTTGATGTGACACATGACGCAACGGATATACAAGGTGTGTCATAAAAGTATCGAGATTGAAGCTGTATTTACCAAGATAGAAATGAACAATGAATGGAACGTTAATTTTTTTCAGAATACAAGGTGTATCAAAAAGTGCAAAAAATCTCGATACTTTATTGACACACCATGTAGGTGTTGAGTTAATATAGTTATAAGACAGAAAGTGACAGTCATCTCTGGGCTGCAGGTTCAATCCTGGCCAAGGGCGACAGTTAAATAGAATGATTAATACAGCTTAACACTTTTACCTAGTCAGGGTTAATACAATGAGAACAGTCTACTCCTGTGGATTGAATAAAGAATTCTGTTCAAAGTTCCATGAAGGCTCCCAAGTTCAGAAGGTTCCCGAGTCTGACAAGAAATACCTGAAGAAGGCTGGAGGAACCATTGGCCGAAACGTTGTGTAGATAACAATAAACATGAGGACAAAAGTCCAAATAATACATTATTTGTTTTGTTTTACGGCATATCAACCCTTTTTGGGTTATTTGATGCTGAATCATATCATTTTAATATACAAAGGATTTAGGTTGCTTACAGTACCTGCTGTTGCTTAAGTGGCCAATTAAGTATTGAACAGGCTCATCACTGCTTAACTTGGTGATCTAGTGGGAACCGATGCTTTTAGCTTGACTTGACCATAATGAGCCATTATTTGATTGGTTGAGCAATTTTAAAGGCACATCAACCAGTCTAGGGTTATCTTATGCCTAGAGGTTAAGGAATCACATTCATTGTACGTTCATATTTACATTTTTTGTGTAGTTGTTTCTTAAGTATTTTTTGTTTTTTTGCAGTTATATATATTTACCAACCCCTCCGCACGAGCAGGATGTGACACAAGGTCAATTTCCTAAGCGGAATTTAACAGGTTTGAATTCAGAGTTTTCCTTCTCCTAGACCGGTTGCCTAACCAAGGTTAAAGAGCCCAGTCTGCCCTACTATTTACCCATAGCTGGAGGGAGAGTAGGATTCATACCTTTCCCTAGGGTATTAGCACTAAGTGAAATGCAATTACCACGTCCAGGATTTGAACTCGGGGCGACGAGTCCATTTCCTATGACTTTAACCATTACACTACGCGCTTCCTTTGCAGTTATATGATATCAAGTATTCCTATCTAATGCAAATAACACCTTCTAGCATATATGATAAAAAGGGTTGGGGTTTGCCATAAGGGCAATAGGTTTGGGACAATCATATAGGTGCTAAGGATTCAGTCTTTAAGCATCACCGGTCACCGCCCACAACCAGCAGGTGGCCCCATTGGGGGGATCTTACCCTTCTACAGAGGTGCAGTCGGTGTATTCTACAGCCCCAGCTGACAGGGATGGCAGCTGATATGAAGAACCGGTCTTTCCAAAGGCAAAAGGGGCTGTGAGTTCAAGTCTCAACGAGAGACTATCCTTTATTGCTGTTTCCATTATTGTAGAAATAATGACTTATGTGAATTGTGATAAAAAGGGATTAAATGATCAGTTGATTTTAACGGCAGGTTAACCCATCTAGGGTTATTTTATACCTAAAGGTTAGGGAATCATGTTCATTGTACATTCGTATTTACATTCTTTTATAAGTACTTTTTTTCTTAAGATTTTTTTTTCCTTGCACATAGTCCTATTGAAATAAAAATAATTTTTAAACAGATCTTTTTGACCCATAGCTGAACTCTAACAGGTATTACAACTCCGGATTAGAGTGGACCTGGGAGTAATGGCAATGAAGGGGTATTCCACACTTCTTAAATCTCCAAAACTGGAGCCTCACCATCAGATGCAGTTTAGTGGGATACACCTCTTTTATGTGTGTGTGTGGGGGGGGGGTCTTACCCTTTTGAAGAGGATACAGTCAGTATATTCTTAGCCCCACCAACAGAGCAGAAAAAGGAATTAAAATGAAGATGATATAGGAAGATACCAGTCAAAATTAATATTAATTAAGTGATAATCATTTTAAAATTAAAAAGATATATATATATATATATATATATATATATATATATATATATATATATATATATATATATGGGGTAGAAAGTACACAAAATAAATTAGGATTTAGACATATAGAAGCATAAAGAGAATCTACTTAAAAGCAAGGAAAAAAACTTTTAAAAAAGAAAACTATAATCCCCTTCCATGTCGTACCCAAGATTTATAGAAAATATAGACAGGGTTTCTTGGAGAGAGAGAGAGAAAGAAAGAAAGAGAAAAATTGCTATCAACTATCTAACCAACAGCAAACCATGCAAAGATGAGAAAGGAAGAAGAAAAAAAAATAGAAAATATATTAAACAGAGGTGAACATGACAAGAGAAAAGTGCAAAATTTCCAAGAAAACAGAATTTCCAGCACCATAATTTTTGAAAGGCAGCAATGATTTAAATCGATACGTACATACATAAATTGTGGCTGCAACCAAGAGTGAAACAGTAAAATACTCATCCCATACAATTCGTGACAAATATAATAATCATAGACATTGAGTTCGTTTTTTTGAAAAGAAAAAAAAAAAAAAAAAAACAAAGAAAAAATATAGGAAAAAAAACAGTAATAATCCAGGTTAAAATTGTGGTACGGTTAACCGAAGCCAAACATTTTCAGACTTTATTTTCCCGATGTAGGTATCATCTATATTTTCCAATCCCTCCACACGAGGTCAATTTCTTAAGCGGGATTTAACAGGTTTGAATTCAGAGTTCAAATCTTGGATGAAGCTATTTGCATTTCACATAGCACTAATACACTTTGGAAAGATATGAAACCAAATATTACTCTTCTAGTTATGAGTGAATAGTAGGGCAGACTGGGCACTTTTACCTTGATATGGTAACTGGTCTAAGAGAAGGAAAACAAGGTTTGAAGATAGATAATATGGGTGCTATATTCATAAGTAAACAGTGCTGAATATCACGGATAGAGCATTGATATCTAAGTTAAGGTAGTGTGGACATGGAGTCAACAGCACTTGGTTACTGATAGTTTCTCATCTATGTGATTCAGACCAAGTACATACATATATATATATATATATATATATATATATTAACCAACCCCTCTGCACAAGCAGGATGCAATAAGTAAATTTCTTAAGTGGAGTTTAACAGTTTTGCTTATCCTAGAATGGTTGCCATAGCAAGGTTAAACAGTCCAGTCTGCTCTACTATTTACCCATAACTGGAAGGAGAATAGTTGGATACATACCGTTCCCAAGAGTATTAGCACAATGTGAAATGCAAACAGCCTCATCCAGGATTTGAACTCAGGTTGTCAAGTTTATTTCCAACAATGATAAGCATTACAACCCAACGCCTACTTGTGCAAGTATCATTGGGGAACAAAAAACATTTTGGTAAACAAACCAAAATCTGGCTCCTTTAGCAAAACTTTTCTCATTCCCCAATGATACCTGCATCAGAAAAATATTTACCCATAGCTGGAGGTAGAATATTTGGATACATACCTTTCCCAAAGAGTATTAGCGCTATGTGAAATGCAAACAGCCTCATCCAGGATTTGAATTCGGTTGATGGATTTGGGATTTTAACAGCATATCAACCCACCTAGGGTTATTTCCGGTGACGATAACCATTACACCACAAGCACCTCTCTGTTGCAGGCATCATTGGGGAACAAAAATCATTTTGGTAATTAGACCAAAGCCTAATTCGTTTAGCAAAACTTTTCTCATTCCCCAATGATCCCTGCATCGGAAAAATGAGGTCTAAAAAAGTTTGGCTTTAGCTTACTGTTACAGCATATCAACCCACCTAGGGTTATTTCCGGTGATGATAACCATTACACCACAAGCACCTCTTTGTTGCTGGCATCATTGGGGAACAAAATCATTTTGGTAATTAGACCAAAGCCTAATTCGTTTAGCAAAACTTTTCTCATTCCCCAATGATCCTGCATCGGAAAAATGAGGTCTAAAAAAAGTTTGGCTTTAGCTTACTGTTACAGCATATCAACCCACCTAGGGTTATTTCCGGTGATGATAACCATTACACCACAAGCACCTCTTTGTTGCTGGCATCATTGGGGAACAAAAATCATTTTGGTAATTAGACCAAAGCCTAATTCGTTTAGCAAAACTTTTCTCATTCCCCAATGATCCCTGCATCGGAAAAAAGAGGTCTAAAAAAAGTTTGGCTTTAGCTTACTGTTACAGCATATCAACCCACCTAGGGTTATTTCCGGTGATGATAACCATTACACCACAAGCACCTCTTTGTTGCAGGCATCATTGGGGAACAAAAATCATTTTGGTAATTAGACCAAAGCCTAATTCGTTTAGCAAAACTTTTCTCATTCCCCAATGATCCCTGCATCGGAAAAATGAGGTCTAAAAAAAGTTTGGCTTTAGCTTACTGTTACAGCATATCAACCCACCTAGGGTTATTTCCGGTGATGATAACCATTACACCACAAGCACCTCTTTGTTGCAGGCATCATTGGGGAACAAAAATCATTTTGGTAATTAGACCAAAGCCTAATTCGTTTAACAAAATTTTTCTCTTCCCCAATGATACCTGCATCGGAAAAATGAGGTCTAAAAAAAGTTTGGCTTTAGCTTACTGTTACCGCACTTTTAACCTGGACTATAAAGGATATTTTGAAATAACTGACGAGTGGCCTAGTATTTGAATAAAAAACCATAAAGAAACAACCACTTGGAAGGAAAAATAAAATTCAAGCTGTTTTCTTTTTAGATAAAGACCTTTTTAAATTTAAAAAAAAAAAAAAAAAAAGAAGAAAGTATGAATTGGTTTAGGTTTCTTACCTGTTGAAATGCGATTATGATGAATGAAAAATAATAAATTAATGAAAGATTTTAAAAATAATAGAAATGTTTTTACATTATTTGTTTTATGGTTTGGTTATATGACGCATTTAGTTGAAAGAGAGATTAAAAATCAGATTTAATACATTGCATTAATCACTTTAATAATAATCGATTGAAATCTTTACTTTTACTCGGTAACAAGTCTAAAACATTACATCTATATTTTTTTTTATAATCACTTCTCTTTAGTAATTGAACGGAGACATTTTGTAAGAATGGAGTGAAAAGTTTTCAGCAATAATATTTTTGATATTTCATCTATTTTCTGCATAATTTTATATAATAAACACTATTTAATATAAAAAATGATAATATATAATGAATATATAATAATTATATATATGATAAACACTATTTAATATAAAAATATTTTAGATAATAAACACTATTTAATATAAAAATATTTTAGATAATAAACACTATTTAATATAATATAATATAAATATAATATAATAACACTATATAATATAATATAAAATAATGAATATATAATAAACACTATATAATATATATATAAATATAATATATATATAAACACTATATAATATATATAAAATAATATATAATAAACACTATATAATATGATATAATATATATATAACACTATATAAATATGATATAAAATATGATATATAATAACACTATATAATATGATATAAAATAATGATATATAATAAACACTATATAATATGATATAAAATAATGATATATAATAAACACTATATAATATGATATAAATAATGATATATAATACACTATATAATATATATATAATGATATATAATAAACACTATATATATATATAATATATATATAAATATATATATATATATAAATAATATATATAACTATACAATATAATATAAAATAATGATATATAATAAACACTATACAATATATAAAATAATAATATATAATAAACACTATATAATATAATATAAAATAATAATATATATAAATATATAATATAATATAAAATAATAATATATAATAAACACTATATAATATAAAATAATAATATATAATAAACACTATATAATATATAAAAATAATATATAATACACTATATAATATGATATAAAAATAATATATAATAAACACTATATAATATATATAATAATATATATAATGATATAATAATAAACACTATATAATATATATATAATATATATAATGATATATAATAAACACTATATAATATATATAATAATATATATATGATATATAATAAACACTATATAATATATATAATAATATATATAATGATATATAATAAACACTATATAATATATATAATAATATATATAATGATATATAATAAACACTATATAATATATATAATAATATATATAATGATATATAATAAACACTATATAATATATAAAAAGTAAAGAATATTTTAGATAATCAAGAATAATATCTTATTATAAGTAAAGTAAAGTCACCGGGGCGGCCTAAAGTCGGTATCAGCCAGTCAGCGAGGGAGTCTATCCCCTTTTCAATAGCGCTAGACCAAGGAGATTGTTTTTAGCATCTGAGGTGGAGCGCCACACCTACCATCAGCTCCTTACTTTACCGCACAGATCCCTCTGCTACTCATACACTGAGTTGGCGAGGACCTGTATTGAACTAGGAACCTTGTGGTTTCTAGCCGAACGCTCTACCGACTGAGCTAACCCGGCCCATAAACACTATATAATACACATATATATATATATATAATGATATATAATAAACACTATATATATATATATATATATATATATATATATAATATATATAATGATATATAATATATATAATATATGCCAGCAACTCAAAATAAACTGCCTCAGGTTTTATTGTTGGTTGTATGGCAGTAGAGGTTGAACCTTCCCACTAATAACCAGTGATGCTGATAGCTTTATAATTTAGTGCATCCTGGGATGCATGGATTTGATTTGAATGAGGCCCCAGGAAATTTGATGGGTCTCCACTAAAGTTTCTTGATAAATTAGAGTTTTTATTACGAACAACTAAAGCCTTGTACCCCATAACATGTAATTCGTTTCCAAGAAAATATTGAAATGTATTTATTGTTAGCTGGAAATGGTGGGGGAAGAAAAAAAAACACTGGCACACATGGATACGATTTTAGATTTTTCTGCGTTAGTGATGCAGGACGCATACCTATCAGCATCTCGGAATAACCCATAATTTTTATTCCATATATTATAGATAGCAGCTGAGTGACAATCTGGTAAAATGGCATCTGGCATGAAAGCAGAGGTGTCCCACTGACTTTTACTAAAACTAAAGCAGGGCATTTTAACAATAGCAACAGCAATGTGAGTGACAAGCCATGTCCAATGTAGCTGTCAACCTATGCAATGAAGAGCACCTCAATTATCAGCAAGGAATGGGCCAATAAAAGCTGGACTACAGGGAGAACATTTTCTTGACAATATTGCAGGCATTGCTGCAAAAAAGTGGGTCAGATTCACTGGTGCAGATTTTTTAATGAATGCGGAATGTAAGCTCTTGTTTATCAAAGGAGAACACACACAGCCAGCCAACTGGTGACTATACTGAAAAATATAGATTTCTAGCTGAAAACTTGCTCTATCAAATGGCACTATTATGCAATCTGTATCTGTTGTAGTTTCTATGCAAATAAGCCAGGCATTACTTTTGGAGCCCCCACCCCCCCATAAATAAATTGGTTGGCTGGTTGGATTTTACAGCATGTCAACCCTTGGGTTATTTTATGCTGAAGATGTTTTTCATTCTTATTGAATATTCAAATTTTTTTTTTTAAACTCATTTTTAAACACATTTTTTAATACTCATTTTTTTTATCTATTTAACTCATAAATGGGACCCTAACAGGTACTACCACTCCGAGTCAGAGTGAATCCGAGAATAATGGCAATAAAGGGGTGCCTCAAACTCCCCATAGCTTCATATTTCGACCCTCACCACTAGATGCAGTATAACATCATACCCAGGACACACACACACCCCCCATAAATAAGGTTTTGGAGCTTTATGGTGCCATATATAGGATACCCTTTTTTTAAGAGGGTGGGGTCTTAGCCCTCAGCAGGGAATAAAGTCAGGCTCACTGACAGGGCTCGAAATTATGTTGAGGGGTAGATTTAAAATCCTTATATTTTTGTATTCATTTTGGTATGCAGTGTATTTCTACTATTAAATATACTCTAATTAAAAAAACAGGCATTATTTTCTGATCAGTCCACCTATAGAAAACATCAATTGTACTAATATTTTTATGCCTTTTGTTTAAAAAAAGAAAATATATTTAATATTCTTTTCAGTCCAAGTTTAAAGAGCCCAGTCTGCTCTACTATTTACCCATAGCTGGAGGGAGAATATTTGGATTCATACCTTCCCAAAGAATATTAGCGAATACAGCCTAATAAGAAACATTATCTAGGTAAAAAGTTTTAGAAAGAAATTCACCATAATTATTGGCCTGAATATCTTATATTAACACCAAAATTTAAATTTCTATTTATTACATTTTTTGTTGATCAATTAAATAACATTAATAGAGAATATTAATTAAATCCCAATTATCTAAAATCATAATTTCAACTAATACAGTCCTAGTCACCATTATTGGCACCATTTCAGTTTTTTCTTTTCGTTATATCTTCAGAAATAACTAAAATTTATGTTAAATCGAACTTAATGGACCTCAATTCCACCATCGTATGTCAACCTGACAAAAGAAAAAAAATACCAAAAATCAGGGAATTAACCAAATTTAATGAAATTTTCAGTATTGATATATTAATGAATAAAGATATAATGTACCAGTTATTTTATTTAAAAACTTTTACATTTTTCAGGTCAGTTAACATTGAACCACATATCTTTGAGGCATAACACCGATTCCCAAAGATACATGGTTTAAAGTTAACTGACCTGAAAAAATCTAAAAGTTTTTAAATAAAATAACTGGTGCATTATATCTTTTATTCATTAATATATCAACACTGAAAATTTCTGTAAATTCGGTTAATTCCCTGATTTTTGGTATTTTTTTTCTTTTGGTGGGTGACATACAATGGTGGAATTTAGGTCTGTTAAATTTGATTTAACCAATTTGTTTTATCATTTGCTATTCTATATCAACCATGAGTTGTCAATAGGCCATAACTCTTTCACTAGATTTTTTTTTTCAGGAATTATTCAACATTAGGTACTGAAATTTCATGGGTGCCAATAATTGTGACCAGGACTGTACATATTTTCTTAAAAAAAAGAAAAAGAAGAAAAATTTAGATTTTAAAAATTCAACAAAAAATATTTCAAAAATTAAAGCAGTAAATGATTGTTACTAAAACAGCCCAAAAGAAGAAAATATTAAACATTAAAAAATTAAGTAAAATGTAATAAATTTAATACCATTTCTCTAAAACGATATGCAATATATCCCCTATAATGTACAGTATTAATTCATACTGTCTCCATAAATATATAACCACACAGTATATTTATACAACTGATAAATGTAAGCAGCCTTTATTGATCTGAGCTACAAATTCAAGGGACATAACTTATCTTAATCTGATCTTAAAAAAAAAAATTATATCCAAAATATTTTATTTTATTTTTAGTCCAGGAATATTAACTAAATTCAATGCCCAAGTTATAGACTAATTTCATTTCTTTCTTTTTTTTTTCTCAGTCATAGAATAAAAATGGGCAGAAAATCCATTGCCACTTTTCACAACAGTCATGCATTGTACTAACAGAAAAGGGGTTTAGATAAAAAAAATAAAATAACTAAAATATGACAATTCATAATTCATATCTCATACTCCATGCACTGAAACTAGTAAAAAAAAAAAACTTTAAGATAATTTAGAGTACAAACATAAGAAAAGAAAAGTAAAGAGTAGAATGCTCAGAAATCAGTGGTCTCAAAAGTTGCTTGACATTATAATAAATAATCTGTTCTTTATCATACCCAAAAGAAAACGAACAAAAATAAAAAGAGTAGACCAATGACATAATGAAAAAAGAAGGTACTGAAAGGACTGCACAAATTCAGAGAACTAATAATATTTACTAATAAAAATAATAGGGAGAAATTGTCAGGCCTTCTAGACTGAATCATTAATAATACAATACAAATTGAAAATAAAAGATGTTAAATTAGAAGAAAAATGATACCAAAAAGAAACAAAACAAAAGATTAATATGAACGCTTTAAAAAAAAAAAAAAAAAAAAGCTTAAATTAGATAATGGAAAGGAAGGGTGAAAAAAAAAAAAAAGAATTAGCATCTAAACAGAAGAAAAGCAGACAAGGAACAGTTTTCTTCAACTTGTAAAAGAAACTTCCAATTCAACTGCAAACAAAAAATTATACAATATTAGTTCTATTTTTTTGTTAATTAAAATCATCCAGCATTATTCAAACTGTTCCCTGTAAAAATGAATTCAGCAGACATAAAAATGCTTAACAACTAAAACAAAAATACAATAATTTAAACACCTACATAAAATAAAACTGAATACATTAAATACAAAAACAAAAGCATAAATCAATGAAAGATCTAATAATATTAAACAGTAACAGATGTTAATATAGAATTAAGAGTTTCTAATTGTTTCCCCTACATTCAATGAACAATAAGTTATTTTCATAGAAAACCCATGACTGACACTTATTTTGATCTAAATCTAACAGCAATGCATATCTGAACATTAAACTTTTGATATATTAAACTACAAATTTATTTGGTATCAAATAAAACCTAATAATTTATACTTTGTAACAAGAATAAGGGCACTAAAACCTATAAAAAATATAAAATTGCTAAATCAAATTTAGTCATCTATTTATCTAATTTATGATTGGTTGGTTGGTTGGTGTTTAATGGCATATCAATTCTTGTTGGTTATTTAATGCCAAATCCTGTTTTGTTTTATAATGTTTAACTGTTTGTTTACATGTATTGATAAATTGGTAGAAATAATTTTCATTAAATTGCAAACATTTGACCTATAGACGGGATCCTAATAGGTACTACTAAGTCACATTGAAAACCCTGGTTCCACTAGATCACCAAAGTTAAGCAGCGATGAGCCTGTTCAATGCTTAGATGGGTGTCAATAAGCAAATGATTTGATTCGGCATTATATGACCCAAAAGGGTTGATATGCCATAAAAAAAAAAAAAAAAAAAAAAAAAAACAACCAACCAACTACCACTTCAGATCAGAGAGAGGACCTGGAAGCAATGGAAATGAAGGGGTTCCCCACACTCTCTGGAGCTCCAAAATTGGAATCTTCCCATTAAATGCAGTTTAGCGTCATACTCAGGACATTTGATTTACGAATTAAAAAAATGTAAATCATACACCCATCTAAAACCTATTATAAATCCAGCAATTAAAAAATAATTTATATACATGGTGTTTCAAATAATTTGATATTATAAATAATGAGTGCTCAATATCAGTGATTCTGCATATGTATCCCAATTATGAGTGTAGACAGACCAAGCTCAATGATCACATGGTCACCAGGCACCATTAACCTGTGTCTTATTTAGATACATAGGCTCTATCACTGATATTGAGCACACTTTATTTATAATGAATGCATCCTGTCATGGTGTAATGGTTAGCAAGCTAGTCTTGCAGATGTGTTGCTACTGAAAAGTGATTTTGATCCTTGCTGGATGCCCCATATTTGTGACCTTGTGTCATATCCTAACTGTGGTGAACAGGTTGGGTAAATGATTTTTTTAAAGTTCTCTTTATTTATAATGATATCAAATTTTTTGAAACACATTGTATTACTCAAATGACAGCAGATAGGTTACTTCAGTTAAAATCCTAAATGTAAAATTAATATTAAATTCAAATTTGAATAGTACTGACAATTTCAAAAAGCTTACAAGTATTAATTATTAGAAATTATTAGAAATAAAAAGCTTTTCGTAGATTGAAGAAAGGATATTTTTAAAAGATAAAAAAGATTCTACTACTCAGAAAGAAAAAAAAAAAAAAAGGTTTTTCTATAAGTAATTTGATAAAGATGGAAAAAACCCAAACAATGAGATGTCTATTTACAAAAGAACAAAAGATGGGGTATTGATAAAAGAGTGGCAATTTAAATATGATGAATAAGCATTGGTAATGTACAAAAACACATGAAAGCGCCTGTGAATAGCAGTGAGTTAAGCGGCAAAAATTTAAACCTGGAAGATGTTTTTACTACCATCTAAAGTAAATGATCTTCAGGATTTCTCCAATCAATACAAGGGAGTGGGGAAGGTTATATACATTTCGGTTAGTTAAGGCTTTAGAATTTTTATTTTTATTTAAAAATATATATATATATATGTCCAAAATATTTATACAAAAAAATATGTACAAATAAAAACAATAGAAAATAAATGGATACAAAATAAATTTTCCTTTCTTTTATATAAAATATATTATTACATTTATAATACTGTATAAGATTGTCTTACATAATTATATAAATGATGTATAAGATTTATACAAGATATTTTAAAAAGGTACAATAACTTTTTTTAATTCTTTTAAAAACAGTTTTTTTTTAATTTCAAATTTAAATAAAAAGGTCTTATTTGAAATATTGGCAAAATATAAATATTGTACCAGAGTTTAAATGACTGATATAGAAAAATCAACTGGATTTAACAAAGCAAGAAAGAATAGAAATTTTAAAATTCAACATATGAAAAGCAGTTACTTATCTAACTTTGTCTAAGCATCAACTGATAAAACTATAAAAAGCAACTAACTCAGTGATGCTGATAGCTTTTTAATTTAGTGCGTCCTGGGACGCATGTATTTGATTTGAAATGTGTCCCCGGATATTTGATGGTCCCAACTAAGGTTTCTTAAATTGTAGAGTTTTTGTCTATGAACAACTAAAGCCGTCTAACCCCTACCTTGTACCCCATAGCACGTAATTCATTTCCAAGAAAATATTGAAATGTATTTACAGTAAGCTGGAAATGGTGGGGAAGAAAAAAAAAAAACTGGGACGCATGGATACGATCTTTATGCATCAGTGACACAAGACACGTACCTATCAGCATCTCTGCTAACTTATCCCTTTTTATATTTGTGTTTTCAGCTTCAATACAAAAATGGTGTTGCTGAAGAAGAACTGCCTAAACTCAAACAAAGGTAAAAAGAAACCATTTTGAATTATTCATTCTGTCTCTCCAATCATTGTTACACTTTGTGTATAGAATATAGAATGCAGATATTACTATTACTAGCAACAAAAAACACCCTTCAGGCGGTGTAAAAATTAATTTTTGAAAGATATTGCCTGAGCGGGGTGGGAGTTAAAAATTTAATGTCAGAGGATTTATATCATAAATAAGTAAAATCATCAAATTTATTAAAGGAGTAAAAAAAATAAAACAATTTGAAATGGAAACTTAGTTCTATTCCCCTCAAATAAAATGTTGCGTGCATTTATTAATTATTAAATAAATAATTATTTTGAATATTTTTACACATAAATTTTACACAAAATCGTAAGTATCTATATATTTGTAAACTTAAAGGGCAAGAGTAATAAAATAATTTTGAAAAAAATTGATAAATATATAATACCGGACATGTATTTATTAAAACTTGTTTTAAAAAACAATGTGGACCATTTAATGTTGCATACTCAAATTCTATGTATTAAGGATTTTGAATATAAATTAAATACTCATTGATAAACTTACACAATTCCTGCGAGTTTGTGAAGTAAACAGTTATATAGTTTCGGTTACAGACAGAGAGACAATAAACCTCTATTATCAATAGATTATGGGACAGAAGTAGTAGAAATTTGTTATCATTTTTCACTCACAAATCAAACATACAAGGTGTGTTAAAAAATATCAAGATTGTTGTACTTTTTGACACACCTTGTATTCTGGGGAAAAAATAACATTCCATTCATTAATTTTTTTTCAGAATACAAGGTGTGTCAAAAAAGTACCAAGTTTAAAGCTGTATTTACCAAGATAAAAATGATGAATGAATGGAACATTATTTTTTTTTCAGAATACAAGGTGTGTCAAAAAGTACAAAAAAATCTCGATACTTTTTTGACACACCTTATATAATGATGGTACTCAAGATTCAACGCTTTTACAATTGTAGATGAGTCTTAAAATGTAGAAAAATTTGCTATATTTTAAAACCTTCTCAATTGATGTTATTTCAATTCTAGCTTAGACAAAGGCAAGTAACTGCTTTTCTCATGTTGAATTTTAAAATTTCTAATTAGAACTTGTATCTTTATTCTTTCATGCTTCAATAAATCCAGTTCATTTTTTTATATCTATCATTTAATACCTGAAGCATATGCAGTATCCTCATATCTTAAAAATCATACAAGAGTTTTAATTCAGATCAGTTTGTTTTATATCCAAGATCAACACACCTTGATGGAAGAATAAAAACATGAATGTAATAAAATAAAAAAAAGGAAATGATTATAAATATCCACAACAAAATAACCTACCTCTCCATACATATCTAGTCGGTTGACTTTGACACCAGATATGGCCCACTGGCTGATGGAGAACTGCACCTGGAAAATGAAAGTAAATGAAATATGACAAAGAGAAGAAAAAAAATGAAAAACAAAAAAAAAATGAAAAACAAAAAAAAAAAAAAAAAAACAGAAACACACCAAAGAAAATAAAGATGAAAAGAATTCTTCATTTCACTTCAAGGTATTTCTTGTGGCAATCTTTCTTCACAGCCAATTTCACCCAATACCTGATTACATTGCAAATGGCCACTTACATAACCAACACAAAAAGCAGCATGATCATTTTGTATCAGGTAAATGACGAATCATCACAGTTTCTGTTACTTCATTATATAAAAAATTAATGAATAATAAAAATAAATTTGCTGAAAATATCTAAATTGAATCTGTCACCACCCACCCCCCCAAAAACTTCAATTATCTTCAAAATGACTTAATTAGAAGTTAATGTTAGATCAATGAAATTTGATGCATTTGAATCAAAATGATTACCAAAATTAGTTGGGTTTCTTTGTTTAATGGCATATCAACCTTCATGGGTTATTTAATACCAAAGCCACGATTATAGAACAGGAGTTACCAAACTACGACCCGTGGGCTGGATCTAGCCCACAGGCTGTAGTTTGCATTTTATCAGGCCCACCAATGATACTTGAATTTAGTTGTTAAAACACGTAACACAAGACATTCTGATACCATTTAAATATCATATTAAACTTACTAAATCTTTGTGGACTTGACTACTGTAGGTAGGTTACAAAACTTTGCGCATGAAAGCATTTCCCTTGTTAGTTATGCGATCTCGAATTTTCACTTGTTACAACTACTTGAAAAACATAGGTAATTTTCATAAACCAAACATTGACAATATCTTGAAAGGCAAATTACAGTTTCACAAATCTCACTAAACCTTTCTGCTAATGTTGCATTCTTTGATAATATTTTGAAAATAAATATGTTGGTTAAATTTGTTTTTGTGTATCTTACGCCACTCATCCATGAATATAACATGGAAAGATAAATTTTGTTTTCCATCTTTTTCTCAGAGCTTTCATTCTGGCTAGCAAGTATTGAACACAATAATAATGTGACCCACGTTCATTATTTTTTCAATTATCTGGCCCACTGTGAAAAAAAGTTTGGTGATCCCTGTTATAGAAAAACAGTACTGGTACTATTTAACCAGTGGCTATGGGGGATAGAGGGTTCCTAGTTTTCCCTAGAGTATTTGTATTTAGACTCTGCCCTAAAGTCCAACCCCTCTTCCTTGCTGCAGGGTGGTGTAAACGTGATAGTGTCAGAGCTATGGCGTTGGGAACTGAAGTTTCTGGTAGGGGGCAGACAAGTCTGGGACCCAGTGGTATTAGGGCCACAACACTGCCAAAGGGACCCAGTGAATATTCCAAGAGGCATCTCCACCAGAAATCAGCAGTTACTTTTGGTCCTCTCATCCCTAGGTCTGCTGGATAATCTGCAGCAAACAAGAGTGTCTGCATGCAGGGTTTTTTTGGGGGGACTGTTAGCGTACTTCCTATTCCCATGATACTCGATCTTTGACTTTCTATTCAAGAGATGAAGCCAACTCAACCCCCCTGGGGTGAATGCTGCCACAAGAGTGATCAGATTAACGAAACTGGAGTTCAAACTCACTTACTACAATGTCACAGTCCAGCAGGTTAGCCACTACGCCAGAGGTTCCCGACCAGGGGTACGAGCATTATTTCAGGGGGTGCGAAAAGCGTCTGTTCAAATTTAGATTAAATTTTTTTCTTTTGTAATTAATATCATTTATATTTTCATTTCTTTATTTCAGATTATTATCATTAGCAAGTAATTCAAATATTAATGTCTGATCTTTGTTTACATATTATATTAGATTTAGAGAATGAAATATATATATATGAACTTTTGTTGAAACTGTAGTATGGATTCACATTCTATATTTTTGAACAAAAGTATAAATTGAGAAAAAAAAAAAAGAGAAAAATATACTAAATCATAAAAAAACATCTATTAAAGAGCTTGTGGGTTTTTTGGGTTTTTTGCTGTTGTTTTTGGTTTTTCAATAGACTATTATACTTACTGACATTGTAGGGTTAGACTCAGGAACTGGCGAACCTGTTTGTAAATTTATCTGTAAAAAATAAAAACAATTGAAAAAATATTTCTAAAAAATGATTATAAAGTTCAAAGTCAGTAAAATTAATTTTTTTCTTTCACAAATGGAATAAAAAAAAAAAAAAAAACAAGTGTGGTTTAACAGTTACTAAGCTAACAGACCAGACCAATACTAGTGAGTTTGATTCTCACTGGGTGCATTATACTTCTGGATTTGTAAGAAACATACTTAGTATAGCAGTTACTTACCCAGCACAGAGTGCCCAGTGTCCAGGAACTTTGGCTTCCGGACCAGTAAGATGAAATAAATTGTGTGATCCCAGGGGACTTTCCCTGCAGGCAACACCTGCCCCTCATCTAAAAGGGGCAGGGCCAGGTTTATTCTGGTGCCTGAAGCACCCAAAAAGGAAAATGATGAAGGGATTACACACTTTTTGCACTGGCCACTGCATGAGCTTCGGTTTGTGTGTGGCTGCCCACATTAAAAAGTCCTTGTGGTGAGATGTCAGGAAAATAATTACTTAGCATAACAATCATCATTGTAGTGAATGGAATCAGTGTTCCAAGTTCAAATCTTGAACAAAGATATTTGCATTTCCCTTGCATTGCACAAAATCTGTTAGAAAGGCATGAATCCATTTGTTCTCAATTCAGCTATGGGTAAATACTTGGGCAGTAAGGGTTCTTTAGCCTTGTTTAGGCAACATGTCTAGGAGATGGAAAACTCCAAATTCAAACTAGTTTTACTTCACTCCGATCCTCACTGGATGGCCCTTATTTGCGACCATGTGTCACATCCTACTCATGGCCAACAGGTTGGGTAAATACTTGGGCAGTAAGGGTTCTTTAGCTTTGTTTAGGCAACATGTCTAAGATAAGGAAAACTCTGAATTCAAACCAGTTTTACTTCACTTAAAAATTGACCCTGTGTCACATCCTGCCAGAAGCAGAGGAGTTGGGTACTTCTGGTTTTGTGAGGGTGTCCCATCGTGGTATAAAGGTTAGTAAGCTAGTCTTGCAGATCTATTACTACTGAATTGTGAGTTCGATCCTCGCTGAATGTCCCATACTTGCGAACTTGTATCACATCCTAACTGTGGTGAACGGGTTGGTTAAATAACTACTTCTGGTTTTGTGCCACAACTTAGCCAATCTACGTAATTAACAAAAACAAAAAAAATACCTATACAGATTGATTTTCACTCCTTTAACTAAAGAGGTCAGTTGGATTTAAAGCATGTTAACCCTTGTTGGGTTATTTTATGTCAAAATCAGTTTAACGGTTATGGTATCCAATTATATACGGTAAAAATATATTCACAGCCATTTAAAACAGGTAAACACTTCATTATTTCAAACAGAACTATTTGATCCAAAACAGCATACAGCATTCTTGTATAGTTCTCATCTAGCTTTTTATCCAATCATTTCATTGAAGTCCAACTACTGCAACTATACAATAGTACAAACAAGGCTACAGCTTGGAAGAATTCTTGTTTTATTTTATCAGAAATATCAGATTTCAATATAGTCGTTAATTTGTCAATAGCAGTCCACACCTTTCCTATGTATACAAGGTGTGTCATAAAAGTATCGAGATTGAAGCTGTATTTACCAAGATAGAAATGAACAATGAATGGAACGTTAATTTTTTCAGAATACAAGGTGTGTCAAACAGTACAAAAAATCTCGATACTTTTTTGACACACCTTGTATATTGGTATCACTTTCAGTTTCACATAAAAAAAGGCAATAAGCAGACAATATCCCACAGAAACTAATACAATTGCAGACCACACAGATGATCTAACACTTGTAAATACACCTGCCCAAGCCAAATCTATGCTGCAGAGCTTGGAGCAGGTAGCAAGAGGCATTGGTCTCTACATGGACTCTGATAAAATAGTTGTAGTTTTAAACAAGATGGTGCCATTTCCTCATTAAATGGCAAGCCTCAGTTTTTCTGGTAAGGTGGGTGTGTGAATTTATTTTCCCATTAAACTAACCCTAACCCCGTCTTATGTTTTTCCTAGTAGATCAATACATAAATAAATAATTTATCAGTCAAGAGTAGTTCCCTTTGATCATGTTAGACTTATAGGAAATAACCCTATATGTTCTGTGCAAAGATTCTTTTTTTTTTAATTCAGTTTGAGATGATAATAAAAAAGGGAGATGTCCAAGGAGGCATAACAAATAGATAATAATAATAACTAATTATCAAGTTAACAACAATATAATTACCATTATTTCAATTTTAGTATAGAAAGTGTAAAGTATCAGTTAAGTACTTACGGTTCCTTTAATGTTGGGGAGTTTGGTAGGGTCAATTCTGCCGACATCCCATGTCATGACTTTTGTTACCGGATCAAAGGAATATTTCCCTTGATTTGGAGTAAGAGTGACATTCAGGATGGATTTGGGAAATGGAACTTCCAGAACAACATTTTCAATCTAAAATGGAAATAAAATGAAAAAGAGAAAAATTAGGGGGGAAAAAAAAAAAAGAAGAGATTAATTAGGTGGAACAAAAAAAGAGAAAAATTGGGGGTTAAAAAAAGAGAAAAATTGGGGGGAGAAAAAAAAGAAAAAATTAGGGGGAACAAAAAGAGATTAATTAGGTGGAACAAAAAGAGAGAAAAATCGGGGCAGAAAAAAGTGAAAAAAAAAAAAAAAAAAAAAAAAAATGGGGGAATGGGAGGAGAAGAAAAAATTGGAGGGAAAAAGAAAAAACTAGGGGAAAAAAAGCTTTTAAAAAATTAAAATATCTAATTGTAAGTAGGCAAATCATAACAGGGGCCCCAAAAGTAAAAATCTATTTATCTTCACAGAAACTACAACAGATACAGGAAGCACAGTAACATTACTGGATAGAGCAAGTTTTCAGCTACAAAATACTATTTTTTCACATAGTAATTTGATTATACATGTGAGATGCTCCAGAAGTAATGCTTCCTATTTCTTTCTACAGAAACTACAACAAATACAGGAAGAACAATAACACCATTGGATAGAGAAAGTTTTCAGCTACAAAATATTTTTTCATAGTCACTAACATTGTGTAATCATGAGTCGAATCGAAAGTAATGCTTCCTATTTATTTCCAGAGAAACTACAACAGATACAGGGTGCACAGTAGCACCATTGGATAGGGTAAGTTTTCAGCTACAGAACACTATTTTTTCATATAATCATCATCATTGGCTATACACATTAGAGATGCTCCAAAAGTAATACTTTTTACTTATTTCCACATAAACTATAACATATACAAGGAGCACAATAACACCATTGGATAGTGCAAGTTTTCAGCTACAGAATCAGTAATGCTGATAGCTTTTTGATTTACTGCGTCCTGGGACACACATATTTGCTTTGAATGAGTCCCCGAAAAATTTGATGGGTCCCAACTAATGTTTCTTTTATAAATTGTAGGGTTTTATTTATGATCTGGAGGGAAACAACTAAGCCGTCTAACTCCAACCTTGTAAACTATCCTGTGTAATTCATTTCTAAGAAACTATTGAAATGTATTCACAGTTAGCTTGAAATGGTGAGGGAAGAAAAAAGAAAAACACTGGGATGCATGGATATGATTTTACTGTGTCCTTTTAGATTTTTGTGCATCAGGAACGCAGGACGCGTACCTATCAGCATCTCTGCAGAATGCTATTTTTTTCACACAGTCATCATCATTAACTCTACACGATAAACATTTTTTAAACAATAACTTACTGTTTTTCCCATAGTCTGTTTTGGCCCAATGGTAACATCAAACCGCCCAGCTGCTCCTTCTCGGAAGGATATTGTGTGTCGTACATATACTGGAATGGCTACCATACTACAAAGAAGGAAAAAGAAAAAAAAACATACCAATAAAATTATAAATATGAAATGAAATTTATGATTTACAAATCAGTAAATTTATCCTGGTGTCACTGAAATCAATGTAGTTTGTATAGTTTAAAATTGTAATATACAAAATTACAAAACTTAATTTGTTTTGTACAATTCAAGTGTGCTAGCTAAATTTTATAAATTGGAGATGCAGTAAGCAGCATAGATAAATAGCTAAATAAATAATTACATATAAACAAATACTTGGATGTGATTTTAGCAAACAGAAAAAAAACATTTCTATCAACTATTAAACTGATACTACATCTGTCCCATAATAGTTGTTACATTTAGTGTATTAAATTCATATACAAATGTAACAACTATTATGGGACAAAGGAATTAAAATGCTACATCCATTCCCATAATAGTTGTTACATTTTGTGTATGAAATTCATATACAAATGTAACAAATATTATGGGGCAAGGAATTAAAATGCTACATCCATCCCATAATAGTTGTTACATTTAATGTATGAAATTCATATACAAATGTAACAACTATTATAGGACAAAGGAATTAAAATGCTACATCCATCCCATAATAGTTGTTACATTTAATGTATGAAATTCATATACAAATGTAAAAACTATTATGGGACAAAGGAATTAAAATGCTACATCTGTCCCATAATCGTTGTTACATTTAATGTATGAAATTCATATACAAATGTAACAACTATTATGGGACAAAGGAATTAAAATGCTATATCCGTTCCCTAACAGTTGTTACATTTAGTGTATGAAATTCATATACAAATGTAAAAACTATTATGGGACAAAGGAATTAAAATGTTACATCCATCCCATAATAGTTGTTACATTTAATGTATGAAATTCATATACAAATGTAACAACTATTATGGGACAAAGGAATTAAAATGCTACATCTGTCTCATAATAGTTGTTACATTTAATGTATGAAATTCATATACAAATGTAACAACTATTATGGGACAAAGGACTTAAAATGCTACATCTGTCCCATAATAGTTGTTACATTTAGTGTATGAAATTTATAAGAATGTTCCTTTTTCTTTTTTACTATAGAACTACAACAAAAAACTAATAAAATATTAGTAAAAAGAACAGTTCATAAGGTATATTTACTTTTTTTGTTCATATTCAACAAATAGAATAAATATATAAAAACAATAACATGAAGAAATAAGAGGGAAATTTTTTGTTATATACAGTGAGGCTGATAGTTTTTTGATTTAGTGCATCCTGGGACACACATATTTGCTTTGATGAGTCCCCGGGAAAATTTATGGGTCCCAATTAAAGCCGTCTAACTCCAACCTTGTAACCTATCCTGTGTAATTTATTTTTAAGAAACTATTGATATGTATTTACAGTTAGCTTGAAATGGTGAGGGAAGAAAAAAGAAAAACACTGGGACGCATTGATACGATTTTACTGCATCCTTTTAGATTTTTGTGCATCAGGGATGCAGGACGCGTACCTATCAGCATCTCTGTATATATTTTTTTATTCTCTACTTTATCATCAAGCATTATTTTCTTCAGTTAATGGTTTCTGATTTATTACTATAGAAACAAAACCTTCTGTATATTACCAGCACTACTATGCTACTTTTCCATGTAGTCACCATCAACAAATTTCATAAAGTCACCTATTTCCTTTCTGGTTTGACAATAAATGAAGTTACAGTTTATTTCCACTATTTGTTTTTTTTTAATCCATATTCAATTCTTAATACAAGATTGGACTATTAAGTAATGAGACTGTTGGTTGGTTGGATTTTATGGCATGTCAACTCATGGGTTATTTTATGCTGAAGATATTTTGTTTTGTTCATTTCTGTGGGGTATTCAATTTTTTTTTTTCCAAAGTCATTTTTTTTTTAAATACAATTTTTAAAACTCATTTTTTGATCTATTTAACCCATGGGACCCTAACAGGTATTACCACTCTGAGTCAGAGTGGATCTGGGAATAATGGTGATGAATCATGGGTCACCACCCACGGCCAACAGATGGCCTCATTAGGGAGATCTTACTCCTCTGCAAATCAACTTTATCTCCCTCAAAATGATTCCCATGGGAAAGCCACACACCAACAAAGATGTTCCCACTCTTGGAAAATGCTGAAAGTCATCAACTGACACTGTCTGTTGGTTCGTCAATTCTTGTAGCATGTTCTTAACCATACATACTTGTAAAGTAAAAAAGTCGTCAGGGCAGCCTAATGTCAGTATCAGCCAGACAGCGAGGGAGTCTATCCCCTTTTCACTAGCGTTAGACCAAGGAGATTATTTTAGCATCGGAGGTGGATTGCTACACCTACCACCAGCTCCTCACTTTACCGCACAGATCCCTGTGCTACTCATACGCTGAGTTGAGAGAACTGGTATCGAACCAAGAACCTTGTGATTCCTAGCCGAACACTCTACCGACTGAGTTTGTAATAAGTCAAAATTATGTAATATATTGCCTTGATCAACGGAGACCCCAGTGTATGAAGTTGACAGATACATCCAATCATGGATAAAAATCAACAAAATGGTTATCGGAAGACAGGAAGTGCATAGGTGTACCCATGGCCAATGATAAACACAGGAAATGTGTGGGTGTAATCCATGATCAATGAAAACCAAGCTATGTGGGCGAAGAGGTGTGTCTGTGTGGATGTCATGGCTAAAGAGGCATGGCCATGTGGGAGTTTTAAGACTATATAAAGTCTAGAATTTTGGCTGAAGTTTCAGTGTTCGCTCGTTGTTCAAACTCCCAACAGCTCCTTTGTATGCGCAAACTCTCTCAGACGACTCTCCTGCTCAACACAGCATCACCTATATATATATATATATTATATATATATATATATATGGTTTTCCTTGTTGTTTGTCAAAGTCCCGTGGCAGAATACAACAATTACTCAAACTGAATATGAATTCCAAGAGGTAAACATGGTTTGAATGTTTTCACACAAGTTTCAAAATTAACAATCAGCTAATTTTCAATCACGATTGCCAACTTGAAAAAAAAAAAAAATCGGTCTCATTACTTTCTAGACCAACCTCATATACAGTGACCAATATACAGTGTGCAGCAGAAATACCTCCCACAAATGTCCTGTGTGATGCAAGTGGCAATGGTAGCTCCATCTAGCTAATGTCTTACCATTATTTTTTTATTTTTTCCAGATATGATAATGGCTTGGACTGGTGCACATTGTGCGCTTGCTTTTGAAACATTTTTTAAGACTGGTGAAACTGTAATTGCTACACAGAGAGCTTTTCATGCTCATTTCATGTTAAAGAATTTTCTTATTCCAGATAAAATTTTCAACCCATAACCGTATTGATTTTCTATCCATAAGAGTATCATTCCAATATAATATGAAATGAGCACAGAAGCAATTACAGATTCACCAATCTTAAAAAAAGCATTTCAACAGCAAATCCAAATGAACACCCTCCACCAGTCCAAACCATGATCTTAACTGAACATATCGGAAAAATAAAAAAATAAAAAATAAAAAAATGGAAGCTAGATGGAGCTATCATTACTTCTTGCCTAAATTCATTTGCACCAGATAGAAGACAGTTTAAAATGTGTGGGGTATTTCTGCTGCAAACTGTATTATAAAAAATGTGTAAGTTAAAAGGGAAAAAAAAAAAAGGCTTTACAAAACTTATGCTTTCACACTGAATCCAATATAGATAAACATTATAAACAAATTTTATTTTTTTCATTTTAGACTCAATGAATACAAGAATTTTTTTGGGGGGGGAACAATAGATATAAAAAAACATTTTTTTCATTTTAGATTATGTAAATACAAGAATTTCTTTTTTTCTATTTTTTTCATCAATAGATATGAAGAAAAATTAATTTTTTTTCATTTTAAATTCGGTAAATATAAGAATTTTTTTTTTTTTTTGCAGCAATAGATATAAAAACAAAACAAATTCAACTAATGATAAAGCCAAGCCAATTGCAAAGGCTGTTTTTGATTAGAGCTAAGTTTTGTCTAAATACTGACAAAAGAAATCTCAATGGTTACAAAATATGATGAGAATCAACAAGCATAAAGAATCTCCAGAGCTCCACTCAAAAATGAACATATTTTTGCTATCATTAAACTCTTAACAAAATCTTGCTCGGTACATCATAAAAGAATAATGTAACAATAATTTAACAAAGTTCAGATCAAGTAGTATAAGCATTAGCTGGATGAAAAAGGCCTGCGATTATAAACCAATCAGAATGCAAATTGGAATTAACTGCAAAGCATTATTAAAGTAGTTCATCTGCGCATATTTACATGATGTTTTAGCAGCTTTAACAAAGAGTGCATTGTGCCAACTGTTAACCTATTAAATACTATATACAAATTTCTAACACCATGGTAGATTAACAATTTATTAGACAAGGGTTTTGAAATAATTATTATAAATCAAAAAAAAATATTCAGAAGTATTATTTGAACTATTGTCCTAATCTCTATTGTTATCTACACAACGTTTCGGTCGATGTGCCCTCCGGCCTTCTTCAGGTATTTCTTGTCAGATTTGGGAATCTTCTCTAACTTAATAGCCTTCTCTTCGAGCTGGGGAGCCTTCATGTCGTAATAGAGAGCCTTCACAGAACTTTGAACCAAACACTTTATTCAATCCACAGGGGTAGACTGTTCCCGTTCTGCTAACCATTGGACACATGGCACAATGGCGTTGAGTTAATACAGTTCTAAGTGACAGTTACTTCTGGGCTGCAGGTTCAATGCTGGTCAAGGGCGACAGTAACATAGAATAATTAACACAGCTTAATACTTGTACCCAGGTCATGGTTAACGGAATGAGAACAGTCTACCCCAATGGATTAAATAAAAGGTTCAGTTTGAAGTTCTGTGAAGGCTCCCGATTATGACATGAAGGCTCCCAAGTTCAAGAAGATGGTTCCTGAATTCGAGAAGATTCCTGTGTCCAACAAGAAATAACTGAAGAAGGACAGAGAGCACATCAGCCAAAACATTGTGTAGATAACAATAAAGATGTATTAATTCAACCCTTATATCCATTGCACCATGTATCCAACTGGACAACAGTCCGAATAATCCAAATAATCCAAATTATCAAGCCTCATCTCAAAAACTCAGAAATGTTCAGAAGGTTGCATGTTTCTTGTTGATTTTTGACATAGTCAGTGATGGTTTTTTTTGTTTTTTTTTAATTATTTCTTACAGGAGTAAGCTCAACACAGGACCAATTTTTTTAAGCATAGTTTAATAGGTTTTCCTTCTACTAGACTGTTTACAAATCTTTCTTTATACAACTGATTTGCATAGTCAATACAACTGGTCTGGCAACTGACTTGGTAAATACTTATAAGGGTAAGGCCATGTTCCCAATCCCCCTCAAATTTTGCTGAAATTGTGTCCAAGTGTGGATTACATTAAAGTTAAACAATCCCCAAAATTTGAGCTTCCAATTCCAAAGATTGGCTGAGTTATGTCAATTTTTAGCTCTCCAAATTTGAGGGTGAGTCGCGAAAAATGGCGACTTTTTGTAATCTATTTTTGTCTGTAAAATAAGTTCTAGAGCTTCCCTACTCTTAAAAATTGGTTTATAAAAGCATTTTGGCTTAAAGTTAACCAATTTTAAGTTATCAATGATTTCTCCCAGACTTCCAACACCAGTACTCAGGCACCATCTTTCAAGCTTTCTGGGTCTTTGAATGTCGGCCCAAACCCCACCAGATTCTTCGTCATGGTCATCATGTACACCACATCTAAATGTCTTCAATGTACGCTGAAACCCAAGATTAACTTGCTGTCCATCATTTCACTAAAATAGCTTGTATCGAACTATGCCAAAAAACTTGCTACTTTGTAGTGAACAATGCCAT
Source organism: Doryteuthis pealeii (assembly GCA_023376005.1). Taxonomy (NCBI): domain Eukaryota; kingdom Metazoa; phylum Mollusca; class Cephalopoda; order Myopsida; family Loliginidae; genus Doryteuthis; species Doryteuthis pealeii. The sequence goes on from CM042145.1 coordinate 92,218,435, forward strand.
GAGACTTGTTTCTTGTCTCCTTTAACTAGAGATTGGCGGTTTAACCAAAAAAACTTTTTCCAGTTTCATCTGCACAACAGAAAATGAAATTTTTTTTATAAAACCAAAACCATCAGTGTAATGGTATTACTACTGAGCAACCATATCAAAGGAAACATGGTAAAAAAAGACCTTCAGATTTTAATAAAATTAAATTTTATCAACATTACTATTGTAAGAGGAAAAGATTGAATAAAAATATGATAAAAACATTTAATTAGCTATTTCTTTAGGAAATAAATGTGAAATCTATTTGTTTACAAAAGAAATTTTTAAAAAAAAAGGAAAAAAAGAAATATATCAGTTATGACACTGAAATCTATTTTATATTTTAGCATACAATGTTTTCAAATGGGGAAAAAAGGAAATACCAATCTAAAATCTATTTGTTTCAGTTATCAAAGTTAAATGTTTAAAAAAAAAACTTTTTGTAGTAAAAATGAATAGATAATTAGTACCCCTAAATCTCTAATCATTATTACACAAAGGAATGAATGGTTTCCTTAGAAAGAAGAAATACTAAATTAAATGTGAAACCAAACCAGAAACTGAGATATAAAAAAAAAAAAAGAAATAAAAAAAATAACCAAAATGGATACCGAAACCAAAATTGCCAAACTGCCCAACTCTACCTCTGACCGACAAAGGTAGCCTTGAGTCATTGACCATAGGAAGCGAACCTGAACGAGAATGACATGTAGTTGAAGCACATAGAACAGACCTTTGTGAAAGAGAGAGATTAAATGGACGAGACTTTGTCATAAAGAAGGAAAACGTGTCCCATCTGCATTTGTTGGTTAAGAGGACATGAGAAACAAGTCTCTCGGCATTTGTATTATTTGGATTATTCAGACTATCGTCCTCATCATTATTATTATCTACACAACATTTCTGCCAATGTGGCCTCCAGCCTTCTTCAGGTATTTCTTGTCAAACTCAAAAAACCTTCTCTACAGTTTACCCCCGTGTATTGAATAAAGGGGTTCGAAATATACTCACTTTTATGCATTAAAATATTAACAGCAAAATGAAGGATTATTTTTTAATACCTTTTACTTACTGATCCCAAATATACTCACTTTTATGCATTGACGAAAAATCTGTGGCAAAGAGGTTAGCTGTACCTGTTTTCAATGAAGCTACCATGGTATATATATATATATATATATATATATATATATAATACATCATTTGAAATATCATGTTTCTAGTAGTCTGGCATGCAAAGGATGCAGAGTATGCTTTTCAGCCTGCAAAACTGCGAAGGTGAATTTAACACCCACACACCTGGTAAGTTAAGAGGTTAGTGGACTGAACTTATTTTTTTGTTAGAAAAAACCTTTTGAATTGGAATCATAATTTAAACAGGCTTATTGTGATGAAATTAATAAAAATTTCATTACAATAATGTTTATAGCTGAAACCAAAATAGCAGAACGTGAAATAATTGAACAATAGCAAAAAAAAGAAAAAAAGAAAAAGAAGAAAAAAAAAAAGCAAGTGTAAAAAAAAAAGGAAGGTAGGCATTTGCATCCTCACTTAAGATGGGAAATTGTTATATAGGGATGTCGTTTATGTGAAGAAAAGATGAATTGCTGAATGAATAAAAGTCAAGGAGGTTCAGACAGAAAAAAGTGGGTGTCAAGAATCAGAAGAGGGGTAAATACACTTACCAAGGAGAAAAATCTACACTGTAAAAGGTAATCAATGGAACAAAATAGAAATATATACAAATAACTTCAGAAAAAAAAAAAGAAAAAAAAAAGAAATTCATAAAAACTATATAGATTTTTTTTACAATATATTTACCATTTTGCACCCCCCCCCCTTATTAGAATTGTATATATCCTATTTCTGATAAACTACCAGCACACACACAAAAAAAAAAAAAAAAATTTCTGTTTTTTTTTTGGGGGGGGCACCCTGTATTTCAACCATGGCATACTATACTCCAGGCCTGCTCATGGTGCAACTGAGAGCCAGAACTAGAAGCCTACTGAAAATTGTTAACTATTTTTCAAAATACTTAGAACAACAATTTCACCAATACCTGAGGATAATAAGATGTGTTAAAAGTAGAGATGGGTGGTTTAACCGAAAAAACAATTTTTTTTTTTTTGGTTTCATCTTAACTCCAAAAAACTGCACCAAATTTTTTTACAAAACTGAAACTGTGTTATTACTACTGAGCAACCATATCCAAGGAAACATGGTATAAAAAACTTTCAGATTGTAATTAAATTAAATTTTATCAGCATTTATATTATCATAAGATGAAAAGATTGAACATAAATATGATAAAAACAATTGACTATTTTATGGAAATTAAGGAAATCTATTTGTTATAAAAGAAAAAAAAAAAAGGAAATATAAATACACTTCAGAAATCTTTTAATTTTTATCATAGAATGATTTCAAATAGAAAAAAAAATTAAATATGACATGATGTCCAAAATCTATTTGTTTCAGTTATCAAAGTTAAATAAAAATACTTTTTGTAGTAAAAGTATGTAAACAAACAAAATAGTAAATAAAAATAAAAATTCATTGCCAGTTTTGCCTTAATGTTAAATTTTATGAAATCAAATTTTTTAAGGGGTAATTCTTTTTTGCTAAGCCAGTACACCAATCGCAAAATAAAGTTGTAAACAAGAAAAATGTATGAAGATTTTTTTAATAAATAAATTTGTTTTTATCTAGGGAATGCACTTAAATTAGATATTAATAATTAAAATGGTTCTTATTTCACTTTTAAAATGTGTATATATGCGAGTCTCAGGTAAGTATTTGGGGGGTTGTTACAAATAAAATGTTTCTATCAGCAAATACACCTAAAATTAGATATTAAATAAATAAATAAAGTTTTAATCTCAGTTTTAAAATGTGTATATTTTCAAATCTGAAAGTCATTTTTTTTAATGCAAAGTAAAAATTATCCTTTTTTTATCCACTAATGTTCGGTGGGGTTCTGCTTCTAAAATTCTTCAAAATAGGAAAATTATTTCATTTTATTTTTACAAATATCTTTTTTTTTTTTTTTTAAATTTCAGTCTTAAAATGTGTATCTAAAAAAGAATAAGTGATACTCGGAGATTTGGAAATATACCCATTATAAAACTGAAATTAAAAACATTTAATTTTTTTTTTTAATATTAAATTTGAGATCTATTCACTAGATAAAAACAGATTTATTTAGAAAAAAAAAAAAAGAAAAAAAAAAAAAAGAGTTCATTCATTTTCCTTGTTTAAAAGAAATTTATTAGAAAAACCCCAATAACAGTTAACTGGCATAGCAGAAAAGAATTACCATATTTTTAATCATTTTAAACATGAGGGGTTTCATTTTTTGGCTTTTTAAATGTCACAAACATGGATAATTTATGTGATGATTTCTTTTGTATTTTACTAAATTTTTAATAAATATGGTGTTTGTTTATAGTTGACAATTTATTCAAAAGTTTAATAAATAAACTTTAATCATGAATTCTATGACTAAATTACCTCTAAAGACTAAAAAGGTGAATAATCCTTACTTTTTTTTTTTACCCACCCTTTGTTTAACCGTTTTCGCAGGTTTGAGTTTTCGAGAGCACTAATTTTTACGCATGTCTATAAATTTTCATTACCTTACTTAAAACTAAAAGGTTTAATATCCAAAATTAGTGTCGAAAATAAAAATTAAAAAAATAATATAACCAAACCAAGGCACTAGTTCTAAACTAATTATATTGGTTATCTTCAGGATATGCACTCCCAAATTTTTCTGTCTTTTTTTTTTTTTTTAAATGGAATGCTCTCTTCAAATTAACAGTGGGAGCAAGCCTAGTACTCTCTTTTGATCCGCTTTCTTTTTTTTGGGGGGGGGGATAAATTTACTTTTCATCTGAATTCTTAAATAATTTTCTTTTACATTAAATTATTTTGGGCATTTTTCAATGAATATGTCTCAATGAACTTTTTTGTAACAATGAATTAAATTAAGAAAATTTGAAATCTTTCATTGAGACATATTTATTGAAAAATTTACTTGTGTAATAAAATTACATAAGAAAATGAATGGTTTCCTTGGAAAGAAAAAAATACTAAATTAAAAACCAAAAACCGAACTAGAAACCATGGTATCAAGGGGGAAAAAAGAAAACAAAATCGATACCAAAATAAAAATTACCAAACCACCCAACTCTAGTTAAATAAATGAAAATATGTAATATTGTTGTAGACACTGTAAGTATTAAACAAAACAAAGAGGTAATTAAGATTTCTGGTAAAAGATATGATCTACATAATGTTGAAATAGAAACATTCACGCTATTTACAGGTCTCGGTGAACACTTTATTCAAATGATAAGTGATATTCCAAATATAAGTAAAGATTTCTTTGAGTGAGAGCTAGCTACTCCAGTGTTGTTGGCTTAAAAAATTTAAACTGAAACTAAAATACCCTGCTCCCATTGGATCAAGGAACATTTAAAATAGGCCTCCAGTTCTGGCTCTCAGTTGTTCCATGAGCAGGCCTGGAGTATAGTACGCCATGATTTCAACTTAGTGAATTTGATAGCATCTAGACATAACAGAGTTAAAATCTTAAAACAATCTACGATTTTCTGTATTTCTTGGTGTTTGAATATATCAATCAATTGTCTATAGTGAGAGTAATTAACATTCAAAGCCTTTTTTGGACAACTGAACTCCTTTTTGTTGGTATTTTCACAGTATTTCAGCAGATCAATTCTACAGCCTTCTTCAAATAAATAATTTGTAAGTAATGAATGATTGATTTATTGATTGATTGATTTTAACAGCATGCCAACCGTCTAGGATTATTTTATGCTTACGGGTTAGATAATAACATTCTACTCGCCTCGGAATCGCAAGGTTCTGAGTTCGATACCAGTCCCCGCCAACTCAGCGTATGAGTAGCACAGATTGTATAATCTGATCTGTGCGGCAAAGTGGGGAGCTGACTTTAGGTGTGGCGCTCCACCTAAGCAAAAATACTCCCTCTGGTCTAGCGCTAGCGAAAAGAGGATAGACTCCCTCGCTGTCCGGCAGATACCGACAATAGGCCACTCCGCCAACTTTACTTTTTACTTTATTTACGTGTTTAGCTATTTGTTCGAATTTTTTACATAAAGTTTGATGTGTATTATTTTGATTTTTCAGGCTGTTTTCCTCATCTTTATTGTGGTATATAAAATCACGTTTCAGACACTGTATCCTCTAGCCTTCTTCAGGTGTTCCATGTCTATCTGAGCATAGCAATGACCAACCTGGGAAATCATTTTAAATAGTTTTTTGATCAAATAAGACATTGAAGAACTTTTGTGTTATGTTTTTACATACAGATAAAATACAGAAGACTGAAATGATAATGCAAGACCAGGTTGTTGGAAAATTAACAAGGTTTTATTTAACACAGGGTAGAGAATGCTTCTACCCTCAAGTGACTTAACAGCCCAAACGTGCTGACGTACGTGGTCAGCTGCGTCCACCAGTCCAAACTGAAGTCCAAAAGTAACATGGCAAAACCCCCACGGGTTCCCATCAGTCCCCTACTGATCAAAGGGTAGCAACTCTATTTTTGTTAGGTCTTCCTAACATTTTGAAGATCTCATTCAAAATGATTTCCAAGATTACAGTTATTGCCATGATTGGATAAACAGGGAACACCTGAAGAAGGCCGGAGGTTATAGCAGCCGAAACGTTGTGATTTTACATACCATAATAAAGACGAGGGCAATAGTTACAAAAATCAAAATAATTTGTGTAGTTGTTTACGTACACAGTTATATGATATCCAGTATACCTATCTAAAAATAACAATAATTTGCACATTGTTGTATGTTTTCAAGTATTCCTATCTAATATTAATAATTTATACACAATTAAGTAATTGGTAAGCTTTGAAGTAATTATTTCAATTTGATCCAAATCATTTGTTTGCATGGGCCGGGTTAGCTCAGTCGGTAGAGCGTTCGGCTAGAAACCACAAGGTTCCTAGTTCGATACCGGTTCTCACCAACTCAGCATATGAGTAGCACAGGGATCTGTGTGGTAAAGTAAGGAGCTGATGGTAGGTATGGCGCTCCACCTCAGACACCAAAAACAATCTCCTTGGTCTTGTGCTATTGAAAAGAGGATAGACTCCCTCGCTGACTGGCTGATACCGACTTTAGGCCGCCACGATGATTTTACTTACTTTATATGGTTTCATGTAACTAATAATAATTCTTAGTAAACAGTTATAAAACTAAAAAGTAAAGTCATTGGGGTGGCCTTAAGTCGGTATCAGCCAATCAGCGAGGGAGTCTATCCCCCTTTCACTAGCGCTAGACCTAGGATTATTATTTTTTGCGTCTGAGGTGGAGCGCCACACGTACCATCAGCTCCTTTCTTTACTGCACAGATTCCTGTGCTACTCATACGCTGAGTTGGCGAGGGCCAGTATCGAACACGGAACCTTGTGGTTTCTAGCCGAACGCTCTACCGAATGAGCTAACCTGGCCCTACAATAATTTAGTTATATGGTGTCAAGTATTCCTATTGAATACTAATAATCTTTAAATAACTATTTGATTCATAGATTGGACCCTAACAGTTACAACCACTCCAGGCCAGAGTGAACCTGGGGGTACTCCACACTCCCCAGATCAGAACTGGAGACTCACAATCAGATGCAGTTTAGTATTATACCCAGAACACCTCTTTTTTGGAGGGTGGTCCTACTATTCTGCAGTGGATACAGTCAGCATATTCTAAGCCACACCAACAGGTCCGGGAAAGAATGAGGTCTTTTCTTCCTCTATTCACCAAAAAGAAAAAAGAAAAAATGAAGACCCCCCCCCTTACACACACACACACACACTCTTTTTAATTAATTCTCTATCTGAAGAAGGCTGTAGAATGAAATGTTATGCTAATAAGAAGAAGAAAAAAAAGGAGGTGTACTGTTATCTGAACAAAGCTGGAAATACTCGGTTAATCAGTGTTTTAGAATTTCCCATCTGTTAGATTCCAATTGGAATATACAAAAAAGAAAACTTTGGATGTTTTTTTTTACTTTCCTGAAAACTAGTGGTTCTCAACCTTAATCCATGGACCCTCTTTCTTTTATTTTTTTTGGCGGGTATCCCTATAGCCATTCCACAGAAAAACAAAAAGCTTCTTATATTTTCCACTAATAAAAAAGTAAAAGATTTGGTTAAATCGAACTTAACGGACCTAAATTCCACCTTCGTATGTCACCCCGTCGAAAAAAAAAAAAAAAAAAAAAAAAATCAGGGAATTAACCGAATTTAATGAAAGGTTCAGTGTTGATATATTAATGAATAAAATATATAATGCACCAGTTATTTTATTTAAAAACTTTTACATTTTTTCAGATCAGTTAACTTTGAATCACGTATCTTTGATAATCTGTGTTACACTGCATCTAAGATTTGAACTTGTCTCACCATGTCCATTTCCTACGACAGTAACCATTGTACCACGCGCCTCCTTGGTGTTTGTTTTTCTGTGAACCCCCAGTAATGTTAATGGACCCTGGTTGAGAACCACTGCTCTAAACAAATGTAGGTTTTTTGATTTCAGAAACATCTTAGTCAAAGAAACAATCCAAAATTTAGATTTTGATATTTTCTATGGAATTTCTAACTAAATGTGTGTAAGTGCTTGAGAGCACAATTAGCATTCATACAGAAAAAAAATTTCTTAGATAAAAGAAAAAAATATTAATGTTAAGAAGCACAATGTGATCTTTATTAACAAGTTATAAGTATATATATATATATATATATAATATATTAACAATATATATATAATATAATAACAATATATATATAATATATTAACAAGTTATAGGTCTATATAATCTGAATAAGTGGGCAGCTCATGTAATGTAATAGTTATCAGTCCAGAGCAGCGTTTCTCAACCTGAGTTCCCCAGAACCCTAAGGTTCCACAAAAGGTCCCTAAGGGTTCTGCAATAAATGTTTATGTTATGTTTATGTTATGTTTATTTTTTATGTTTGAGCTTATAATTTCTTTTGTGTGAATGTAAACTCCCCGATAAAGTATTATAAACGAACAGTATGAATTTTATTGAGCATTATCGAAAAATTTGACAAAGCAGTATTAATTTTTCCTTAAACTAGTTATTCAAATAGATATACTATGATATTCACCACGTGAACTACGATCGAAAATAAAATGAGAAAGATATGGTATACAATTTTGTTTTTGCACAGGGGTTCCTGGAGACATTTAATTTATTTTAAGGGTTATGCAAGGATAAAAAGGTTGAGAAACGCTGAGCTAGAGTAACAGACTATTGTTAGTGAGTTGATTTCTCACTGGGTACCCTCATATGCCTATATATGTCAAATTAAGCTGATTAAATTACTACTTAATCTGAACAAATAACAGAAATTACTTAGAAATTCAAGTCTAACATGTCTACACTCTTCAGATAAAAAAGTAACTCTAAGTTAAAATCAATTTAATCAAAGAATAAAAATTACACATAAAATCATTAAAGGATCAGAACTATCTTAACAAAAAAAACATCATCATCATCATCATCATCATTATTGCACACAATTGTAATAAGTATTAGTCCAGGTTAAAAGGGCGGGAAGGGTAACCTATGACCAAACTTTTTTAGACTTTATTTTCAATGTAGGTATCATTGGGGAATGAGAAAAGTTATGGTAAATGGGCCAGGCTTTAGCCCATTTATGAAAACTTTTCTCATTCCCCAATGATACCTGCATCAGAAAAAAAAAAAAAAAAAAAAAAAAAAGGTTCAGCTTTGGGTTATCATTACAGGTAACATTGAGGAACTGTTATATACCCTACCTATGAACATTAATGGGTATGTCCTAATCCTCATAAATACGGGAGTATTATGCTGACTGAGTAGTCTTATACCACTAGCAGTGGTTTACCTTCTTTATGTCACTGGCAAGTATTGTATTTTGTTAATGATGTAAAAATTCCATTTCATTTCCAACCTCCGTTTGGTTATTTCTCATTTAATAACTTTTGTTAGGTTACAAAAGGAATGAGAAAAGTTATGTTAAATGTGCCAGGATTTAGCCCATATATCAAAACTTTTCTCGTTCCCCAATGATACCTGCATCAGAAAAATTAAGTCTAAAAAGAAAAAGAAAAAAAAAGTTCAGTTTTGGGTTATCCTTACCACGCTTTTAACTGGTCTATACTGATGTGGATGGTATAATGGTTACTGTCGTAGGAAATGAACATGGTGAGACAAGTTCAAATCCTGGACGAGGCGGTTTGCATTTCACATAGCGCTAATACCCTCGGGAAAGGTATGAATCCAATTATAGTTTGTCTAGCTATGGGTAAATAGTAGTGCAGACTGGGCTTTTTAACCATGGCTAGGCAACCATTCTAGGACAAGGAAAACTCTGAATTCAAACCTGTTAAACTCTGCCTAAAAAATTGACCTTGTGTCACATCCTGCTCGTGCGGAGGGGTTGGTAAATATGTACATTCTGGGTACTTATTATTATGAAAAAGCTGGGCTCTCGCTCTAGTGGAGTAAGTAATTCTTCTAGCATGCCAGTCTGCTAGATATTGATGGCACCCTAAGTCGGTATCAGCCAGACAGCGAGGGAGTCTATTCCCTTTTCACTAGTGCTAGACCAAGGAGATCATTTTTGGTGTCTGAGGCCAAGCGCCACACCTACCATCAGCTCCTCAAGCTACACAATCCTCTAGATATTCAACTATCCATATCAGCTTCAAGTTTTACAACCAAATCCAAGCAGGCTGACATTTGCTTGGTTAAATTTAACAGCATAGCAACTAGGGTTATTTCATGCCTAGAGGTTAGAGAATTGTATTCTTTGTATACTATTTCTCTGAATTTTTGAGTTGAGGCTTGATAATTAGTATCATTTGGATTATTCGGACTATTGTCCTCATCTTTATTGCTATCTGTACAACATTTCAGCCGATATGCCCTCTGGATACCCCCGTGGATTGAATAAAGCGTTGGGTTCAAAGTTCCGTGATGGCTCCCAATTATGAAAAGAAGGTCCCTGAGTTCAAGAAGGCTCCCGAGTCTGACAAGAAATACCAGAAGAAGGCCAGAGTGCATATCGACCAAAACGTTGTAAAGATGAGGACAATAGTTCGAATAATCAAAATAATATTATGTATTCATATATGCAGATACAGTTTAGTATCATATCCAGCACACCCCTTTTGGGGGGTTTCTTATCCCTCTGTAGGAGATAATGTATTCTAAGTCCTGCGAACAGTTATTTAATGCCAAAGCCATCCTTGTAGAAGATCAGTACTAGTACTATTTAACCAATAGCTAGGGGGAGGATGAGTTCATAGATTTTTTTAAGGGAATTAGTCTGAAAGTGAATGTAATAGCACGACTGGAGTTCAAACTTGCTTACTACGATGTTGCAGCCCAGCATGTTAGCCACAACACCAAAGAGACACACCCCCCCCCCAAACTACATAAGTAGAATTATTTGGCAGTCACTATTTAGCTCTACAGTAGAGCATACACTTAGGAACCACAAGGTTCCAGGTTTGATGCCAATCCTCACAAATTCAACACATGATTAGCACAGCTTAAATCAGTGTGGTAAAGTGGGGAGCTGATGGTAGATGTGCGGCTCCATCTCAGACACACAAAAAAAAAATTCTCCCTGGTCTAGTACTAGTGAAAAAAGGATAGACTCTCACTGTCTGGATGATACCGACAATAGGGCGCTCTGCCTACTTTACTTTTACTACTATGTTGTTGTTTTTGTTATGGCAGCATTCACCAGGGGTGGGTTGAGCCAGCTCCATCCATTCAAAGATGGAGTGTCATAGGAATAGGAAGTACACAAGCGGTCCCCAAAACCCCACATGCAGACACTCTAGTCGCAGATTATCCAGCAGACACAGGGATGAGAGGACCAAAAGTAACCACAGGTAGTACTGGGTTACATAGTAGTACTAGCTGGTTCATAGTCAGATCATTGGCGGCTAAACAAGTAAACCCACATTACTATTGTGATATTACAAAAGAAAAAAAAAAAGAAAAAAAAAAGCTGTTACAGTGAGGAGCTTAAAGAATAATAAGAACAAAAAGAATGCTAATTTCATAACATGGAATCTGCATAATCGGTGCAGAACCAATAGTTATAGATTAGATATCCTTCTTGGATTAAAAAAAAAAAATCAGAAAAATAAAAAGAATAAATAATAATAAAGCCTAAATGTGCAGTGCAATATGCAAATAAGTACACACAGAATTGCAATGCATATAAATGTTAAAGAAATCCAAATGATTCACTCACTTTTGGGCTCCTATGTGGTAGGATATCAATCGGAAATTCCCATCAGGAGGCACAAAAGATAACACCCGTTCACTCTGTGTAGAAAAAAAAAAACAACAGTTTATATCAACATCTCAACATGAATTAAAAAAGTAAACATTGTTATATTTTACATGATTACATTCACCAATAAAAGCTATGCAATATAAGTTTCTTTTGCTTTTGCAATTAAAAAAATGATTTAAATGTAATAATAACCCATTTCACAACATGGTAACATCCTGTGACCAGCTCACTCACTAGATCTATCCCCTTGGAAATACCTGAAGGTTCAAGTCTTTGAACACAAGCCACAGACAACCGATGAACTAAAATATGTCATGAAATTGCAGCAATGACTAGGCAAGCACTGCAAAACTCCAGGGTGAGGTTTAAGGAGTATATTACTTATGAGGGGGGAAAGCATTTGGATGATATAATCTTTAAAACAAAGTGATGACAATAACAAAACAAAATGGCAGATATTTTTCTTCTTCAGAGTAAAATTAAATTTTGAATAGGATCTATGCTACCATTTTTATTTGTGTTCAAGAAGTCTAGGAAAAGGTTGGTTGAATTTTACAGCATGTCAACCCTTGTTGGGTCATTTTATGCTGAAGGCATTTGTTTTATTCATTCTTTATAGGTACACAATTATTTTTTTCACTCAATTATTATTTTTCACTCAATTTTTTTTCACTCAATTTTTTTTCACTCAATTATTATTTTTCACTCAATTATTTTTACACACATTTTGTTCTATTTAACCCATAGATGGGACCCTAACAGGTAATACTACTCTATAGGAAAAGGAAAACACTGAATTCAAATTAGGCCTTTTAAATATACCCTTGGGAAAGGTATGAATCCAACTATTCTCCCTCTAGCTATGGGATGATATGTTAGTTTATCTTATTTGAGTTAAAATAGACATGATCTATAAAAACAAAAAAAAACAATATGTCTTGAAATTTCAGTTCAATAAATACCAATATTTTTCAACAAAAATATATTTACAAAAAATAAAATATCACAATAAATCCCTTAGCACAAAAGTTTTAAACCTGATTCCTATTAAATTCTGAAATCCAGTGCTACCCAGCAACTCCTGCAATACTACCATTGCCAAAATGCATTGGTTCCTTACTTTTCCTTTGGATCACAGTGGCAGTATGGAGAGGGGGATTTGCTGCTTGGACAACAGTCATCCATCATATGAACCCGCCCAGGCTATGTAGTTTAAAAAAAAAAAAAAAAAAAAAAAAAAAGAGAAAAAAATTTGGACACTACTCCATCGTGTCTCGTAGATGGAAGGATGCCAACAATAACAACAACAAAATAATAATATTGAAATTGATCAAAATCAAAAGAATTGTTAAACTTACTTCCCATCTCTTGAAACGTACACATGGATGAAAGCTGACATCATCCAGCAGTCGGGGGTTCATAAATGACAGTGTCAAGTCAGGCATACCACTCAATTTAATCAAACAATCAATCTGTCAATTAGAAAAATTTAAATATCAAGTTTAATTTTTCATCAATGAAAACAATAATTATACAAGGTGGCCTTTCATTTATCAAATTTTAGGGAGAGGGGTCAATAATCCCCCCCCCACCTCATGAAAATAAGATAATCAGTCAGTTGGTTTTTTGTTTTACAGCATATCTACTCTTATCAAGTAGCTATTTAATGCTGAATCAAGTCGTTTTGATATCAGGTTTCTTACAGTACTTGCTGTTTCTTAAATGGTCACTCATCTAAATATTGAACAGGCTCATGGCTGCTTAACTTTGGTGAGCTAGTGGGAACCAGTGTTTTTAACATAACTTGACCATAAGTAAAATAAGACTTTTCAAATATATGTAACCTGCTAAATTTTACGAGGACAAAATAAAATAAAAGGGAATATCTTTAGGACCCAATATTTATTTTCAAAGGTGTCAGAACTTGTTTTTATGCTTTTTGTTGTTTTCAAATTTTTTACTCGTTTTTAACTAAATCATTAAACTAAAAACAAACTTTATGCGAATAAAAAAAAATTTAGTGATGAATTTATGGAAAAAAAAAAGGACTTAATTTTTTAAATTCTTTTTGAATCAATTTTATTTTTTGATATTTTAATCCCTCAATTTAATCAGACAATCACTCTGTCAATTAGAAAATGTAAATATCAAGATGAATTTTTTATGAAAGGAAAAGAATAATTATACAGGGCGGCCCATAAAAAGACTGACACATAAGAAAAATTTACTCAGTCTTTTGAGTCATGAAATATAGCCCAAGGAAATATATTTTTAGCTGGCATTATTTAGATTTTTCAGACTGTTGTTCTCATCCTTATTATTATATCCACAACATTTTGGCTGTTGTGTCCTCTGGCCTTCTTCAGTTGTTTCTTGTTGAGCCTTCATGGAACTTCAAACTGAACCTTTTATTCAATCCACTGGGGTAGACTGTTCTCATTCCATTAACCACAACCAAGTACAAGTGTTAAGCTATGTTAAGTATTCAATGTTATTATCACCCATGATCAGGATTGAACCTGCAACCTAGAGATGATTGTCACTTAGAACTGTATTAATTCAACCCTTATATCTATTGCACCATGTATCCAACTGGACAACAGTCCGAAAAATCTAAATAAACAAATTATCATGCCTCATCTCAAAAATTCAGACAAATTATATTTTTAGCTATTTAGAAAAAATGATATCTTGTATATTGCCCCTGTAGGCGTTATTTTCTGATTTGCCTGGGGAGTTGTCTGCCCGTTTGGTTTCACTGGTTCCCGCTAGGGGCCTTTGATATTTAAGCGGCTGATTTGAACATCTCTCTCTCTTTTTTTCTGGTTGCTCGACCTACGAGACACTATGGGTTAGACTCTGGTCTACCCCCTTCTCGTTGGGGCTTCGGCCCTCAACGCCGGACTAATCACTGTAAGTGATTTATACAGCATGGACTATTCTTAGTCTCTTGTCTGTGTTTTTATGTTTTTCCCTTTTACTTATGTATGTATGTTTATGTACACCTCTATGTATTATGTACCCTGTTTATTCTGTGCTGTATATAAAATGTTTTGTCTATCAACCTTTGTCGGAGTTTTATCTTCAAGTATTATCACTTTAACCTTACAACTGGTGACCCCGACGTGATGAAAACGTTTTGTGAAGGTTTTGTTTTGCATTTGGAACTTTAATCCTTACACCCCCATTTTCACAAATACAAAGATGCACTTTAATTCGAACAGTTTGTATGACTTTGCTCAAGGTTTCTGGGATCAATCCTCTTATCTTTGCACAAATATTATTTTAGTGCTGTTGCAATTTGCATTCTGACTGAATAGTAGAAGGTAGAATATTACTATTTTGAAAAGAAGATAATGAAAATAAAGAACTTACATAGCCTTGGACTTCAGCGAATACTGTAGCCCCAGATTTATCAAGAATTGCATCAATTTCCTCAATAACATCAAAGTAAGCCTCATTGTTTGTGTACTTCACGCCCGTCCTTCTCCAGGGAATGTTAGACAACTGGCCTGTTGGCAGTATTCCACTGACACTGTTCAAATTAATAGATAAAAACATTAGATTAACTACATTTGAAAAGAAATATAATACGAATATATGATTAAAACAAAATATACACAATTTAGTATTTCTTTTTTTAAATTTTACAAAGAAAATATTTTAATTATCTTTTAGAATGAATATACAAAGAAAAGGTTAAATCAAACTATTTTGTTGTATATATAAATACAATTGCATGTTATTAGTATGTAGATATGGTCAACAGTATTACTAATGTAAAACAATTTTTTTAATAATTGAGGTTTAAATAATTAAAATCATGGAGAATGTGATGTAAATAACTAAGGGAATTGACTAGTAGTAAAATAATTTCAGTTACAGACAGAAAAACACACAATCTCCATTATAATAAGATATATGATTATAACAAAACACACAATTTAATATTTTTTTTTTTAAATTTTACAAAGAAAATATTTGAATTATCTTTTAGAATGGTTACACAAAAAAAAGTTTCCAACTTAAATTATGAATTCTTAAATTGAAATTGTTTTTCACACGTCCAACACCAAGCAGAATATTTTCAAGTCAAACACCACTGGGATGCAAAAAGCACAGGCGAGAATCACAATGTTTCATACAATAGTTGCACAAGCGACTATTCGGCTGATGAAATAGAAAATCCGTCTGTATATATAGAGCCCAGAAACATTGGTAATTTTGCTATGCGGATCATTTGCATAAGCAAATTCTAAGCACTGCTCAGACAACCATTGCAACCAAATTTTTGTAAGCAGTTCACACTGGCCATCCTCTCCTGTATACGCAATACACCAAGCACTGCCTTTTTGAGCAACAGGAATGTGCAGCCTCATCAAAGATGGCCGGCAGTTCATCCTGCCTTTCACTTCTTGTTGGAATATTTTTTGGATATAGTTATTTACTAAGCTTAGCTTAGATGTGGCACAAGGCCAGAAGTATGGGGCACCAGTTAGAATCGAACTCACTAACAATGGTCTGCAAATACTAGCTTACTAACCATTACACCAAGTTAGGTGCCCATATTTTTTGGATATAAGCCATGCTGTGGTCCACCACTTAAATTTATAGACTAAGCAAGGTTATGTGGTTTAAACCTCAGCCAATCAACAGCCCGAATACGTGGTTGGTTAACTACTTAATCGGCTGATATTGACAAATGTCCATTTGCACTCATTACAAAGGATCTGCAAGATTGAGGAACACTAAGGAGCAACCAAAGGATTCTTCACTAAGGATCGCACTCTGCTTAACACAAAGGATCTCCACTGGACAGCGCTCTTGCTTAAAGCCTAAAGGATGGCCACAAAAATCGTAATACTCTGCTACATGAATAGATTCATATTAACTTTATTGTAGCACAATGTTAGAATATTGATTGATTTTAAAGGTATGTCAACCAGTCTAGAGTTATTTCATGTCTACAGGTTAGGGAAACATGTTCATTGTACCTTCATATTTACACTTTTTTAATAGTTGTTTCCTAAGATTTGTATTTTATTTAAATATGTTTTTTTTATATATATATATACTTATGTACTTACCCGGTAGATTTACCAGTGACAGTGTCTGTAATGGTTCTCAGTAAATTTGGAGGTTTAATCAACTCCTTGAGAACATTGGATTCTACTGCCAATGGGAAACCATTGTCCAGCATTTCATCAAGAAGCTACAAAAAGAAAAAAAAAATAATAATTCATGAGCACAAAGAATGAATACAATAAAGATATCAACATATATACTATGGTCTACTCTATAAAAAATACATCCATGGCCAGGGATATACTAAGTATTAGAGTTAGGCAGTTTGGCAATTTCAGTTTCGGCAATGATTTCAGTTATTTTTTCTTTGATACTTTAGTTTCGGTTCGGTTTCGGTTTTTAATTTAATATTTTTCTTTCTAAGGAAACCATTCATGGTTAAATCGAACTTAACGGACTTAAATTCCACCATCGTATGTCACCCTCCCGAAAGAAAAAAAATACCAAAAATCAGGGAATTAATTGAATTTAATGAACATTTCAGTGTTGATATATTAATGAATAAAAGATATAATGCACCAGTAATTTTATTTAAAACTTTTACCTTTTTTCAGGTCAGTTAACTTTATACCAATATTTTGAGAATTTGTGTTACACCTCAAAGATATGTGGTTCAAAGTTAACTGACCTGAAAAAATGTAAAAGTTTTTAAATAAAATAACTGGTGCATTATATCTTTTATTCATTAATATATCAACACTGAAAATTTCATTAAATTCGGATAATTCCCTGATTTTTAGTATTTTTCTCTTTCAGCATTTACAACAAAAAGTTGGGTTTTTTTTTAAACATTTAACTTTGATAATTGAAACAAATAGATTTCGGACATCATGTCATATTTACTTTTTTTTTTTTTCATTTAAAAAACATTGTAAGCTAAAATACAAAATAGATTTCTGAAGTGCCATATCTGTCATACTTTCTTTTTTTTTTTGTAAACAAATAGATTTCACATTTATTTCCTAAAAATAGTCAATTAAATGTTTTTATCATATTTCTGTTCAATCTTTTCCTCTTACAATAGTACAAATCCAAATGTTGATAGAATTTAATTTTATCAAAATCTGAAAGTCTTTTTTAAGTTTTTCCTTGATCAGAGTGGACCTGGGAATAATGGTAATGAAGAAATACTCCACACTCCCCAGAACTGAGCCTCACCATCAGATGCAATTTAGTGCCATACTCAGGAGACACATTTTTCTGCAAGGAGATACATCAACATATACAATGCTCCAGAAGCGGAGCCTCACTTCCAGATGCAGTTTAGTGTCATACTCAGGACAGCCCTTTTTTGGAGGGTGAGGGTCTTATTTCTCTGCACAGGATACAGTCAGTGCCAACTGAGCACTTAAATTTTAAAGATCCAGTCTCAACACTTTTTGATCACACCTTGTATTTAAACATCAGTAACTTCTTTTGTATTTATCAAATTTATCATTAAATACTCAAAATAATTGCAAATGTAACAGTGTTGGACTGTATTTGGTATAAGACATAAACAGAATCACCACTTCTCTATATATAGACCTTAGCAGCAGCAACTTCCAGTAAAAAGTAACCAATAAACAGACAGGACAAAAAAGCATTTAAGATCATTCACTGTCTGGATATCATTCACTAGAAATATCAAGGAAATACTGCTGATCTCTCTCGACTGGAGGATTACTACAGACTTGGATTAACCGGGATTCAACAATGGCTACGAGAATCTCAACAGATGAATTTTAAAATAGCCATAGGATTTCCTCAGATACAGATACTACACTCTGACTCTAGACAAGATTTAAAATTTGAATCAATTTGAATTGCAATGAATATGAGATATTTAAAGCAATTACTCAAAATAATTGCAAATATTATATGTAACAGTGTTGGACTATATTTGATATAAGTCATAAACAGAATCACTACTTCTATATATATAACCTTACCAGCAGTAATGGGAAGCATCAGCAGCAACTTCCAGTAAAAAGTAGCCAATAAACAGACAGGACAAAAAGCAAACTATCTGATATCATTCACTAGAATATCAACAACCAAGGAAAGACAACTGATCTTTCTTAATTGGAGGCTTACTACAGACTTGGATTAACCGTGTTTCAACAATGGCTATGAGAACCCACTATACTCTAACCCTAGGAAGGATTTAAAATTTGAATCAATTTGAATAGCAATGAATTTGAGATATTTAAAGCAATAAGTAATTATACTTACTTCATAGACGATCACATAATGCTCTTTAATGGTTGACTCCGTGCACTCGGCAAAATAATCTTCAAATGTATCAAAGACGCGGTGCAAGAACTCAACCACAAAGAGAGGCGAGACTGAAAATAGAGACAAAAGAAAAAAAATGGTTATTATACACTATACACAAACATATTGTACAAACAATATGAACAAAGAAATATAAATTCACAAATAAATTACTCTAAAGTCAAATTTAATTATCTATAAAGATTTTTCATTTCCAAAATTTTAATATTCTATCTTCTAGTATGCTGCATGAATAAAGAAGTAAGGTCAATTTCTAAGCGGAGCTATATCAGCCTCTAGAGCTGGCAATCTGGGTTCGAATCCTGCTGCGACCGTGAAAAAAGAACTCTCATACCTGGATCGTCCAAGCGCTTGCCAGTGTACCCAGCTGGAAACGGGTAATTAGCCCTTCTCAGGGTCACAGCACATGTGACAGCAGTGCTAGAAACCAGAGAAACCTAAGACGTACTAAAACGAACAGCAGGTGGACATCCAAGAGTCTGATCTGATGTACCCCCCCCCCAAGACTGTCAGGGGTAAAGGGCCGAAACACTTGCCTAAAGGGAATCTCTCCTCTTCCTTGGAGAACCACCTGCTGTTACGCTCTCCCCAAGTTTTTCCACAAATATTCCTATCGAATACAATTAATTTGCACACACTTGTATGGGTTCAAGTATTCCTATCTAATATATATTTTTTTTTTTTATTTATAAAACTTTTTTTATATCATAAATAGTATGTACATGCATGTTTTCTGTTAGTGCTTTTTTTTCCTTACAATCTCAAAAATATGAATGCAGTCAAATATCTAAAATCATTTTTCACGATACAAAAAAAACATAAACAATGCAAAACAAGTCTAGTTGAAGAAAAACTCTGAATTCAAACTTGTTAAATTCCACTTAAGAAATTGACCATGTATCACATCTTACTTGTGCAAAGGGGTTGGTAAATATATATAAATATATAAATATACCTTCAGTTGTGACAACAGCAACAAAATAAAGTTGATTTCTATAAATGTTAATGAGGTAATGATGCGGTGTTGCAATAACAGGAGGGATATCATCTAGGGAACCACTCTGTAAATAAATAAACAAACAATATTAAATACAACTAGAAAAAAAAAAGAAAAAAAAAACGCACTCCAGGCATTGTAAAAATTAATTTTTGAAAGATATTGCCTGAAGTAGGTGGGAGTTAAAAATTCAATGTCAGAGGGTTTGTATCATAAGTAAGCAAAATCAAATTTATGAAAAGAGTAAAAAAAAATAAATCTTTAAATGAAACAATTCGAAATGGAAATTGTCACCCTCAAATAAAATGTTGCATGCATCTATTAATTATTTTGAATATTTTGCACATAAATTTTACACAAAATCATAGGTATTTACTTAATTGTAAACATTTTAGTTAACTTCTTAACTTACTAATAAAAAAGAGTAAAAAACAATTATATATATATATATATATATATATATATATATATATATACATTTCATCATCAAACTCACCCTTCCCTGTACTTCAAAAAAGTAATCACATATTGATTTATGTATGACACTCTTCCAATGTTTTTCCATAAAAACATCTCTGAAAAAGAAAAGAAAATAAGAGAAAGTAACTTTAGTGATGTTGAAAATTATATAGTTCAGTACAAGAAAGAAAGAAAGTATTTTTTTTTAATTAAATAAAAAGGATCTTGAATAATAATCAAAAAATAAAAATATTGATAGATTTACAATTGATCAATTTATTTTAATAGC
Source organism: Doryteuthis pealeii (assembly GCA_023376005.1). Lineage (NCBI taxonomy): Eukaryota > Metazoa > Mollusca > Cephalopoda > Myopsida > Loliginidae > Doryteuthis > Doryteuthis pealeii. The sequence goes on from CM042145.1 coordinate 92,238,959, forward strand.
AAGTCAACCTGTCTCAGGTTATTTATGTCAAGAGGTTTAAGAATTGGATTCATTGTACATTTATATTTACATTTTTTGTGCAGTTGTTTCTTCAGGTTTTTTGTAGTTATATGATATCAAGTATTTCTTTTTAATATTAATATTTTGCACACATTTGTATGATATCATGTAAGTAAAGTAAAGTAGTCAGCGGCATAAAGTCGTATCAGCCATTTAGCGAGGGAGGCTATCCCCTTTTCACTTGCGCTAGACCAAGGAGATTATTTTAGCATCTGAGGTGGAGCACCACACCTACCATCAGCTCCCTGTGCTACTCATACGCTGAGTTGGCGAGGACCGGTATCGAACTAGGAACCTTGTGGTTTCTAGCCGAACGCTCTACCGACTGAGCTAACCCGGCCTATGATATCATGTATTCCTATCTAATACTAATAATTATATGGTTTCAAGTAACTATTTCTATTTAATAACAGTCATTTGTTTGCATACAGTTATATGGTCTCAAGTAACTAATAAGTAATTAAGTAGGCGGAGTGGCCTATTGTTGGTATCAGCCAGACAGCGAGGAGTCTATCCCCTTTTTACTAGCACTAGACCAGGGAGATTGTTATGCATCTGAGAATAAGAATCATTAATAAATAATTATAGCTTCAAGTAACTATTCTTAATACAAATAATTTACAGTTATATAACATCAAGTATTCCTATCAAACACAAATAATTTTCAAACAGATCTATTTGATCCATAGATGGGACCCTAACAGGTACTACCACTCCGGGTCAGAGTGGATCCTGGAGTAATGGCAATGAAGGGGTACTCTACACTCCCCAGAAGTTGAGTCTCACCATCACATGCAGTTTAGTGTCATGCCTAGTTCACCCCTATTTTTTTGAGGAGAGAGGGGTCTTATTTTCCTGAAGGGGACACAGTCAGTGTATTCTAAGCCCCGGCAGGGCAGTGATAGAGATTCAGAATAAGCAACTATACACGTACCTAAATTTTTGGAATTTTGAATTCCAATTTTGGAAACACCCAACTCTAATTTTTTTTCTTTTCACAAAAATTATTTTGGATTATTTTTTAAGTAGTAGAGATTTTGATTATCCAAAAATATATTTTGAAAAGCATAGAAGGGGAAGGGGCATATTCAAAATCTATACATATATAAAGGGCAGTTTGTGTATATGTACTTATGTATGTATGTCCGGATGATACTATGAAAATAAAACGACAAAGTAATTATATATATATATATATATATATATATATATAATATACACACACACACACACACACACACACACACACATTAAATATCACCAGTTCTTGCTTTTTGTAAAAAAAAAAAAGCATGAAGATTTATATTGGAAGATATTAAAAATTAAAAGAAACATAGAATTAGCATTGAAATTCTACTTAAAAATGTCCAATATTTATAAATCTCAAAAGTAAACAAATCAATACCCAGAGTTTTTTGCCCCCCTCGACCCAATCGACACTGGGTAGCCGCTTCTAGTAGAATCCTAAAGTCTGTTACAAGATACAAAGTCAGGGGCCATTTTAGTATGAATGTGCATTGCAAATTTACCCCACCACTTAAAACTTAATAAAGGAACTTTTCAAAAATAATTATTTCCATAAATCATTTAATAGTCAAAAAGACATTCGCACAAAAAAGAATCAAATTAGAGGAGACATTTGCTTATTTTGAAGCTCCACTAATATCAACATTCATTTTCTAACAAAATTCAGTTGAGCAAAAATTCAAAGTAATCTTTCAAAAGATGTCGGTATATTATGGGAAACGATTCCCAATTTTACAGAAGACATTTATGTTGAATCAATATATTTTCCCATATTAGTAATAGTTAGCAAGCTAGATTAGCAGACCACTGTTCGAGAGTTCAAATCTCACTGGGTGCCCCATAATTCTGGCCTTGTGCCACTAAGCTTGATAAATAACTATTTGGTATTTAGCTATCAATGATTAACACTAATAAAAATTGATGTCACAAAACGTCCAAAATTATATTTGCGCAAAAGTTTCCAGCGAAAAACAGGTTTTTATTTTTTTTCTTATTTCTTTACTTTCAGGGAAGTTTTTTTGGGTTTTCAAATATATACAGAGAGAGCCACAAACAATTACACACTATTGTATTAGATTCATCCCGTATTCCTGCCTTTAATAATTCTATCTAACTTGCCTTTTTTTTCTTTGTTGGTTGCCAGCATAAAAATTTACAAATTTACTGTGCGCTCTTTCTCTTTTGATATGCTTTTTATCGGGAAAATAATTTAGTCTTTTTTTTTATAAATACAATACAGATAAAATATATATAAAGAAATGAGACAATATAAATAAATGTAAACTAGGTACCACCAATTTGTTGGCGCCTTTCATTTTAAAAACGAATTAAAATTAATTAAATCGATTATTTAACATTAAATTCTTGTTTAAGTCAAAAAGTAGTAACATAATGAGCATCAGCAAAAAAGAAAAATAATATTATGTATGTAATTAATTTCAAATACATTTTAAACAATCAAATTTGTCCAAAAAATTTAACCAAAATGGGTGCTTTGTGTGAAGTAATTACGGCCTAAAACACCCACGTTACTTAAGATTTTAAGACTTATAACAGTTTCTTCTTAGAAATCAACAACAAAAAACATTAAATACACTATGTACGGAAAAATGACAAACATTTTGATATTAATCTAAATTAAATATCTTTTCTTTTTTTTTTTTTTTTTTGTCAAAATATGCAGAAAACCTAGAGTTAAAAAAAATCTGACGTTTTTTGTTTACAAAAGTCAGCAGAAATATGTTAAAAAATGTGGATGTCCAGATTGATAAAAAAAAAGAACCATATGACCATTAGGCACCCCTTTTGCGATTCAATTCATAAGGACATTTTTTTTCATTTACACCGTCAAAATCCGGTTGTTTGTTAACAGACGATTTTTAGAAAAGGGGTAAATTATAAAACTAACCCCTAACAAACAACCGGATTTTGACGGTGTAAATGAAAAAAATGTCCTTATGAATCGAGATCGCAAAAGGGGTGCCTAAAGGTCATATGGGCCAAAAAAAAATACCAAAAATCAGGAAATTATCTGATTTTAATAAAATTTTCATTGTTGACTTTAGGTACCACCAGACCGTTTAGGTCATCTTGAATAAAACGGAAATAGATATTTCCGAACTTTGTTTATCAAAAATCTCGTTAAAAAAAAGATCGTACAGGGTTGTTACAAAGAAAAATAGTTAATTCAAAGATCAAATTATCCGATTGGGAAAAATTACATCGTTATCTTAAAAAATAAACAAACCTATCCATATTACGTGCGAAAGGGTAATTTTCAGGCCGTGATTTAGAGAGAAAGAAATACATATTATTACCCTCTTACAGTTATGCATCTAAGTACGGATGGGTGTAACGGACAAACTTTTTTAGCCAAATTTTTTCTATTAAAAATGAATAAAATCTTTAAAAACTTTAATATTACAATTAAAATGAATAAAATCTTTAAAAACTTTAATATTACAATTTACTATGAATAAAAACTTAAAAAACTTTAATCTTAAAATTTCGCAGTGAAATTGACGTTAAAAATGTCTTTGGTTTTAGTATTAATTCTTAAAATCGAAAATAAATGAAATTTGAATATTTTTTCTAAGAGAAAACTGATAAAACAATCATTCAATATATTATTTTATTCTAATTGGTCGTAAAAGTTAAATAAAATATTTTTTTACGCTCAGAAAAACAAACTTTAGTTACCGAGAAGCGTCTCGTCATGTCAGTTTTGTTCTTCCGTACATTCTAAGAATCACACATTACTATTCAACAATAAAATTACAAATTCTTTAAAAATATTAATCGAGCACGGATCGGACCAACTTTAGTTCACCTGAATTCTAAAATTCATGTTTTTAAATATCCGTGAAAATTTTGATTTTTTTCCACAGGAAAAAAAAAAATTTAATTTATTTCACGCAGAAAATAATATTTAATCACACAAAAGATTGAAAATCTCGTAAAAATTAATTTCTTAAAAAAATTTTTTTTTTTTGACAATTTAATAGAATATAGTACATACCAATTACATAAGAAAAAAAAAGTTTTCAAATATTAATATTATGACATTTTTTTTGCACTTTTTATTTCCGATTTCATTATTTTTTCCTAAAAAAACTATAATTCGGTACGTTATACAATTTCATTGATATAGTTATTCAGCCTCTTATCTTTATAGAAAAAAAGTCCCAAATTTTTTTTCCACATCATTTTTTTTAATCTCATAAATAAAATAGGGGGGGTGATAGACATCGTAAAAATATTTCCCCTAATATATTTTAGAAAAAAACTATTTCAGATGTATTTACATCCAATGGTAAACATTTATGGAAATTTTCGTGAAAATCGGACCATTAATTGATTTTTCATAGAATCTTTAAAAATCCTCTTATCGTAACTTGTTTTTAGCTACGTTAAATTTCAGTTGATTTAACAGTGCAAAATGAAAACATTGTTTTTCAATCATAATTTTCGTTATTTTCGTATGCTGATAAAAATTTAAAAAATCATCAGGAGTTTACTTAATGTTTTTTCTTTCGAATGGAAAAAAATTTTCAAGAAAATATTAATTTTTCTGCAAGTTTCATTGTGTTAAATGTAAGGGGGGTAAATTGCACAGGGTCAAATTGGTGGTACCTAGTTGACTTATAAATCAACGAATTCTTAGGGTCAAAAATTCAATTGAAAAAAAAAATTGTACAAGTTTCAATTTATTTATGTTGTCTCATTTCTTATTCGTCTCATTTCTTATTTGTATTTTATCCGGGCATTGTAAATCAAAAACTATATAAATCATTTTCCCGATAATAAACATCATAAGTAAAAAAGCGCACGGTAAATTTTTAAGTAGGTACATTTTTACGTCGGTAACCGGAAAAAAACAAAAAAAAACAAGTGGTATAGACTATACCACTTAGCGTTATTAAGGGCAGGAATCCGGGAGGAATCTAATACCATAGCACCAAATAACTAAATTAACTGAAAATATAAAATAAAAAGACTATTTCATTTTAAGATTTTTTTAAAAAACATCCCTTGTGATGTATTATTTTGATTTTTAGATCTGTTATTCATATCTTTATCGTGATATATAGAAACACAACGTTTCGGACGTTGTACCCTCACGCCTTCTTCAGGTGTACCCTGTCCCTGTCCGTCTGAGTATAAGAATGATTCAACTTGGAAAATCATTTTGAATTGTTTGTCTGTTGAGCAAAAAAAAAAGGTGTTGAAGAATTTTAAAGATCTCATTCAAATAATGACGTCATTGTTTTTGCACGCCCATCAATCCGAGAAGCATCACGTTTATTTAAAGAAGGCCGGAGGGTACAACGGCCGAAACGTTATGTTAACTATATATCGCGATAAAATTGAGACAACAGTTCGAAAAATCAAAATGATATATATCAAGCCTCATCTCAAAAATTCAGACAAATAATCCCTTGTGATATTTTTTTACTAGTTTCCGTTTGCAAAAACAAAAATATAAATAAATAGTCGTTCATTTTTCAGTAACAAGTGGTTCAAACTCATTGTACGTTACTCTTGGCCATTTATTTACTTACTAACCTCAAATTTATAATCATATTGTCTCCTTCCCATTACGAAAATAGGGATCTCTTTAATAAATCATGAATTACTTTAAAACATTGTAGACTACAGGGTGTTACCAATAAAATAGTAATACTTGATTACTAATCAGCTATTCTATTCGTCCTTAAAAAAATATTATTGATTTTCATTCCATTTAATAAAAAGTGACAAATAACTAATTTTCAAGGTCAACAAAGAAATTCCTAAATATTTATTATTATTTAACCATAATGGCAAAACCTGACTTTAAAAATTTTTTTAACTTAATTTAATTTTTAACAGGAGATTAAAAATAATGTGATACCAGGAAAATTAATGTTTTTCGTACAGTCGGGCAGTGTTTTAGTGTTCGTTTGTTTTTTGTTATTTTTACTTAATATTCTGATATAAATGTCCTATTATCTCATTTTATTTTTATAGATAAATTATAATTACACTAAATATTGTCAATTGGATTTTTAGCTTCAAAAAAATTATTACTGTGACCATTTATTAAGCCTAAAGCAAAAAGAAAATAAATATTTCAATTTTACTGAACGTATGTTCGGAATCGGCCTGTTTAATTTTTACAGTCAAATACAAATTTCATCTTTTGTTGCTTTTATCTATCTTTATTTATTAATTTTTCAATTCAATAAATATTCTTTCAGTGAATAAACGAATTTAAAACATTTTGATAATATATTGTTACGACGATGCAAAACAAAAAACAACAAAACAAGTGATGTTTACGAACGTTTCATAGACACAACATACACAATATGTACGTATTTAAATACCTACATTAATATTAAAAGGACTTACCCAGAGTTATTGATGATAAACAGACTATGAATCATATCTGTTTTTACTTCTTTAAAGATCAGAATTCTGGCCAAAGTCGGGTGGTTTTTATTTGATGGATGGCGACAACGCCAGTCAGTACGGCTGAGATGGTTAGAAATTTCGCCACCCACAGCAATGGCCGCTTATATCATTCATTGATTAAAAACAAACTGTTTTGCTGAACAGGAATTTAAACCATTTAGATAATGAATAAATTTTATTTCTTTTTTTTTAGATTATTTTTAATCTATCTATTTATATATGTAATTGTCAAAGATTTGGCTGCTCTTTATTTATATGCCCCTTATGACTTCACTAAAGAATAGAAGCGGTGTACAGTACACGTGTGCAGACGGACCCTGGATGCTTATCATTCATTTGGTGTGTCTTGGGTAACGTAATAGGGTACATCGTGATTTTAAGGGCAAAAATTCATAAGAGCGCACCAGCGATACATTTTGTTACTATGGATGGCAAACAATGTAAAAATTAAAATAGCTAAATAATAATAAACCAATCTCCAATGAAATCAATGCTGTATTTTTAAACTTTAATCAAACAAAACTATTAAGCAAACTTTAAAAATTCTGGACTTGGTAAATAAAAAAATTTAAGTCGAAATATATTACAATTTGGTTGTGTTTGATTGAACACACACATAGATATATTCAAATATTACTAAATATGAAAATTTACATAAATCCTATTCTTAATAGACTTCTTTTCCTTAATCTAAAGTATTTTTGTATCGCTTTGCTTTCATAGGAAATCGGTTAATTATTATTTAGCTATTTTAATTTTTACATTGTCGGCCATCCATAGCTGGTGTGCTCCTATGAGTTTTCACCCTTAAATTCACAATATAACCGGAATGGTTAGCAAGCGAGACTAGCAAACCATTACTAGTGAATTCGAATCTCATTGGGTGCCCCATACTTCTGGCCTTGTGCCACATATTAACTAATCTTAGGTAAGGGGGTTCATACCTTTCATAAGAGTATTAGTCTGAAAATAATTGGAGTTTGAACTTGCTTACCACTATGTTGCAGTTCAGTACGTTAACCACCTGGGGTCATGTTTACAATGAAATTAGTAAACCAGTCAACATACCTAGATAGCTATATCTCATCTACAGAAAGCGATGTCAATATACAAATAGGAAAAGCATGGACTGCTATTGACAGATTATTGATCATATAGAAATCTGATCCCTCTGATAAGATAAAATGGGAATTCTTCCAAGCTATAGCCATACCAGTACTACTGTATGGCTACATCATTATTTCCTATAAGTCTAACATGATCAAAGGGGAACCACTTTTGACTGATAAATTATTTATTCATTTTCCCATTAAACTAATCCTAAACCCTGAACCCTAAACCCTAATCCTAAACCCTTACCCTAACCCCATCTTTTTTTCCTAGTAGATCAATAAATAAATAAATAATTTATCAGTCAAGAGTGGATCCCCTTTGATCTGTTAGACTTATAGGAAATAACTGCTACATCACTTGGAGAAAAGATGGGAACTACACAAGGATGCTCTGTGCTGTTTTGAACAAATCCTGGAAGCAGCACCCTAGAAAACAGCAACTATACAACCTCTTAGCTCTCATCTCATAAACCATCCAAGTAAGATAAACAAGACATACTGTTGGAGAAGTAAGGACAAACTCATAAATAAAAAAAAAGAGACAGATACAAAGAGATTATGGGGTGGCATAAGGTTTAATGTTTTAGGTTAAAAGGTAGCTTGTTATTCTTGGTACGTGTTCCTAGGGTTTGCTTTTTAACCCATCTTATTTAGAGGTCATGCTGAAAAGGAATTCAAAGAAAGAAGAAAGAGACAAAGACAAAAAGTGGTTTTATGATTTAGGCTTTATTCACAGGTCATAGCCACCATGTGGCAAGGAAATTTCTTCCTGGTCAGTAGTAGTGTCTAGACACAGTTAAGGCCTAAAATCGAGTGGTTAAAGAGTCCAGTTTGCCCTACAATTGACAAAGATGCTGTAAGCTGTCTTGAACAAATCCTGGAAGCAGCACCCTACAAAACAGCAACTGTATGACCACTTGCCTCCAATCACACAAACCATCTAAGTAAGACGAACAAATGCTGGGCACTGCTGGAGAAGTAAGGACAAACCCATAAGCAACGTTCTCCTACATGTGGACACACCAGTGTTGGCCAACCAGCAAAAACTTACATTCACCAGCTCTGTGCAGACACTGGATACTGTCTAGAAGACCTACCAAGAGTGATGGCCAATAGAGACAGATGGTAAGAGAGTCAAAAGGAATCTGTGCTGATGGCATGCCTTGATGATGATGAATGATATATATATATATCAGGATCAGAACACATCCAGAAATTGTACTAAAAAGATTCTAGGTCAAAAAAAAAAAAAAAAAAAATTTTCAAGGTGTTAAATTAGTTTTTGTTAATTACCTGTCAGCACAACTTGATGATTATGATGATGATGTCAAAACAATCAATGACTTACCAGCATGCATACATACCAGTTACCTTTACCTTGTTTTATTTTTTTGAAACTGACAAATCACAGGGTAGAGGTAGGTCTTCTGTATGCTAAACATTAAACAATAAAAAAAAATATTCCCCCAAAAAGTTGAATCGTTTTTTTTTGTTTTTGTTTTTCTGGTCAGACCCTTTTCGTTCATATATCTGCCCATATATATTCACATTTGGCCATCTATTGAAGGCACTTTTCCCATTTATTGATATATTTGCATATATGTGGGGATTAAATAATATTGGAAATTCCATGTTAATTATCTACCCCTGCCGCTAGGGGGCGAATCGCCATCATCGTATGTTGGCGCCAAAACCAAAAACTTTACTTATCGCAAAGCAGTAACTGGAGGAGAGACGTCAAAAGAAATGCTCTCATCACTTAGCCCCAAAACAGGGCCTACTTATCACGGAGCACCCACTGAGAGTAGTCGCGTAAATAGCGGTTCCTAAACTTCACTCATCACTTAGCCCAAAAACAGGGCTTACTTCTACGGACCGTTGACCTGGACGGAGGCATTTTTTCACAGCACACTTTCGAAGGCATTGTGTCCGCAGACTACAAGGCTGTCACAATAGCACACTACAGAAGGCACCAAGACCAAATAGTCTACTTGAAAAGGGCCCATTCATTTAAAAGAACTGTTACCAGGGCGAGAAGCTTCTAAAATAGCATCCCCCATTACTTATCACTGAACCAGTTACAAGGAAGGACGAGAAACTACTGAGACGAAGCATCTTATCAACATTTCCTACCAACGAATAGAATACCCAGTTATCACCACTACTCCAAGAACATTACTTAACTCAGATAAGTCTCGTAGCAAATACCAATAAAATTTGCAACAAGTTCTTGCATTATTTGTCAATACAAGTATTAAATTTCCATTGTGTGTTTGTCTTCTTTGTCCGACAATTTGCCTACAACTACAGAGAAATAAGAGCTCCTTCGAAACCCGTAAATACTCTTAATAAAACTAAAATAAAATAACAAAAAAAAAAACAACAAACTCCCATGGGCCTTCACCAGAAGAACCCTCCGCACATGTCCAACAAAAAGGACTGACTCCCAACGCCCAAAAGAATCTCTCGGCCATTCGAGTTCAGGCCTTAACTGAGTGTAGTCACTTCCTTGGCCAGGGGGATATCCCCTTGCTGCGATCAACTATGACCCGGTCAATAAAGCCTAAGTCATAAAACTACCTCCTGCCTTTGTCTCTTTCTTTTCGTTCCTTAAATTCCTTCATTTTCAGCGCAACCACCAAATGAAATGGGGTACAAAGCAAAAAACCCTAAGAACATGCAACCAGAATATCCAGCTATACATTAAACCTTAAAACACCCCAAAACCTCTTCCTAACCCATATATATCAATCAATATCTCTCTTTAATACTCTGTACTCAATGGGTAGTGTTCACTCATCTTACTGTGTTATATAATGCATAGGCATAGCCTATCATTTTTGTAACAAGGTGTAGTTAGAATTTAGAATTAACAATATACTGTGGAAAAATACAGTACTTGATTTAAGTTCATAGAGTTTTTTTTAGACAAGCCTTAACCCAAGGGTCACCCAAAGTGGGCCTTTCTGGCACTGATTGGCAATCTTTCATTCCTTTTAAATCACAGCGTTCCCTTTCGGAATTTCCTATGTCCACCTGTACTGGGAGTGGAAGAGAAAAGAAAAAAAGGACCATATGCCTTTAGGCACCCCTTTTTGATCTCGATTCAGAAGGACATGTTTTTCATTTACACCGTCAATATCCGGTTGTTTGTTAACAGATGATTTTTAAAGTTTTTTTTTATTATAAAACTAACCCCTAACCCTAACCCCTAACAAACAACTGGATATTGACAGTGTAAATGAAAAACATGTCCTTCTGAATCGAAATCAAAAAGGGGTGCCTAAAGGTCATATGGTAAAAAAAAAAAAAAATCAAAAGTGCAGTATCATGTTAGAATCCATGGCCGTTTAAGTTAAAAAGAAAAGAATCTAATTTTTTTTTTTTTCTGTTAGAAATTAGGATCATGTGATCAGATGAGCCAGGGAAAGTCAGAGAGAGTTAAGCGAGGGGCAAGATGTCCTTCATCTTTGTACTAATTCTCCTGTGCATGCGTGGTTAAGATGGTATCTGTTGGAATTATTTTGATATAAGATGTGCTCTAATTCCCCACCAAGATTTATAGAGTGGCTAAGGTCACATGATTTACTCCTGCAGCCAATCACTAACCATACTGCGTGGAAGAGATACTATTTAAACCCCTCCCACTGGTCATAATTACAATTTCGCTCACTGAGGATGGACATAGGATTACCAGATCTTTACCAATACTCAGGAAGGACTTATACGATTACCAGAGTAACCAAAGGATTCATTATCAAGGGATTCTTTACCAGGGATCCAATTCCACTCCTGCTTTAAGGCCAAAGGATGGCCCATAAAAACTTAACAGTATCGGGGAAATCTAAATAGAATTATGTGCACACAAATTAAGTCTCTATGTTCCTGATTTAATAAGATCCAAAATGGAACTCAGAATGAATAGAGAAACAGCCCCAAAGAAGAAGAACCGTCAGAGAACTTGATACAACGATAGCAATAGATATGAACATTTGAAGCTAGAAGAACCTAAGAAGTAATAAAACAGTGGCGAACCACCCAGGGCAGCACAAAATTACGGTGCTGCACATTTGAGTTAATGAGGCAAATGAAAATAAAGGAAATTTTCTGGAGCTTGTTCAACTGATTGGAAAAGTCAGCATTGACATGAAGTCATTTTACCGCAGGGAGTCACACACAAACTGAAGCTTATGAGGTAAAGGTTGTCGGGCTGAAAAGGAATTAAAGGAAGGGAAAAGAAGAGACAAAGACAAAAGATACTTTTAAGGTTCAGACTTTATTTCTAAATTCATAGCTATTTCTTGAAAAGGATATTTTTTCCTGAACCAGTCAAAAGCATCTGTTCCCAGTCACGGTCTGCATTCCAATGGCTGACGGTTCTTTTTGGCATAAGGAAGAGGCCTTTTTCTCTGTGCATGCTCAGTTTTTTTCCTGTTTGGTGCCTCCTGGGAGATTGTTATTTTTTATTTTATTTTAATTTTATTTTAATCCCCACAAGTTCATGCATGGCCATTACAATGAATTTCTTCCAAGGAATTTAAAATAAAATCAGTACATGAAAAGAATCAATGTCTTACCTTTGTTGGGATGAACATGAGTCCAAAATGGTTATCTTCCCCTTGCTTCAGGTTTTCGCTGATAGGTGGCTAGAGTATTTAAGCAGAAGCCCGGGAGAAAATCACTCTATTTCTCTCGGTCTGGCAACCACTACACATATCCATTGAGTGGGGGGCATTGCCCCCCAACCAACTATCAGTAAGTGACATTCCTTCAGTAACTTTGTATCACTTTGTTAGGACTTAGTCCTACATTCTTTATGTATGTTTATGTATCTGCCATAACTATCTTGTACCTTGTTATGAGTATATGTATGCCTATCATGTATATATTTCTCCACGTGCTCACAGGCTGGAGGTGCATGGTGTAATGGTTAGACTCATAGGAAATGGACTCGTCGACCAAAGTTCAAATCCAGGATGTGGCTGTTTACATTTCACATAGCACTAATACCTTTGGGAAAGGTATGAATCCAACTATTCACCCTCCAACTACAGGTAAATAATAGGGCAGGCTGTGCTCTATAACCTTGGTTAGGTAACCAGTCTAGGAGAAGGAAAACTCTGAATTCAAAACCTGTTAAACTCCGCTTAAAAAATTGACCTTGTGTTGCATCCTGCTCGTGCGGAGGGGTTGGTAAATATATATACACCCCAAACCAATATACCCCAAACTCATACATCTCTATATCATTTTTTTTTCTTTTCTTGTATTCATAGTTTTTTTTTTTCACTTTGAGGAAGACGTGTGTTTTGTTTTGTAAAAACACAGATTTTTCAACAAATTGGGTATACCTATACCTTTAATATACAGGTTCTCTCATAGAAATATTAACATCTTTTTTTTTTAATCGATTTAAAAATGTTAACATCCTTATAGGAATACCTTTAATATATTTTTAAACAGTCTCCACATGTTCACCATCCCTGTTGACATATGCTTAGAATTTCCTACAGGTGATTAAAAAAAAAATATGTTAATATTTCTATGAGAGTACCTGTATATTAGAAAAGTATAGGTATACCCAATTTGTCGAAAAATCTGTGTTTTTACAAAACAGAACACACGTTTTCCTCAAAGTGAAAGAAACAAGGGGAGGTTACTTTCATTTATGTAGCTAATGTTCATATTACCGAAATTCAATAGTATTTCAACTTTTTTATATTGGCCATAACAAATAACCAACAATATACATATTTACCCGACCCCTCCCACAGGTAGGATGTGACACAAGGTCAATTTCTTAAGGTCAGTTTCTTCTTGCGGAGTACCCCTTTATCGCCATTACTCATAGGTCCACTCTGAGGGGTTGTACCTGTAAGGATCTCATCTCTTAGTTAGATGATGAGTTTTAAATGATGTATTTTTTTAAAAATTGAGACAAAAAAAAATTGAATATCCAGCAAGAATGAATAAAACAAAACATCTTCTGCATGAAATAATCCAACAAGGGTTGACACGTGAAATACAAACAACCAATCAATCTCTGCAGTTTTTAGTGATTCTGAGGTCACTGCTAATGTTACATAATTATGGATCCCTAATATCTTTTTAAGGTAGTATAGAAATCCTTATGGTGATCAGTACAGCTGATGGCCTTGAGAGTGAGTGACAATGCTTGACCTCACTCTCACCTTGCTTTCTGGGGATGGAACGTGAGAATGGAAGTCAATAGAAGCCCTTCCGGTTTAAGGTGTAAGCAACTCAGGCAGTTAGTCAGTTGCAGAGTTAGAAGTTAGAAGCTAAGCTAGCAAGATGTGAGCCTCACTGCGTGATTGTCTGGTCTGGGGGATCTGGAATAAAGTAACATCAAAAGTAAATCGAAGTCTTGTTGTTATTACTAAAAGCTAACAATGACACAAGGCTTCTGATAAGAAATGATCCCCGACAAAGACCCGGAGTCCCCAAGAAACACCACGACAAGACCAGACCAAGATAGAAGATAGATGATAGACGATCAGAAGACGGCCGGAAGAATAGACCAGAGTAAGACGTAAGAAGTATACAACGTATAGATATTTAGTGCCGTCAAAGAAAAGGCACTACGTAACATATATCTATTTGGTAACGTGACGACTACGTTACACTAAGTTGGCGTTCATAGTATAATGGTTACTGTTGTAGGAAATGCACATAGTAATTCGAGTTAAAATCCTGGACAAGGCTGTTTGCATTTCACATAGTGATAGTATCCTTAAGAAAGGTATGGATCCAATTCTTCTCCCTCCAGCTATGGGTAAATAGTAGGGTGAATAGTATGCAATAAGAAAAAGTTTTAATTCAAATTTGTTAAACTCCATTTAAACAAGCTAACCTTGTATCACATGCTGCTCATGCAGAAGTGTTAGTTAAATACATACAAATTCTAACTGGTATAGCTGCTAAGATTTATAATCCCCTGTGTTGGGACACAAAAATAGAATTGTCTCCCTTTTTATATTGGAAGTAGAGCCTATCACATTAAATGTCCATTTGTCATATGACAATGCAAGCCCTGGGATCTTCTTCTTTTACCAACGTGACTTGGAATGAATCAGATGTTCCTCGCTCCATAGTGTCAAAGCAAATGTGTGCCCGTTTAGTTCCCAGACCTCCTGAAACAAAGAATTATCAGTAAGTGTGTTTCCACCTTAATCTTGTTACACTTCTAGCACTCTATGGAACACCTGTGTGTCCTTTTTGTGGTTTGAGACTGAACCATTGTTATCCTTGTATGTTGTTCCTATTAAATGTTGTTAACCAGCATAAATTGACTTTGTCTCTTCTCTACCAAATATTCTGTGTTGGGTTACTCCTTTTATGGATAAGCTAATGCTTTATAGGAATGCAGGTGTTAACTTTGAACTAATAATCCACTAATTCATATAATTGGTGACCCTGATGTGGGCAATTTTCTCCTTTAGTTAGCTAAATTCCTAGCAAATAAGGCAATTAGAGTAACCTCCCTGACTTTCACTTTGAAACAAGCTGGTAGCTATTTTGAAAGTCTCCATGCAAAATTAACAAATCTTAGAAACTTTTTCGAAAACAATACAACTGCATGCTTTAACACAAAAATATCATAAAATGTGTTCTTAATAACAATTAAGTTCATTTCAGTTAATGCGCACGCACAATTTTATGCTAGGAATTTAGCCAATTAAAGGTGAAAATAACCCTGATGTGATCTGAACACACAGCTCTTGTGTGTAAAATTTCAATAACCCTGTCTATAATTTTAATCACCTACTACTTACTATGCTGAAGGCTGTCTGATTTAGGTAATAGCATATTCCGATTAAAAAGTTGAGCAAATGAAGACTTGTCTGAAAAGATGATAGTGTTGGGACATAAAATAGAATTGTCTCCCTTTTTATATTGGTGGTGGGGTTTCTCATGTCATGTGTCTGTTTGATGTGTGACAATGTGAGCCCTGAGATCACCCTCTTTTATTGACATAACTTGGAACGTTTGGATGTCTGTCCCTCGCTCCATCACCAACTAAATACGTGTGCCCATTTGGTTCCCAGATCTCCTGAAACAATTGAACATCAGTAAGTGTGTTTCTACCTTAATTTTGTTACACTTCTTGCGTTCTATGGAACACCTTTTGGTGGCTTGGGACCTTGTTATCCTTCTATATTATTCTTATTAAATCTGTATTGGGTTACCATTTTATGAATAACCTAATGCCTTATAACATATAAAGATGTTATATTAATGTTGGAAGGCTTAAAGTAACCTCCCAACGTGGGTACAAGTGTATACATAAAAACATTCTGACAAAGGGTGTACAACATATTTATTCCATAAGTGACGGAGATACATTTACATGACAAAGATATACACAACAGATACAAAAATATGAGGAAATAGGCGTATAACTCATGTCATAGAGAATGTCACTTACTGGTTAGGTAGGGGACAAAGCCCTCTAAAGGCTTAATAGTGGCAGGCGTCTAGACATGTTAACTTGTTGCCAGCCTGAGTGGAAAGAGGCAAATACCAACGCCATTGGACTTATGTCCTTCGTTTTACTTAAAGACATAAGAAAAATCAAAACAGAGAGGAGTCAAATCATCCCAACAGATTTCTTTTGGTTCCATTGGAGCAGTTTTCCAAAAGAGAGATAACAAATAAACATACCTGATTAATATTATTAGAAATTAGAAAACTTAGCGTGTCTCAAGTGAAATGTAATGCTTTTATATGTTAAAAAAAAAAAAAAAAAAAAAAAAAAAAAAAAGCCAAAAGTCAGTATCAGTCAGTGAAGTCTAACTTTTTCATTAAAATTTTTTTTAAGGCAGCTAAGAAATAAGTACCAAAAATAAAAATCGAAAATTAAATGTAAAATAAAACTAAAAAATAATTTTTGGAGATCTTTTTTCATTCTTTTCAATAATTATTTAATTGGCTATTATCTTATAAAAGAAAAAATTATAAATCAATATTTGTTCTGTTTAAAAGTTGGGGGGGGGGGCTAAATTTTCAATAGAGTTTTTCTTAAGAAATTATTAGATAACAATAATAAAATAAAGTAGTTATTAGATAAATATTTGTTTTTAGAATCTAATATGAAATTTGAAACTTAAAATTAGGCATTTCATATTTTAAATGAATTTTATCTATTAATTTACGATAGCATACCGAGATAGTTTTTAAAATTAAGGTACCCATACTAACTGGTGTGTGTTTAAAAACAGAGTTGTCTGTCATAAAGAATTGAGAACTGAGTTAGTATTTTCTCCTTCTGGAGGAAAAAACAATTTTCCAGGAACATTTATGGGCTTTGTAAGTCGTCAGGGGGCCCTAAAGTCAGTATCAGCCAGACAGTGAGGGAGTCTATCCCCTTTTCACTAGCGCTAGACCAAGGAGATTATTTTGGTATCTGAGGCGGAACGCCATACCTACCATCAGCTTCTCACTTTACCGCAAATATCCATTTCCTACTCATACACTGAGTTGCCGAGGGCCGGAATCAAACCAGGAACCTCGAGGTTCCCAGCAGGACATTCTCCCGACTGAGCTAAGCCGGGTTTCATATGTTATTGTTTTTTTTACGATTATCTTGTGTGTTTTGTGCTTTGTTTAAAAAACAGAGTCGTCTGCTGTAAAAAAAATGGTCTAAGATTTTCCTCCGGAGAAGGAAATAATATTTTCCTGAAAACATTTACTGACTTGTATGTTATCTTAATTTTTCCTCGTGTGTTGAAATAAATAGTGGAATGAAATAATTATTTCAATTTATGTTGTCTTCAATTTTCTCGAGTTTATATTTGTTTAAATTGAATTTTTTTTAATGAAGTACATCTTTCCAATTTATTTAGTATTTTTCCTGATATTCTCCCCCCAACCTGCAAAAAAAAAAAAATAACAATGTTTTGCTGCCTTTTATTACCTCTTGTAGTAAAATGACTGCATGAAGAAAAGGTTTGTTTTTTTATAAGTTCAAGCTGAAAACAGTCACAATTATCATTATTGAATCAAAACAACACTTACTTATTGGTAGTAAAAACTAAGACTTAATTTTTTCAGACTGTTGTCCTCATCTTTATTGTTATATACACAATGTTTCAGCCAGTGCGCCCTTCAGCCTTCTTTAGATGTTTTTTGAGATGAGGCTTCATGATTTGTATTATTTGGATTTTTCAGACTGTTGTCCTCATCTTTATTGTTATATGCACAATGTTTGTCCGATATGCCCTTCTTCAGGTGTTTCTTGTTGAACTCTGGAGGTTTCATAGTTTGACAAGAAACACCTGAAAAAGGTAAGAATCCATCTTTTCTACTTTTTAACTATGGCTGAATAGCAGGGCAGACTGGGTTATCTAGCAGTGGTAGGGCAACCAATCTTGGAGAAGGAAAACTCTGAATTCAAACCAGCAGTACTCCATTAAAAATTGACCATGTTATATACTGAAATCAAACCAGCGGTACTCTGGTTAAAAATTGACCCTGTATAACATTACGACATGAAGGCTTCAAAGTTCCACAAGAAACACCTGAAGAAGGCCGAAGGGCACATCGAACCAAAATGTGTATATAACAATAAAGATGAGAACAACAGTCTGAAAAATCTAAATAATACAAATTATCAAGCCTCATCTAAAAAATTCAGACAAATAAGATTTCTGAATCTAAAAAACAAAAAATCTGACCCCAACTGAAGTCTATAGTTTGTTACAAAAAAAAAAACAAGAAAACAAACAGCAAATGATCACAAATGCTTTAAACCTAAAAAAAAAAAAAAAAAAAAAATTCTGTTTTCATCTAAAGTCTATAATTTGTTATTAACCCCCCAAACCCCGAAGAAAACAAACAAATAGCAATATTTAAAAATGACCAAAAATGCCTTAAATCTGAAAATTGGCAAGGAGTATCCATCAAATACAGATACTCAGTAGTAAATGTTATACTACTGGGGGTATAGATCAGGAATGGGCAACCTTTTTTTATCAGGCAGTCCATACTACTAAAAAAAAAAAAAAAAATTCAAGGTAATTTTTCTTTGAAGGTACCTCAACAGTTTTCACTAAAGAAGGCCATACATATAAGCATTTGACTTGGAAATAGAGACAAGTTGATTTTTTTCTTCTCTTCAATGAAAAGATCTTTTTTATAAGAAAAAAAAATGAAGCATTGGTATATTATCACTGATAGCAATGTGATTAACACATGCTGCTATAATATATTATCACTAATATCAATGTGATTAACACATGCTGCTATAATATATTATCACTAATATCAATGTGATTAACACATGCTGCTATAATAAGTAAAGTCGACGGGGCAGCCTAAAGTCAGTATCAGCCAGTCAGCGAGGGAGTCTATCTCCTTTTCAATAGCGCTAGACCAAGGAGATTGTTTTTTAGCATCTGGGGTGGAGCGCCACACCTACCATCAGCTCCTTACTTTACTGCACAGATCCCTGTGCTACTCATACGCTGAGTTGGCGAGGACCGGTATCGAACTAGGAACCTTGTGGTTTCTAGCCGAACGCTCTACCGACTGAGCTAACCCGATTAAAAGAAACACATGCTGCTATAATAATTAAAAGAAAAAAATCAATGTATTCAATATGAATAGGATCCGTGTACTGAAAAAAAAAAATTGAATATTTTCATAGTCTGTGAACCAAAATGTTTATAAAAACTATTTTCTTTAAATTAGGTGACCGATTCAGAAAGCACTACGGGCCGGATGTGACCCGCAGTTTGCCCATTACCTGTCTAGATGATACAAAATTACCTCCCTTGAATGCAATCAGAAAAATTTATCTCCCTTGGATTCAAGAAGCAACTTTTTTTTTTAACACTATAACATACCATTCCCAAAATATAATCATTTTAGACGTTTCAGTTCGTATTTAAATGACAAATTTTTCATAAGTATCGTTCTTTAAAAATTTATTGAAATGAAATGGAAAACGATTGTAACTAGACGAAGAAAATATAATTCTAGATGGACAAGAAAATCAACACGTTTAAAAACTATCTTCATTTTGTAATTCAAGAGTTTGACAAAAAAATAAGACCATAGAAAAAGAAAAAAACATTTCCAAAACTGTTTTATTACATTGGGAAATGACAAGGGAATGTACAATTTTCTTTTTTTTAAATAATGAAAGTTTTTGTTTTTGTTTTGTCTTTTAAGGAGAAAATTAACCCTTTGCATATCCATCTGCCCAGTGCCACCTTCAATAAAAAAGTCCAGATTTATCTTGAGCCACAAATATGGTACCTCATAAGGTTAAAAATATATTTCCTACCTTCACCACCAAAGTCCACATGTTCATTTATTTTGATTAAACTAACAACTACATTTCTGAATAAGCAAAGGACTGACATTTTTTTTTTTAATTAAAAAAAGTAAAAAAAAGAAAAGATTTCTAAAAGCTTTATCCTTAACTTTTAAGTGATGATTAAAATAAAATATATGCATTATCTTAGAACAGCAAGATGTTACACATGACTTCAATTTACAGGTTATTTCATACATATATACCAAACAAAAGATAACCTAATATGATTATATCCTGATGATTTTTGCTATTTTTGTGAGAGATGCAAATTTAAATGATTTCTTTTTTTTCTTTTTAATGATATGGCTTTTGACAATCTTGTCAAAAAACAGATTAAAATTGTGCACCTCCACTTTAAAAGCTGATATCCCTGTGGCTGGTAATAAAGTCACAAGTGAAAAAAAAAAAAAAGTCACATGAAAAAAGTGATCATTTTGGCTTGGAAAAAAAGTCACAATTAATTTTATGGTGGCCAGTTAGGGTTAAGTTTTGAAGAGAAATGTTTTTTGATTCGACCAAGACATAAGGGATTTATAGAGTAAACACTTTTAGTTTAAGATTTTTTTTTTCTGTAACTTGTTTCTTTGTGACTTTTTTCTTTCTTTTTTTTTTTTTTTAAATTGATTTGATATCCAATGCTTTCTCACTAAAAGCAGTCTCAAAAAAAAAAAAAAAAATTTTTAAATAATAATAATTAAAAAGTTAGTAAAGTTTTAGACTAAAAGTTTAAACTTTTGATTTTGTTGTAAACATACTAAAAACTTTGAGTGCAGTCTTATTAGTGGGCAATAAATTTCAATGTGGCCTTTAAAACGTGAAAAGGTCCCCCTCCTCCCCACCCTCTGATATAGGCAAATGGTCCAAATTAACAATTTGACACTGTTCTTTGGTTTATATGAAAATATGATGAGGTTTCCAGCCAGAATTGTGAAATGGCATAAAAAGTCTCTTTTGTTAAAAGAGTTGTATTAAAAATAATAATAATGGACAGTCATCTCTTGTAGGCAGCAGTGGGCGTGTAGACTTGGGTGCAACAAGATGATAGGCTCAGGACTAAAAGTAGAACACTCAATATTTTTTTAATGTCTTCTTGATAAGAGCCATTCTCTGCAAAAGAAAAAAAAAAAAACATGGAATTAGACATTTTACAACAAAAAAATAATTTATTTAGTATTTAGTTATTTACATCACATTCTCCATGATTTTATTTTTTATTTAAACCTCAATTATTAATAACATTGTTTTACATTATTAATACTGTTGGCCTTATCTAATAACATGCAAGTGTGTTTATATATTTAACAAAATAGCGGTTTACAGTGTGAACGGGAAGGCTAATTTGCATATTGATATTAAAAAATTTATTTTTAATAAATACGTGCTTGGTATTATTGATTTCTAATTATTTGGTTTTATCTTGGTGAATATGAGCAAAAATCTTGGGGATAAATCTTAAAAGGAATCCATTAACAAAAATAAATAACTTTGATTTTATTCATTAACTCCTAATTTAACTAAATAGTTAAATTAGGAAAATTTAGCAGTGAAAAACGAGAGTGATGGAATATGATGGAAGAGTTAGTTTCAAAGTTGTTCTATTTTTCAATTATACTCCCCTCTGTTTTAAATCATTTTATTTGCATTCTTATATAGTTTCATTTGTGTTTCTAATTTAATATAATATTTTATTACATCAAAACTTAAAGACGGTGCATATATTTACTAGTTCAATGTAATATCAACTGATTGATTTTAATGGCATGTCAACCCACCTATGGTTATTTTATGCCTCGAGGTTAGGGAACTGCATTCATTGTACATAAGTTGGCGGAGTGACCTATTGTCAGTATCAACCAGACAGTCAGGGAGTCTATCCCCTTTTTGCTAGCGCTAGACCAGGGAGATTTTTCTGCTGAGGTGGAGCACCACATCTAGCGTCAGCTCAGCACTTTACTCAATCTGTGCTACTCATGCACTGAGATGGTGTGTACAGGCATCGAGCCAGTATGCAACATTGGTCCACATTGTTTGTTAAAATAAGTTTTAATAAATACATGCCTGGTATTATTGATTTATATATAGTTTGTTTTATTTCAATATATATTTATAGTTATCTAACATATAGTTTTATGAGAAAATTATTTACAAACAAGAAATCTTTATCTTGTGAGGTGTTTAAGCCTAAACCTATTTCCTTTTGGTATTTACTACAACTAGTAAGTAACTGGTAATAATTTAAATACTCATTAATAAACTTACACAATTCCTGGGGATATTGTGATGTAAGCAGTGACATAGTTTCGGTTACAAACAGTCAGGCACCGTATCTCCATTATAAGACTAGTAAATAACTGGTACTTATTTCTTTATCTTGTGAGGTGTTTAAGCCTAAAACTTTTTTCTTTTGGTATTTAAAAAAAAAAAAGAAAAGTTCTTTTATAAGTTTCTTTACCTGTTTGTGAGCATCAGTAATAACAGCTTTTTTATAAGGCCTTAAATCTTCTGAACCAAAACCTGGAACCCACATATTCCAATTACGCTCTGAAAAAGAAAAGAAAAACAATAAAAAACATAATATGTTGGTTTTGGGTAGTGCACCCAATTAGCAAACATCACATTTGCATTTAAATTTATAAATATATATATATATATATACACCAACCCCTCTGCATGAGCAGGATGCCACACAAGGTTATTTTTTAAGCAGAGTTTAACAGGTTTGAATTCAAGTTTTCCTTCTCCTAGACTGGTTACCTAGCCATGGTTAAAGAGCCCAGTCTGCCTTTCTATTTACCCATAGCTGGAAGGAGAATTGGATTCATACCTTTCCCAAGATTATTAGCACTTTGTGAATTGCAAACAGCATTGTCCAGCAATTCAACTTGGGTTGATGAGTCTATTTCCATTAGACCACACGCATCCATTTAAATTTATAAATAATAAGACTAAAAAATAAAGTTTCAAAATATATTCTAACTCTCTTTCTCTCCTCATTTTATTCTCTCTCTCTCCCTCCCTCCTCATTTTACTATCCTCCACCTCCTCTCTCTCCACTGTTTTGGTTGGTTGGTTGTTTTTTTATGGCATATCAACCCATTTCGAGTCATTTTTGATAAACAAAGGACTCGGGTTGCTTACAGTACCAGCTGATGGTTAAGTGGTCACCCAATAAAGTATTGAACCCATGTTGTATTCCCTCCTTTTCATTACTTACTTCTTACTTCTTCTGGCGTCTTGGTGACTTCGTCTTGGTGGTCGGTCGGACTTAACTCACTTCTTATCAGTCTTGTTACCAAGACACCCATTAATCACAAGACCGTGTTATTTTTCTTAAGCTTTTTATTTCCTTAACTATACATTTCATGTAACTAAATATCTGACTAACATAGCGCGCGTATGCAGTGTGAGTTCCAGTTAAGGCAGAACATCTCCTCTGCCCGACGTCCAACTGAAAA
This sequence comes from Doryteuthis pealeii, assembly GCA_023376005.1. Taxonomy (NCBI): domain Eukaryota; kingdom Metazoa; phylum Mollusca; class Cephalopoda; order Myopsida; family Loliginidae; genus Doryteuthis; species Doryteuthis pealeii. The sequence goes on from CM042145.1 coordinate 92,262,409, forward strand.
CTGAGGACCTAACCAGGTCCCACGTGACTTCACGTAATTTCGCGGGCTTTCTGTACTATTCCATGGAAAGTCCCGCCCATGATATGAAAAGGGCCATCCCTTTAGAATTACAGGGGATTGACAATAATCTTATGCAACCGCATAGATTATGTAACACCCACTATTTTTTGGCTCTGCACATATTTTTTTATTCTCTCTCTCTCTCTAAATATAATATAAAAATATATTAAATTGACACTCACAATACAGTTTTTTTTTATCAGAGAAAAATTTGATTAAGGTTTTCTTGGTGTTAAACACAATGTTCTAGCTGACAAATCAACTAAAACATTGTTTGGCTTGGTTTGTTGGACTTTACAGCATGTCAACCCTTGTTGGGTTATTTTATGCTGAAGACATTTTGTTCTATTCTTTCTTGATGGGTATTCAATTTTTTTTTTTTTACTCCAATTGGATACATAGCATAGTAGATAAAGGCATTGGGTTGTGACAGTTATCTCTAGGCTGCAGGTTCAATCCAAATCAAGGGCGACAGTAACATAGAATAATAATTAACACAGCTTAAAACCTGTACCCCAGCTATGGTCAGCAAAATGAGAACAGGATACTCCCATAGATTGAATAAAGGGTTGAGTTCAAAGTTCCATGATGGTTCCTGATTATGAAAAGAAGGTTCCCGAGTCTGACAAGAAATACCTGAAGAAGGCCAGAGGGCATATCGGTCGAAATGCTGTACAGATAACAATAAAGATGAGGACAATAGTCCGAATAATCCAAATTATACTAATTATCAAGCCTCATATCAAATATTCAGAAAAATAGTACCTTTAATAATTCTTCTTTGATCTTGTATGATTCATAAAATTATAACTTGTGCTCTTAATCCATAGAGTCAGAAAACTTTGATTTCACACAAAATATGGGGTTATTTCCTATAACTCCAACATAAACAAAGGGAAACCACTCTTGACTGATAAATTATTTATTTATTTATTGATCTACTAGGAAAAATAAGACGGGTTTAGGGTTAATTTAATGGGAAAATAAATAAATAATTTATCAGTCAAGAGTGGTTCCCCTTTGTTTATGTTGGAGTTATAGGAAATAACCAAATATGGCTTTAGAGATATGCAAGAGGTTTCAATTTGTCATAGAAATTTCACAACAATCAAATACACACCTAAATGCAATTGTACATCCTTTACTTCAAGCACATTGGATTTCCTGTGTTTAGCAATTTGACAGGCAGCTGTAACAACATTCTCTATGAAATCATCTGCAATTTGTAGCAAAACCTAAAATGAAAAAGTAAATATTTTAAGAATTCAAACATAATAATTCCTGCACATATCATAACAGCTTAGTCTATAGACAAAATAATTTCTTTTTAAATTTAAAGTAAATCTTTTTTTAAATTAATATTATTTGTTTTGCAAAAAAAAAAAAATAAATAAATAAATAAAAAGTCTTAAAGTAGACAAGGGTATCATTTTTTTAAAAAAAGTACTTTAGTTTTGGAGGTGCACATAGGGAAAAGCGGTTTTCTTTTCTGGAAACCTGGACCCCATATATTCAAGAAAGCAATCAGGAGATGACAGATGAGTTACAGCTCATGGAAATGGTGGTTGTGTTGCCTTGCCCATCATAGTAGGTCACAATAAGGGTCAACCTGAGAAACCAGAGTTAGGGTCAACTCACTTAGACTAAAGAGCTAAGTGTTACACCCACACACCCTGGTTGGATGAAGAGAAATTGTCATCAATAAAGATGGTCATACAATTTTATTTACGGGTTTGTTTTGTTTCTTTTTTGAGGAGTTGATCCGTCACTTATTATTGTAACTTATGTATCCGAGTTAACAGAGAGAGCAGGAACAAAATACGACAAGTATTTTAGGTAAGGAAAAGAGGTTTACTACACAAGATACAGTGATTGGTTTGTTTTGTTTTACGGCATATCAACCTCAGTGGGTCATTTAATGCCGATAAAGTTTTGAAATAAATTAATTCTTAATGGATACACAATTCTTTTTTATGGATACATTTTTCTATTTAACCCATAGATGGGACCCTAACAGGTACTACCACTTCGGGTCAGAGTGGGCCAGGGAGTAATAGTGATGAAGGGGTGCTCCACATTCCCCAAACCTCCAAAACTGGAACCTCACCACAAGATATAGTGAAAAGAATAATCAGTAATAGTTTGCATTTACAAGTCCTCATCCGAGGTTTCACTATTTATAGAAAACAGACGATTCCATTGTCCTCTTTTAGATACTGTATGACACTTATGCAGTTTCAAACCTAAAGTTGATAAACATAATAAATATTTGTTATTCTAAAAGGTTTTTACATTATCCATTAGTGAATGGTCATGGCCTAGTTATTAGTAATAACATACAATGTTTCCTCTTACAAATTAGATTCTTTTTTCTTTTTTTATTTATGTTCCAAACCAGAGAGATCATTCTGCCTGACTCTATATAAGAAACTTTATTTAATCTTTAAACACTTAACCTTTTGTTATATATTGTTAATCACTGTCGTTTTCTGGATAGATAGTGTAGAGTTAGATTTTGGGTTTCAAGTTGTTGAAATTCAAAATTGGAGGCGAGTTAGATGATTGGCATGAAATAACCTTTGGGTAATCTTTTTTCCAGTTACACAGACTGTGAGAAAGAAGGCTCAGAGTTTAGTCAGTTAAGAGGGAGACTTCCTAAGGTAAAGATGGGCTCCGCTTCACTCATAGTATAGATTTTGAATTCAAAGTCATTGAAATTCAAAATCTGTAGGGTTAGATGATTGATGGTTACACAGACTGTAGGAAAGAAGGCCCAGAGCTTAGTCAGTTAATTTAGTCAGTTAAGCGGGAGACTTCCTAAGGTAAAGATGGGCTCTGCTTCACTCATGCACGCGGTTAAGGATCCTAGGTTGAGAAAGTTTGGTTCTGAATAAAAATGTGATCACAAAATATGCCTTGGTTGTCTCTATGAACTAAATAGCAGGCTTTGGTGAACAAGCTTTTTGAGAACCAGACTATTCAACAGAAGTTGAAATGAAGATAGTAACAGATAACAGATTACAGACCACAAGAAATTGAATTTCTCCCCAACTACAAGAAACAGAAGATAAGAATTCCAGCCATAATGTACCAGCCAGCTACTCCAACAAGAAAGTAAGTAAAAGTTTTATGAGGGTATAACCACGGATGCTCTTATACCTCATAGTCTTAATAGAAAAGAACTCTCCCCATAATATATACCCATAACAGACTGATGGGTATATAACACTTTCACTGGGCACCTCATGTGGTGTAATGGTTAGCAAGCTAGATTTGCAGACCATTGTTAGTGAGTTTGGATTTCATTGGGCACCTTATAGTTCTGGCCTTGTGCCACAGCTTAGCTTAGTAAATAACTATATCTTTGGGCACCTTACATGGGGTAATGATCAGCAAGTTAGATTCGCAGACCATTATTAGTGAATTCGATTATCACTGGGCACCCCATATTTCTGGCCTTGTACCACATCTAAGCTAAGCAGTAATCTGAACATTAGTTACATAAATGAGAGTAACCTCCCCTTGTTTGTTTCACTTTGAGGAAGCCGTATGTTTTGGTCGGCCATTTTCATTTCACCATAAATCTACACTGAAAATTCGAATTTGTTTGAATCAATACAACTACATGTTTTAACACGAAAATATCATAAAATGTGTTCTTAATTGTGCTTTCGCATTATTTGAAATGAACTTAATTGTTATTAAGAACAGATTTTATGATATTTCCTGTTAAAACATGCAGTTGTATTGATTCGAACAAATTCGTATTTTCAGTGTAGATTTACGGTGAAATGAAAATGGCTGACCAAAACATACAGCTTCCTCAAAGTGAAACAAACAAGGGGAGGTTACTCTCATTTATGTAACTAATATTCAGCTTACCAGCTAAGCTTAGTAAATAACTATATAACATATTTATCTACTTACCTCTTCAACATCTTCATCAAGTTGTTCAAGTGGATCTACTTCTTTGACAAGTTCTTGCAGACGACGCCTATCAAGCACTTTGCTTTCTGCAGTGGTTGAATTGACAGCTGTTGTGACTTGGGTGGTTGGAATTGCTGGCCGAAGACCCATCGATGCCTGGTTCATTCCCATCATCTGGTTTGTACTCACAACAGGAGTATTGTTCTCTGTTACAGTTGGGAGCTTGTTCATTTCTCAAGGACAAACTTTTTTCAATTAGAAAAAAAAAGAAACAAACAAAAAAAAAGATATTAATTATCATCCAATAAGTAATGTCTAAAAATTGACAACAAAAGGTTGAATGATATTTTTCACTACTTTATTAGCACGATTCAAAAGTATTACAATATTCTGATAACTTGACAGAGAGGCTGATAGGTACGTGTCCGGCATCCCAGTGTTTTTTTTCCTTTTTCTATCCTCGCCATTTCAAGCTAACTGTAAATACATTTCAATAGTTTTTTTATATTTAAAAAAAAAAAAAAAAAAAAAAAAAATGGACTCTCCCATCGATTTTCGACGTATGAGGGTTCATACACACAATGAACATCCACATAGGAATTTGTTTATAGTGGTGAAGGCTTGTGTTGGACCATCCACACTTTTTGGTACAGTCAATAGGAAAGAATTGGTGCATCAAGGGTTGCCACAAACCCAATCAACGACCGACCTCAGGAATTTTGAATTTTTTTTTTAAGAAAAAAAAAAAGTTAAAATGATCACTAATTAAGACTGAGCCTATTCTAGTAGTGACCACCCCAAGCGGATTTAACAGGTTTGAATTCAGAGTTTTCCTTCTCCTAGACTGGTTACCTAACCACGGTTAAAGAGCCCAGTCTGCCCTACTATTTTACCCATAGCTATAGGGAGAGTAGTTGGATTCATACCTTTCTCAAGGGTATTAGCGCTATGTGAACTGTAGCTTCAGCCAGAATTTGAACTTGGGTCAACAAGTCCATTTCCTACGACTCCAACCATTACACCACACACACCTCCAACATATTGACGTGAAGCCTAATTTGTGTGACTATTTTTTAGACAACAAGCGCTTCCATTAATAGTTAATATATGTGATAATTTAGTCTAAAGCTATGATGACATGGCAATAAAGAAAGTCACCAAGTGTATATTAACCCAACCCCTCCAGCCACAGACAGGATATGACAAGGTTGATTTTTAAGTGGAGTAAAGCTGGTTTTAAACTCAGAGTTGTCCTTGTCCTTCTCCTAGACCAGTTGCATTACCAAGGCTAAAGAACCAAGTCTGCCCTCCTGTTTACCCATAGCTGGGGGAGGGGTCAAGATGGATTCATGCCTTTCCTAAGAACAAAGTGAAATACAAACAGCCTTATCTGGGATTTGAACTCAGTTGTCAAGTTCATTTCCTATAACAGTCTACCCCCTACTATTTAACCATACCTGGGGTGGGTGATGGACACAAGACAGATGTAACTCATGCCTTTCTCAAGAGTATTAGCACAAAGTGAAACACAAACAGCCTAGTCCAGAATATGAAATTTATTTCTTTGATAGCTCACATTTCACAACCACACATTTTCCTTCTCCTAGACTGGTTGCCTAACCACGGTTAAAGAGCCCAGTCTGCCCTACTAATTTACCCATAGCTGTAGGGAGAGTAGTTGGATGCATACCTTTCTCAAGGGTATTAGCATATATAGGAGGAGGAAAGAAGAGGAGCTCCAAAAGTAGTTTTCACTAGCATGAAGAGAGCCTCTTTGGTTTTGAATTCAGAGTTTTTCCTTCTTCCAGACTAGTTGCCATACCAAGGTTAAAGAGAACAGTCTGCCTTACTATTTACCCATAGCTGGATGGAGAACAGTTGGATTTGTACCTTTTGGTATTAGAGCTATGTGAAAAATGCAAACAGTTGTGTCCAAGATTTGAACTTGTCTCGCCATGTCTATTTCCTGCAAGAATGACCATTACACTACACGCCTCCAGTTCGGATCACCAATCCCATTTCCTACGATGATAACCACCCACGCTAAGTCTCCAAAGAGATAATCATTCAAATGGAAACCATTATTTTCCCCTCACGCAGAAACTTATAAATTTCTTTTTCTTCATAAACCAATTCTGTAAGTAATTCAATTTCATAGTTCAACAAAGAAACTGATCAGTGGACAATTAGCGCTACAGAGAAACAGACAGATAATTAAGTAGCAGAAACAGTAGAACCATGGACGGTAGAATTAAAACATATCACTTAGCAGAAAACTTCCAGAAATTGGAACAATTAGATATTCCAATGACAGCAATAATGGTAAATGGTGGGAAAAGAGATAAAGAAGAATTCCATTATTTGGCTCGGTTGCACAAACCAATTAATATTTTTCAAGAATTTATGTCTATATATATTTACCAACTCCTCCACACGAGCAGGATACGACACATGGTCAATTTCTTAAGCGGAGTTCAACAGGTTTGTATTCAGAGTTTTCCTTCTCCTAGACTGGTTACATAGCCATGGTTAAAGAACCCAGTCTGCCCTGCTATTTACCCATAGCTGGAGGGAGAGTAGGATTCATACCTTTCCCAAGGGTATTAGCGCTAAGGGAAATGCAATTACCACGTCCAGGATTTGAACTCGGGGCGACGAGTCCATTTCCCATGACTTTAACCATTACACCACGCGCTTCCTAAGATTTACGTCTATAGCTTCTCAAAGAGAGGTGACAATCTAACTCTGAAATTAGCATAGAAATACAGGGTGATTCATGAAAAAATGTTAACACCCTCAGTGATGCTGATAGCTTTTAAATTTAGTGCATCCTGGGATGCATGTATTTGATTTGAAGGAGTCCCCGGTAAATTTGATGGGTGTGAGAAGACCTGTTCTGCACTCTGCCCTGTCGATGTACTTGTCTAGATCCAACGTTGTGAATTAGGTGCTGGCCGAATTTAAGGCACGAGTCAGAAAAACAGGCTCACAAGGATTAAAAACAAAACAACAAGTGTAAACAAGACACATGGAAGAAGAGTGTGTGTGATGCTTTCGCTGTCTATCCAACTGGCTATTACTGCTAACTCTACTGGCGAACTTAACCCTTCGATCCCCGGGTTCTAACTAACTTAGGGCTCGAGTTTAGTTGTATTTATGTCAAATTCCCCTTCCCCAAACCATCTTCTCCGGACCACACAAATGGCCAGCACTTAAATAAATCGCCGACTTCCAGTCGCCATTAACCCTTAAAATTAAAGTACTCAAATATTTTTTCAGACAATCCGTCTTCAATACGTTGATCATTAATTTTTTTCAAAAGAGAATTTCTCCTAAAAATCCTTTTTGCTTTTAATACCTGGGTGCCTAAGATATTATCACCAAGTGGTTCCATTTCATGGTGGCATACAGGTCTCTTTAAACTTTATGACCTAATCTTTGGATTCGTAAAAAGGTCAGCCACCCACCCCTTTTACTTATGCCGGACCTTAACCTACTCTCTTTCTTATTTATTTATTTATTTATTCTGACCATGTTCGTCTTCAACCACAGTATCACATGGGTCCCAACTAAGTAAAGTAAAGTCATCGGGGCAGCCTAACGTCGGTATCAGCCAGACAGCGAGGGAGTCTATCTCCTTTTCACTAGCGCTAGACCAAGGAGATTATTTTAGCATCTGAGGTGGAGCGCCACACCAACCACCAGCTCCTCATTTTACCGCACAAGATCCCTGTGCTACTCATACGCTGAGTTGATGAGGGTCAGTATCGAACCAAGAACCTTGTGATTCCTAGCTGAACACTCTACCGACTGAGCTAAACCGGCCCCACTAAAGTTTCTTAAATAGTATAGTTTTTGATCTATGAACAACCTTGTACCCCATACAGTGTAATTCATTTCCAAGAAAATATTGAAATGTATTTACAGTTAGCTGTAAATGATGGGGGAAGAAAAAAATAAAAAATCCCTAGGTTGCATGGATACAATTTTTATGCATCTTTTTAGATTTTTATGCATCACTGACGCAGAACGCATACCTATCAGCATCTCTGCACCCTTATGGAAGCACCTTTATGATATAATTTCAGTCTCTACATGTTCACCATCCCTATCAGCACATTCTTGCAATCTCCCACTAGTGATTAATATTCCTATGGGAGTAGACATTTACCCAACCTGTTCACCATTGAGTAGGATGTGACACAAGGTCGCAAGTATAGGGCATTCAGAGAGGATCTAACTCACTATTCAGAACTAATGAGCAAAGATAGGATAGGAGGAGGAGGAGCACTCCAAGTAGTTTTGACTAATGAGAAGAGCTCTTTTGGTTTTGAATTCAGATTTTTCCTTCTCCTAAACCAATTGGCATACAAAGTTTAAAGAGCCCAGTCTACCCATAGATGGAGAGAGAATTGTTAGATTCATTCCTTGCAAAGAGCATGGTAGTATCTTTATTAGAAAAGCAGAACTGATATAATGGAGACCACAAGGGGAAGATTCAAATAATGTGTTGACAGAAATAGTAAACAGGTGGAGACTTTAAAACCCTAATATCATAAAAAAACTCCTATAGAAATATCAATTTTTTTTTTTTGAACTTCCTGCAGTGATGCTGACAGCTTTTTAATTTTGTGCGTCCTGGGACACACCGGTTTTATTTGAATGGGTCCCCAGGAAATTTGATGCGTCCCAAATAAAGTTTCTTAATAAATTGCAGTTTTTATCTATGAACAACTAAAGCTGTCTAACATCTACCTTTTACCCCATATAGTGTAATTCGTTTCAAAGAAAATATTGAAATGTATTTACAGTTAGTTGGAAATGGTGGGAGAAGGAAAAAAAACACTGGGACACGTGGATATGAGTTTTCTGTGTTCTTTTAGATTTTTATTTGTCAGTGACGCAAGACGTGTACCTATCAGCATCTCTGATCCTGTATAAAGGACTGGACCATATTACCTTTAGGCACCCCTTTTTAATCTCGATTAAGAAAGGACATGTTTTTCATTTACACCATCAATATCCGGTTGTTGGTTAGGGGTTAGGGTTAGGGGTTAGTTTTATAATTTAAAAAAAAAATAATCTAAAAATCATCAGTTAAAACAACCAGATATTGACAGTATAAATGAAAAACATGTCCTTTCTTAATCGAGATCAAAAAGGGGTCCCTAAAGATCATATGGTCCAAAGGACAAACTGAGGTACTCATTTAGATCAGTAAAAAGTCAAAACTTGGATCACAGTTGGTTATTTTACAATTATAGTTATCAAAAAAAAAAAAAATTATAATGAATATTTGCAAATAATGTTTGGTTTTATAGCATGTCAACCCTTGTTGGGTTATTCAATGCCAAATAGTCTACTTTTTTTTTCAACCAATTATATGGTTTTAACATAATCAATATTTGGATCATTTGCAAACAATTATACATACTTACTAATCCCTCCGCATGAGTAGGACGTGACACAAGGTCAATTTCTTAAGCAGAGTTTAACATGGTTTGAATTTAGAGTTTTCCTTCTCCTAGACTAGTTGCCTAACCAAGAGTCCAGTCTGTACTATTATGTATCCATAGCTAGGGGGATAATAGATACAGCCCTTTTCCAAGGATATTAGCACTATGTGAAATGCTACCAACCTTGTCTAGAATTTGAACTCTCTTTGCCATGTCCATTTCCTACGACAATAACCATTGCACCACAAGCAATATTCAATTAACTTATTTGGGGGTTAATGGAAAATAAAATTTGGTTACAAGGGATGCATTGAGTAAAAGATCTGAGAAGTAAACAAACAATGTGTTTGATATGGCCTTAGCTGACAATTTTTCGGAGAATATGTGCTTAATTGAAGTCATACCTAATTTTTGAAAATTAATTAATTGATAATTAATGAATTAGGCGGGCGTATCTGTTCAAATGTAAGGCTAAACAAATCGAGAAAAAGTCAATCTCTGTATGTACATTTCGGCCTATTATGCCTCATCAGCAGAGTTATAGACTACTCTGTGTGTGATTCAAACCCTAACTGTCAGGCTGACAGGCAGGGATTCTAACCATTACACTAGCTGGTTTTTCCCAGATTTTTCGTTTGAGAATCGCTGTACTATTTTTTAAGTTGAGTTTAATAAGCTTGAATTCAGAGTTTTCCTTCTCCTTGACTGGTTGCCATATCATGGTTAAAGAGCCCAGACTGTTCTACTATTTACCCATAGCTGGAAGGAATATATTTGGATGCATACCTTTCCCAAGGGTACTAGCACTATATGAGATGCAAACAGCCTCGTCCAGGATTTGAACTCAGGTTGCAGATTCCATTTCCTACAACAATAACCAATATACCATGCACACCTCCTTGAGAATCACTGCACTAGTTTAATATGTTAAACTAAAAAGTTTGAAAATGATAGTTGTGACCAGATCAAAGTGAATTCTACACTCAATCATTGTCAGTCGTTGTAAATCGGTGGAAGTGACCTTTTCATAGAAGGCCTGTTTCTTTCCTGAATCACACTAAACCAATTCTCAGAAGGTTTCACTTGAAAGGTCACATAAAATGTCAGGAAAGTGTAAGAAACACTCAAGAAAGTCTAGCATTATTCTGTAGCATTAACAAAAAAAAAAAAAAAAACTTTGCTGGAAGGTTTTTTTATAATGTCAAGCACAATACATGAAAATAATTGATGAGAAAATATTTTTTTTTAAATACAGAAATGAAAGATCTTCTAATCTTCAAGGAAAAAAAAAAAAAAATAAATAAATAAATAAATAAAACCATATTTTTTAACATTCTACTTAAAAGTAATATTTCTAACATCAAGGAAACTTTCTTTGCAAACATCTATGCAATACTAAAATTCTCATTACTTATTAATCTTCATACAATGACTGCTATTTACACTAAAGTAGCATTGCAACCAACAAAGCCTTCATCAGATGATGACTCTGGGTTCAAGCATGGTTTCGGGGCCGAAGCATCATTACCACTAACCCAGAGTGCCCCAGCAGTATGTCACGATACCACCAGACTTTGTCGGTTTGATGTCACATTGTAGGATTGCCATATCTACGCTGATGCGGTTAGAGCTTTATCCTGGGTCTTTTTGATGTATTTCCTCTTGTCTGGTGGAGAAAATCCAAGTTTAGACAAAAATGCCAAGATTGAGTTGGTAATAAATCCCCGGCATCTGACTTTGATAGAAAATACATCCATTATCCATCTGTTTCTTTATATATATACATGTGTGTGTGTGATTAAAAATTGAGGAATAATGGATAAAACACAACTTCATTCAATTGATATTTCGCCTCAGTATGTTAACTCTTAAGATCCTGTTGAGAATTTTCCAAGTCCAGAGACCCGTTCCTATGAGGATTTATCAAAAAATGGCTAAAAAATGGCCTTTTCATTTAAAGTTACAGAGACATTTCCCTTAAATCAAAGACTTCTAAATGTTTAATATTACATTTAAACAAAGGCTATCGTTTGGGGCAGATTAGGAAAACGAATGCGACTTCTGGCAGGGCGGAATGAGATGGTATAGGATGTTAAGAGTTAATGAAACTTCATCAGAAATTTATTGTCTCAAATAAATTTCTGACAAAGCTTCGTTAACACACCGGGGCAAAATATCAATTGAATGAAGTTTTGTGTTTTATCTGTTATTCCTCAATTTTTAATCACATTTGTTGGATTTTACCCAATCTGTTATTCCTCATTATATATATATATATATATATATATATATAGTGAATAAATGAAGGAAAAAAACTTTAAATTTGCTTCATCGTAATAATTTCAACTGCATATGCAGTATCATGCGACATCAGAAAACTATGGTTATTTAGCGATGACCATGTTTTTCTGATATCTGATAATGCTACATTTCTGCAGTTGAAATAAATTATTACAATGAAGCAAATTTAAAGTTTTTTCTTTTTCATGGAATGATCCGCATCACCAAATATATATATATATATATATATATATATTATATATATATATATATATATATTTATATTCCTCGCCCTTTCACAGGCTTTGTTTTTCATCCAGCAGGGTGTATAGCCACCCTCCTCACCAGACAAACTTGATGGGGATATAGGTTTAGTCGCTGATGATCCAACTATGAAAAAAGGTAGTACTAGGTTACATAGTACCAGTAGCACTTTGAGCAGTCTGACACACAGTGGTTCATTTTTAGCATCTTATGAGGGATGACAGAGATCTGTAAAGATTATGTGTTGCTATATATATATATATATATATATATATATATACACTAGAAAATATATATACACTAGAAAAAACGTGACCCGTTGGGTCACCCATTAAGCTCTCACTAGAGGATTAGGGAAAAGAGTAGGATCTGCCAAAATATCATCTGCTTTTCATTTTAAAAACGAACTAAAATTTATTAAATTGATTATTTAAGGTCAAATTTTTGTCTAAGTCGAAAAGTAGTAACATAATAATCATCAGTAAAAAAGCAAAATAATATTACACATATAATTTATTTTTGATATATTTAAAACGTTTTTTTCGTCAATTTCAATCAAGATGCCTGCCAAGAGGCTACTTAAAATCCGTTTTTACAAAATAAATTGTAACTTTTGCAATTGAAAAAATTCACACTGGATGGTCCAATTGAACACATATCCTATTAGATAAAGGAGTTAGATTAAGACAGTTCTAAATGCCAGTTATCTCTAGACTGCAGGTTCAATCCTGGTCAGGGGCAGCAGTAACATAGAATAATAATTAACACAGCTTAACACCTGTACCCCAGCTATGGTTAGTGGAATGAGAACAGGATACCCCCGTGGACCTAATAAAGGGTTGGATTCAAAGTTCCGTGATGGCTCCCAATTACAAGAAGGCTCCCGAGTCCGACAAGAAATACCTGAAGAAGGCCGGAGGGCACATCGGCCGAAACTTTGTACAGATAACAATGAAGACAAGGACAATAGTCTGAATAATACAAATAATGGTAATCTTTGCGGAGTTCCATCCTGGCTTCCTGCCTCAAAAACTGCTAGCTGCTGACTGGTGGAAAAACAACACAGCTATGATTGAAGTCTGTATTCGAAGCGGTATCACTTGAAAAAAAAAAAAAGAAAAAAAAAAAAAGAACCAACTTAGGGCATTTTCCACTGAAACCCCTACCCCCCCCCCAGTTAAAATTAACCGTTTTATTACAAAGTTCTGTATTTTCTGGGTCACCCTGTATACAGGGTGACTCAGAAAAAACAGAGCCCAAATTATTTATTTATTTTCCATTAATCTAAACCCCAACCCCAATCCCAAATCCTAAACCCTAGTTGTTTTTGTTCTGCTATGGACTTCAACCATAGCTGGTGTTTTTTTCAGCAGTCACCGGCAAGCAGTTTTTTGAGGCAAGAGGCCAGGACGGAACTCCGCAAAGTTTATAATTATTTGTATTATTCAGACTGTAATATCGGTGTGGTATATATTTGATTGATACTATTTTCTGCATAAATAAAAAGACTAAAGACAGAGTTTATTTTTTTTAAAGTCATACGTAATTAAAAACAACCTTAATCCCCTAAAACCGTAACACAATTCGCTAAATGTTAATTCATAGACTGTAGTTAACTGTCATTGGGTACCAGCAAAAATTTTCCGTTTTAATTTTCCAACCTAAATCAGAAGTCAGCCCTACATTCTATGGATTAACATTTTGTGAATTGGGTTACGGTTTTAGAGGATTAAGGTTGTTTTTAATTACATATTGCTTTAAAAATAAACAAAAAAACCAAATTACTATACATTTAATTAACCATTGAAATTAATTATTGAATCTATTATTGAGACAGTTGTTTGTGTTAGTATTGCAATGTATAATTTCAATTAAACTTAGTTTAAAAAATATTTTTCAATATTAAATGTATAGTAATTTGTGTTTTTTGTTGTTTATTTTTTTAAAGCAATACATAATTAAAAACAACCGTAATCCCCTAAAACTGTAACCAAATTTGCAAAATGTTAATTCATAGACTGCAGTTAAACTGTCATTTGGTACCAGCAAAAAACTTTCCGTTTTAATTTTACCAACCTAAATCAGAAGTCAGTCTAGTTTGTTTTAGTTAAAAGCCTGAAGAAAACTTACACTTAAACGGTGGGGTAGTCAATGTTTGCTTATTTGAATTCCATATTTAAATATGTAACTATTTTTTTTACCCAACATGAAATATTTTTTAAAGTAAGTTTAATAATCATGTTAAACCAGACATGTATTCCGAATTTGACTCTATAAATTAATAATTAAAGTAATTTAAAAAATCTATTTTAAAGCATGATTTCAATTTTAGTTGAGCGTAAATTTTATGCTCAACTAAAATTGAAATCATGCCGTAAAAAGATACTTTTGTTTTGTTTTATTAAAACAAAGCAAAATTTATTCTCTGTGGTCTGGAGAAAGGGAGGGGCGAATCTACCGAGAGTTAGGGGTGGAGATGTGATTGCTGGATTTTTAGTAATAAAACTATTACATGCTGTGAGCTCATCCACTCCTCTTAACTGACATATAGAGGGGAAGAAGAGAATCATGTATAATGTTAGACAGGGATTGGTCTGTTGTTGACTTAATTGCTAATTACGGCTAATCAAAACCAATTAAACTGATTTTTTTTTTCAAACAATGAGTAGTCCTAAAACCAAGGAATATCTAAGTATAAATATTGTGTCCATAACATAAATAGAAAAACATCCTTTAGGAAATGAAAGTTGATAATCTCAGCTTTAGTATAATTATATATATATATATATATATATATATATATATATATATATATATATATAATCCAAAAGTCCAGAGAAGAAATCTTCCTTACGACATAGGAGTTTTTTAAACAACCTGTTGCAGTTTGAGAGCTCAATGTGTGCTCTTATTGTTAGAGTCACAGAGCAAATTTATAAGTAAAGAAATAACAAAAGACTTAGAGATTTTGCATTATAGCCTATTTCGGGGAGCTTAGAAAAAGTGTCTAATTCTCCCAGCTCATCAGATGCGAATGATGAATTCTTTACTACTTTTAAGGCATTTGAAAACAGATTTTTTTATTTTTATATTGTCCTGTCTGCTCAGCTGTAGGGTAATAAAAAAGATATCTGACTACTTGTCAGTAATTTGTTAGGAATTTCTGTTAAATCAATTTATTCCAGATTTCAGCTAAATGGGCCACCCTAGTTCAAACATATATATATATTCCTGTACTAAATATCCACTGTCTGCAAAACTTAGAATATGTTGACTGTATCTTCTACACAAAGATAAGACCACTCCTCACCCCCCCCCAAAGGGATATTTTTGGTAAGATACTAAACTGTATCTGGTGATGAGGCTCTGGTTCAGGATATCTGGAGTACCCTTTCACTGACATTATGACAAGTAGTCCAATATCTTTTTTATTACTATCAGCTGAAGCAGACGGACATATAAAAATAAAAAAATCTGTTTTCAAATGGCCTTAAAAGTGTAAGAATTCATCATCTCGGCATCGATGGAGCTGGGGAATTAGACACTTTTTTCTAAGCTCCGAAATAGGCTATAATGCAAAATCCTAATCCTTTATGTTATTTCTTTACTTATAATTGGCTCTTGTGAGCTCTACAATAAGACACCCTTGAGCTCTCAACTTGCAACAGGTTGTTTAAAAAACTCCTATGTCGTAAGGAAGATTTCTTCTCTGGATCTTTTTGGATTAATATATATATATAATATATAATTATTATATTATATTATATATATATTAATTATACTAAAGGCTGAGATTACAACTTTCATTTCCTAAGGATGTTTTTCTATTTTATGTTATGGACACAATATTTATACTTAGATATTCTTGGTTTTAGGACTACTCATTGTTTTGAAAAAAAAATCAGTTAAATTGGTTTTTGATTAGCCGTAATTAGCAATTAAGTCAACAACAGACCAATCCCTGTCTAACATTATACATGATTCTCTTCTTCCCTCTATATGTCAGTTAAGAGGAGTGGATGAGCTCACAGCATGTAATAGTTTTATTACTAAAATCCAGCAATCACATCTCCACCCCTAACTCTCGGTAGATTCGCCTCCCTTTCTCCGACCACAGAGATAAATTTTGCTTTGTTTTAATAAACAAAACAAAAGTATCTTTTTACGGCATGATTTCAATTTTAGTTGAGCATAAAATTTACGCTCACTAAAATTGAAATCATGCTTTAAAATAGATTTTTTAAATTATTTAATTATTAATTTATAGAGTCAAATTCGGAATACATGTCTGGTTTAACATGATTATTAAACTTACTTTAAAAAATATTCATGTTGGGTAAAAAATAGTTACATATTTAAATATGGAATTCAAATAAGCAAACATTGACTACCCCACGTTTAAGTGTAAGTTTCTTCAGGCTTTTTAACTAAAAACTAGACTGACTTCTGATTTAGGTTGGTAAAATTAAAACGGAAAGTTTTTTGCTGGTACCAAATGACATTTAACTGCAGTCTATGAATTAACATTTTGCAAATTTGGTTACAGTTTTAGGGGATACGGTTGTTTTTAATTTATGTATTGCTTTAAAAAAATAAACAACAAAAACACAAATTACTATACATTTAATATTGAAAAATATTTTTTAACTAAGTTTAATTGAAATTATACATTGCAATCTAACACAAACAACTGTCTCAATAATAGATTCTCAATAATAATTTCAATGGTTAATTAAATGTATAGTAATTTGTTTTTTTGTTTATTTTTAAAGCAATATGTAATTAAAAACAACCTTAATCCTCTAAAACCGTAACCCAATTCACAAATGTTAATCCATAGAATGTAGGGCTGACTTCTGATTTAGGTTGGAAAATTAAAACGGAAATTTTTGCTGGTACCAATGACAGTTAACTACAGTCTATGAATTAACATTTAGCGAATTGTGTACGGTTTTAGGGATTAAGTTGTTTTTAATTACGTATGACTTTAAAAAAAATAAACTCTGTCTTTAGTCTTTTTATTTATGCAGAAAATAGTATCAATCAATATATACCACACCGATATTACAGTCTGAATAATACAAATAATTATAACTTTGCGGAGTTCCGTCCTGGCCTCTTGCCTCAAAAACTGCTTGCCGGTGACTGCTGAAAAAAACACCAGCTATGGTTGAAGTCCATAGCAGAACAAAAACAACTAGGGTTTAGATTGGGATTGGGTTGGGGTTTGATTAATGGAAAATAAATAATAATTTGGGCTCTGTTTTTTCTGATCACCTGTATCAGGGTGACCCAGAAAATACAGAACTTTGTAATAAAACGGTTAATTTTAACTGGGGGGGGGGTAGGGGTTTCAGTGGAAAATGCCCTAAGTTGGTTCTTTTTTTTTTTTTCTTTTTTTTTTTTTTTTAAAGTGATACCGTTCGAATACAGACTTCAATCATAGCTGGTGTTGTTTTTTCACCAGTCAGCAGCTAGCAGTTTTTGAGGCAGGAGCCAGGATGGAACTCCGCAAAGATTACCATTATTTGTATTATTCAGACTATTGTCCTTGTCTCATTGTTATCTGTACAAGTTTCGGCCGATGTGCCTCCGGCCTTCTTCAGGTATTTCTTGTCGGACTCGGGAGCCTTCTTGTAATTGGGAGCCATCACGGAACTTTGAATCCAACCTTTATTAGGTCCACGGGGTATCCTGTTCTCATTCCACTAACCATAGCTGGGGTACAGGTGTTAAGCTGTGTTAATTATTATTCTATGTTACTGCTGCCCTGACCAGGATTGAACCTGCAGTCTAGAGATAACTGGCATTTAGAACTGTCTTAATCTAACTCCTTTATCTAATAGGATATGTGTTCAATTGGACCATCCAGTGTGAATTTTTCAATTGCAAAAGTTACAATTTATTTTGTAAAAACGGATTTTTAAGTAGCCCTCTTGGCAGGCATCTTGATTGAAATTGACGAAAAAACGTTTTAAATATATCAAAATAAATTATATGTGTAATATTATTTGCTTTTTTACTGATGATTATTATGTTACTACTTTTCGACTTAGACAAAAATTTGACCTTAAATAATCAATTTAATAAATTTTAGTTCGTTTAAAATGAAAAGCAGATGATATTTTGGCAGTCTCCTCTTTTCCCTAATCCTCTAGTGAGAGCTTAATGGGTGACCCAAACGGGTCACGTTTTTTTAGTGATATATATTTTCTAGTGTATATATATATATATATATATATATATATATATATGCAACACATAATCTTTACAGATCTCTGTCATCCCTCTAAGATGCTAAAAATGAACCACTGTGTGTCAGACTGCTCAAAGTGCTACTGGTACTATGTAACCTAGTACTACCTTTTTTCATAGTTGGATCATCAGCGACTAAACTATATCCCCATCAAGTTTGTCTGGTGAGGAGGGTGGTATACACCTGCTGGATGAAAAACAAAGCCTGTGAAGGGCGAGGATATAAATATATATATATTATATTATATAAATATATATATATATATATATAATATATTTTGGTGATGCGGATCATTCCATGAAAAAGAAAAACTTTAAATTTGCTTCATTGTAATAATTTATTTCAACTGCAGAAATGTAGCATTATCAGATATCAGAAAAACATGGTCATCGCTAAATAACCATAGTTTTCTGATGTCGCATGATACTGCATATGCAGTTGAAATTATTACGATGAAGCAAATTTAAAGTTTTTTTCCTTCATTTATTCACTATATATATATATATATATTATATATATAATGAGGAATAACAGATTGGGTAAAATCCAACAATGTGATTAAAAATTGAGGAATAACAGATAAAACACAAAACTTCATTCAATTGATATTTTTGCCCCGGTGTGTTAACGAAGCTTTGTCAGAAATTTATTTGAGACAATAATTTCTGATGAAGTTTCATTAACTCTTAACATCCTATACCATCTCATTCCGCCCTGCAGAAGTCGCATTCGTTTTCCTAATCTGCCCCAAACGATAGCCTTTGTTTAAATGTAATATTAAACATTTAGAAGTCTTTGATTTTAAGGGAATGTCTCTGTAACTTTAAATGAAAAGGCCATTTTTTAGCCATTTTTTGATAAATCCTCATAGGAACGGGTCTCTGGACTTGGAAAATTCTCAACAGGATCTTAAGAGTTAACATACTGAGGCGAAATATCAATTGAATGAAGTTGTGTTTTATCCATTATTCCTCAATTTTTAATCACACACACACATGTATATATATAAAGAACAGATGGATAATGGATGTATTTTCTATCAAAGTCAGATGCCGGGGATTTATTACCAACTCAATCTTGGCATTTTTGTCTAAACTTGGATTTTCTCCACAGACAAGAGGAAATACATCAAAAAGACCCAGGATAAAGCTCTAACCGCATCAGCGTAGATATGGCAATCCTACAATGTGACATCAAACCGACAAAGTCTGGTGGTATCGTGACATACTGCTGGGGCACTCTGGGTTAGTGGTAATGATGCTTCGGCCCCGAAACCATGCTTGAACCCAGAGTCATCATCTGATGAAGGCTTTGTTGGTTGCAATGCTACTTTAGTGTAAATAGCAGTCATTGTATGAAGATTAATAAGTAATGAGAATTTAGTATTGCATAGATGTTTGCAAAGAAGTTTCTTGATGTTAGAATATTACTTTTAAGTAGAATGTTAAAAAATATGGTTTTATTTATTTTTTATTTATTTTTTTTTTTTTCCTTGAAGATTAGAAGATCTTTCATTTCTGTATTTAAAAAAAAATATTTTCTCATCAATTATTTTCATGTATTGTGCTTGACATTATAAAAACCTTCCAGCAAAGTTTTTTTTTTTTTGTTAATGCTACAGAATAATGCTAGACTTTCTTGAGTGTTTCTTACACTTTCCTGACATTTTATGTGACCTTTCAAGTGAACCTTCTGAGAATTGGTTTAGTGTGATTCAGGAAAGAAACAGGCCTTCTATGAAAGGTCACTTCCACCGATTTACAACGACTGACAATGATTGAGTGTAGAATTCACTTTGATCTGGTCACAACTATCATTTTCAAACTTTTTAGTTTAACATATTAAACTAGTGCAGTGATTCTCAAGGAGGTGTGCATGGTATATTGGTTATTGTTGTAGGAAATGGAATCTGCAACCTGAGTTCAAATCCTGGACGAGGCTGTTTGCATCTCATATAGTGCTAGTACCCTTGGGAAAGGTATGCATCCAAATATATTCCTTCCGCTATGGGTAAATAGTAGAACAGTCTGGGCTCTTTAACCATGAATATGGCAACCAGTCAAGGAGAAGGAAAACTCTGAATTCAAGCTTATTAAACTCAACTTAAAAATAGTACAGCGATTCTCAAACGAAAAATCTGGGAAAAACCAGCTAGTGTAATGGTTAGAATCCCTGCCTGTCAGCCTGACAGTTAGGGTTTGAATCACACACAGAGTAGTCTATAACTCTGCTGATGAGGCATAATAGGCCGAAATGTACATACAGAGATTGACTTTTTCTCGATTTGTTTAGCCTTACATTTGAACAGATACGCCCGCCTAATTCATTAATTATCAATTAATTAATTTTCAAAATTAGGTATGACTTCATTAAGCACATATTCTCCGAAAATTGTCAGCTAAGGCCATATCAAACACATTGTTTGTTTACTTCTCAGATCTTTTACTCAATGCATCCTTGTACCAAATTTTATTTTCCATTAACCCCAAATAAGTTAATTGAATATTGCTTGTGGTGCAATGGTTATTGTCGTAGGAAATGGACATGGCAAAGAGAGTTCAAATTCTAGACAAGGTTGGTAGCATTTCACATAGTGCTAATATCCTTGGAAAAGGGCTGTATCTATTATCCCCTAGCTATGGATAATATAGTAAAGACTGGACTCTTGGTTAGGCAACTAGTCTAGGAGAAGGAAAACTCTAAATTCAAACCATGTTAAACTCTGCTTAAGAAATTGACCTTGTGTCACGTCCTACTCATGCGGAGGGATTAGTAAAGTATGTATAATTGTTTGCAAATGATCCAAATATTGATTATGTTAAAACCATATAATTGGTTGAAAAAAAAAGTAGACTATTTGGCATTGAATAACCCAACAAGGGTTGACATGCTATAAACCAAACATTATTTGCAAATATTCATTATAATTTTTTTTTTTTTGATAACTATAATTGTAAAATAACCAACTGTGATCCAAGTTTTGACTTTTTACTGATCTAAATGAGTACCTCAGTTTGTCCTTTGGACATATGATCTTTAGGGACCCTTTTTGATCTCGATTAAGAAAGGACATGTTTTTCATTTATACTGTCAATATCTGGTTGTTTTAACTGATGATTTTTAGATTATTTTTTTTTAAATTATAAACTAACCCTAACCCTAACCCCTAACCAACAACCGGATATTGATGGTGTAAATGAAAAACATGTCCTTTCTTAATCGAGATTAAAAAGGGGTGCCTAAAGTAATATGGTCCAGTCCTTTATACAGGATCAGAGATGCTGATAGGTACACGTCTTGCGTCACTGACAAATAAAAATCTAAAAGAACACAGAAAACTCATATCCACGTGTCCCAGTGTTTTTTTCCTTCTCCCACCATTTCCAACTAACTGTAAATACATTTCAATATTTTCTTTGAAACGAATTACACTATATGGGGTAAAAGGTAGATGTTAGACAGCTTTAGTTGTTCATAGATAAAAACTGCAATTTATTAAGAACTTTATTTGGGACGCATCAAATTTCCTGGGGACCCATTCAAATAAACCGGTGTGTCCAGGACGCAAAAATTAAAAAGCTGTCAGCAATCACTGCAGGAAGTTCAAAAAAAAAAATTGATATTTCTATAGGAGTTTTTTATGATATTAGGTTTTTAAAGTCTCCACCTGTTTACTATTTCTGTCAACACATTATTTGAATCTTCCCCTTGTGGTCTCCATTATATCAGTTCTGCTTTTTCTAATAAAGATACTACCATGCTCTTTGCAAGGAATGAATCTAACAATTCTCTCTCCATCTATGGGTAGACTGGGCTCTTTAAACTTTGTATGCCAATTGGTTTAGGAGAAGGAAAATCTGAATTCAAAACCAAAAGAGCTCTTCTCATTAGTCAAAACTACTTGGAGTGCTCCTCCTCCTCCTATCCTATCTTGCTCATTAGTTCTGAATAGTGAGTTAGATCCTCTCTGAATGCCCTATACTTGCGACCTTGTGTCACATCTACTCAATGGTGAACAGGTTGGGTAATGTCTACTCCATGGAATATTAATCACTAGTGGGAGATTGCAAGAATGTGCTGATAGGGATGGTGAACATGTAGAGACTGAAATTATATCATAAGGTGCTTCCATAAGGGTGCAGAGATGCTGATAGGTATGCGTTCTGCGTCAGTGATGCATAAAAATCTAAAAAGATGCATAAAATTGTATCCATGCAACTAGGGATTTTTTATTTTTTTCTTCCCCCATCATTTACAGCTAACTGTAAATACATTTCAATATTTTCTTGGAAATGAATTACACTGTATGGGGTACAAGGTTGTTCATAGATCAAAACTATATATTTAAGAAACTTTAGTGGGGCCGGTTTAGCTCAGTCGGTAGAGTGTTCAGCTAGGAATCACAAGGTTCTTGTTCGATACTGACCCTCATCACTCAGCGTATGAGTAGCACAGGGATCTTGTGCGGTAAAATGAGGAGCTGGTGTTGGTGTGGCGCTCCACCTCAGATGCTAAAATAATCTCCTTGGTCTAGCGCTAGTGAAAAGGAGATAGACTCCCTCGCTGTCTGCTGATACCGACGTTAGGCTGCCCCGATGACTTTACTTTACTTAGTTGGGACCCATGTGATACTGTGGTTGAAGACGAACATGGTCAGAATAAATAATAAAT
Source organism: Doryteuthis pealeii (assembly GCA_023376005.1). Classification (NCBI taxonomy): domain Eukaryota; kingdom Metazoa; phylum Mollusca; class Cephalopoda; order Myopsida; family Loliginidae; genus Doryteuthis; species Doryteuthis pealeii. The sequence goes on from CM042145.1 coordinate 92,285,323, forward strand.
AAATAAGAAAGAGAGTAGGTTAAGGTCCGGCATAAGTAAAAGGGGTGGGTGGCTGACCTTTTTACGAATCCAAAGATTAGGTCATAAGTTTAAAGAGACCTGTATGCCACCATGAAATGGAACCACTTGGTGATAATATCTTAGGCACCCAGGTATTAAAAGCAAAAGGATTTTTAGGAGAAATTCTCTTTGAAAAAAATTAATGATCAACGTATTGAAGACGGATTGTCTGAAAAAATATTTGAGTACTTTAATTTTAAGGGTTAATGGCGACTGGAAGTCGGCGATTTATTTAAGTGCTGGCCATTTGTGTGGTCCGGAGAAGATGGTTTGGGGAAGGGGAATTTGACATAAATACACTAAACTCGAGCCTAAGTTAGTTAGAACCCGGGGATCGAAGGGTTAAGTTCGCCAGTAGAGTTAGCAGTAATAGCCAGTTGGATAGACAGCGAAAGCATCACACACACTCTTCTTCCATGTGTCTTGTTTACACTTGTTGTTTTGTTTTTAATCCTTGTGAGCCTGTTTTTCTGACTCGTGCCTTAAATTCGGCAGCACCTAATTCACAACGTTGGGATCTAGACAAGTACATCGACAGGGCAGAGTGCAGAACAGGTCTTCTCACACCCATCAAATTTACCGGGGACTCCTTCAAATCAAATACATGCATCCCAGGATGCACTAAATTTAAAAGCTATCAGCATCACTGAGGGTGTTAACATTTTTTCATGAATCACCCTGTATTTCTATGCTAATTTTCAGAGTTAGATTGTCACCTCTCTTTGAGAAGCTATAGACGTAAATTCTTAGGAAGCGCGTGGTGTAATGGTTAAAGTCATGGGAAATGGACTCGTCGCCCCGAGTTCAAATCCTGGACGTGGTAATTGCATTTCCCTTAGCGCTAATACCCTTGGGAAAGGTATGAATCCTACTCTCCCTCCAGCTATGGGTAAATAGCAGGGCAGACTGGGTTCTTTAACCATGGCTATGTAACCAGTCTAGGAGAAGGAAAACTCTGAATACAAACCTGTTGAACTCCGCTTAAGAAATTGACCATGTGTCGTATCCTGCTCGTGTGGAGGAGTTGGTAAATATATATAGACATAAATTCTTGAAAAATATTAATTGGTTTGTGCAACCGAGCCAATAATGGAATTCTTCTTTTCTCTTTCCCACCATTTACCATTATTGCTGTCATTGGAATATCTAATTGTTCCAATTCTGGAAGTTTTCTGCTAAGTGATATGTTTTAATTCTACCGTCCATGGTTCTACTGTTTCTGCTACTTAATTATCTGTCTGTTTCTCTGTAGCGCTAATTGTCCACTGATCAGTTTCTTTGTTAACTATGAAATTGAATTACTTACAGAATTGGTTTATGAAGAAAAAGAAATTTTATAAGTTTCTGCGTGAGGGGAAAATATGGTTTCCATTTGAATGATTATCTCTTTGGAGACTTAGCGTGGGTTTATCATCGTAGGAAATGGGATTGGTGATCCGAACTGGAGGCGTGTAGTGTAATGGTCATTCTTGCAGGAAATAGACATGGCGAGACAAGTTCAAATCTTGGACAACTGTTTGCATTTTTCACATAGCTCTAATACCAAAGGTACAAATCCAACTGTTCTCCATCCAGCTATGGTAAATAGTAAGGCAGACTGTTCTCTTTAACCTTGGTATGGCAACTATCTGGAAGAAGGAAAAAACTCTGAATTCAAAACCAAAGAGGCTCTCTTCATGCTAGTGAAAACTACTTTTGGAGCTCCTCTTCTTTCCTCCTCCTATATATGCTAATACCCTTGAGAAAGGTATGCATCCAACTACTCTCCCTACAGCTATGGGTAAATTAGTAGGGCAGACTGGGCTCTTAACCGTGGTTAGGCAACCAGTCTAGGAGAAGGAAAATGTGTGGTTGTGAAATGTGAGCTATCAAAGAAATAATTTCATATTCTGGACTAGGCTGTTGTGTTTCACTTTGTGCTAATACTCTTGAGAAAGGCATGAGTTACATCTGTCTTGTGTCCATCACCCCCCAGGTATGGTTAAATAGTAGGGGGTAGACTGTTATAGGAAATGAACTTGACAACTGAGTTCAAATCCAAGATAAGGCTGTTTGTATTTCACTTTGTTCTTAGGAAAGGCATGAATCCTCTTGACCTCCCCAGCTATGGGTAAACAGGAGGGCAGACTTGGTTCTTTAGCCTTGGTAATGCAACTGGTCTAGGAGAGGACAAGGACAACTCTGAGTTTAAAACCAGCTTTACTCCACTTAAAAATCACCTTGTCATATCCTGTCTGTGGCTGGAGGGGTTGGGTTAATATACACTTGGTGACTTTCTTTTTGCCATGTCATCATAGCTTTAGACTAATTATCACATATATTAACTATTAATGGAAGCGCTTGTTGTCTAAAAATAGTCACACAAATTAGGCTTCACGTCAATAGTTGGAGGTGTGTGTGGTGTAATGGTTGGAGTCGTAGGAATGGACTTGTTGACCCAAGTTCAAATTCTGGCTGAAGCTACAGTTCACATAGCGCTAATACCTTGAGAAAGGTATGAATCCAACTACTCTCCTATAGCTATGGGTAAAATAGTAGGGCAGACTGGGCTCTTAACCGTGGTTAGGTAACCAGTCTAGAGAAGGAAAACTCTGAATTCAAACCTGTTAAATCCGCTTGGGTGGTCACTACTAGAATAGGCTCAGTCTTAATTAGTGATCATTTTAACTTTTTTTTTTCTTAAAAAAATTCCCAAATTCCTGAGGTCGGTCGTTGTTGGGTTTGTGGCAACCTTGATGCACCAATTCTTTCTATTGACTGTACAAAAAGTGTGGATGGTCCAACAAAAGCCTTCACCACTATAAACAAATTCCTATGTGGATGTTCATTGTTGTTATGAACCCTCATACGTCGAAATCGATGGGAGAGTCCATTTTTTTTTTTTTTTTTTTTTTTTTTTTTTAAATATAGAAACTATTGAAATGTATTTACAGTTAGCTTGAAATGGCGAGGATAGAAAAAGGAAAACACTGGATGCCGGACACGTACCTATCAGCCTCTCTGTCAAGTTATCAGAATATTGTAATACTTTTGAATCGTGCTAATAAAGTAGTGAAAAATATCATTCAACCTTTTTTGTTGTCAATTTTTAGACATTACTTATTGGATATAATTAATATCTTTTTTTTTTGTTGGTTTTCTTTCTTTTTTTTTTTCTAATTGAAAAAAGTTTGTCCTTGAGAAATGAAACAAGCTCCCAATGTAACAGAGAACAATACTCCTGTTGTGAGTACAAACCAGATGATGGAATCGACAGGCATCGATGGGTCTTCGGCCAGCAATTCCAACCACCCAAGTCAAACAGCTGTCATTCAACCACTGCAGAAAGCAAGTGCTTGATAGGCGTCGTCTGCAAGGAACTTGTCAAAGAAGTAGATCCACTTTGAACAACTGATGAAGATGTTGAAGAGGTAAGTAGATAAATATGTTATATAGTTTTTACTAAGCTTAGCTGGTAAGCTGAATATTAGTTACATAAATGAGAGTAACTCCCTTGTTTGTTTCACTTTGAGGAAGCTTGGTATGTTTTGGTCAGCCATTTTCATTTACGTAATCTACACTGAAAATACGAATTTGTTCGAATCAATACAACTGCATGTTTTAACAGGAATATCATAAAATCTGTTCTTAATAACAATTAAGTTCATTTCAAATAATGGCGAGCACAATAAGACACTTTTATGATATTTTCGTGTTAAAACATGTAGTTGTATTGATTCAAACAAATTCGAATTTTCAGTGTAGATTTATGGTGAAATGAAAATGGCCGACCAAAACATACGGCTTCCTCAAAGTGAAACAAACAAGGGAGGTTACTCTCATTTATGTAACTAATGTTCAGATTACTGCTTAGCTTAGATGTGGTAGCAAGGCAGAAATATGGGGTGCCCAGTGATAATCGAATTCACTAATAATGGTCTGCGAATCTAACTTGCTGATCATTACCCCAATGTAAGGTGCCCAAGAGATATAGTTAAAATTTACTAAGCTAAGCTGTGGCACAAGGCAGAACTATAAGGTGCCCAATGAAATCACTCACTAAAATGGTCTGCAAATCTAGCTTGCTACCATTAACCACATGAGGTGCCCAGTGAAAGTGTTATTACCCATCAGTCTGTTATGGTATAGTTTATGGGGAGAGTTCTTTTCTATTAAGACTAATGTAAGAGCATCCGTGGTTATACCCTCATAAAACTTTTACTTACTTTCTTGTTGGAGTAGCTGGCTGGTACATTATGGCTGGAATTCTTATTTCTGTTTCTTGTAGTTGGGGAGAAATTCAATTCTTGTGGTTCTGTAATCTGTTATCTGTTACTATCTTCATTTCAACTTCTGTTGAATAGTCTGGTCTCAAAAAGCTTGTTCACAAAGCCTGCTATTTAGTTCTAGAGACAACCAAGGCATATTTTGTGATCACATTTTTATTCAGAACAAACTTTCTCAACCTAGGATCCTTAACCGCGTGCATGAGTGAAGCAGACCATCTTTACCTAGGAAGTCTCCCGTTAACTGTACTAAATTAACTGACTAAGCTCTGGGCCTTCTTTCCTACAGTCTGGTGTAACCATCAATCATCTAACCCTACAGATTTTGAATTTCAATGACTTTGAATTCAAAATCTATACTATGAGTGACGGCGGCGCCATCTTTACCTTAGGAAGTCTCCCTTTAACTGACTAAACTCTGAGCCTTCTTTCTCACGTCTGTGTGAACTGGAAAAAGATTACCCAAAGGTTATTTCAATGCCAATCATCTAACTCGCCTCCAATTTTGAATTTCAACAACTTGAAACCAAATCTAACTCTACACTATCTATCCAAAAACGACAGTGATTAAAATATTAAACAAAGGTTAAGTGTTTAAAGGATTAAATAAATTTCTTATATAGGTCAGGCAAGATGATCTCTCTGGTTTGGAACATAAATAAAAAAAGAAAAAGAATCTAATTTGTAAAAGGAAACATTGTAATGTTTATTACTAATAACTAGGCATGACCATTCACTAATGGATAATGTAAAAACCTTTTAGAATAACAAATATTTATTATGTTTATCAACTTTTAGGTTTGAAACTGCATAAGTGTCATACAGTATCTAAAAGAGGAAATGGAATCGTCTGTTTTCTATAAATAGTGAAACTCGGATGAGGAATTGTAAATGCAAACTATTACTGATTATTCTTTTCACTATATCTTGTGGTGAGGTTCCAGCTTTTGGAAAGGTTGGGGAATGTGGAGCACCCTTCATACTATTATCCTGGCCACTCTGACGCCGAGTGGTAGTACCTGTTAGGTCCCATCTTGGGTTAAATAGAAAAATTTCATTAAAAGAATGTGTGTATCCATTAAGCAATTAATTTATTTCAAAACTTTATCGGCTTAAATGCCCACTGAGGTTTGATATGCCGTAAAAAAAACAACCATCACTGTTCTTTGTGTGTAAACTCTTTTCCTACTTAAATACTTGTGTATTTTGTTCCTGCTCTCTCTGTTAACCTCGGATACATAAGTTACAATACATAGTGACGGTATCAACACTCAAAAAGAAAGCAAAACAAACCCGTAATTAAAAATTGTATGACCGTCTTATTGATGACATTCTCTCATCCAACAGGGTGTGTGGGTGTACACTTAAGCTCTTTAGTCTAGTGAGTTGACGCCTAATCTGGTTTCTCAGGTTGACACTTTTGTTGACTACTATGAATGGGAAGGCAACACAACCACCATTTCCATGAGCTGTAACTCTCTGTCATCTCCTGATTGCTTTCTTTGAATATATGGGGTTCAGGGTTTCCAGAAAGACCGCTTTTCTAATGTGCACCTCCAAAACTAAGCTACTTTTTTAAAAAATTCGTTGCTACCCTTGTTT
>CM042145.1:92296349-92346349 GCA_023376005.1 Doryteuthis pealeii
TTTACTATGCATGCCCGATATTTTTATATTTAAAATAATTTTGAATAGAATATTTCTGTACATACAAACAATGACCCAGAAGCCTTTGACAAAGTGTGGAAGCCACCTGAAATATTAGGATTAAAAACAACACAATATTGATCACTTTGAATTTTGGGTTATTATTCTTTATCTTATATTTTTTCATGCTTCAAATACAACCCAAAAAGTTTCTGAACATCCATCATATATATCTATAAAAAACATATGTGGACTTTGAGAAATGCATAGGCAAGAGACTGATGGTTCGTTAAGCAAACCAAAACATTCTAACGTTGGGTATTATAATAAAAAGCTCTGATGATGGTTTATATATACATATATATATATGTGGGCATAAAATAGGGAATAAATCTGACATGTATTCCAAGTCATCCAAACAGTATACATAATTTGAGTCCTGATTAAGATTGCAAAAACCGAAACATAACGCTGACTTCTCCATCAAGAATAAATTCAGCTATTTGGAATACTTTGTTTATTTTCTGCATATATATTTATATATATATACATGCAGAAAATAAACAAAGTATTCCATATATATATATATATATATATATATATATATATATACAAAAGTCATCCACAGACACAGTGTTTTGACATTTCACGTCTATTCAGTGTAGCTAGACACAACAATGAAAGCTGGCTGGCTTTTCGTCCGCCCAATTCGTTAGCTTCTCGGCCATTTGACAGCTGCCGTAAAGGGGTGGTGTTTAAACTGTTAAATACATACATTTGTTTATATATTTTACGATCACAAGAAAGATCCAGTCTGTAAACGGAAGATCATTGCTTTATGCTGGCAGTGAAAGCTAATTTAAGTCACCCCTAGAGAGATCTACCAGGTTTTGAGAGCATACAATAAGTCATCCACAGACACCATGTTTCGATGTTTCATGTCTCTTCAGTATGGCTAGACACAACAACTACCTCTGACCAGGGGCGGTGTTTAAACTATTAGATACATACATTTGTTTATATATTTTATGATCACCAGAGAGATCCAGTCTGTAAACAGATGAGATATATATATATATATACACACACAGTGATGCTGATAGCTTTTTAATTTAGTGCATCCTGGGATGCACATATTTGCTTTGAATGAGTCCCCATGAAAATCTATGGATCCCAACTAAAGTTTCTTAATGAATTGTAGTGTTTTTATTTATGTTCTGTGTAAAACAACTAAAGCTATCTAAATCTTACCTTGTAACCTATCCTGTGTAATTCATTTCTAAGAAACTATTGAAATGTATTTATAGTTAACTTGAAATGGTAAGAGAAGAAAAAAGAAAAACACATGGATACAATCCTATTATCATCTCTCTCTCTCTCATATATATATATATATATATATATATATATATATACACACACACACACACACACACACACACACACAACCTTGAGGTTTGTTTCGATTCCATTTATCGCAAAAGATTTATACACACACGCGCAACCACACATTCATAAACACATAAAAAATGCACAATGCTTTTTTCAATATAAACACTTACACATTCTAATACTCACACCGCAAAAAAAGAATATTTGACGTCATATTTCAAACCGTTCTTTTTTTTCAGACTTCAAATTTTAAACAGACCGATAAACAAGGACTATTACTCGCCTTTCTCCTTATTCTGAGATAAAAAAAATTTTTATCACCTTCCACACACCAACAAAAGCCCTGAAGATGATCTAATTAATAGATCGAAACACTGCAGCGTCAGCCAATAAACTCACCACTTAACTCATTTAAACCTGTGTTTTTTCAATTTTTTATTATACTATATACCGTCAGATTCACTTCCTTTTATTCACATATATTACACACACAATCATTATGAAAATTTTAGTAGAGATTTCTGAAGAAACATTGACTAATTTTGGTGTGTAACATTGAATAGATTCTGTTATAAAATGAACTGTTCCAATCAATATTTAAATATATTTTCCTGTACTAAATATCCACTGTCTGCAAAACTTAGAATATGTTGACTGTATCTTCCACACAGAGATAAGACCACTCCCCACCTCCCTCCCCCCAAAAAAAGGGATATTCTTGGTAAGATACTAAACTGTATCTGGTGATGAGGCTCCGATTCAGGATATCTGGAGTACCCTTTCACTGACATTACTCCCAGGTCCACTGACCCAGAGTGAGGATCCCATCTATGGGTCAAATAGATCTTTTTAAAAGTTATTCATATTCAATAGGAATACTTGAAACCATATAAATGTGTGCAAAAAAACTCTTAAGAAATAACTACACAAAAAATTTAATATAAATGTACAATGTATGCAATTCTCTACTAACCTCTAGGCATAAAATATCCCAAGACAGGTTGACATGCTATTAAAATCAAATAATCTTCTGAATATTTGATTTTAAAGCTGATTTTCTTTTCTTTTCTGTGAATTATTATCAAAGTCATTTTAACAATGTGAAATTACAAACATTAAACAAAAATTTAAGTCTCATTTACTTCAAAGTTCATGAATAAAAATAAATCTATCTATACCTATATAATAGGCAGTTGGAATGTATGTATGTATGTATGTCCAGATGAAACAACAAAAATGAAACAATTAACAACAAAGTAAATATATTTACACATGAAATATCACCGTTTTTTGGTTTTTGTGCAAAAATTATGAAGATTTGATTTATATTAGAAGACATTTAAAAATTTAAATATGCATAGAAATAGCATTGAAATTCTATTTAGAAATGTCCAATATTTGTAAATCTCAAAAGTAAACAAATCAATACATAAGGTCCCCTCCTTCTACCTAGGCTATGCTGGGTAGCCGCTTCTAATACATATACATATATAAAGGACAGTTGGTGTGTATGTATGTATGTCCGGAGGAAACTATGAAAATAAAACAATTAACAACAAAGTAAATATATATACATATTCGCTATTATCAGAGCTAGCTTTTTGTGCAAAAATGATAAAGATTTTATTGATATTTGTGAAGATATTTAAAAATTAGGATTTGAATAGTAAGAGAAGGGAAAGTCACTCAATCAATGGATCTGCATGACTAACTTCTTTATCCCCACCTCTACCCAGGCAACACCGGGTAGCCACTTCTAGTCCTATAGAAGTCATACAATTCCAAATAGTACAATGTTGAGACAAGCTGTCTCCTGTTAATTTCCAAACAAACAGTTTTATTCACTCTCCATTCTTAGAGAACATGTCTTATCCTTGAGATGTTACTTGTCTCCTCATCTTTGGAACCAAAGGATCAAACTTTTATAATGAACTGCCCAACTTAGGGATTGAATTCATGACTACCACTTAACTAGAAACACTTTTATGGGTTTCTCTTGTGAAATATTTCTTTCATTAAGTCCATGAATTATTATCACAAATGTTGTAGAGTATGCAACTGCTCAATTTTGGAGGCTGCAAAGTATAGGGATTGGCCCCTATATTTTTACGGCATGTGGAATTGACCAAATTAAAATAATTAAGTTTTCTTAAACAACTAGTTTTACAATTGTATGTCATGAGTTTAGAATTAGGTAAACAAAAGAGAATCCTAACTCGACAGAGTGGGAGCGGATGCTCCCATAAATCAACTCAATGGAAAGAGGACGCTGTCCGAAGACATAAAATACGACTCAACAGGTCCGTCTATTTTTTTGTTTCATATTCTCTCTCTCCTACTTAATACGACAAGTTTCAATCACAAACATTGTTTTATCAAAACTACTACAACATTGACATATCCAATCACGCAAATATAAACAATAATGAGCACTTTACAAACACAACTACGTACAGACACATACAGTCTGCAACACCATTGAAAGAACAATTGAATATACCAATTGTAAATTAATATATATAAAGTTTGTTTCTTTTATCAATTTTGTCTTCTTTTGTTTTCTACGGAAACTACAGTTCCATAGTCATATACATTTAAATTGTGGGGATCAAAATACAGATCATCTTCAACCCATCACACACCAAACACACAATGGTCCCTACAAAAGTTTTTCATTAACTTAATGAGTATTAGTAAATTGATATAGATAATTTTCATGTTCGATATATCATTAATTTCATGTGTATCAATAAACTGATATACATAAATCATATACATAAACTTCATGTGTATCAATAAATTGATATACATAAACTTCATGTGTATCAATAAACTAATAAAATAAAATGATAAATGAAATAATTTTCATTAACTTTCAAACAGATCTATTTGACCCATAGATGAGACCGTACCAGGTAGTAACACTCCAATCAAGTATTAACATCACTGATGACGCCCTAAAAAATGTAGTAAAGTGCGTATATATTTAAAGATTAACTTTTAGTTAAGTATTTCCTTCAAGTCTCCTAGTGCATACAAGTACCAAGCAGGTCTCTGCGTAACTGTTATGTATCCCTGGGCCAATATATAAGAATTTATGATCTATTTAGTAAAATACACACAGTGAATCTGGAAAGGAGGCAGTCTAATAACATGTCAGGTCTACCGGTGGAACATATATAATGTTGCGAAACTCAAAATCTGTAAGGATACTAGTGTAACATCATCAACTGTCCTCCTTTAGCGCAATGTTTTAGAAGAATACTCAAATAACCGTTACATAATTATTAGATTCCTAATATTTATGTACAGTAGTGTAGAAATCAAAATGGCTGTTATAAGTTGCAGCCGGTGGCCTTGAAGGATGAGTGACAAGGCTTGACCTGTCCTGATCCTCCTTCCGGTGGATACCGTGAGAATCAGTGGAGAAGACTCTCTTCCGGTTTAGATTAGAAAGATTTGTTTAGTTAGTTCGGCCAAAGACCACGACGGTGGTAAGTTGTGTTATGCACGCTCCAACTCAATCTGCGCAGGTAGTCTGGTGGGGATTTCGAAATAAAATATAATCTAAGTAAATCGAAGTCTTGTGTTATTATCTAAAAACTACCAATGAGACAGGGCTTCTGATAAAGAGAAATCCCCAGTGGAAGACCAGACACGAAGTCCCCAAGACGAAGTCCAGACACTAGAAGAATAGAAGTAAGAAAGTAAGGAAAGAGGTGTACAACATAACAAGTTTACAGGGTTTTTTTTATATTCCTTATGAAATTTTTCCTAAATTTTCTCTAAAATTACTCCCACTAAACTTGCTGAAAATTTTGGGATAGAATTATAATTTAATCCGAGACCTTTGGTTAGATTTGTTTAATTATGATATAGTAATTTACTAAGCTTTGCTTAGTTGTGGCACAAGGCCTGATGTATGGGGCACCCAGTTATGATACATGATGTTGATTTAAAGTAAAGTAAATCCTATTTGGTGCATTTATAAAATTGGATTTTATCAATTCTATACAATTCAAAAAGAACATATTAAAACTACTAAAATTATACTTTAAAAGTTTTTAGTACCAAAAAGGATATTTCAATTTGTTATTTTTTTAGGAGTTTTAAATTTTTAAAGAACTTACCAGAATTTTTAATATAAAAACAAAAACCTAGAGAATATTAAAGTTAATTCTGCTCAAAAAACTAATATGGCACAAATAAACATTGGTTTATCCATTTTTATTATCTAGATTTTTTGTTGTCCTCATCTTTATAGTTGTCAAAGTTTCATGAAGGCTCCTGAGTTCAACAAGAAACACCTGAAGAAGGCCAGTGGACACATCGGTCAAAACGTTGTGCATATCTTATTATAATGGAGATTGTGTGTTTTTCTGTCTGTAACCGAAACTATATTCCTACTCAAGTCACAATTCTCTTAGTTATTGACATCACATTATCCATGATTTTATTTTTATCTAAACCTCAATTATTAATAAAATTGTCTTACATTATTAATACTGTTAACTTTGTCTACATACTGACAACATGCAATTATATTTATATATACAACAAAATAGCGGTTTACAGTTTGAACGGGAAGGCTAATTTGCATATTAATATTAAAAAATCGAATTTAATAAATATGTGCTTAGTATTATTGATTTCTAACTGTTTGGTTTTATTTTAATGAATATAAGCAAAAATCTCTTCAATGAATCTTAAATGAAATCCATTAACAAGAAAAAATAACTGTCATTTTATTCTTTACTTCCTCCTTTAACTAAATACTTAAATTAGAAAAAATAACAATGAAAGACGAGAGTGATGGAAGAGTAAATTTCAAGTGTTCTATTTTATCAATTATACTCCCTCTGTTTCAAATCTTTTATTATACTCCCTCTGTTTCAAATCTTTTTATCTGTATTCTTATTTAGTTTCATTAGCCTAAAAAGGCTAATGAATTTAATACAATATTTTATTACATTAAAACTTAAATACTTGCACCCGGAGGGTGCATATATTTGCTAGTAACAATAAAGATGAAGATAACAGTAAAAAATTTTAAAAAATCTAAATAATACTAATTATCAAGCCTCATCTAAAAATTCAGACAAATAATATCAATTTTTACATTCTAATTTGGTAAAAATAGTTGATAGGAACTGGAATGCTTTCCAAGATTATACAATACATTACATTTTTTGAGTAGCTTTTCTTTCACATAGTTATATATCAAGTATTCCTATCTAATAGTAATAACTATATGGTTTCAAGTAATTATTTCTTTTTAATAAACAGTCATTTGTTTGCACACAGTTTCAAGTAACTAGTAATAATCCTTAGTAAACAATTATAGCTTCAAGTAACTATTCTTAATACAAATAATTTGCACACAGTTATATGGTTTCACGTAACTAATAATAATAATCCTTAGTAAACAATTATAGCTTCAAGTTATCATCATCATCATGTTGTGCTGGCAGCACGGATATCCACGACAATCTCTCACCAACCCTCTCTATCATTCATGGCTCTCAGGAGATCCTTTGCGCTGCATCCAGTATCCGCGCAGAGCTGGTCAATGTATGTCTTTGCTATTCTTAATACAAATAATTTGCACACAGTTATATGGCTTCAAGTAATTAATAATAATAATCCTTAGTAAACAGTTATGGCTTCAAGTAACTATTCTTAATACAAATAATTCAGTTATATGGCATCGCATATTCCTATTGAATACAAAAAATCTTGGTAATTAATGAGGAAGTGTGTCCCGGTCTCCTGCCTCAGAAATTGCTACCCGGTGACTATTAAAATAACGTCCCCAGCTATGTCGTCTCGGCGGTGTTACTTGAAAGAGGGGGTGGCTTCTCTTTTTTTGTCGTAATTCTTATTTATCGTAATTTGTCGTAGGGTAATCAGTCTATTCCAAACTATATATCTATCTTCATATAAACAAGAATTACGACAAATTACGATAAATAAATAAGAATTACGACAAAAAAGAGAAGCCCCCTCCAAAATACATTTAACACCCTAAGTTAGTTGTTTTCTTTCAAGTAACACCGCCGAGACGACATAGCTGGGGACATTATTTTAATAGTCACCGGGTAGCAATTTCTGAGGCAGGAGACCGGGACGCACTTCCTCATAAATTACCAAAATCTTTAAACAGATCTATTTGATTTATAGATGGGACCCTAACAGTCATTATCACTTCGAGTCAGAGTGAACCTGAGAGTAATGGCAATGAAGGGGTACTCCACACTTCCCAGAATTGGAGCTTCTCCATCAGATGAAGTTTAGTGTCATATCCAGGAAACCCCTTTTTTGGGGTTTCTAAATCATTATGCAGGGGATAGTCATCATAATCCAAGTCCTGTTGACTTTATTAAAGTTTAGGAGAATTATTCCTATTTAGATTATGTTTTATTTGTTTTTATTTGTTGCATACAGTTCAAAGTAACTAGTTATAATCCTTAGTAAACAATCATAGTTTCAAGTAACTATTGTAACGTTACGGCATCAATTAGCGATATGTAACGTAGCGGGGTTAGTTTCTTTCACGTTACCAAATCGCATATAAGTTATGTGGCCGTAGTCTTTCTCATAAGGTGTGGAACTTCTTGGGCTTGTTTACAACTCCACACACTCGCAGAATCTAGTAGTTCTTTGGTCAGTATCAAGCGGGTGAGTATCAACTTACACAGGCCGCGTGCTCCTCGTTACGGCCAATTTGACTTGTTGACAGTATATATCTCCAGTCAAGTATCTGTTCCCGTTTGTTTGTTTAATGGCTTTCATTCATGAATCCCATTACGATTTCTTTGGCGTGTAGTAAATAAAGATGAGAAACAGTACCTCTTGTTTTTCATGAATTTATTTCCTTAATGAAAGTTATTGAGAGAGAGATAGATAGTCGGCTTCCTTAAATATGTTTTTAATGATGCTCTTAACTTCGTTCCAACGGTCAGTACCAATTATCAGGCTTAGGTATGTTTTTACTTCGTGCAGTGTACAATATTACATCTCAGGTTTCACACAGCGACACCATATCTCCATTCCAGGACCCCAGTCGCTCGCCTCTCACCAGCTCGGTCAAACCAAACTCAACTGACCTTACTTACTCTCTCGGTCTCTAGGACTTCACTCTCCCTCGGTCCCCCGGAACTCAACTCATTCAAAATCTAAGGTTCCCTCATTAAATAGAAATCGAAGTCGAGGGTTCTAGAATCTTCTCGAGCCTTTTGAACGTTCTAACTGTTTTACCAAATTACACGTATCACTTAAGAGGTCGACGGGTCAACCATCCTTTCTTCTGACAAACCGATTAAACTAAATTTTACTAGCATAATCCCAGACTTAATGGCTCCGAATAGACTCAAAGGTGATAATTAGAATTTCATATTGTTCTTGCTCGCCCACTCCCGTAAGGTCTGAGAATCATGCTACATCCTATTAAGGTTTCTCCGTGTCTGGCACAAGGCCACAAATATGGTGTTCCTAGGTCCATTATGCTACACTATTCTTAATAGAAATAATTTACACACAGTTATATGTTATCATGTATTCCTATCTAATAGAAATCATTTTCAAACAGATCTATTTTGACCCATAGATGGGACTGATAGGTACTACCACTCCAGGTCAGAGTGGACTTTGGCATTTATAGCAATAAAAGGATTCTCTACACTTCCTAGAACTCCAGAACTGGAGCCTCACTATCAGATGTAGTTTAATGTCTTATAATTTACAGTTATATGGTTTAAAGTATTCCTATCAAATACGAATAATTCTTAAACAGATCTATTTGACCCATAGACAGGACTCTAACAAATACGACGCCCCCCCCCCAATAAAGGTGGACCTGGGAGTAATAACAAATGAAAGAAAGGATACTCCGTACTCTCAAGATCCCCAAGAGTTTATTGTCATACCCAGGACACCTGTTATTTTTGGGGGTGGGGGTCTTACGCCTTTGCTGGGGATTTAGTCAATATATTCTAAGCCCTGTTGACAGTGTACAGTATTTTGTAGTTACCTCGAGAATTTGGATGATTAAAATAATTTTTAAACAGATCTATTTGACCCATAGATGGGACTCAAACAAGTACTACGACTCCTGATCAAAGTGGACCTGGGAGTAATAACAAATGAAAGGGTACACCGCACTCCCAAGATCTCCAGAACTGGAGTTTGTCATGTACTATAAAGTAAGTAAAGTCGCCTAAAGTCGGTATCAGCCAGACAGCAAGGGAGTCTATCCCCTTTTCACTAGCGCTAGACCTAAGGGAGGTGGAGCGCCACGCCTACCATCAGCTTCTTATTTTACTGCACAGATCCCTGTGCTTCTCATACACTGAATTGGTGAGAGCCAGTTTCAAACCAGGAACCTTGTGGTTCCTAGGCTGATGCTCTACCAACTGAGCTAAGTTGGCCCTAGTTGATAGGAATTGGAAAGGTTTCTAAGATTATGCACCATTCCATGAATTGCAAACTATCTTTGTTATTTCCCTCAGGTATGTCAGAATAATGAAAAGAAGGCACAAAGGTGTCAAAATTAGGGTGACCCAGAAAAAACAGAACCCACAAATTTAGTAATAAAACGTCCTGGCCTCTTGCCTAAAAAACTGCTAGCCGGTGACTGCTGAAAAAAAAGGAGACCCAGCTACGATTGAAGTCCGTAGCCGAAGCGGTGTAAAAAAACTAGGGGTTAGAGTTAGTTTAATGGTAAAATGAATAAATAATTTGTGTTTTGTTTTTTCTGGGTCACCCTGTATATCGGTGACCCAGAAAAACAGAACCCACAAATTTTGTAATAAACTGTTAATTTTAACTAGGGGATTAGGGTTAGGGTTTAACGTTAGTTTAATGGGAAAATAAATAAATAAATTGGGTTCTGTTTTTTCTGGGTCACCCTAATTTTGACACCTCTGTGCAAGTTCAGCCAAAAAGAATTGATTTCAGAATTAAAATTAAATACTTGAATTTATTAAGCTTAAAGGCCTCTGGTTGCTTACCTGCTGTTCTGAAAGTGGTCACCACCCATCTAGGTATTTCTAAAAACTAGTTTAGATTTGGTATAAGACAGCAAGTAAAGAGCATCTAACGAAGATCGAACTCACTACTCACTGGTACTTTTTAAATTGTAAACAAAATAAAACTGAAAGCAGAGTTAAGTAGCGATGAAGATGTTCAGTACTTGGATGGGTGACCATATCAAGAACAGCAGATAAACAACCTTAGGCCTGTGTATTAGGCTGTGCAAAGTTTGGTAAATTCTAAGATTTAATTAATATTTCACTTGTGCATCCTTTTTTAAAGATATTAATTTTAATTTTAAAGTCCCCCACCCTATAAAAAGCATCAAATACTAACAATTAATACTTAACAGTACCATAACTAAGTAAAATTAAAAGATTAAAGAATTAAGAAAATAATAATCGAGTAAGCTTCAAGAAAGAAAAATAAGATAAAATTGTTCGAAAAACAAAAATAAAACTTTATCAATTTAACAAAACAAACAAAATTTAAAAATAAAGTCGAATAAAGTTTCTTAGCACCAAGAGAACTATACTTCAATCGAATTCAATAGTTGCAAAAGCTTAAAATAAATAAATATAAAACAAAAACAATTTTTTTTTAAATCAGGTAATTCAAGAAAAATATATATAATTGATAATATAAACTTAAATAACAAAAAAAAAAACAATAACAAATAATATGAAAATTATTTTTTCTGAAATAAATGAAAACCAAACAACACAGTATCCATGCGACAATACTATTATTTAAAAAGAAAAGAAAACGTACAAAAAGCAATAAGTGATTATAGAATATATATATTTTTTTAATTACAAACCGATCTTAAAAATATAATGTTTATATTTCCCCTTTTAAAAAGTGTTTTAAACCCCCCAAAACAACAAGAGACCATTTATTGCAGGTACTACTAAATCGAGTAAACAATCTAGTTGACTAGTGTTATTTTCTATACAACTACACGCAGCACCAAAAACAAAAAAATGCACACACTACACATATAAATATAAAATATATGTTTCTACTTACCTTTGAGATAATTACTAGCACGAAATACGGAATTAAATGAAATAAATCAAGCAAAATCTACGGAGAAGAGGCAGTACCAAACCGCCTTCGAAACTCACTGAAAGTGGACTAGATTGCGCATGCTCAGTATCTATATATACCGGAAGTTGGGATTCGATCAACTCTCCACGTGCAAGAAGATAGAAGTGGGGGAAAATGTCCTTTCTGTTTATTTCTTTTTTATATTGTATGCAGCTAAGCCAACCATAAGTCACTTGTGATCATATTCGCGTCCAAATATATTCACAAGTTAATGAATCGCATAGCATCATTGTTATTAATTATTAATTAAAGCTTCTTCTGCTTTTTTTTCTTTTTAGTAACGTACTATCTCGCTTCGTCTTTTTAATTTTTACTTGACAAATATTCAAAACAAAACACCAAATTTTCGCTTTTAACTCTTTGCCTACTTTAAACCTCTCACAGTGACTCTCTCCCACCTCTACGATCCTACCCAAGCAAAGTTCAAAAATTGATGGTTAGTTCATTATAATTGAGCAGAGGGGCTCCGATGAGGACTACTTACTTCAATGAGTTCTGGGGTGAATAGATAGTGAACTTTGAAATATCCCATCATACAGGTAAAAATACCAAGAAAATTTGGTACAGCCGTGGGGAGGGGGTAAGCAGAGAGTTAAGTGCACAATAAATGACAATTGAATACACACTTACTGTGTTATGAATATTATCGGAAGTTCGAGTGCCACAACGGTGGGTCCGTTAGCATAAACTCACCAGAGACCAATGAGTGACCGGCCAAGGTAAAGATACGTATAATAAAACTTTCGCCGATTTTATTCTATTTTATGTTTTTTTAATACGAATAGGCTAATTTGCCGGTTCCGGTAAAATAGACAAACATGCTTTTTGAGCTTATTTTACCGCTTCCAGTAAAATAGACCACAGGCTATTTTGCCAGTAGATATATTTGAAATCTTTCAAACTATCTAAAAGATTAAAATGGTTGTTGACGAGCCATCTGGGATTATCTAAAAGGTAATTGATTGCTTAAAAAGTAGTTGTTGCGCAATTCTGTGATACAAACTTAATATTTAAAAAAATACAAACTTTAAAACAATCTATCTAAAAGCTAATTTCTTAAAATGGTACTTGACAATAATTCATCTTGTTAGGGTTAGGGTTAGGGATAAAGTTACAATTTTATATTTTAACAATTAATAGTGGAAAATGCGATTTTTCCACTTTGGAAAAAATTCATGATAGTCAAATTTACCTTTATCATTTCCTTTAATTCTTAAAAAAAATGTATAAAAAATTCACATGTTTAATAATGATCACAAAGTCATTAACCGTTTATGACTTTGTGATCATTATGAAACATGTGAATGTTGATACCATTAATGATTAACGGTATCAATATTTTTCATTTAGAAGAATGTTATGATATAAATATGAATGAATATAAATAAACTGGTAATTTTCTCCTTTAGTTGGCTAAATTCCTAGCAAATAAGGCAATTAGAGTAACCTCCCTTGACTTTTACTTTGAAACAAGCTGGTAGCTATTTTGAAAGTCTCCGTGCGAAATACACAAATCTTAGAAACTTTTCAAAAACAATACAACTGCATGCTTTAACACAAATTTCAGATAATGCGCACACACAATTTTATGCTAGGAATTTAACCAACTAAAGGTGAAAATTACCAATAAACTTTTGTGTTAAATCTATGTTGTGATTTTTAACATTACTTGCAGTCATAAAAATATTTACAGGGCCGGTAAAATAAGCATAAAAGTAGGTTTGTCTACTTTACCGGAACCGGCGAAATAAACCCAAGAAAGACTTGTCTATTTTACCGGAACCGGTAAAATAAGTATATTCCTTTTTTGTAAATTCTTTGTAAAACTGAATAAAATCCTCAATCTAAAAACTTCATAAAAATATAACAAAAAAATTAAGATACTGTGTGTCTGTACATATTGGGGTAATGTAATGGTTAACGTAACAAACTGACCAAAAACATGCTGTCGTCGTTAGTGAGTTCGATTCACATAGGTTCCACCATATTTCCGGCCTTGTGCCACAGCTAAGCTCTGGCTGTCTTGTTGTAAGTCTGAAATTATTTTTATAGGACCGTCAAGTATTTTTTTTTTAATTGAATATTAATATGTATCTTTTTTAGGACCATATTACCTTTAGGCACCCCTTTTTGATATCAATTAAAAAAGGACATGTTTTTCATTTACACCGTCAATATCCGGTTGTTTGTTAGGGGTTAGGATTAGGGATTAGTTTTATAATTTTTTAAAAAAATCTAAAAATCGTCTGTTGAAACAACCGGATATTGACGGTGTAAATGAAAAACATGTCCTTTCTTAATCGAGATCAAAAAGGGGTAGCTAAAGGTAATATGGTCCCTTTTTTATTTGGTGACAGACAGACACATACACAGATACACACACCGAGGCCGATAATAAAATCACAAGAAAAAGTCACAAGAAAGTTAGGGTTAGGGTAATATTGTCCTGTGACTTTTTATCCTCACACACACACACACACACAATAGTAGTAACGTCACAGGAAAAGTCACAATTTTGGGTAAGAAAGAAAGGTAGGGTTAGGCCTGTCCTGTGACTTTTTACACTCACACACACACATACACAGTGGCCGTTAATAAAGTCACAAGAAAAAAGTCACAATTTTTGATAGGAAAGAAAAAGGTTAGGCTAACATTGTCCTGTGACTTTTACACACACACATACACACACACCATGGTCAGTAATAAAGTCACAGGAAAATGTTACAATTTTTGGTAGGAAAGAAAGTTAGGGTTAAGGTAACATTGTCCTGTGAATTTTTTGCACATATACACACAAACATACATATTTTTTTTTACCTTTACTCATATTGTGATTTTTTTTTTATCTGTGAGATCAGAAAGATTTGCCAATTGTTTCATCAAAGTCCCAGCAGTGCAGCCATACAGTTGCACTGACATGGTTACAGCTTGGAAGAATTCTCACTTTATCTTATAAATTTGCTATTCTTTCGCTTGTTTATAGTTAATATGCTACACTTCAGACAATCTACAGGTGTACATACACGTTGTGTAGCATAGTCACCGATGACTGCTATTTCAGTGATGGCTAATTGTTGGATGCGGGAGATGAAATACAGAAACACAACTTGCTTCAAGCGTTAGGATCTCTGTTGCTTTATTCTCTCGGTTTGATTTTTGAGGTCATGGAAGTAGGTGTGTTACATAATTCATGGATAGCCTATGAATTATGTAAGTAGTGTAGTATAAAATTTGAAATTGAGTTTGTTAGAAATTCAAATCAAAGAGTTGAGTGGAAGGTTACTGCCGATGATTGACAATGGTAACCTCTGCTTGATCTCCTGAAAAACGCGCCAGCAGAAGCGTATGACAGGTTTTAGATAGTTGCGACCAGTTACTCGCCAAGAGAAGACGTTCTCTCAAGAGGCCGCTTCTCACTGCACGGTTTCCATGAATCCTTGTGTGCTGGGTTGTTTTAATAAAGACTAAAAGAAAAACAGCAAAGTCTTGCTTTATTGATGAAAAACAAGAAATGCACAGACACACAGCCCGACCAGAGAAGAAATCAACTTCAGAGGAAAGCCAACAGCAGAGCCGACCAGAGAAGAAATCAACTTCAGAGGAAAGCCCAACAGCAGAGCCGACCAGAGAAGAAATCAATTTCAGAGGAAAGCCCAACAGCAGAGCCGACCAGAGAAGAAATCAGCTTCAGAGGAAAGCCCAACAGCAGAGCTGTTACGTTCGTCTATCGTTTTCAAATGTTTACACACTATTCCATCAGAGACCAAAGAAAAGTGAAAGGTGCACATGCAAAAATTGGCAAAGAACAATAAGACATGATATATTATTTTAAGACCTGGTTTTATTCAGGAAGTCGAGAGTTGAGAGGAGAGAAAAAGATGGAAAGTTCATGAGCATGTATGCATTTATATATGTCCGTAATGGGAATATTCATCAGGAAAATTCGAACCCACATATATACATGTAAATTGAAGGGAAATATGAGGTGGTAATCTCTATAAAAATTCCATGATGGAATGTGGCACTTATCTTTGTTTTAGTTGACTCGTTTCCATTTGGCTCATATCTGTGTGGATGCCCACCCTGGGTCTAATTACTTCTGTCCGAATGAAGGTGGTATCGGGATTCCAACTGGCCATAGTAGTAAGCTTCTTCTAGGCCGCATGAAGACAATTGTCACCTAACCTTCAACGGGTCAAAAATCCAACTGTGTTCGCCAAGAGGATCCGGAGTGAAAACTAAACTAGTGATAGAGATCTCTTCCCTCTTGTATATTTCTGTTCATCTCTTTGCCTTCCTTTTCTCCAGAGACCGGCTTACATGACAATAACTGGTCAAAGAAATTCTGCTCCAGATTGGGGTCATTTTAGTGGAACACGTACCTCAGCTCTGATGTCACAGAGTTTCAAGAATGTTCTGGGGTGTTCCCTTTTAACTTTTGAGTTTCGTTCTATAATCAATTTCGCGTTACACATAATATGTAACAGAGCCGACCAGAGTAAGTTTCAGCCCTGCAAAAGATGGCATCCGACAAGGTAGACAAGAGAACAGAAGGAAGAACCAAATTTATCATTATGATCCTCTCTTATATTCTGTCTCTCTCTCTCTCTTGCCTGTTATATACACAATGTAACGGGTATATAACAGGTGGAAATGGATAACAGACGCAATGTGGGAGGTAGTTTCTTCATTCTAGTATGAACTGTCTCTTTCTGTCTCTTTGAAAGGTTCACTTGCTCTCTGTGCATGCGAACGCTTGGCTCCTTGTACCCCAATCACCAAAAGAGAAATAATCGCAAAATCCCATTGACTTTTATTGGGATTAACAGAACACACCATCCCCACTTCTGCCAACACTTAGATGGCAGATCAAGTCTGGTGACAAGGGCAAGTCTTGCTTAAATACTGTTTTCAGTCCAGGGTGCTAGATCAAGCATATCTTGTTACACCTAGCCCACTGGAAGAGATATTGCACTTTGTCAATTTGTCTTTCAACCAGGAGGTGGATGCTTTTGATAACTTATCTATTCTCACCCTGGTACTATTTGCTTATAATGTTGCAGTTGATTTAGTACAATTGTACAGTTGTGGTCCCATTTTTAATGTCATCAATCTTTATGAAGTCTCCTCCACCCACCCTTTTTTTTTTGTTCTTATAGGATGAAAGTGTAGTATCTGTTGAGTCCCATCAGAGTATTGTATATTCCTCTACCCACTTAGGCCCCTCAAGGCCATGGTTGTTTTCACTTGCAGACTGATAGGAAAACTGTCTCTCTCTCTCTCTCTCTCTCTCTCTCTCTCTCTCTCTCTCAATTTGTGGTGTGGTTTCTTGTAGTAGAGAAGCAGGTAGATCCAACAAGAGCCCCAAAGCTGTGTGCGTCTGGTGCAATACGCACTCTTACATTTAGTCCACTCTAGGTTATGATTTTAATAAATAAATCAGAAATTTGAATTAGTTTTTTTTTCTAGTTTTATAAGAAGTGGTTCTTCTTTCTTGGTGAGTCTTAGAACTTTTTGAATGATCCTTGTATATTTGATTTTTTAAGATCAGAAACTGGAGTGAACATTATGCATTTGGAATTGAAACTTATTTAAAAATTGGTGTCTCTCATCTCATTACAGAGTGACATACCATGTAAACATGTAGATGTGTGTGTGTGTGTGTGTTATATAATTATTGGACCATATTACCTTAAGGCACCCCTTTCCAATTTCATGTCATTAGGTCATTTTTTTCATTTACACTGTCAATATCCAGTTGTTTGTTAGGGGTTAGGGTTAGGGGTTGTAACCCTAACCCTAACTCTGACCCCTAACAAACAACCGGATATTGACAGTGTAAAAGAAAAAAATGGCCTAATGACACAAAATCAAAAAGGGGTGCCTTAAGGTAATATGGTCCTAATTATAAAATGACATGCTCATTTGTAGATCATATACTCCCACCAAGAGCGACGGCTAAATAGCTTCTACCTTCGCTGCCTTAGACGTATAATGGGCATCACCTGGAGGGACAGGATCACTAACACAGCAGTTCTAGAGAGAGCTCAGCTTCCCAGCTTCTGTTCTCTACTGAGACAGCGTCGTCTCCAATGGCTGGGCCATGTCTACCAGATGGATGATGGACAAATCCCAAAGGACATCCTTTATGCACAGCTTTTGTCTGGTAAGAAACAGATTGGTCACCCCCAGCTGCATTTCAACGATGTCTGCAAGAAGGATCTCAGATGCTTTGGCATTGCTCCTTCTAGCTGAGAAAATTTGACTCAGGACTGCTCTCGGTGGCAGCAGGCTCTCCGTAGTGGACTGTTCATGTCTGAAGCCACTCTGGTGCAATACCATGAAGCCAAGAGATCCAGAAGAAAGCGGCAACAAAGCACTGGCACATCAATATCTTCAGGGACAGCCTTCACATGCGACATCTGTGGTTGAGAATGTTTTTCGAATTGTGTTGTATACTCTCTTTACTTCCATTATTCTTCTGCTCATCTTTGGTATCTTACATTCTTCTTCTAGCGCCTGGACTTCGTCTTGGGGACTTCGTGTCTGGTCTTCCATTGGCGATTTTTTTTTATCAGAAGCCCTGTGTCATTGGTAGTTTTTAGATAATAACCCAAGACTTTGATTTGCTTTAGATCATATTTTATCCCGAAATCCCCACCAGACTACCTGCACAGATTGAGTTGGCTGTGCTCTTAACACGACTTACCACCTTCATGGTTTGGCCTGAACTAAACTCTGTTTCTAATCTAAACTGGAAGAGGGTCTTCTCCACTGATTCTCACTGTATCCCCCAGAAGGAGGATCAGACTGAGGTCAAGCCGAGTCACTCAATCCTTCAAGGCTGCTGGCTGCAAATTATAACAGCCATTTTGGTTTCTACACTAATGGTACACAAGTGTTAGGAATCTAATAATTATGTAACAATTGGACTTTACAGTCACAGGAGGTGCACTTCAGGGACACAAAAACTACATTATAGTCTCCCAAGGTAGGCGCCTGGTCTAATGGTTAGAGTAATAGGAAATGGACTGGTCAATGCGAGTTCAATTCCTGGTTGAAGCTGTTGGCATTTTGCATAGTGCTAATACCCTTGGGAAAGGTATTAATCCAATTTTCCCTCCAGCTATGGGTAAATAGCAGGGCAGACTGGACTCTTTAACCATGGCTAGGCAACCAGTCTAGGTGAAGGAAAACTCTGAATTCAAACCTGTTAAACTCCGCTTAGGGTGGTCACTACTAGAATAGACTCTGCCCTAATTAGTGATCTATTAAACTAGTAAACTAGTTTTATTGATTTGTTATTATTTCCAACTGAAACGTTTTATGGTGGCGCTTATCGTGTAATGGTTATCTTTGTTGGAAATGTACTCGGCGACCCAAGTTCAAATCCTGAACGAGGCTGTTTGTATTTTACATAGCACTAATAAACTCGGGAAATGTATACTTCCAACTATTCTCCCTCCAGCTATGGGTAAATATAAATAAAATTTAAAAAAAGAAAGAAAGATAATGAGTCGGAATAATAATGCATATATAAAAGTGCTCAGTACATACGTAAAGCTGGTTCAGAAAGTAACTGTGTGTGTGTGTGTGATT
Organism: Doryteuthis pealeii; assembly: GCA_023376005.1. Taxonomy (NCBI): domain Eukaryota; kingdom Metazoa; phylum Mollusca; class Cephalopoda; order Myopsida; family Loliginidae; genus Doryteuthis; species Doryteuthis pealeii. Next base: position 92,315,481 of record CM042145.1, read on the forward strand.
CTGGTGACCCTGTATGTATGCATATATACATACAGTGACCATACATGTTAAACTCCACTTAAGAAATTAACTTTGTGTCACATCCTGCTCGTGCGGAGGGGTTGGTAAATATATATAGTCTTCTGAGACTGAAATACCAATGATGCTTATTTATATATCATGTCTCTAAGGCTTAAGGTCCTGTCGAAGATGCTTGTTTTTAGGATTCATTCCCTTAAATTTACTTTGAGCAAATTTTTATTTGATTGTAGTTATGACACAATGGTTAAGTGAAAATACAGTTAGGATAATAAAAAAAAGAGAAAAGGAAAATAGAATGCGATCAGTCATAAAAGTCAAAGTCATAAAAGGTATATGGCCACCAATTAGAGATAATATCTTTAGGTAGCTAGTTTTAAGAGAAAATGGGTCTTGAAAAAGTTAATGGTCTGAAAATTTGGGATACTGAGACTTATAAAAAAGAGTAATGGCTATAATTTTAGGAGAAATTGCAGACACAAAGTCTGAAAAGAAAAGTAAGTACCCGTTTCTGGTTGGTCAAATCCATGGGGATGTGTAGGGGTGGAAACTGCATATATTCAGCTGGCTCAAGCTCCTTCGGCAGTTTCAGACTGCCAGTCGAGTTGATAGTGTCGTCTCAGTAGCAGTAGATAGAAAATAGGCAGGGACCTACATCAATGAAGCCAGCAATTGACTTATAGTTAAGACAACTTTCTTGCCAGCTGACAACATAAAGTCCCCTCTGTTCCACCACAAACTGCACAAAGTGTCACATCTTCCTCCTCCATTAGTGTCCTGTTATCAAACTTTGTGTTGTGTTTTTCATTCTTGTGAACCTGTCTCTAACTCATACCCTTTGAATAGGCCAGCACAGAACATTACAACGTGGGGTCATCGGCATTGTGCAATGAAGGTGCACGAGTGCAGACCAAGGTATTATCATATAGTAAATGCTCTTCTTTTTTTTGCATGTTAATTTATTGCACATGATATCTACAATACCTTCAAGGCATAAATATGTGAATGCAGAGTTTTCAGGATATATATATATATATATATATATATATATATATATATATATACTAGACAAAACATGAACCGTTGGGTCACCCATTCAGCTCTGGATAGATAATTAAGATTAGGGAAAAATGCAAAGCGAATAAAATTTTTAAAATTTAAAAAAAAAAATAATAAATACGTCCGGACATCATTTTGTATGTTAAGCTTTCTAAGAAAGGGAATGTTTGACCTAATTTAAGCTACTGGTTGTTGCTTGTGAAATCTAACAGAAATACATTTCAAATTCTCTTGTGTGTGTGTGTGTGTGTGTGTGTGTGTGTGGGTGTGTGTCTCTCTCTCTCTCTCTCTCTCCTCTCCCAGAGAGACTAAGATTATATAACGAGGAGATACATAGAGGGTAAAAAAGTGATAGACAGAAAGTAAAGTAAGAGATTGGTCAGTTTTTGACTTAATTGCAAATTACAACTAATTAGAACCAATTAAAATGGAATTTTTTTCCAACATAATTCAATCTTAAAAGTAGGGAATAATTTAGTATGATTTTTGTGTCCTTAAATTAAATAAGAAAAAAGTCTTAGGGAACCAAAAGTTGATTCGCTCAGCTTTAGTATAATAATAGATATATATACACCCACACTTGACAAAACTTGAGGGTGCATTGTTTATTAATGATCAAATGTAATTCTTATTTGATTTACATGAACTAATATGAACCAATACGGCCAATTTATTATACTATATCAGTGGAGAATTAGATTAATCATATTTTTTCCCAAAGAATCAAATATTAAGGCAGATATATTTAGGGGCCAATTTAGCTCAGTTGGTAGAGCGTCCAACTAGGAACCACAAGATTCCGGGTTCGATACCGGTCCTCGCCAACTCAGCATATGAGTAGCACATGGATCTGTGCGGTAAAGTGAGGAGCTGATGGTAGGTGTGGTGCTCTGCATCAGACGCCAAAACAATCTCTTTGGTCTAGCGCTAGTGAAAAGGGGATAGACTCCCTTGCTGTCTCTGGCTGATACTGACTTTAGGCCACCTGAGAACTTTACATTTTTACTTTTATTTACGCTTAGCGATTTTTAGGGCAGGAAGCCAGGACGCATTTATGCAATAATACCCAGCTTTTCCTAGACTGGTTGCCATACCAAGGTTAAAGAGCTGTCTGCCCTACTATTTACCCATAGTTTGAGGGAGAATAGTTGAATGTATACCTTTCCCAATTTAGTATCCTTAAAAGTCTGATGCTCTACCAACTGAGCTATGCAGCTCTGTTTTAGCTCAGCTGGTAGATCATCCGCCTAGAAACCACAAAGCTCTGGGTTCAATACCAGCCCTTGCCAACTCAGGGCATAAGTAGCACTGCTTTGATCTATGTAGTAAAGTGGGGGAGCTGATGGTAGGTGTGGCACTCCACCTCAGATGGCAAAACAATCTCCTTGGTCTAGCACTAGTGAAAAGGGGATAGACTCCCTCGCTGTCTGGCTGATACCAACTTTACTTTTTTTACTTTTATTAAGATGGATAACAAGAGAGAGTCAAGGGAATCCATGCTGTCACACACCCTGATGATGATGATGATGATGATGAGGAGGAGGAGGAGGAGGAGGATGATGATGAGGAGGAGGATGATGATGATGATGATGATGATGACCTCTCATATTCATGCATGCTAGAGTAACAAGCCTCTGTTGAGTATGGTTGATGTACCTCTTATTAAGTTTTTTGGTTTACTTCAGAACTGCTATGTACGAGGGTGAGTCAAAACGTAATACCATTTTGTTTAGGACAGGTATAATTACCAACACAGGAACATGTATCATACATCAAAATGAAGCTGGTCCTCTGTGGATCACATCCCTACTTCTCCACATAGTCACTGTTTCTGTCAATAGCAATGTTCCACCTTCGAATGAGAGCATGTATCCCTGCCCCGTAAAATTCTGTTGACGGTTCTCCTCATTCGGATGGACAACTTTACCGCATCCTCCATACTCACCAGATTTAGTGCCTTCAGACTATCATCTCTTCAGTCCCATGAAAGAGGTTTTGAGAGGCAAACATTATTCCAGTGACAAGGAAGTGAAATCTGAAGTGAAGAAGTGGCTCAAAGACCACTCAACAGAATTTTATGGGGCAGGGATACATGCTCTCATTCGAAGGTGGAACACTGCTATTGAGAGAAATGGTGACTGGCATTACTTTTTTACTCACCCTCGTATATACTGAGGATGCAATTTTCTTAGCTCTATCAACACAATACATTTTCAATGAGATAGAATATCATTTGACTATATGTTGACCAGACCATTAAAATTAAATTAAAATACGTTTTGGTATTAGTGCTATGTGGAATGCAACCAGTCTTGTCCAGGATTTGAACTTGAGTCACTATGTCCATTTCCTACAATGATAACCATTACACCATGGGTGCATCTGCTGGATCCTGTACAACAAGAGTATACTAGTATACTAGTACCAAGTATTTGAACTTGAGTCACTATTTGAACTTGAGTCACTATGTCCATTTCCTACAATGATAACCATTGCACCATGGGTGCTGGATACTGTACAACAAGAGTATAAATAAAACAGAAAACAATTAAAAAAAACCTTTAAAACTAAATTTATTTCATTTTTTTGTTTTTTTTTAAATAATTTCTTTTTCTTTTATTACAAAAAAAAAAAAAAGGTACAACTAGAAACTGCGGTACCACATTTTTCTCAGGAATGAAATCAAACAGTCTGTACTTCATTTTCAGAAATTTCAAGCAGTTTTTACAGACAAGCCTTCTCTTCTTTCACAAAGAAAAAAAAGAAAGAAAAAAAAAAAAAGAAAAAAAGAAAAGTTTAGTACAAAAATTTTCAAAACAATAAATTTCTTAACCCCCCCCCCAACACAGACCTTTTCTCAAAATTTTATTTTGATAGAGAATTTTTTTTTAAATAGTTAATATTTGATTAATGTCATATTGCAGAAAATTATATTTTAATTTGTTGACATTATTCTTTTGCTAGATTCAAAAGTATTTTTAAAGAATTTACAAAAAAACATTCTGGAGGAAGAGTCCCCATTGCGTAGTGGTTAACATGCTGGGCTGCAACATTAAATTCGAGTTGTGCTATTACATTCACTTTTGGACTATTACTCTTGGGAAAAGTATGACCCCCCCCCCTTATCACCCCAGTTAAGGTTTAAGTAGTACCAATACTGTTCTTCTACAAAGATTGCTTTGGCATTAAATAACCTGAGAAAGTTGATATGCCATTAAACAAAGAAACAAACCATACTAACACCAGAAAAAAAAGGAGTTTTAGTGAATGTGTTAAACAGAAGAATTGTTGGATTAGATCCTATAAAAATTATATATATATATATATATATAAAACCTTAAATCTATCAGATATAAATTTATTTCAGCCTCTTGGCTTTTTCAAATCTGATTTCAATCAGGTTTTACAGTGCCAAGAAGCTGAAATCAGTTTATATCTGATAGATTTAAGGTTTTCATTTATTCATTTATATTCTACCCCATATATGTGAATATATGTGCATACACACACACACACACACACACACACACACACACACATATATATATATAGATATACATATATATATATATGTATGTATGTATGTATTTATGTATGTAAACTTTATTTATATGTACATTTGATTTATCTATTTTGGTTGTATCCTATCACGGAAATATCTTATATCATTCCCATATATATATATATATATATATATATATATATATATATCTTTTAAGGGAGTTTTTATTTTAATTCAGTGGTTCTTAGCTTGGAGTGCCTGCACCCTCAAGGGATGTGGGGTTCAGTTTTGGAGGGTACAAGAACTCCAGAAAAACAACTGTAATAAGTAATTGAGAGTTACCTCCCCTATTTTATGATTACCTTCCCTTTGGAGAACTCTCTAGCGAATACTAGATTATATACCGGAATATTTGACTGGAAACGGATGTGACCCCGGGATTAGAAACGGAAGAAGAAAATTGTTCTTTTTTTTTCGGCTGGGCTCTGGTGGGAGTCAGATGTGGCTCCCGGTTTCCCCATATGGGTTTGGGATAGTAGACTTACGATAGAATAGTTTGACCAGATTTATAGAAGCACTGGAAGTGGCTACCTGGCGTCACCTGAGTAGAAGGGGGGGGGGGGTGTAAAAAGTTTGTCTTGCAGATCCATTATTACTAAATTGTGAGTTAGATCCTCACAGAATGCCCCATTAAAATCCTTATATAAAAAAGAACCTGCGTTGATCCGGCCTAAGCGGGGTGTCAGAAAAAAGAAAAATCATTGTCTCCTATTTAAAATATTAAATGCAAAAAAAAAAAAAAATTCTTTATTGTTACTATTTAAATTTTATTTTTTAATTATCTTCTCAAATATAAATCAAATCTTCATTATTTTTGCTCAAAAAGCAAGATCTGGTAATAGTGAATGTCTATATATATTTACTTAGCTGTTAATTGTTTTATTTTTGTATTTTCAGCTGGACATACACCCATACATACATACATGCAACTGCACTTTATATATGTAGATAGATAGATTACAGTGTTATGAGAATTCATGAAGCTAACCATCCCTAGTAGTTAATTAATACTAATCATAGTTAGTTAATTAAATAGTAGAAGCTAAGATCAGACTACCCAAGCTGTGCTACTCATACACAGAGTTGGCAAAGACTGGTATTGAACCCAGAACTTTGTGATTCCAAGGTGAATGCTCTACCAACTGAGCTAACCAGCCCTAGTAGTTAATTAATACTAATCATAGTAGTTTATTAAATAGTAGCAGTTAAGTAGCTGATAATTTGACAGGAAAATTGAAGTTCTTCTGTTTTATGCAGTAGGTCTAAAGGTGCGGGATGGTATTTCAAAATCTCAAGAGGGGCCAAAATAGAAAATACAGTTAAGAACTACAGTTCTAATTATACTGATAGAAAATAAAATTGCTACATTGTGAAGAATGGTGCCAATTTTAATCTGGGTACTGGATGATGGGGGCACTGGATGATGGGAGTAGTGGATGATGGGGAGTAGTGGATGATGGGGTGGGGTAGGAAATATTTTGGTAAACATTTTTTTTTTTACTCCTTTAATAAATTTGATGATTTCATGATTTATGGTTCAAACTCTCCGACATTTAATTTTTAACTTCCACCTCCTCAAGCAATATCTTTCAAAAATTGTATTTTTACATCACCCGGAGGGTGTTTTTTTATTTTGCTAGTTATATTAAATTAGAAAGGCTAATGAAAGTAAATAAGAAGGCAGATAAAAAGATTTGAAACAGATAAGGTGTATAATCAAAAAAGAGAAAACACCTGAAATTTGTTTTTATCACTCCCATCTTTCATAGTTGAATTTTCTTAATTTAACTATTTAGTTAAAATAGAAAGTAAAGAATAAAATCACAATTATTTCTTCTTGTTAATGAATTTCTTTTAAGATTTATTCGAGATTTTTGCTCATATTCATTAAGATGAAACCAAACAATTAGAAATCAATAATACTAAGCACATATTTATTAAAATTAAATTTTTAATATCAATATGCAAATTAAAATTCCCGTTCACACTGTAAACTGTTATTTTGTTGTATATAAATATAATTGCATGTTATTAGTATGTAGATATGGTCAACAGTGGCTTCGGCCTCTGGACCATTGCTATAATTAACAGCGTCGATCCCAGGGGCCATCCCCCCAGGCAACACCTGCCCCCTCGATTTAAAGGGGCAGGGCTGGGTTTATTGCCCAGTGCCTGTGGCGCCCCCCTTTAAGGGGAATGCCGACGGGATCGACGCAATTTTTCACCGCCACCCCATGAGTCTCGGCTTGTGGGTGGTCCACATAAATAAGGCCTTTGTGCTGACCCGTACAAGTGGGGTACGTGGAAAATATCATGTAGATAAGGTCAATAGTATTAATAATATAAAACAATTTTATTAATAATTGAGGTTTGAATAAATTCAAATCATGAAGAATGTGACGTAAATAACTGAGGAAATTGTGACTTGAGTAGTTATATCATTTCGGTTACAGACAAACACACAAGCTCCATTATAATAAGATGCCGTTGTGTTTATCGTATCTTTGGTTTTTCTTTTATATAAAAACAATTGTTCGGAAATTTCAATGTCTTTGACTATCCTCTAACACAGGAGTCACCAAACTATGGCTTGCAGGCCAGATCCGGCCCGCAAAGGCATTTTATCAGGCCCACCAATGGTACTGAATTTGTTTGTTAAAATGTATGGAAATTTCAAAATTGAAATATATGAAATCAACCCATCAAACGAAATTGACTGATAAACATTTGAAAGTAATTCTCTTGATTGGATGAAACAATTCCAAACCAAACATTAACGATATCTTGAAAGGCAAACTTCAGTTTCACAAATCTCACTAAGCCTTTCTGCTAATGTTGCGTTCTTTGATAATGTTTTGAAAATAACATGTTGGTTAAATTTGTTTTTGTGTATCTTACGCCACTCATCCATGAATATAACATGGAAAGATAAATTTTGCTTTACATCTTTTCAGAGCTTTCTGGCAAGTATTGAACACAATAATAATGTGGCCTGTGCTCAGTATTTTTTCAGTTATCTGGCCCACCGTGAAAAAAGTTTGGTGATCCCGGCTCTAACATATTAACTCTCATTATTAACATTCAAAAGTTCATAGACCTTGGTAGTAATATCTCATCTACTAAAAGCAATGTCAACATACACATAGGAATCTGATAAAACGGAAATTCTCTCAAGCTGTACCCATGTCGGTACTACTGTATTGTTGCACCACTTGGACTTTAATAAAATGACTGGAGAAAGAGCTAGATGGGAACTACATAAAGATATTACATGCTGTTTTGAACAAATCCTGGAAGCAGCACCCTACAAAACAGCAGTTGTACGGCCACTTACCTCCCATCATACAAACCATCCAAATAAGACATGCTGGGTACTGCTGAAGAAATAAGAACAAAGTCATAAGCGATGTTCTATGGACTCCTACACATGGACACACCAATGTTGGCTGATCAGCTAAAAACTTACATTCATCAGCTCTATGCAGACACTGGGTTACATCTAGAGAACTTGCCAAAAGTGATGACTGATAGGGACGGATAACAAGAGAGAGTCAAGGGAATCCATGCTGTCATACACCTTGATGATGATGATGATGATCTCTCATATCTGCATGCTAGAGCCTGTGTTGATATACCTCTTATTTTGGATCTTTTGTAAGTCTTGATCTGTATATATGTTCATTTACTGTAAGTAAAGTAAAAGTGGCAGGGCTGCCTAATGTCAGTATCAGCCAGACAGCGAGGGAGTCTATCCCCTTTTCACTAATGCTAGACCAAGGAGATTATTTTAGCGTCTGAGGTGGAGCGCCACACCTAGCATTAGCTCCTCACTTTACTGCATGGATGGATACGCTGAGTTGGCGAGGGCCGGTATCGAACCCGATCATTGTGGTTCTTAGGTGGATGCTCTAAGGACTGAGCTAAAGATTAATTTTGTAAAGTGGAAATCTGATTAAAATATCTAATTTTTTTGTTTACTGTCTTTAAAAATTTTTTTTTTACATATTTGTGTCTTTGTGATTACTGAAAGTACTATTTGATAGATAGATAGATAGATGGATAGATGGATGGATGGTTTGTCAAACTGCAACTCACAAGCCTCATGTGGTTTTTTGACCTTTTCTTGACAGCTTTGTTCATTGGAGTTAGATCTGTAATGGTTCATAAGCTGTAGATTCTTGTTAGACCAAAGTACTTACCCACCCCTCTCTCAATCTATGTGGTGACTCTCCCGCCCCTCTCTCAATCTATGTGGTGACTCTCCACCCCTCTCTCAATCTATGTGGTGACTCGCCCGCCCCTCTCAATCTATTTGGTGACTCGCCGCCCCTCTCTCAATCTATTGGTGACTCTCCCAATCTATGTGGTGACTCTCCCGACCCATTGAGCCATTTTACCCGTGGCTAATTGGAAGCAAAATCAGTGGTATTGTGTTTTTTCATTTCTTAGCCAACCTGGAGGAATCTCCGTGGCTTAGTGGCTAATTTGATGGCCAATGACATGGTAGTAATTTAGTTTGAACTTTTATCACGTTATTTCATTCACCTTCAGACTAATAGTCTTGATAAATGTATGAAGCCCCTCATCCCCCAGCTACTGTTCTTCTAATGTATATGTAATGATTCATAAATTGTAGATAACACGCCATTGGCTATCTCACTACACAAATACAAGTAAGCTTTAACACTAATAAGAATTTTATAAAAACCAAACTACACCCTTTGTAACTTGTTGTTCATTTGATACAATTTATAATAAACATATAAAGGACAATTTTTTTACGATTAAACTTCTTTGTGATTATTTGTACTGTTTTGTTTGTTTCTTTAATGTTACATTTCACATAAAAATTACCTCCAACCAACACACAAGATATCTACAAGGATGTCTTTGACATTAAATAATTCACGAAGTTTGATATCCGATGAAACAAAAAACTAAACCAAACCAAACATTGGTCAACCATAGTCTTGAGCAATTTACCAAGTAAAATCAGTGGTAAAAGTAAAGTCGTCGGTATCAGCCAGGCAGCAAGGGAGTCTATCCCCTTTACACTAGTGCTAGACCAAGGAGATCAATTCATCAGACAGATTTTAAACAACTTACAGCAAAGTTGGAACCAGCAAAATCACCACTAGCATTTTTAATTGCCTTATATTTGTAGCATTGTATTTTTGTCATAAAAATATAATTGAATACAGAGATGCTGATAGATCACTGAAAAATCATATCCATGCTTTCCAGTATTTTTTTTTTCTTCCCCCACCATTTCCAGATAACTGTAAATACATTTCAATATTTTCTTGGAAACGAATTACACTGTATAGGTACAAGGTAGGTGTTAGACGGCTTTAGTTGTTCATAGATAAAAACTCTACAATTTATTAAGAAACCTTAGTTGGGACCCATCAAATTTCCCGGGGACTCATTCAAACCAAATTCGTGCGTCACAGTACGCATTAGATAAAAAAGCAATCAGCATCACTGTGAATAATGAAACTTATTTTGTAAGGTGGAAATCTTATTAAAATATCTTTAATTTTTTGGTACACTTTTTTTTTTTTTAGATAAACATATTTGTATCTTTGTGATTACTGAAATTAACCTCTTGAGGACGGATGATGACTAAACAAAACGAGTACATGGGCCTGGACAACATGTTAACACAAACCTACCTACCTACCTGCCTGCGTTCTAAGCCAAATACATGTACCTAATCTCATTCATCCCAACAATTTAACAATTTTTCCATGTACTGTAGTTCCAATCTTTAGGATAGATGGCAGTAGTGTTTGTGTTGTAATGGAATATTCCACACTCTCTCTCACCCATGTGGTCTGAAATATATATATATATATATATATATATATATGTGAGGTAAAGTAAAAGGAAAAGTGGACAAAAAATAATGACTCAAACAAGTAGAGTACACAAGGAACTTCATCAGTCTAATTTTATTGAGGCTTTTTTTTATATTTGAATAAGTTAGACTGATGAAGTTCCTCGCATAAAGAGGAACAAAATATTTATCTCCTACTTCTACTTGTTTTAGTCATTATTTTTGGTCCACTTTTCCTTTTACCTTACCTCATACTGTCGGATTTTACTCCAACCCTCCTATCTTCATATATATATATATAATATATATATATATATATATATAGTGAGCACTGTATTATACTGGGTTGGCTTTGAGGATTAGTAGCGTACCTCACTATTCCTTGTCTGTCTTATTGTATCTCTCTGCAATGAAACCCTCTATCTTAAATTTTGAAATGTATTAACTGGTTCTTCCACTTGACTACAACATATCTGATTGTATCCCTTTTAAGGACACAACAGGTTGCCTGCTTGATTCATTCTCAGCAAAACTTGAAAATCCCGACCTCAAGGTGTTAATACAAATTAACAGTTTAAAAACTGCATGCATGAATAAATGTTATTGTATTTAATATGCATATTTTTAAAATTCATAAAACATTTTTTGTAACAAAATGTGTATGTAACAATAAAAACTTATGCATAAATTCATATCCTGAAGTTTTCAAACATCTTTATATCATTTATGGCTCTTACATTAAGCAAGTTTGGCCATACACTGCTACATAATACCACTGAGGCTTTTTATATTTGTTTTTGTGAAAAAAAAAAAAAACAAACAAAAAAAAACTGAGGTGGTCACTACTAGAATAGCTCAGTCCTAATTAGTGATCATCCTCCACACATTACTACAACAATCAACATTATGTTTTTTGTTTTGTGTGACATTGCTTATATTGTGTAATGTGAAAATAAACCAGTCTTCTTCTTGTCTTCTATCTACCTATGAACATTAATGGGTATGTCCTAATCCTCATAAATATGGGAGTATTATGCTGACTGGGTAGTCTTATACTACTGGGGGTGGTTTACCTCTCTTCATGCTACTGGCGAGTATTGTATTTTGTTAATGTTATAAAGATTCCATTTCATTTCCAACCTCCATTTGGTTATTTCTCATTTATTAACCTTTGTTAGGTTACAACATTGACAAAAAACAACTTCAATGTAATTATCAATTATATTTGCAATATGAAAAAAATCAAACATTCAATAAACATCTCGGCTGATGTGCCCTCCGGCCTTCTTCAGGTAGATGAGAACAATAGTCCGAATAATCCAAATAATACTAATTATCAAGCCTCATCTCAAAAATTCAGAGAAATATTCAATAAACAGTATTCAAAATTAAAGACAGAAAAAAAAAAAAAATCTTATCATGTTAGTCTATTAACTAACTAAACATACCATTTTGTCGCTAAATACTAGGGTGAGTCAAAAGTTTTGCAATATTTTGGTATGTGCTAGTTTGCAGCGTGTTTATCATGTGACCGAAGCAGTTTAAGCCATGGAAGGTGCCCACATTGTGCATTGCTTCACTCCATGTAGGATTTGAAAGCCACACGTGTGAAAGTGCAGCGTAGTCTAATTCGGGAACTTATGCTTTACCAAAATATTGCAAAACTTTTGATTCACCCCAGTAAATTCACTCTTAAGAAAAAATAAACAAATATCATTACTTATTACATACTTACATACAGACATAGATGTATATATACATACTGGCGTGTGTGTGTATATATAAAGCATTAAAAGTTTTTAAATAACTAATTTAGTATTTTTTACATTTAAAACATAAAAAACAAATTGAAATGTTGATTGATCAAAAAAGTAAATAAAATACAACAAAATGGTAAAAAGTTATTTGGAATTTTTGTTCTCTCTTTCTCAGAGAATTCTTCACTTTGATTAATTTTAAAATACTTTTAAGCAAAACTGTGGGCACCTTGTATAGAGTAATTGTTAGCTAGGTACACTAGTAGACCATTGCTGATGAGTTAAATTTTCACTGGGTGCTCCATACTTTTAGCCTTGTGCCAAACCAATTAAAACATAGTAAATGAAGAGGGCACCTCAAGTGGTGTAATTGTTTGCTAGCTATGCTAGCAGACCATTGTTAGCAAGTTCAATACTCATTGGGTGCTCCAATCTTCTGGCCTTGTACCAAACTTAGCTTAGTAAATGCTTTTTTTTTTTTTCAAGCAAAACCAAGTATCTGCTCTTTACCAATTGTGAAATCTTATTTGTTCTTTCCAAAGATGGAACTTTTTTTTTTCTTTAAAAAAAAAAAAAAAAAAAAAAAATCTTTTTCATGTTTTTCCCACAATGTTTTGAATTTTTTTTTTTCTCTCTCAAAGCAATAAATGACTGGTTAACTCCAGTCCAAAACTATTTTGAGAGGTTTTTGAAAAAAAAGTGGAGGAGTTTTCTTTATTTTTCATGATGAGTTTCACTTCACAAAAGCAAGAGGCAGAATTAGAGAGAGATTTAAAAAAAAAAAAAAAAAAAAAAAAAAAAAAAAAGAGCTGTTAAAAAATTTGGAAAAGTCAAAACTATAAATGGAATAGCTAAGCACAAACAAAACAATAAAAAAAAATTCAGTAAAAAAAAAAAAAAAAAAAAAAAAAATATAGTTGGAAAAAGAAAATATTTATGTACTTATATCTACAAATATATAAAGACATACACAGATGTGTTTGTATATGCACATACACAAAAATGCATAAAGAACATTCTTTAGGTATACACAGTGTCCCAAAAGTCACTTTGATCCCGTTACAACAGTGGTACTTTTACCCCGACCCCCCCAAATCATACACACACCATTTACCACTGCAGAGATCACACTTAAACAGCAGAGGGGACAAATTCAGGGTCCGGAGCTTGAAAATAAAAAAAACATGTATTTCTGTTTGTAAATTTGTTGATTCTTTTTTGTAGCATGGAAAAAAATTTAGACAATGGAAATAAATTTACTTTGATAATGAAAAATGCTGCAGTTTACTTCATAGTCAAAAAAAGAATGATAAATTTGAAAAAAAAAAAAAAAACACAGAAAAGTAAACTCTATTCTATCTACTAGTACAAAATAAAAAACGCCATCTGGGCGATGTAAAAATAGATTTTTGAAACATATTGCCTGAGGGGTGGGAGTAAAAAATTCAATGTCAGCGAGTTTGTACCCTAAGTAAGTAAAATCATCAAATTCATTAAAGGATTAAAAAATAAAACAATTTGAAATGTAAACTTTAAATATGTATTAAAATAAAACAAACTATATATAGATATATAATACCAGTCATGTATTTATTAAAACTTGTTTTAAAAAACAATGAGGACTGTCTAATGTTGCATGTTCAAATTTTGAGTGTATTTATTCTATGTTATGACGATTTTGGGTAATGTGACGTAAGCAGTGACATAATTTTTGTTACAGACAAAAACCGGAAGCGACACTCCATTATTATTAGAGATATTAATACTCGTGTTCCTAAAAAGTACAACTGTTATCATCTTGTAACACCCTCTGGTTAAAAATGCAAAAAATGTAAGTCCTGATTATCTGGTGTTGCTTATCCACTGAATTCTTATTTCTTACGAGTGTTGTCACCTCAGGTAAATAATGGACCATTCCGTTTTTTATCATAAAGAAAAGGAAGACAAAGGACATGCTACACAGAAAAAATATAATAAGAAAGAATGAAAGAAAGTAGGGGAAAGATAGAGAGAGGCACGCAGAAGCGATAACACTAATCTGTTTCAATAATGAAAAGAGAATAAGAAGGAAAGGAGAGAGAGAGAGAGAGAGAGTTAAATCAAGATTGTTATACTTTTTAGATATTGAACTATTTGGCAATAGCTCTTGAGTAAGCATGTCAAATGTTGTAATAATTAAATTATCATACTGTGGTATATCCACAGGTCCTGCTAGTTTTAAAAAAATCTCTAGGTGACTTTGGGGACACCCTATACAAAGGCATATCTATCTAAATATACATACATACATGCATCCACTTTATATGATGGATGCTGAAAAGTTCTAGGCCTGACTAAGGTTGTAATGACAAAGCCACAAAATGTACATACTATTCTATATTTTTCCGGGAGTTTGACACCTTGGCACATCATTTCTTCAACTCTCAAAAAATAATCTTGGTTAGACTGAGATCTTTTCAGCATCCCTTCATACCTGTATATACATACTCACACATACACTGCCAAATGTACACTATATATATATATATATATTCATACATATATTACACACTTCAATTCATAGTTGATTAGTTTTATTAATGTTAAAATCTTTATCCTCATTACCAATAACAACAGAATAAATATAGTTGACTAGTGAAGTTGACTCCTCACTTAACAGCAAAGGAAATTCTGCCCAGTTAGTAGTTAGACAGGTACAGTCTTGCAAAGGAAAGCTACAAACAATTAATATGTTGTTTTTTTCACAAATACAAATATTCACAGATACAATATACAAACAATTACATTGATAGACATTACACAAAATTGTAATATTTTCTTAAAAGGGTCTATACTACAATAGAAAATTTTGCAAGATTTTTTTTTTTTAACTTGTTTACTTATCAATGGCTTTTAAAGTATTTAAAATGTTAGTAAACCCAGCAGTTCTGGCTCAGACAACCATGTTAAGGAATGCTGCCTTCAGCAAATATTGGTAGTAAAGAAAAAAAAAAAAAAAAGCTTGCTATTGAACAGAAAAGTTTAAAACTTGGAAAATCTTTGATTTTGTTTAAAGGTCTTTTGGTTTTTTTAAAAAAAAAATAAACAAAAGAATTTCATTCTCTGAGAATGAGAGAAAAAAAAAAAAAAAAAAAAAAGAAGCTTGCTATTGAAGTGAAAATTTGAAATTATAAAATATGATTTTTAAAAAAGTCTTTTGAAAAACAAACACAAATTTTATTCTTTGAAAAAAAAAAAAAAGTGAAAAGTTTAAAATTTGGAAAATATTTTAAAATATCTAATAAATATTTTCTTTTAAAAGTTTTTTTTTGAAACTCTTAAAAAAAAAATAAATATAAAAAAAGCTTGCTATTGAAGTGAAAAATTTAAAACCTGGAAAATATATGATTTTTTAAAAAGTCTTTTGAAAAACAAACAAGAATTTCATTCTTTGAAAAAATAAATGTTTGCTATTGAAGAGAAAAATTTTAAAGTATAGAAAGTTTTTAATTTTTTTTTAAAGCAGATTCTTTACTACAGATTTTTCATCAATGGGGGCTCTATACTTTCTAGCCTTGCACCAAACCAATTTCAGAAAATATTGTAAGTAAGAAAAAAAAAGTTGCAATTGAAGAAAAAATAAAACCTGGAAAATATATGATTTTTTAAGGTCTTTTGATGAAATGAACACAAGAATTTCATTCTTTGAGAAAAAAAAAAAAAAATCTTGTTATTGAAGAGAAAATTTTAATGTATAGAACATTTTTGATTGTTTTTTTTTTAAAGCAGACATTTTCACACTTTGTTACAGATTTTTTTACCAATGGTGCTCTATACTTTCTAGCCTTGAACCAAACCAAACCAAGTTCAGAAAATATTGTAAGTAGGGAAAAATAGTTTGTTATTTATGAGAAAGATTTAAAACATGGAAAATATTTGATATTTTTGGAAAAAAAAAAAAAAAATGCTTGTCATTAAAAAGAAATTTTAAAGAATGGAAAATGTCTTTTTGAAAAATGAATACACAAAGTTCATTCTCAAAAAAAAAAAAAAAGGGGGATATGGAGGCGCATGGTGTATTAGAAATGCATGGTGTACTGGTTAGAGTCATAGAAATTGACTCGTCAAATCCTGAACAAGCCACAGTTCACATAGTGCTAATACCCTTGGGAAAGGTATGAATCCAAGTATTCTCCCTCCAGCTATGGGTAAATTGTATAGCAGACTGAGATCTTTATCCTTGGTTAGACAACCAGTCTAGGAAAAGGAAAACTCTGAATCTAACCTCTTAAATCTCTGCTTGGGGTGGTCAATACTAGAATAGACTCTTCTACTTAGTGATCTATTTCAATTTTATTTTTGCTGCTGAAGAGAAAAGTTTAAAGTATGGAAAATATTTGATTGTTTTTTGTTTTTATTTTAAGCAGACCCTTTGCCATAGATTTTTCACCAGTGAGTGCTCCATACTTCTAGCGTTGCACCAAACCAAGTCTAATATCAACAGTGCCATGATATTAGCTCACATCTACAGCAAAAGGTTAAGACAGATATCTAATACGGGGCCTGTTTTTTTATTTTTCAATATATCACCTTTTCTAGGTAAATTAATTATTGATAGCTATAATACACCAAAACATAACTACTCCACCCTTCTAAAACGTACCACACTTGTTCCTATCCCTACACAGAGCCATCCACTATGCTATTTCCCCAACCCACACACTGCGGCACCCACCATGATAACACACGCACTGACCCGACTGAAATCAACTTAACCTTTTACTACTACACAAAACAGATTAGACACCTCTGCAACATATTGGTATAAATTCTACCTTAAACTTCTCTCACTATAGTTTAATGATAAATTTGGTCAACTTAGATTCTTCTTGTTTCATATCAATGTGCTCCTACAAATGCCCACACCTTTCACCACTTCTTGAAAATCTTCCTGCGTCCCAGAACTAACACTAGGCCAACACTGGTTACTGCCCTTTCTACATACACAACCAACCATTCTCCCACTTTTTCAGAAGTCATCCACCCTCACCACACATTTCACCTACCTCAAGTCCTGATAAATGTTTTTTAAAGAACCGAAATGTTATAATGTCGACTTCACCATCAAGAATAAAACTCATCTTTTTGTAATACTTTGTGTTTTTCTATATATATATATATATATATATATTTATTTCGGATAATTACTAAACAACTTCATTCACAGTTGCAGCATCTCATTTATGAATGTGAAAAGGCTAATAAAAAAACTCAACTCAAATCCTTGTCCGTCATCTTTAACAAAATATGCCTAGTAGATTTGCTGACTACATATATACATCTATAGCTCTGCTGATGAGGCCTAATAGGCCAAAATGTACATACAGAGATTGATTTTTCTCGATTTGTTTAGCCTTACATTTGAATAGATATGCCCGCCTAATTAATTAATTAATTTTCAAAATTAGGTATGACTTCAATTAATCACATATTCTCCCCAATATATATAAGTATAGATAAAAGGATATGAAAACACACAATGCTTTTAAAATGAAAATATTTTATATCATATTCATATATTGTTCAATATTAGATTGAACAATATTTCGATTTATAAAAATCATCATCTTGATGCTGTTTTTAATCCGGACTCATCGAGAGAGAAGCAGAAAATAATTTAAATTCAAAACGAAAGCATTGATGTTCCAAAAAGCATGCAAGTCATATATATATATATATGTGTGTGTGAATAAATACATACATGTCTCCAGGATGAGGAATCATTGCCTGCCCAAGATTGTACTGTATAGCAAACTCTCTACTGGTCATTGTGATAGAGGGGCATCAATGAAGCATTACAAGGACTGCTTGAAAAAAAGATCCTCTTGGTGCCTGTCACATCAACCATCACTGATTGTCCACTCTAGCTGAGAACCGAGACACCTGGCGCCTCACCACTAACCATGTTGTCTCCTTTGTGGTCAACACTAATACAACACAAATAACACTCTCTAAATCTTCATGATAATTATTCGGTGACTGTTGGGTTGTCTGGATATAAGATGTATGCAAAATCGCCACTTCTATATATGAACTTTCCCAACAACAGCAGACACTTCCGGCAAAAATTGGCCAATGAGAAATGAGGACAAAAGGCATTTAAGATCGTTTACAACTGTCCTCAAATCAATTATTGGTTGAACTTTCTGCCAGCAAGACCTATCTTTTTTACTAATTAACACCAGAAGAATACTACAGATTTGGACTTAGATATATTACAAGGAACACTACTGACTAGGATTACCAACTCACTACAGATTTGGACTTATATATTACAGAGGAAACCTACAGACTAGGATTAACCAACTGGATTCTGTGAACAACAGAAGAACTGAATCACTACAATAGTGACAAGAATTCTAAAGTGACAAGCAGAAGCAAGATTACCTGTAATCACATCAATCGCAGGTGCATACATACACTTATATATTTTTTTGATGTGTGTGGTGGTTTAATGGTTAGCGTCATAGAAAATGGACACGGCGAGAAGAGTTCAAATCCTGGACAAGGCTGTTTGCATTTCATATAGAGTTAATATCCTTTGAAAAGGTATGAATCAAACTATACTCCCTCAATTATGGGTAAATAGTAAGGCAGACTAGGCTCTTTAACCTTGGCTAGGTAACCAGTCTAGGAGAAGGAAAACTCTGAATTCAAACCTGTTAAACTTCGCTTGGGGTGGTCACTACTAGAATAGGCTCAGTCCTTAGTGATCTATTTCACTAATTTAAAAAAAAAAAAAAAAAAAAAAAATATCACTCTGCAAACATTGATTCTTATCAGAGATTTACTTTTTCCTTTGATATATTCAAAACTTTCTTGTTGGCCTTTTTGTACTTCTCTTTCTTTTTCAACAAGCAAATATTTGGAAGAAAGTGACCTTGTGTCACATCCTGCTTGTGCGGAGGGGTTGGTAAAGATATATATATTTTTTAAGGTATAAGAATTTATGAACACCTGAACTCCTACGCCTGAGAAAGTTCAAGAGAAACAAGAAACTTCCTGCATACAGAATTGGCAATTTATGAATTTTTTTATGACATATTCAAATATCACTTCAGGATTGACTACCACATATATATAATTTGTACTGTGTTCTAAAAATGAGAGCCTAAAGAGCTAAACATAAAAAAATAATTCGGTTAAATCGAACTTAAAGGACCTAAATTCCAGCATTGTTTGTCACCCGCCAAAAGAAAAAAAAAAATTACAAAAAATGAGGGAGTTAACTGAATTTAATGAAATTTTCAGTGTTGATATATCAATGAATAAAAGATATAATTCACCAGTTATTTTATTTAAAAACTTAAAAATTTTTTCAGGTCAACTTTGAACAATGTATCTTTGAGGCGTAACATATTCTCAAAGATACGTGGTTTAAAGTTAACTGACCTGAAATAATGTAAAAGTTTTTAAATAGTGGTTTTTAAGTAGTGGTTAAATTTAATCTTTTATTCATTAATATATCAACACTGAAAATTTCATTAAACTCAGTTAATTCCCTGATTTTTGGTATTTTTTTTTCTTTCAGCCGGGTGACATATAATGGTGGAATTTAGGTCCGTTAACCAATAATTCTATAGTTGTAGGGTTCTTAACATGAAAATTTAAATGTTTCCCCAATCATTATCAGGTTATCAAAATACAATCCAACTTCACTAATCTGACTATTTGAAATTTCTTCACAGATTTCAATTTTACAGGGCCACTGCACCAACCTGCTGTGTTACGGCTGCACGAGATCAATTCACCTTTTGGCACACTCTTGTAAACACAGACAAGCAATTTACGCTCGTTTTCCTCGCATTCATTAATATAATTTGCTCTTTTATTGTTCCAGTGAATAAAGGAAGTGCATCTTGTGCAGTGATGTGAAAAATGCTGCATATTACACAATGAAATAATAATAATAATAATAATAATACCTTATCCCAGCAAGAATACCAAACCTAGTGCTGATTAACAAAAACGAAAGAACTTGTCAACTGGTGGATTTTGCAGTTCCAGCAGATCACAGGGTGAAGCTGAAGGAAAATGAAAAAAATGGACAAATACCTGGACCTTGCCAGAGAACTGAAAAAGTTATGGAATATGAAAGTGAAAGTGATACCAATTGTAGTTGGTGCACTTGGAACGGTCCCAAAAGGATTGGAAAAGGGTTTGTTCCAAGATAGCATGTGTTATTGCTTTAATTGTTTATGTTGTAAAAGTAAAAAATAAAATGGCTGTTATTCCTTTCAAACTTTGCTTTGGTGCTCTGGATAACACTATGTAATGCACATTTTGTTCTTGGATAAGCAAAAGTAAAGATGTCGAGTTGGCTGGAAGTCGGCATCAGCCAGACAGTGAGGGAGTTTATCCCTTTTCACTAGCGCTAGACCAAAGAGATTGTTATTGGCATCTGAGGCGGGGCGCCACTCCTACTATCAGCTCCTCACTTTATTGCACAGATTCCTGTGCTACTCATATGCTGAGTGGCGAGGGCCGATATCGAACCAGGAACCTTTTGGTTCCTAGTCAGATGCTCTACCGACTGAGCTAAACCGGCCCTTATTTGTTTATGTTGTAAAAGTATAGAAAATGGTGATTTATTCTCTTCAAATTTTGCTTTTCTGCCAGGGATAATGAAATTTAGAAATCTACCTATTTTCTATATAAGTAGGTGGAGTGACAGTGAGGGAGTCTATTCCCTTTTCACTAGTGCTAGACCAGGGAGATTATTTTGGGGTCTTAGTTGGAACACCAGACCAACCATCAGCTCCCTACTTTACTGCACAGATCCAAGCTGTATTACACATGCGCTGAGTTGGTGAGGCCCAGTATCGAACCCAGAACTTTGTGGCTACTAGGCAGATGCTCTACCAATTGAGCTAAACTGACCTCTATTTAGACAAAGTATTAAGTAGTGTATTGATGAAAAGCTTATACAATTGTTACATCATCTTTTCCGCAGTCTATGATTTAAAGAAACAGACTGAGCCGTCAAAGTCCCCTGGAGTGGCTTGGCAATAAAATTAACAGTATCGATCCCAGGGGCTATCCTCCCAAGCAATACCTGCCCCCTTGATCTAAAGGGGCAGGACTGGGTTTATTGCCCAGTGCTTGAGGCGCCCCCCTCAAGGGGAATGCCAACGGGATCGATGCATTTTTTGTGCCTACCACCCATGAGCTTCGGCTTGTGGGTGCGCCCACATAAAAATGTCCTTATCCTCATAAGTGGGATGAGAGGCAAATATCCTGAGCTGGCGAGGGCTGGTATCGAATCTGGAACCTTTTCTCACAACTGGCATAGTGACGCCAGGTAAGTAACTGGATTCCCACGGTCATACTCTGGCATAATGTCGGTTTAGTATGGGTGATATCCTACAGGAATCTAGACTCAAAAATTAATTACTTCCGACCACATTCCCCTACATTTGGTGCCTCAGGTGCCAAGCAATAAACAGTTTTTACCCCTTTTAGACGAAGGAGCAGGTGCTGCCTGGGGTAAGGCCTCCCTTAGAACTAAGCTAATAAACTTAATCAGGCCCCCATACTGAGCACGAACGCCAGATAATGATCGTTTGTCTTCTTTCACGGCATATGAACTCTTTTCCGCTCATTCAATGCCGAATAGAATCATTTTGATTAACAAAGGACTCGGGTTGCTTACAGTACCTGCTGTTGCTTAAGTGGTCAACAGGTTCATCCCTGCTTAACTTCAAATCTGGAACCTTGTGGTTCCTAGGTGGATTTTCTACAGACTGATTAAACCATTCATGTTATAAAGAAACTAACTGTACATTACTTCATTAAAATTTCCCTTGCTTTTCATTTAATTCTTTTGTTCTTTTATCTAACTTTTACTCATTTTATATATATTTTAAAGGTAGGTATTTACTCAACCCAGTTGCCACGAGTAGGATGGGACACAAGGTCGCAAGTATGGGGTATCCAGTAAGGATTGAACTCGCTATTCAGTAGTAATGGATCTGCAAGACAAACTTGCTAACCATTACACCATGATGGGACGCCTTGAATACTTTTCTACGGGTAGTATGTGACTCAAGATTGCAAGTATGGGGCATCCAGTGAGGATCAAACTCACTATTCAGTAGTAATGGATTTGCAAGACTAGCTTGCTATTCATTACACCACGATCAAACACCTGGATATTTAAAATGTATGATGAGGTGGTTAGCTACTATTTACAGGTAACCCTTTTGTTGGTTGGTTGTTTTGTTTTATGGCATCTCAACCATTTTTGGGTCATTTAATGCTGAATCAAGTCATTTTGATAAACAAAGGACTCAGGTTACTTACAGTAACTGCTATTGCTTAAGTATCACCCAATTAAGTTTTTTTGTAGTAGTCATCCAATCTTTTTTTGGATTATGAAATAAAAGAATATTATATAAAGTATTAAAATTTTAAAAACTATTTTCACTTTCTCCCTAGACATAATAATCTTCCACCTATTAACATTTTAATTATGTTTTATTAATATTTCTGTAAAAGCAGATGAAATTTTGTTTTAAAAAGATAAACAATTAATCATTTTTTCTCTTTTGAAGGCCATATGCTATTGTTTTCGAAAAAAAAAAAAAAAAAAAAAAAAAAAAAAAAAGAAGAAAAATGAAAGGAAGAAAGAAAAAGAAAGAAAAAACAAGAAAAAGGAAGAAAGAACGATTAAAAAAAAAAAAAAAAAAAAAAAAAAGAAAGAAAAGAAAAGAGGATGTATGTTACATACAGTATAAAGCCAAAAAGAAAATGAAAAAATTTCAATATGCCAAGACAGAAAAATAATTTAAAAAACTTGTAGATTAAGAGATAAACTCATAATTACCATGATTATAAAATCTATTAAAGACTAACTGAACCTATACATCTATATACACATACCCCCCCTTCAGCCTTTGGGATGGGATTAGAGTGTAGTTTCTGTTCAATCTCCCTCTCAATTTGATCCCTGACAAGTTCAAGATTCCATATACTGACTTGAAATCTAAAATTAATGGATTCCGTCATACAAAAATGGTAACAACGCTGGAATAATAACATCTACAATAAACTCTTTCTAATTGAACCCACTTTGGGAGACTGGAGACCAGCTTTAAGAAAGTCTAAAAAGGAACAAGGCATTGTGTCCCGATTACGCATTGGTCACACAAAAGTAACGCACTCCTATATACTCAAACAAGAACAACAACGACAGTTTGAAACATGTCAAACGCTTATTCATGGAATGCAGGTTTTTTGCTCACATCATAAACCGTTATTTTAAGGCAAACAATATGAAAGATCTATTTGAAAATGTCAACATAGAAGACATTCTGTCCTTGAGGGAAATAAAATTATACCATAGAATATAGACATGAACTTAATCAATACCATATAACATGATCCTAAATGGTGCTAACACATTATTAAAACCAAATACTACAAAAGTATAAATATAAATACACAACATATATTACTTCCTATCTGTTAGGCATGACATAACCCCAACAGGTTGATATGGCATAAAACCAACCAACCAACCAACCAACCAATCAGTTGTGTTCTTTGTCTTTGGGGAGGACTTGACAGAAAAAAAAAAAAAAAAAAAAAAAAAAAATTAATACAGTGCTACTTTGGTGCTATTTTTCGATCTACATGTGTTTGTTACATAATTTGTGGGTAGCCTACAAATTATGTCTGTAAGCGTAGTAAAATTCAAATAACGGTATGGTAAATGGAAAGTTACCATTGAACATTGTAGGAGTTGCAAAAGTGATTGACTAGGCAATTCATCTTCTCTGACCTGGACACCGATTACTGATTGGCTGAAGGCGAGCGTGAGAAGGGAACTGATTTAGTTAGATTTTGGCTGTTAGTAGAAAGGAGCAGACGTAAGAGTTGTTGCTCCTAAGATGCCAACTTCTCACTGCATGGTTGAAAAATCTTTTGGACTTGGGGATTTTAATAAAGAATGTAGACATCTTGTAAAACAATTAAGTCTTGCTTAATTATTGCCAACATTATTACAACCAAGAGCAAACTAAGCACAGGCATCCAGCCTAGCAGAAGGAAGAAAGCCCAGAAGAAGATGGCTGCTGATAAAGCAGAACTAGTAAGAACCCATGCGGCATCTGTGATAGATCATTCTGAATGATCTCAGGTGCTTTGGCATTGCCCCTTCCAGCTGGGAAAATTTGACCGGACCGCCTATTTGCCTATAAATTTGAAAATTATTTTCAAATTTTTATAATTATAATTTTTCTAAATAGATTTATAAAAATATAATAATGTTTTATTCAAGCCATAATAAACACATGATATTTAAATTGCATAGTAAGATAAAATTTGACTTTTGTTACATCATTGTTGGCACGTAGATCGCATACCAAAGTAGAACCAAAAAAAAAAAAAAAAAAAAAGAAAAGAAAAAAGGATTCAAAAATCCATCACTTGACATGAAATGATTTATAATTCTTTTGAAATTCACAAATCTTGGAAATCTTAAAATTTATAAAAGAATTTGAAATAATCTTAGTAGTTTGGCCATGAAATTTTTTTTTGGTTCTAGAATCTCCATTTTGTGTATTCATGTGTGAAGTTGAACAAAGAAGAAGCAAACTGAAGAAAACTGAAGAAGAAGAAGAAGAAGAAGAAGAAGAAGAAGAAGAAGAAGAAGAAACAAACTTCATTGATGGAGAAAATGTCAAGGTGATCACAGCCAAGAACCTGGCTAGCCACTGTGAAATTGGATGGAGCTGTGAATGGCTGGACATTGGAATTGTGATATATGCGATTAGTAAGATTAATAATAGTAATCACATTAATAATTATAATTATTTAATGTAAATAACATGTTTAATATGTTTAATATATAATTTTATAAAAATTAATTTCTATATTAATTATAGTAATTATTAAGCATATATTAATTATATGCAAATTGGTCTTGGTGTTTGTGTCTGCCGATGGAACTGTGAATGGATGGACATTGCAAGCTCAATAAATTCTAAGAACACATAGGATGAAATAGTTTTTAAAATAACAAAAATGAAGAAATAGTTTTAAAAAGAATTAACACAAGTTTAAGTCTTTCCAAGAGAAAATCAGAAAGATTTGAGCCAGACAAATGGCTGTCATATATATATATATATATATATATATATATATTCCAAAGATCAAGTGAAGAAATCTTCTTACAACGTAGTAGTTTTTCATTTGTCGTAATTTGCAGAGTTCAATGTGTTCTCTTATTGTCAGAGTTACAGAGCAAAATTAATTAGGAAAAAATAACAAAGAAGATTTAAGTTGGTAGCATTATAGACTATTTCATGGAACTTAGAGGAATTATCTAGTCATTCACCAGATGATGGGAATGACTAGATAATTCCTCTAGGTTCCCTGAAATAATCTATAATGCTACCAACCTAAATCTTTGTTATTTTTTCCTAATATATAATATATATATATATATATATATATAAATTAATTTTTAAATTTAACTGAATTACTTTAAAACTGATAAAATCTGTAACAATAAAACCCAGTTGCAGCTGGTGTGAAAAACTTGCACAGGGTGAAAATAATCAGGGATACTTAGAAGAGTCCTGGTGATCTGAGGAGACTTACTGTCACTTGGAATCTAGTGAAAAACAATCAGTGGTGTGAAAAATTCATGAGGATAATAATAATAATAATAATAATAATAATAATAATAATAAATGAGCATCCTTTTCTTATGGTTGTCTGTGCCATTTTCACATTAAAACAAAGAATATTGATGAAGAAATTAAAATTGCAAGAACATTCTTATTAAGTTTTTTTTTTTTTTCAATACATAAAAACTTTCAGATTTACAAGTTGTTATTGGAAAAAAAACGACAAAAAACAAAAAAGACAAACTATTTTGGGAACCAAAAAGAAAATAAGTGGTTGATCTGCAATAGACTGGGGAAAAAAATACAAGATATCATCCACAGCTAAAGGATACCATTTTCCAATCACCAATGAAAAAAACTACACTTGAATTTACCAGACACAGAAATTACAATGGTATTTGAAGGACTAGTAACCATTGCAACTTAGTCAAGACCCATAGTTTGTTGTTACTAACTTTGGTAAAAAGACCCTTAGTCACGATACTAGCACATTGGACGCCATGTAGTATTCGTGTCATTTTTAGTTTATTCAAACGTGAGTCTTATATACCAGCAAATAATGGTAATTGAAATGATTTTTGATAACAAAAATTGAAGAAATAGTTTTAAAAAGGAAAATCTTTAGATAACAGTGGAAAAAAAAAACTAAATCAAAAAGTAAAATAAACAACAAAATTTAGGGAATTTAGTTATTAAAAAAAACTTAACACAAGTTTAAGTGTTTTCAAGTGAAAATCAAAAAGATCTATTGAGCCAAACAATTGGCTGTCAAAATGTGTGTGTATATATATATATATATATATATATATACATACATACATACATACATACACAAACAAATCCAATAATAGAAGATAATATTTTTGAATTATCTGGAATCATTTGAAGTAAAAAGGCTCCTGTTTATTTAATACAATACATATCTCTTAATATATCTATGTTGATATTTATACCCAATAAAATTAAATAAATTTTCACAACAGAACCCAAGAAACATAACATTAGTAGTATAGAGAGCAGATATTCATACCATTGGGTGTGACACAAGTGACAAAAAAATCCAAAAAACAAAAAAAAATAAATAAAAAACATACAAGACTGACTGCAGTGGGCATGAATTGTGAAAGGCTTGCTCATCAGAGTCAAGATGAAAACACATCTTAAACACGAGCCAACTGGTTCAAAATACAATTGTGCCTCAACCGCACATTAGAAATAAAGTTTAGTGATAGGACTAACAAAAATGAAATAATACATAAAATGTCTCCTTTTTTGCACTATATATATAACCTTCACAGACAATGAAGATGTGTGTGCATAAGCAGACACATACGAATATATACATATACACGAGGAAATAACGGATTGGGTAAAATCCAACAAAATGTAATTAAAAGCTGAGGAATAAAAGCAGATAAAACACAAACAATTTTATTCAATTTATATTTCACCTAGGTGTATTAACGGGGCTTCGTCAGAATTTTATTTTGAATAAAATTCTGACAAACCCTCTTAAGAGACCGAGACAAAATATTAACTGAATGAAGCTGCTTTTATTCCTCAACTTTTGATTACATATACACATATGTAAATATATATATATATTATATATATATATATATATATATATATAAAGGAAGTTATTCAGAGAATGATTTTATCATAGTTAGAAGATTTAGCCAACATTAAAACGTTTCGGTTTGAATATTAAACCATGATCAAGGTATCATTGATATAATTTTATATTGGATATTATCATAACTTCTGAACAATGTTCAATATTTTATTTTATATTTAATATCATTCAGAAGTTAAGTCACAATGCCCTAATGATGGATTAATATACAAACCAAAACATTTTAATGTTGGCTAATACTTCTAACTATAATAAAATCATCCTCTGTATTCCTTGTTTTTTCATATTTTATATATTTACATAATGTTGGATTTATTTCCATTTTCCCCGATATATCACATACACATTCAGACATACAACAGAATAAAAGATATCTTTGTTTTTGACCCTTAAAAATACTCAAAATTTGACCTTAAATCACATTATCTTTCTATCCAATTAAATAGTTTAACCTTGCAGTCAAATCTAAAAGTTTGAAATATATGATTTTTTGGGTACTTATTTAGAATAACATTACTGAAGCATTTTACCAGTGGAGAAAATAGCTTTGGTAATAGTAAAAAAAAAAAAAACAATATAGAAATGTAGTACTTACGTTCACAATCCAGATAAAAATAAGTTCAGTAATTGTCTTTTTTTTTTTTCTAATTTAGGAACTTTTACGATCTCAAAATTAAAACAAAAAGAAGTCTAATCTCAAAAGACGGCCATATTGATTTTTCAAGAGACAAGACAATCCCCCTGGAAAGTGGTGATTTTATTTGTTAATGTTTACATGTTGAATTAATTAGATTAAGGGGTTAGGGTTAAAGATGAATTAATAACTTTATTATTATTATTATTATTAAGAAAAAGAAAGAAGAAAGAAAAAAGAAAAGAAAAGAAAAAGAAAAAAGAAAAAAAATTACATTCATCATGGTTAAATGAAGTGGGGGGGGGTATGGTTGTGGAAATCAATATGGCCGCCTTTTAAGACTGGAAATTGTTTATATTTTGAGTGTATAAAAGTTCACAAATAAAGAGTCAATGGCAAACTTATTCTTATCTTGATTGAAAATATAAATACTTCATTGCTATATATTTTTGTAACATTACCAAAGCCATTTTCCATTGGCTATTCTAAATTCGAAGTGCTTGTCGTGTAAAGGTTATTTATCATGAGAAGTGGACGCGGCTACCCCTGATCAAATCCTGAACAAGGCTGTTAGCGTTTCACATAGCACTAATACCCTTGGGAAAGGTGTGAATTCTACTATTCCCCTTCCAGCTAGGGGTATATAGTAGAGCAGACTGACCTCTTTAACCTTGGTATGGCAACTGGTCTAAGGGAAGGAAAAGTCTGAATTCAAACCATTTATAGACCTGGAGAGGGATGAGCTCTGCCAGGCTAACCCTGCCCAAAGACACGCTACATGAACAGTAGTCACATGACCAAACCAGGTTACGGGATCAGTGATGATTATCATAAATAAGTACCAATTTATTTATTATTTCTTTTTAGATAAAAAAAAATATTTTGTTTGAATTTTTTAGATGAGGCTTGATAATTTGTATTTAAATTTTTCAGACTATGGTCCTCATTTTTATTGTTATATAAAAAATGTTTTAGCTGTTCGACAAGAAACACCTGAAGAAGGCCTGTGTATATAACAATAAAGATAAGAATAACAGTCCTAAAAATCTAAATAATACAAATTCTTGATTTTATTGTACCATAAATACCTTCAATACTTAAATAAGTTCAATTTTTATCAGAATCTTGGACATGAGGAAACTTATTATACACTGCTGATGTCTCCATCTTGGATGTTGAAATGGAAGACAAACCGCATCAATCTCAAGAACTAATTAATTCGTAAAAAAATCAAATGATGCCTGGAGAGCGGAATGAGAAAAACTTATGTCTGTAGGTTGAATAATAAAGTAAAGTAGATGTAGTAGTCTATTGTGACTTATGCGTTTGTCCTTAACATGTTGGCCACGATTGCTAATGCAATACTTATTCCCACCCAGCACCATGTTCCAAATCGTAAGACTTCAGTACCAAGCCAAATATTGGAGTGAAAGGTTGTGTGCAGTTTTGCATCAAAGTATTTTGATGCAACTTTGCAGAGGTTAATCCTTTGAGACTTATCTGTGCAAAGTTTCACAAAATACTTTGATGATTTTTGTGAATAATTTGAAGGCATCTAACTAGGATTCATTGAAATGCAAGGATGTGAGCTTTTTTAATTATTTTGTTATTTGCAGTTACAATATTTTCTGTTATGTCATTTACTTTGAACACTCCTTAACAGTATTAATGTTTTGTATTCTTAAAATTGATAATCAAAACTTATTTATGGCCATAATAAGAATATATATGCTTTTATAGGTGTGTACCATATATGGCGCACATTGCGGTTTTGGACAGTTCTTCATGTACCATATGTGGTGCACATCACAATTTTGGACAGTTCTTTGTGTACCTTATGTGGTGCACATCAGTTTTGGACAGTTTTTGTGTACTTTATCTGGTGCACATCACGGCCAACGTGTTAAGAAACTAAAAAGCAATTATCCTATGATCTATCTCAGCCACAAAAAAATATTTGAGAAAGAAAATAACAAAATTCAAACTTTAATAACTTATTTTTGTTTTTGTACATAAGTTTTTTGTTGTTTTTTTTTTTATGAAAATGATTGTTGAAGATTTAATACTGGCTTTAAAATGTACTTTTTAAAAAAGTCCCAAATATTTCAATCATAAAATTTCCAAAATATACAATCAACTGCAAACAAAGATTGAAAATAATGTGAACCCAAAGAAGCACATAATAAAGTTATTTATTTAAAAAAAAAAAAAAAGAAAAAAAAAAAAATTTTGAAGCTTTTATAAATCAATGACTTCATAAGCAAGCTATGCCTCACAGTGAAGACTTGCCAAAGCATGAACTCAAATTGCCACTACTTTTCAGATATTTTGTAGTCAGTGGCTAAATAGGGAACCTGTACTTAAAAAAAAAAAAAAAAATCAAATAAAAGTTTTATAGATATTAAATAATTTAGGGTTTTATATTCAAGATGTATACTGCAGATGGTTAGAGAATGTGCTAATTCAAATATGATGTATTTTTCCAATTGACCCTGCCTCACTCCCATTGCACTAAAAAGGGTTAAGTGCAGCCTGAGGGGTGGGGATAGCCTTTGGGACTGGACTTTGGATAAATCTATACTTCCCAGTCAAAAAGACCAAGAAGAAAATTCAATAAAACTGACAAGGAGGATTATGTTGATTTTGACAAATTACAATACGAGACAATACTGGTCTCAAATAGCCAAACTC
>CM042145.1:92351349-92401798 GCA_023376005.1 Doryteuthis pealeii
GACCCCCAAGGGGCAAAGGTAACATAGGTAATGAATCGGCTTTTCTGCCACAGTTCCTGTCGGAATGTTACAACTTGATTTTGCCCCCGCAAATATCCTTGTAGACTTCGGGTGTCACAGGCTTATATTTTCCGGATCGCACATCCATATAATAGATTTTGTCTTGGACTTTTGTCACGTCAAAGTTTTCTTTCTTCAAATCAACCTTTCGGATTTTGAATGTCCCTGAAAATAGATAAATGAACGTTAACACATGAGATTTTGTGGGATCATGAAAAAAAAAAAAAAAAAAAAAAAAAAAAAAAAAATCAACTGTCAGAAGTAATCCTCTCATAGTTTCAAAGTTTGGTTGGTTGGATTTTCCAGCATGTCAACCCTTGTTGGGCTATTTTATGCTGAAGTTAGTCTTTTTCTTAAAGTAATTATATACAAGGTGTGTCAAAAAAGTATCAACATTTTTTGTACTTTTTGACACACCTTGTATTCTGAAAAAGATTAATGAACGGAATGTTATTTTTTTCCAGAATACAATATGTGTTAAAAAGTACAAAAAATCTTGATACTTTTTGACAAACCTGTATATATATTTACCAACTCCTGCAAGAGCAGGATGTGACACACGGTCAATTTCTTAAGTGGAGTTTAACAGGTTTAAATTCTGAGTTTTCTTCTCCTAGACTGGTTAACTAGTCATGGTTAAAGAGCCCAGTCTGCCCTACTATTTTCCCATAGCTGGAGGGAGAGTAGTTGGATTCATACATTTCTCAAGGGTATTAGCGCTATGTGAAATGCAAACAGCTTCAGTCTTAAAGTAATTATATGGTACTATTTCTCTGAATTTTTGAGATGAAGCTTGATAATTTGTATTATTTGGACTATTGTCTCATCTTTGTGATCTACACCGTACTACTACAGCGTAGATAACAATAAAGATGAGGACAATAGTCCGAATAATCCAAATTATATGGTTTCAAGTAAGTATTCCTTTTTAGTATTAAACAGGCACATGCACAACAAACAATAGTGTTGCCAATAGCCACATGAACAGTTTCCCTCCATTTTGGAAACCTTGCTTTTGGGATTACCCTCATATATATATATAGATTAATTAGGGCTGGTTAAGCTCAATTGGTAGAGCATCCGGCTCAGAACCACAAGGTTCTGGGTTCAATACTGGCCCTTGCCAACTCAGCACATGAGTAGCACAGGACCTGTGCAGTAAAGTGGGGAGCTGATGGTAGGTGTGGTGCTCCACCTCAGATGCGAAAACAATCTCCTTGGTCTAGTGCTAGTGAAAAGGGGATAGGCTCTCTCATTGTCTAGCTGATACCGACAATAGGATACTCCGTTGACTTTATTTTTAATTATTTTTTTTACTTATATAGATAAATGGGTTAAATCGAACTTAACGGACCTAAATTCCAATATCGTATGTCACCCTGCCGAAAGAAAAAAAAAATACCAAAAGTCAAGGAATTAACTGAATTTAATGAAATTTTCAGTGTTGATATATTAATAAATAAAAGATATAATGCACCGGTTATTTTATTTAAAAACTTAAAAAATTTTTCAGGTCATTTAACTTGGAATCACATATCTTTGAGAATCTGTGTTATGCCTCAAAGATATGTGGTTCAAAGTTAACTGACCTGAAAAAATGTAAAAGTTTTTAAATAAAATAACTGGTGCATGATATCTTTTATTCATTGATATATCAACACTGAAAATTTCATTAAATTTGGTTAATTCCCTGATTTTTGGTATTTTTTTTTCTTTCTGTGTTGTGACATACGATGGTGGAATTTAGGTCCGTTAAGTTTGATTTAACTGATTAATGAATGTTTAAGCACTAAATAATTAACGACCAAACTTACCAGTTGTCTCTACAGATTTCAATTGCCGAATGAACATTGGCCGAGCATATGGGGGTAGAACCATGGCCAAATTTTCACTAAGAGTATCCAAATTGAGAGTTTCATGCTCATCCAAAATCGCTGCCATACCTGCACGTCCTTCAACACCTGAGATTTTTTTTTTTAAATAAAAAAAAAAAAAATTTCTAAGCAATTCGGTCAATATAAAAAATTACATTTATAAAAATATGTGAGATAATGTGTTATTAAGAAAAAAATTACAACAGATCTACAACCTTAGGTTTGGTATATTTGTTTTATGGCATATCAACCCTTCTCAGGTCATTAAATGCTGAATCAAATCCTTTTGCTAAACAAAGGCCCAGGTTGCTTACAGTACCTGCTGTTGCTTAAGAAGTTAAGTATTGAACAGGCAATCCTTTTGTGATTATAAAATAAAAGAATATTATATAAAGTATTGAGATGTAAAAAAATTATTTTCACTTTCTCTCTAGACATAATTATTAACAATTATTATTATTAATAATAATAATAATAAAATAATAATAATAATAATAATATAGAGTTTGGTTTTCAATTTCTTTGTTTAATGGCATATCAACTGTTGTGGGTTATTTAATGCCAAAGTCATCATTGTAAAAGAATAGTAGGAGTACTATTTTACCCTGTTATGTTGTTACATACAGATAAAATATGGAACACTGAATGAAAATGCAAGATCAGGTTGTTGGAAATTAACAAGGTTTTATTTAACACAGGGTAGAGAAATGCTTCTACCCTAAAAGTGAATTAGCTAGCTCAACCATGCTGTGCAAGTATGTCCACTCGGTAAAAACCCCAATCCAAAAAGTCTCATGGCAGAAACCCCACTTCTGGGTTCCCATCAACCCCCTACTGATCAAGGGGAGTAACTCTAAATATCGTTAGGTCTGAACCTAACAAAACCCATAGATGGGGAAATAAGAGGTTTCAGACTTTTCCCCAAGGGCATTAGTCCAGCACATTAACCATTACGCCACGGGGACCGCCCCCCCACCACCACCAGTACTCAGATGGGTGATTACTTAAGAATAGTTTTCTATACTTGCTCTCGGGCAGGGGTCCTGTGGCTTCAGTTCGTGGGTAGTCCCACATTAATAGGGCCTTGTGCCTGACCCGTATACATGGTAAATAAATAGCTGGTACTGTAAGTAACCTGAAGCTTGTGTAGCAGACTAAGTAAAAGATTGGTAAATAAGAACTATTCGTTGAAACTCTGGCGTCTGGCAACTGACCTGGTAAATGCTCATAAAGTCATTAATCATCTTAACAGCAACCTTGACCACCTTTTTGATCTCCATGTTTCTAACATGCGTGGGCATGCCTACAAAATCAGAAAACAGCATAGCTCACATGACTTTCGGAAACATTTTTTCATGTTCAGAGTTGTGGAGGCATAGAATAAGCTGCCTGCGTTCGTTGAGGGCTGCCGAAACACTGCATCTTTCAAAGCCTCCATGTTTGCTGTAGTCCACCAACACTATACCTGATACTCCCATCCACACACATATGCACGCACGCGCACACATACATGTATACTATTACAGTACGCTGTTCATGTTCCTGACATTAATACATTATTCTGTGTACTAGACATGAGACTTTTATGAGTTGTGGTGCACTGAGCACTGTACACAATAAATTTTATTATTATTTAAAAAAAAAACTACCAAGAAAAGAAAGTAAATAAATAAAAGCATAGAACATACCAGGGACTTCAACACCATAAACAACAACATCTTTCAGTTTAAGAATGTTACTGATCACCCCTTCAACTTCAGATGTGGAAACATTTTCTCCTTTCCAACGGAATGTATCTCCAGTTCTGTCACGAAAGTACATGTAACCAAACTTGTCCATGACTAAAACATCACCTGCAAATGAAGAAAAATAAAAACCAATAAAAACTAGGCTGTAAATATGTATAAAGCAGACCCTTTGCCATAGATTTTTCACCAGTGAGTGCTCCATATTTCTAGCCTTGCACCAAACCAAGTCTAATATCAACAGTGCCATGATATTAGCTCACATCCACAACAAAAGGTTTTGACAGATATTTAATACGAGGTCCGTTTTTTCTTTTTCAATATATCATCTTTTGTAGGTAAATTAATTATCAATAACTATAATACACCAAAACTTAACTACTCCACCCTTCCAAAACTTACCACATTTGTTCCTATCCCTACACAGAGCCACCCACTATACTATTTCCCCAACCCACATACTGTGGCACCCACCATGATAACACACTCACTGACCCAACTGAAATCAACTTAACCTTTTACTACTACACAAAACAGATTAGACACCTCTACAACATATTGAGATACATTGTATTTGAAGTAATACTTCATAAAAGTTTTAGGAGCTTCTCTCTCTCCTCAGATCCTTTGTTTCCCCATGAACACTTTTGATGGGTTTGGTTTAGTTTATTGGATTTTACAGGATGTCAACCCTTGTTGGGTCAATTCATCTATCTATATATCTATACATACATATATAAAGGGCAATTTTGTGTATGTATGCATGTCCAGAGGAAACTACGAAAATAAAACAATTTAGGATAAAGTAAATATATATACACACACATTCACTATCACAGGAGCTTGCTTTTTGTGCAAAAATAAGGAAGATTTTATTTATATTCCTGAAGATGCTTAAAAAGTAAGATTTGAATAGTTAGTAAAGGGAAAGTCATTGGTGGCGTTCGTAATTTGTTTATGTTTTAATGAACATAAACAAAACTATTATGGAAGACCAAAACAATCTATGGGTCTGCGAGACTAACTATTTTATCTCCTCTCTACACTGGCAACACTGGTTAACCGCTTCTAATTTGATACTAAAGGAATTAATATTATTTCAAGGGAGGTAACCCATGAACACCAAAACCTGTCTCCATTTTCATTTAGGAGTTTCAATCATCAGGTCCAAGGCAGTAAACCCTCTGGTAATTAAGATTGAAGATATTATAAATATCAATATATCAATATGCTTGTTCCTAAATCTGCTATCCGTTATCATCCTGCAACACCCCTGGTTAAAAATGAGACTGTCCAAATTGTTCAAGATGCAATGCAAAAATTTAAATCCAGATTATCTGGTGTCGTTTAATTGCAGATTTCTTATTTGTCCCATTTTTATTTTATCCATTTTCAAAACTGAAACATTCCAAATGGTCTTGCATTGCTTAAATGCCTAATGTAAAATTATAATGAATTAAAAAAAAAAAAAAAAAGAAAAAAGAAAAGTTAAATGTTTGTTTTATTTGTAATATTGAAATTGTGAATTATGGAATATATTTTGGTAATTTTTATCTTATTTGCCTCTTGCCTTAATTTATGCTATGTTTTAGCGAACCAGTGTCAGGCGAATTTCCAGCCCAACTTAGAAATTTTCCAAGTCATGTTTTTGTCACTTTTGTTGGCAAATAAATGTAGATCTTTTAAAAGCCTTTCCCCAAATTTTTATCAGCAAATCAATGTAAATATTTTACAACCCCATTTTTAAGAAAGAATGAGAGTTAAATCAAGATATACTTTTTACACATTGAACTATTTGCAATAGCTCTTAAGTAAATATATCCAACATTGTAATAATCAAATTATCATACTGCGGTATATCCACAGGTCCTGCTAGTCTATATAAATATACTTAAGAATGCTTTATTTTTGCAAGTGTATTTTCCCAAACAATCTGATATTAAAAGAAAATCTTTAATCTTAGATCTTACCTGTCAGGAAAGCCACGTCACCTCTCCGGAAAACATTGGCAACAATTTTTTTGGACGTTTCTTTTTGGTTAAGATAACCATCAAATTCTCGAGCAGGATCTCCTCGGACAATTTTGCCAACTAGCTGCCCAGGTTCACCTAAAGACAAAAAGAAAAAAAAAAAAAAAAAAAAGAAAATTAAAAAAAAAAAAAAAAAAAAAAAAAAAAAAATTTAAGAAAATTAAAAAAAATCAAAATCACTCCCCAAATATTCTATAGATGAGATAATAAATAATAATTAACAAAGAAGAAACCGTTTTAGTTTTTACATATTTACCAACCACTGTGCACAAGTGGAAATGGACTCTCTTGTCGATTTCAATGCATGAGGGTTCATTCAATGAACAACCTACAGTTTTGTTTATAGTGGTAAAGGCTTGTGTTGGGCCATCCGCACTTTTTGGTACAGTGGATAGGAAAGAATTGGTGCACAAGGAATGCCACAAACCCAAATCAACGACTGACCTCAGGTTTTTCAAATTCAGAGTTTTTCTCCTATACTGATTACCTATCCAAGGTTAAAGAGCCCAGTCTGCCCTACTATTTTACCCATAGTTGGAGGGAGAATATATGGATTCATACCTTTTCCAAGAGTATTAGCACTATGTGAAATGCAAACAGCCTTGTCTAGCATTTGAACTCCGGTCGATGAGTCCATTTCCCACGACTAACCATTATGCCACACGCCTCCATATATGTGCACAAGTAGGATGTGATGCAAGGTCAATTTCTTAAGTGGAGTTTAAAGGTTTTGAACACAGAGTTTTCCTTCTCCTAGACTGGTGTGGAGTACTGGATCAAAATCTTGACAAAGCACCATTTAGATTAGTGACTTTCAATGTGGACAACGCTGAGAAATATTAAAAATGGCCTGGAGTTGGTTGATTCAGGTGGGATTTCTGCAGCAAATGATGCACTTATAAAGAAACTGCGGCTGTCAGTCACGTCCCTGCTGTCAATCTTCTTAATATTCTTAATTCTTCATGAAGACAAGCCATTGAAGTTGTTTGTGTGAAGTGATGACCGAAATCAATTTCCCCAG
Source organism: Doryteuthis pealeii (assembly GCA_023376005.1). Classification (NCBI taxonomy): domain Eukaryota; kingdom Metazoa; phylum Mollusca; class Cephalopoda; order Myopsida; family Loliginidae; genus Doryteuthis; species Doryteuthis pealeii. The sequence continues at coordinate 92,358,080 of CM042145.1, forward strand.
CCACAAAAGTCCCCTGACACAGTCTTTGCTTGCAACACTATCACAGTAATCCTTGCTCAATCTGTCAAAAGTTCACATGTTCAACGCACATATCTCTTCACGTTAAGAAGATCAAAAACATAACTGTCGGTGGTGTGGGAAGGTAGGCCTTAAATAATAAGTAACTGCCCTCCCCCCAATCTTACATCCGGGCTAATCACATGTGTGAAATTTGCATATTCGACAGGGTGACAGTAGTCCGAAGACAAGCCACTCCTCACAACAAGGAGTTTGCAAGTTCAATATCTGTAGTCACACGCTACGCCTTGCGCACTTAGTTCTTGGAGGTAGCGAATATTCTATTCCACAGACATAATACAAAATGACTCCAGAAAAGTTAAAAATAAATTACCTGGTTTAGCATGAACACACATTCCGCGAATGTCTCGGACTGGTTCTCCTGTACATTCATCAACCTTGATGAGAGAGACTGGGTACAATGCTGGTAAAATTCGTGTCGTGAAACCCACGGCCCCCGGCGTGTTATCCATGTTAACTGAAATGTTCAAATAATAAAAGAATAAATTTGGTCCAAGGGAAATAACTCTAGAATCATTGTGATAATTATCTCCCTTTAATTTCTCTATTTCATCTGATAATTTTTGCGTTTACGACAAGGAACGACTTAACTAATTGTTATTTTGTTTTCTTTTTTTGCCAATTAATTATTTTTAAATATACTGGAGAAAATTGATATCAATAGAATTTTACTAAAACAAATAGTACTTAAATGTTATTTATAGTCCATGACACCATCGAGGCAGTTTTTTTTTATTAACAATGTAGGGATACCCAAAATCGGCTGCTAAACTGTTTTTTAAAAACAGAATTAAAATTAATTAAATCTATTATTTAAGGTCAAACTTTTGTCTAAATCCATAAGTAGTAACATAATGACCATCAATAAAAAAAAAACAAAATAATATTACACATTTAATTAATTTTTAATATATTTAAAACGATTTTTTCGGTCAATTTCGATTGCTTTCAGTCTCAGACGCTGTTTTAAATGGCTTATAATGGATTGTTTACAAATTTAAAGTAACATTCAGATTGCTAAAAAAATTACCAAAAATCAGGTAATTATCCGATGTTAATGAAATTTTCAGAATTGATTTATCAATTAATGAATTTTATAATGCATCAGTTATTTTATTTCAAAACTAAGTATTTTTGCTATGAAAAATTGATATATAAAATTCATTTAAAATATGAAAATCCTGATGTTAAGTTTAAAATGTTATATTTTTAGATTCTAGAAATAAATATCTATTTAATGCAAACCTTATTTTAGGTACAAAAAGTAATAAGTCTTGAAGAAAAACTCGATTGAAAATTTAGGCCCCCCCCCTATTTAAGCAGAAAAAATATTGATGTATAAGTTTTTCTTTTATAAGATAATAGCCAATTAAATAATTATTGAAACGAGTAAAAAAGAAATCTCAAAAAAATTTTTTTTTTTTTTTACATTTTATTTTCCGATTTTTGGTACTTATTTTCTCATAGAAAAGCCAAAAATGTTTTTTTTCTATTCATAACTACGGTCTTTTATCTCTTTATTTATACTGTAATTAGTACAGAAAATGACCAACTCGCAAAAATGTTACGCCCCCAAAATAGGGGGGGGGGGGCAAAATTAAGTGACCTGCAAAAAAATCAGAAAGTTTTGGAATAAAATAAATAATGCATTATAAAGATCATTCATTGATAAATCAACACTGAAAATTTCATTAAAATCCGATAATTCCCCGATTTTTGGTAAATTATTTATTTTCGGGGGGGGGGGGTCTAAATTCATTTTGTCAAAACGGATTTTACGTCAATTTTGGGTATACCTAACATAATGTTATTGGGAAATAGATATAACTTTGATGAATGTGTGTGTGTGGGGGGGTGGGGAATTCAACAAGCTCTATTCAATAAGGTGATGGGTTTAAACTAGCAGTAAAAATTTACTGAGTGAAGTACAAAATAGGGGGCTATTAATATCATTAATACATCTCTTTAATTGAGATGAAATTTCAAATTTAATATTTTACAAAAGTATTCATACTAAGTATTATTTTGAAAATTATACATAAAGTCACATCTCCATATTAGAAGCAAAGAATTCCCATAAAGATAGGAAAACTGAATATATTTGCTCCTCCAAACTTAAATTTTAATACTATTGACTATGAGCAAAGTAAAGTTGGCAGAGTGGCCTATTGTCAGTATCTGCTAGACAGTGAGGAAGTCTATCCCTTTTTTTACTAGCACGAGACCAGGGAGATTGATTTTTGCTGAGGTGGAGTGCCGCACCTACCGTCAGCTCCTCACTTTACACACAGATGAAATTACCCATCCTGTGCTACACATGCGTGAGGACCAGTATGAAACCTACAACCTTGCGATTCCTAGTTGGGGGCTCTACTGACTGAGCTAAACTGGCTAATAAAAAAATAGTAAAACTATACAACATATTGTAGCAGTATGCTTTATTCAATTAGAATTACAATATCAACACTGTAATTTAACAGAAGCACTAGAGTACATGTACAGATACAATAGGCTGTTTGGATTTTACAGCATGTCAACCCTTGTTGGGTCATTTTATGCCAAAGATGGGTACTCAATTTTTAAAACTCAACTTTTTTTAAAACACATTTTTTTTCTATTTAACTAATAGATGGGGCCTTAATAGGTACCACCACTATGGGTTAGAGAGGACCTGGGGGTAATGGTGATGAAGGGGCACTCCACATACCCCAAAGATCCAGAATTGGAACCTCACCATCAGAGAGAGTTTAATGTCATACTCAGGATAATGAAACATTCAGCCACCACCTTCCAGCACATATATGATAAAAAAGGTTGGAGCAATAGGGTTGAGACAATCATATAGGTGCCAGGGCTTGACGTGACCAGCCGATTGATCAGAAGGGGCCTCCCTGACTGCTTGTCTAGCCTAAGTAAGGACCAAAGGGGAGTGTTGCAGGTCAGGGACTGCTCAGCTACCAGGGTTCCATCCTTAAGCATCACGGGTCACCACCAACAGCCAATAGGTGTCCCCATTAGAGGGGGGATTTTACCCTTCTGCAGAGGTACAGCCGGCGTATTCTACTGACCCAGCCAAGAGGGTGGTCCATATTTCTGGCCTTGTGCCAAACTTCGATAGGCTGAGTAAATGACTACCATGCACTATTATTATTGTTGAAAATAAAACCTTAAACAGAGATGCTGATAGGTACGCATAAAAATCTAAAAGGATGCAGTAAAATCATATCCATGCGTCCCAGTGTTTTTATTTTTTCTTCCCTCACCATTTCAAGCTAACTGTAAATACATTTCAATAGTTTCTTAGAAACTAATTACACAGGATAGGTTACGAGGTAGGAGAGACGGCTTTAGTTAGAACCCATAATTTTTCCCAGGGACGCACTAAATCAAAAAGCTATCAGCATCACTGCTTAAAAAACACTGATTTTTACACAATAGATACATGAGTATTAAAAAAAAGAAAAAGAAAAAAAAAGAAGAAATTTTTCAATTCTCATCCAAGAAAACTTACTCAGACTACAGTTGCCTTCTGTAGCACCATAAAATTCACCAATCTGTTCAATACAGAATCTCTTCTGGAATTTTTCCCAAATCTGTGGTCTGAGTCCATTTCCAAACATAAGCCGGATTTTGTGTTGCGTTTCTGAGGGCCGATTCGGCTGGACAAGGAGATATCGGCAAATCTCCCCAATATACTGCGACACCTATTTTAAAAAGAGAAAGATAAAAGCATGTTCAATCATGAGAAAAATGAAATAAGAAAGAATATAAAAACCTATGGCCTCCTTCCGTCTATGAGACGATGGAGTAGTGTCCAAATTAAAAAAAAAAACTATGTAACCTGGGGGGGGGGGGTTCATAAGGAGGATAAGTTGTTGCCCAAGCAGCAAATCCTCCCTATCCACACTGCCGCTGTGATCAAAAGGAAAGGTAAGGAACCAATGCAGTTTGGCAATGGTAGTGTCGCAGGAGTTGCTGGGTAGCACTGGATTTCAGCATCATACCACCTAAGAGACTCCGGCTCCTGATTTGCTTTCGGGATTTATTCCCCTAGCCTTTTCTTGGCATAGGATAAAGCTGCTAGGCAGCAGAAGTTTTGTGTCGGACTTTTCCTTGACTTAGATGGGTTGCCGACCAAGGCTAAGGAGCCCCTTCTAACCCATTTGGGGATTTATGTGAGTACTAAGTACCCCAATCCTACTACTGTTGGTGTTCCAAGTTGGGGGATACCTGTAACGGAAACCTATAGAATGACACAAAACCATTTAATTCAATTGCTGGGTTTGATTTTAGTTTCTTTGTTTAATGGCATATCAACCTTTGTGGGTCATTTAATGCCAAAGCCATCCTTGTAAAACAACAGTAGTAGTACTATTTAAGCTATAGCTGGAAGAAATGAGGGGGTTCATACCTTTTCCAAGGGTATTAGTCTGAAAGTCCCCCTTGATGAGCCCCTTCAGCTTGGGAAAAAGAAAAAAGTCACTATTTGTCCTGCCACAACTATTGTCCCTTCCCAAGCTGAAGGGGCTCATCAAGGGGACCAGTTTTGAATGCATTGAGGCCATCAAGAGGTCCTTAACAGAGCTGAGGGACATACTAGAAGAATCCTTCCAGCAGGGCAGAGAAGCGTGATAGAGAAGGATGGGTTTGGTTGTTTTGTTTTATGGCATATCAACCCCAGTGGGTCATTTAATGCCGATAAAGTTTTGAAATAAAGTCATTCTTAATGGATACTCAATTTTTTTTATAAATACATTTTTCTATTTAACCCATAGATGGGACCCTAACAGGTACTACCACTCTGGGTCAGAGTGGACCAGGGAGCAATGGTGATGAAGGGTGCTCCACATTCCCCAAACCTCCAAAACTGGAACCTCACCATCAGATAGAGTTTAACGTCATTCCCAGGACATGTAGACTCTCAGTCACCACCTTTTAGCACCCATATGATATAAAAGGTCGAGACTTGCCATAAGGGCAATAGGGTTGGGCAATCATATAGGTGCTAGGGCTTGACGTGACCAGGTGATTGATTGGAGGGGGCCTCTCCGACCGACCGTCTAGCTCAAGAAAGGGCCAAAGTGGAGTATTGCAAGTCATGGATTGCTCAACCACCTGGGTTCCAAGAGAAGGATGGGAAAGTGCATTAGATTCAAGAGGGGACTATTTTGGAGGAGAAAAAAAATTAGTTTGTTGTTTGGATTTTAAATGAATTGTTTGTGACAACAGTCTCATTAGTTTTCAGACATATCTTGTATATATAAATATTGTATTAAGATTTTGTATGTGCAAAGATTCAGACAAATAAATATTTAGTAAGTCTTCATTTTTAATTTTTCATGAAACACTTCCAACATAAGTATAAAAAAAATTAAAAAAAAAAAAAAAGAAAAAAAAAGTAAAACTTTTATATATAAAAACATTTTACCATTAAATTATTTCAATGTTTTCAAGGAACAACTAGATAAAAATTACTGAGCAGATAAAACAAAAAGCAGGTAGAAATATTCTTGAAGGAGTTTCGGTAGATTTTAGCACATACAAAGAAATGATGAAAAACTAACCGTGCAATTGTACTCAACACAGTCATCCCAAAATCGGCTTGCGGAAAATTTCTTACGTATTACACACGTTGATCCCCCAAGCAATGTTTGACCAATTCCAAGAATTCCACCCGCAGAGTGATACAGGGGGAGGGTATTGTAGAGGACATCATTGTCTCGCACTTGGAGGAAGCACTTTATCCCATAGGCCATGAAAAAATACCTGTAAAGAAATAAAAATAATAATTAATCAAATGCAAAACCTTTGTCAGCCACTCCCCAGCTATCTATTTAAAAGTTGTATAAAGCTATGATCGGCCACACTTAGAATTTGCATCACCATTCTGGAACCCCTACCTGTCTCAGAATATTAACCTCCTGGAAACTGTACAGAGACATGCAACCAAACAAATACCCTCCATCAGGCATCTACCATATTCTGAACATCTTGCTGCCCTGGGAATGGATTCGTTGAAACTCTGGCATCTGGCAATTGACTTGGTAAAAACTCACAAGGTCATTAAACATCTTACCAACAGCAACCTTTTTGATTTCCATGTTTCTAACACATGTGGGCATGCCTACAAAGTCAGAAAATGACATACCTCACGTGATTTTTGGAAACATTTTTTTCATACTCAGAGTTGCTGAGGCATGGAATAAACTGCCTGCATCCATTGTAGGCTGCCGAAACACTACATCCTTCAAAACCTCCATGCTTCCTGTAATTCAACAACACTATACCTGATATCCCTCTTTCATACACACATGCATACATGTATATTATTACTGTACACTATTCATTAGTACATTATTCTATATACTATACATACATACTTTGAGTTGTGGTGCACCTGAGCACTGTATGCAATAAATTTCATTGTTATTATTCTTTTTTAGATATTACAAATTGGATGAGGAAAAAAAAAATTCTAACAGCATGTCAACCCATCTAGGGTTATTTTATGCAGAGGTAAGGGAATCATGTTCATTGTATGTTTATATTTACATTTTTTTTTTTTACATGTACTTATTTCTTAATTTTTTTTTTCTAATAGGATTAGTCCTAACGAAATATCAGAATTACTCCCCTTGATGAGTAGGGGACAGTTGCCTCCTATGACAGATGCACTGTGGGAGCTAGGACCGGAAATGGGGCTTCATCCATGACACACATGGATTGGTGCATTATATAGTTGGTCACACATAAGTTGAGTTCTTAAGTCAATGTTTTAGTGTACAAGCATTTTTCAACACTTCATTAAATAAAACCTTGTTAATTTCCAGCAATCGGGTCTTGCATTTTCATTCAGTGTTTCATATTTTATTTGTATGTAAAAACATAACACTTATAGACCGTCTAATCAAATATGAATAATCTTTTAAACAGATTTATTTGATGAATAGATGGGACTGTAACAGGTACTATCACTCCAGGTCAGGGTGGAACTGGGAGTAATGGCAATGAAGGAGTACTCCACAGAGTTCTAGAACTAGAACCTTACCATCAGATGCAGTTTAGTGTCAAACTCAATACACAAAAAAGAAAAAAAAGACGGTATATCACACTGTTGTATGTGTGTGTGTATATAGTATGGCAGTTGTGTGTAAGATAAATATTAATTTACAAACCTCGTATGGGTTATTACAGCAGCTTTAGGTAAACCTGTGGTTCCAGATGTATATATAAACATCAACTTATCTGAAAAATAGAAGAAAAAGTGATAAAGAGAAGAAAGAAACAGAAAAAAAATGGTAATTGGCAAAGGGGAGAGAAAGAATTGGAAAAGGGGAGAGAGAGGGTTGGAAAAGGGGAGAGAGAGGATTGGAAAAGGGGAGAGAGAAGATTGAAAAAAGGGGAGAGAGAAGATTGAAAAAAGGGGAGAGAGAAGATTGAAAAAAGGGGAGAGAGAAGATTGAAAAAGGGGAGAGAGAATTGAAAAAGGGGAGAGAGAATTGGAAAAGGGAAGGAAAGAAAATAAGTGTGGAAAGATTGGAGGAAAAAAAAAGGGGAGGGTATGAGAAGGGGAGGGTATGAGAAGACGATGAGGAAAAAAGAACATAATTTAACAGAAAATATTAGTAATTAAACCAGATAAAAACAACAACAAAAAACCCCCAAAACAATCAATACAAATTAATTGGTTAGTGCAAAGATAATTGTTTTTTTTTTTCTTTCTTTTTTTTAAAAAGATATTAGACTTTGATGCATAATTCAAAATAAACTATTATTTAACTCTGTTCAAATAATAAACCAAAACTTGAAAATGGGAATATTGCTCTACTAAATTATGGTAATGGTTTTGTTTTCACTGTTTATCTTAGATTGTTAAAAAAAAAAAAAAAAAAAAAAAAAAAAAAGAAGCAATTTTACTGTACAAGTTGAAAATGAGATCTAAAGCAATGTCAAGGAAGCATTTGGCCAGAGGCATCTGTCAACAAATGTACAGATCAACATTGTTTCGAAAAATGTCATAATGTAGACGAGAGTCTTAGAGATGAAGAGGACTGCAGACCCTTATTGTGAAGTGGTCACACAACAAAACAACTTGAGAACTTACAAAAGAACTGAACATTTCAACTGTTGTTCAACATTTATACCAAATTGGAATATAAACAAACATGAAAAAAAAATATAAAGACATAAATAAAAAATAAAATTAAAATAAAACTTAAAAAACAAGTTTACAAATGAGACATACTGTTTTCAAGTTGATGGTTAAAAACTGAAATTATTTTTGCAGCAACTCTAAAGGCCATTGATAACTGAAGAGGTTTATTTATAGTTGAATGAGATATTCATTCATTTTTGGTCTGTTTCAAATTTTTAGATGTACTTTTTAAGTCTATTTTAAAGAAAAGAAATAATATAGTCACGTAATTAATTTAGCTCATTCGGTTGAGCAGGCCCCGACACTAACTTTTTTCATGACTATCCCAAACAAAAATTATCAACCGTCCCGAATGGGGTTTGGACCGTCCCAAAATCAAAATATTTTTGTTTAGCATAATAACATGTAATAAAACATTAAGAAAAGCTGAAGCAGTGATAATTCTGGATATTTGGACAAAAAATCAATTTCCTAGTGTTTTGAGCAAACAAAAAAAAAAAAAAAAAACAAAAAAAAAAAAAACAAAAAAAAAAAACACTTTTTTTTTACTTTAAGTTACCCTGAGTTCATAATTCGGTCCTTTTAAACTATCTCCCTCCACCATTATTCATTACATGGCTTTGAAAATAGACCTGCGGTGCCGTAGCCTCATTTTGAGGTCAGCATTCGGGCAATCACTGGACGGCCAATATTGGAATGTAGTATTAATGTAGTACATTAGGAAAATTTTTTACCGTCCCTGTCAAACTGTCCTGGATGACGTATTGATCGTCCCGGATGTAATTTATATCGTCCCTGGGATGACGGGACGGCGTTAATGTCGAGCCCTGCAGTTGAGTGTTTGGGTAGGAAATACAAGGTTTTTATTTCGATACCGGCCCTCGCCAACTCAGCGTATAAGTAGCACAGGGATCTGTGCGTTAAAGTGAGGAACAGATGGTAGGTGTAGCACTCCACCTTAAGATGCTAAAATAATCTCCTTGGTCTAGCGCTAGTGAAAAGCGGATAGTCTCCCTCGTTGTCTGGCTGGTACTGACATTAGGCCACCCCGATGACTTTACTTACTTAGTGGGCTGATCTCATTAATAAGATAAAATGAAAATTCTTCCAAGCTGTAGTCATGTCAGTGCTAATGTATGGCGGCACCACTTGAACATTAACTGTAGTGAAGTGGGTCTGAACTTGCCTGACTCCAAGTATCTTTGATGCTTATTCTGTACTGACGCGGCTGCCATCTGTCATTCCGTTAATGCGCATGGGTGGGGTGGGCCGTTTTATGAGCCTCAGTAATTTAAATATGTGAGCTGCTAGCTCAATAAAAAGCAAACTATTTTCAAAAGAAGACAGTGAGACTTTGTGTTTGAGGCGAGCTGAATGTCTGACTGTGCGTTTATAATATCTACGTGTATATTCCATTAAGCAAAGTTTTCCATTGCATTTTGGACTACTTTTAAATTCATTAACAAAACTCTAGAAGAAAAAGTTATATGTGAACTGTATAAGGATGCTGCAGGCTATCTTGAAAGCAGCAACCCACATAAACAGCCGCTGTATGGCCACTTGCCTTCTATCGCACAAACCATCCAGGTAAGATGAACAGACATGCAGGACATTGCTGGTGAAGTAAAGATGAACTTATAAGTGACGTTCACCTAGGAGCACCTACTCATGGACACACCAGTGTGGATTGGCCAGCAAAAAATTACACCGATCAACTCTGCACAGATACTGGATGCTGAGCAGAGGACCTGCCAGGAGTGATGGCCAATAGAGTTGGGTTGTGAGGAAGATTCAATGAGATCTGTGCTGCCAACATGACTTGATTACTAATCAGATAAAAGAAAGTTTTAAAGAAACACTTACAACGTCTGCAAAACTCTGCTGAATGACATTGTGAAACCCCCGTGGTTCCTGGATCAGTGTTGGAAAATCACTGCACTAGAGTATTGTATATTACTATTGTAATAGAATATTACACACACTCTCTCCCATGTGGTCTGACTATATATCTAGTGAGTACAGCATTATGCTGGGCTAGCTTTGAGGATTAGTAGCGTACCTCACTATTCCTTGTCTGTCTTATATCTCTCTGCAATGAAACCCTCTATCTTAAATCTATGAATGTGTTGAATGGTTCTTCCACTTGACTACAACCATGTCTGATTGTATCCCTTTTAAGGATACAACAGTTTGCCTGCTTAATTCATTCTCAGCAAAACTTGAAAATCCCGACCTCAAGGGGTTAATACAAATTAACAGTTTAAAAACTGCATGCATGAATAAATGTTATTGTATTTAATATGCATATTTTTAAAATTCATAAAACATTTTTGTAACAAAATGTGTATGTAACAATAAAAACTTATGCATAAATTCATGTCCTGAAGTTTTCAAACTTCTTTATATCATTTATTGCTCTTACATTAAGAACGTTTGGCCATACACTGCTATGTAATACCACTGAGGCTTTTTATATTTGTTTTTGTGGAAATATAATCAAACTATGTAAAAAAAAAAAATGAATGTCCTGAAGTTTTCAAACATCTTAATATCATTATTGTATCTCTGCAATAAAATCCTCTATCTTAAATCTACAAACGTGTTGACTGGTCCTTCCACTCGACTACAACCTTGTCTGATTGTATCCCTTTTAAGGACACAACAATTACAATAAATAAGATTTATAAATTAATTTACAGTACACATTTCACTTTATAGAAATTTGATCAGTACAGTAATTTTCAGGGTTCAATTAAATGTATCAATTAAGGTCTGCCAAATATATAATATACAGTTGTATCTTAACTTACAAGTTTAATTCATTCTGCTCATAAATCGATTTCCTTGTATATCAAATCAATTTTGGTTTGGTTTGGTTTGTTTTACGGCATATCAACCTCAGTGGGTCATTTAATGCCGATAAAGTTTTGAAATGAATAAATTCTTAATGGATACAGAACTTTTTTTTATAAATACATTTTTCTATTTAACCCATAGATGGGACCCTAACAGGTACTACCACTCCGGGTCAGAGTGGACTAGGGAACAATGGTGATGAAGGGGTGTTCCACATTCCCCAAACAAACCTCCGAAACTGGAACCTCACCATCAGATAGAGTTTAACGTCATCCCCAGGACATGTAAACTCTCAGCCACTGCCTTCTAGCACTCATATGATAAAAATGCCATAAGGGCAATAGGGTTGGGGCAATCATATAGGTGCTAGAGCTTGACATGACCAGCCAAATTGATCGGAGGGGGCCTCTCCGACCGCCCGTCTAGCCTAAGTAAGGGTCTAAGTGGAGTGTTGCAGGTCATGTGCTGCTCATCCACCAAGACTCCGTCCTTAAGCATCACGGGTCGCGACCCACAGCCAACAAGTGGCCCCATTTGGGGGAGTCTTACCCCTCTGCAGAGGTGCAGTCGGTGCATTCTAACGTCCCAGCCGACAGGGCGGTCAAATCAAATTTTCCGCATTAAAACAAACTGAAACGCCATTAATCCATTTCAGCCCCTCCCCCTCACAAACACCCTAATTTTTATTGTTACATTCTTTTTAAATAAGAAAAATATCAATGTATTGTTTAAAAACATAACAGAATAGAAAGCCATGAATTATGTGCTGTAATATGTTTTAACGTTTATCTTTATTTATATTTTTCTTTGGTTTGGTTTGATTTGTTTTACGGCATATCAACCTCAGTGGGTCATTTAATGCCGACAAAGTTTTGAAATAAAGTCATTCTTAATGGATAATACAATTTTATTTATCAACTCATGTTTTTCTATTTAACCCATAGATGGGACCCTAACAGATACTACCACTCCGGGTCAGAGTGGACCAGGGAGCAATAGTGATGAAAGGGTGTTCCATATTCCCCAAACCTCCAAAACTGGAACCTCACCATCAGATAGAGTTTAACATCATTCCCAGGACATGTAGACCCTTAGCCACCGCCTTCTAGCACCCATATGATAAAAAGGAGTTGGGTCTTGCCATAAGGGCAATAGGGTTGGGAAATAATAAATTTGGAAACTTAAATGTTTTTAGTGAACTTATTAACATAAGCTTATCTGAAGCTCGTTCTAAGCTCAAATTTTAGCTCTCAACACAAAGCAAAAAAAAAAAAAAAAAAAAAAAAAAAAAAATCGACCGAGTGACAGTTTGTAACTCGGAAAACCCATAAGTTGGGGCACTTTTAAGACAAGGTACCACTGTATTTATATATTTATGTACCACTTTTTTTCTCATACCTAATTGATGTTGTGGTACTTCTTATTACCTCCCCCCACACATTGTGTTATGATGTGATACAAGGGTGTTGGTTTGATGTAAGTGCCCCCCCCCCCATGAAGCAGGTCTCCGGAAAGGGGGACAGGTGCAAAAAATTGCACAGTTCTGTTGGCATTCCTATTCAGGGGCACATCAAGGGCAATCAAACCCAGCCCTTACCCCCCCCCCACTTAGGCAAAGGGGGTGGGGCAGGTGTGTGATCTTTATCGAATACTCACCTCTGAAGCTTTGTGGTATAGAGACAAATCCTTGCCGTTGATCCTTCTCCAGAACTTGATCCAAATTGGTAGCATTCATGTGGGTTTTGTCATTGCCACTGATGTAATAACAAATTCCACTATTCAGTTCAGCAGCAACGTTTTCAACAGCTGGAGGAAAAAGAAAAAAGATAAATTAATCAATGAAAAGAAATAAAAGAAAGAGAATGATTAAAATAAACAAAACTATTTACAGATGTAATAGAATTGGTACCATAAAACTAGTTTCAAAAAGAAAAAAATTCTTCCAAACCATACCAGGGCTACTGTACAACTGCACCACAATTAAAAAAGAAAGCTAAGATTAAATTTGTTTTTGATTAATTTTGATATTGGAAAATGAGGTGTATTTTGAAGCCAAAGATAAATCGTTTAGTGTATTACCCTAGAAGGAGACTATGTTGATGAATAAAGTCATATTTTGCCTAAAAGTGATTATTTTATTACTTAGGCCAGGGACCTATTGAGTGATGTGTTAGGAGTTAGATAAGACAGCTTTAGTGGTTTCCCCAGATCATAAATAAAAACCCTACAATCTATTAAGAACCTTTAGTTGGGACCCATAAATTTTCTCAGGAGACTCATTCAAAGCAAATATGTGCATCCCAGGATATACTATATATATATATATATATATATATATATATATTTATTTTTCAAACGACTACCATGATCGTATTTCAGATGAGTTACGTCACACAATTTCAAAAGAAAAATAACGGCAAAAAAACACCAAATCTGTTCACTTCATTTAATTACTTTCTTGCCCTCATATACAGCATTTCATTTTTTCTCTCCAGACAGTCTCATATACCTTGAAAAAGGGTGAAGGTTCACCCGATATATCGGAATTGATCAAACCAGGAACAGAACAACAATTGAATATTAAAATTCTAATTTTGTTCTGTTTTTCTTGTTTTTGTTCTTTTTTCCAATGCTTCAAAAGACCAAAAAAACCAATGTTCAAAAGTACATAATATACATAATTTTATATATATATACACACACACACTATTTCATTGTCTTACAAAATTTCCTGCACCTAAACAAGAAATGAATCAGAAAATCAAAAAATGATTGTAAGCTTTTAACAACCGCAACTCCACCCTTCAAACATTCACCTAAGGTCAAAAAGTTAAAATTTACAGGATCAAATCTTTTTATTCAGTTATACTTGCTGACCCCAAATTAAGCACTGTACTGATTTTTGACCCAGACTTTATAGAGGTTTTTTATTTGTTTGTTTTTTGTTTTTTTTCATAAAGCTATGACCAATTTTGGAAAAAAAAAAAAACAACAAAAAAAAAACAACAAAACTTGGAAAAGAAGAGACGTTAGGGATGGAAGGGGAAGTAATGTGAAGAAAATTGGTTGAAGAAGGAGAGAGAAAAAAAACAAAAAACCTAATGGCTAAAATTGAAAAAGCCAGTAATTCAGGAGGGGGAGACAACAGCTGTCAATATTACACAAGTTTGTAGTGTCATTATGTTTTTACCTAGATGAATGCTGAGAAGCTCCTGGGGTTATTGGGGAGGGGGGATTTTGTGGGGAAAAAAATATGAATAAATAAATAAAAAAATGAATAAAAAAAAAAATAAACGAACAAAATACAGAAAAGATGCTAACAGCAGATTCATGAACAAAAAGGAAAGACTTCATTTTAGAATTATTGGTACTAGCTGAAAACCCACCCTAAGGTCAGGACTTTAAGCAAAGAGTTTGATTCACTATGTAAATATAATGCTAAACTGGGCTGTTACTTTGTTCATCTAAACTGAACTATATTACTGAGGTGTCCAGTTGTGGTGTAATAGTTAGCAAGCTAGTCTCACAGATCCATTATTACTAAATAGCAAATTCAATCCTTGTCAGATATCTAAAAACAAAAAAAAACCCCAAAAAACCTGTTAATCTGGCCTGGTGGGAGGTAAAGAAAATTTTTTTTTCTATTACTGTGGATTAATAGGTTGATAATTACTTCTTTCGGTTTGTTTTGTTTATTTAATGGCATATCAACCTCAGTAGGTCATTTAATGCCAATAAAGTTTTGAAATAAAGTCATTCTTAATGGATACTCAATTTTTTTTATAAACTAATGTTTTTCTATTTAACCCATAGATGAGACCCTAACAGGTACTACTACTGCGGGTCAGAGTGGACCAAGGAGCAATGGTGGTGAAGGGGTGCTCCACATTCCCCAAACCTTTACAACTGGAACCTCACCATTAGATAGAGTTTAACGTCATTCCCAGGACATGTAGACGCTCAGCCACTGCATTCTAGCACCCACATGATAAAAAGGGTTGGGGCTTGCCATAAGAGCAATAGGGTTGGTGCAATCATATAGGTGTTAGGGCTTGTCATGACCAGCCGATTGATCGGAGGGGGCCTCTACGACCGCCAAGTGGAGTATTGCAAGTCATGAACTGCTCATCCACCTGTTCTATCTTTGAGCATCATGGGTGCCACCCATGGCCAACAGGTCGCCCCATTGGAGGAGTCTTACCCCTCTGCAGAGGTGCAGTCAGTGCATTCTAACACCTCAGCCGACAAGGCGGTAATTACTTCTAGAATTACTTCTATGCAATAGATTATATAACACACACACACACACACGTGTGTGTGTGTGTGTGTGTGTGTAGAAATGTAGACAAACAAAGGATGTAACAATAGATGGAAGTTCATTTCTGGTGATAATGTCGATGCTATAACATTTCAGTCTTTCAGACCTTCTTCAGGACACGAGCTAAGTTCTTGTATTGAAGAGTTCAATTCTCTTACTGACGAGTGTCTTTTGGTCATGAGTAGGAAGAGGGTGGTGGTCAACTGCTGCTGCTGAAGGTGTACATTTGGGATGGAAGTAGGGGTCAGCTATAGTGTTGCGGTGGGGATAGTATGCGTTGGGTCATGTAGTTGATGTGGGATGAATGTTTGGGATGGATGTGGGGGTCATCTATGGTGGTCTGTCTTAGGCATTGAGTCAAGAGGTAGGTGGGGATGGAAGTATGGGTCGACTGTGGGTGGGCAGTGGTGATAGTAGGTGTGTATATATATATATACTAAAGCTGAGCAAATCAACTTTAGGTTCCCTAAGGCTTTTTTCCTATTTAGTTTAATGACACAAAAATTATACTAAATTATTCCTTACTTTTAGGACTGAATTATGTTTGAAAAAAATTCCGTTTTAATTGATTCTAATTAGTCCTAATTTGTAATTAAGTAAAAAACTGACCAATCTCTTTCTTTACTTTCTGCCTATCACTTTTTCCCCCCTCTATGTATTTCTTGATTATCTCCTCGTTATATAATCTTAGTCTATCTGGGAGAGGAGGGAGAGAGAGAGAGATGGGAAAATTTGAAATGTATTTCTATGTTAAATTTCACAAGCTGCAACCAGTAGCTTAAATTAGGTCAAACATTCCCTTTCTTAGAAAGCTTAACATACAAAAGGATTTTAATGTTTTATCTAGAGTGTGTATATATATATATATATATATATATATATATATATATATATATATAAAATGTTGTTCTGGTTCCAACGGGAGAAAATTTAATATTTTATAAAAAAGAAGAAGGTTCGCAAAATGTATTATGTTCTCAGAAAAAATTTTTTAATTCTTTTTATCTTACATATGCGACACGTGTTTCTGATCTGTTGTCTTCTTCAGGCATTGAGTTATTATTTTGGCAGAATATGTCCGATATTTGATAGGTTGTGTGTGTTTCTGCGACTTTTCTATTATAATGGCTGTTTAATAACGGTTGAACGCTATGTTATTTCTTTCAATCCTTGCGTGCGATTTGCGCGTGACCTGCGTGCGACCTGCGCATAAAAATTGAGAAAAAATGATGTAACGTTCCACAATCTTTGCGCGTTAGTCGCACGTAGGTCATGGCTTGGTAATAAATTTATTAACTGAGCTTTCATTACTTTTTTAATAGGCATAGTTCATCAGATGTTCATTTGATATGTTAGGTGTGCGTGTTTGAAATTTGTTTTTTGTTCTAGAGAATTTCTGTGTTTTTCTACTAAAAATTATACTTGCAGGGGGGGGGATGCATGTGTGTGTCTATGTATATGTGTCTGTGTTTACTTTTTGTGTGCGTGTGCATGTGCGCATGTACATGGTTGTATTTGGTGTGTATATGTATATATATACATACCTAAGAGTTGAATTTTGAACGAAGAATTAAATTTAACTGTATTTAAAAGTATTTAAAATAAGGTTTGTGTGTGTCTTTTACATTACTTAGTTTGTACATATATATATATATATCTATATGTTACATTATATAGTTTGAATGTTCTTATGTATACATGTGTGTGTTTGGTTATGTTCAGTTTAGTTGTGTGTGTGTGTGTTTTGGTGTGTTCCTATATGTGTGTGCGTGTTCGTGCTGGTGTCTATGTACATGGTTGTATTTGGTGTTTGTATGTATATACACATAGGGATTGAATTTGAAATAAGGATTAAATCTAAAATAAGATTGGTGTGTGTCTTTTACATTATTTAGTTTGTACATACATATATCCATACATGTATACATATACATATATGAGTAAGAAAAGGTGGAATGAAAACATCACACAATGCTGTTAAAGAAGAAAACAATTTATAATATAATCATAGTTGATACTGATCAATATTTCGATTTTACAAATCAGCTATGATTATATTATAAATTGTTTTCTTCTTTAACAGCATTGTGTGATGTTTTCATTCCACCTTTTCTTACTCATATTGACGGATTCATTTCCTTTCTTTTAACTTATATATACACACACACACACACATATATATGTTTAGTGGAGATAGAGTTGCCAACTTAAAGGCACACTTATGACTTAAACAAAAAACATGTCTGAACTGGAAAAAAAAAAAAAAAAAAAATAATAATAATAATAGAAATAGGAAAGAAAGAAAGAAAGACAGAAAAAAGAAAAAAGGAAGAAAAGAAAGAAAGACAAAAAAAAGAAGAAAGACAAAAAAAAAAAAAGAAACTTTGTGTGGCAGACATCTCGAACAAGGGTGTGTGGCAGTCATCTCGAACAAGGGTTTGTTCCAGCATGTTATACAACAGTGACTGTTATGCACCTGGCAACACAGTAATCCATTCATACATATATCTCCCTCTCTCGCTCGACTAAACAGACTGTGCTAGGACCAGAGAAGTGGGTAAAGAAATGGACAATACCATGTTAGACTCTGAATACACAGTACCGGGTATATTTAGCTGTCTGATTTACAAGTGTATCGACTGACAAGTTGTTGATCAGAACCTAAACAGGTTATAAGTTGACAAATATCTGTAATAACATACTATGTTAAACTAGCAGATACAAAAATTGGATAATATATATATATATATATATATATATATCAGGAAAAATGGAAATGAATCTGACAGTATGTAAGTATATAAAAAAAATAAAAAAACAGCAAGTTGTTCAGAGGGATGAAATTTTAATGTAGAAGCTGATTTTTTAATTTTTTTCTTCTCAATATAAATGAATGCCCTGACGATGGTTTGCTAAACAAACCAAAACATTATAATGTTGGCTACTACATTAAAATACCATCCATCTGAACACCTTGTTTTTTAAATTTTTTTTATATACTTACATTATATATACTAGCCAGTATATGCGCCCTTCAGGTGTAAGTATTTAAGTTTAATGTAATGAAATATATTAAATTAGAAAAACTAACAAAATTAAATAAGAACCCATATAAAAAGATTACTTATTTTGATTATATCTTAAATGGTTTCTATATAAAATCATTCCATAGGATTGATTTTAATACGTTGAAGAATAAAACAATAATATTAGAGATCAATAACACCAAGTAATTATTTATTAAATCCACACCATATATTATGTAAACCTCTTTTTCTTAGTGATGATATATAAGACACATTGTAGGATTTTAAACTTATTCATAACACAGGCTGTTTTGAGGCAAATCTAACTCAGATTTTCATAGAGACATTGTCAATGAATAAGAGTTATTCTATGCATTAATGATTTTGATTATAAATTGAATACTCATTGATAAACTTTGGCAATTCCTGAGGGTATTGTGAAATAAGCAGTGATGTAGTTTCAGTTACAGACAGACACTGAATCTCCATCATAAGATAAGATTATATATATCATTTTGCTATATTCATAAAGAGTGCTCGAAAAATTCAGAGAAAGAGTGCTCGAAAAATTCAGAGAAAGAGTGCTCAAAAAATTCAGAGAAAGAGTGCTCGAAAAATTCAGAGAAAGAGTGCTCAAAAATTCAGAGAAAGAGTGCTCCAAAAATTCAGAGAAAGAGTGCTCAATATTGGTGATAGAGCATGCCTATCTAAGTTGGGATAGCGTAGACCCAGAGTCAATGGTGTTTGGTGACTGTCAGTTTCTTGCCTATGTGATCATCCTGGATGAAAGAAAAAACAAAGTCTGGGTTAAAAATCAGTAGAGAACTTCATTTCATATAGGATGACATAGGCAAGAAACTGACAGTCACCAAGTGCTGTTGACTTATTTTGAATTGTTTGTCTCATATTGAGGAAGACACTGCAGAACATCAGCAGCACTGACTACTGAAGGATTATTAAATAAACACACACACACACATATATATATAAACATACACGCATTCAAACATAAAACATACACACATAAAACATATCTTAATCTAAAAGTTTATTTATTTGCAGAGCCAATACAAATTAAGTGTCCATTTAACACAATAATTCTTTTTTTTTTTTTTAATATATATAACATATTTTTTGTATACACATCTGCCATCTCCTCAGATTAAAAAAAAATGTTCTGCTCACCCAAAACTGACAAATATTCTATTGAATATGGAATTTTATCTATCAAATTTAACATAACATCCAATTCTATTCCTACATTACAAGAACAATGACTTTTATTTATTATAACAGAATTTCTCCTTTATTCTGTAGGAGATGGGGGTCACATTGCAATTTATATAAAAATAGATATGTTTTCCACTGCACATGGTATTTGTTTGTCCATCAAAACCACAAAAAGGTTAATCTCGCTCTCATACACTAAATTCTTTTTATTATTTGCATTTGAATATCAACAAAAACAAACTAATACCCCCCCCCTGCTTATGGTAAGAAATCATGCCCCCTACCCCGACCGAGTTATCGTTTTTGTTTTTGTTTTCAAATTATACATTTGTTTGTTTGTGCTTGCAGCACCTGGTGTTTTGAAATATTTTTAGTCAGCCTCAACCAGATATAAAAAAAAAAAAAAGAAAAAAACAAACACAGACTTGTCTATTAAAAAAAAATGTTTTGAAAAAAGATCTTTATAAAATGCCCCCCCCCCTCCAACAAACAAAAAGAAGATTGATTCATGTTAACTTATGTAACAAATCCAATGTGAATGACCTACATAAAAATGGGAGGCAGTCATTCCAAGTTTCATTCTGTTGTTCTTGGTCCAGAACTCAATAACAAAAGCTCTGACCTGGATATTAACACAAAACATGTGCACTCGAAAAATAAATAACAGAGAAAACCAGTTCAGCAGCTATAAAAAGTAAATGAATAATCTGATATCTAAAGACTGAAATCACATCTAAAACCAGGTTCAATTATAAAGGAACTTTATTTTTAAAGACTCTATAAAAGGGCCTTATTCTACATTTGGGAAAGGGCCTTACCATACTTTAGTTCAGGCATGTCAAACTGAATAGCCCCCCTAAGGCTGCATGGATTACATATGTATGTCATGAGGGTCGCATGAATTAGATATGTATGTCATGAGGGTCGCATGAATTAGATATGTATGTCATGAGAGCCACACATGACAACTAAGTCTTTAAATCTTTCTTCTAGATTAACAGAACAAATTGATGATTGATATCATTAATTTATTTATTATCAACTAAAAACCAATGAATACATATCTTAAGAAAAAAAAAAAAAAAAAAAAAAAAGGAAAAAAGAAAAAACATACAAGTGTCACTGTGACTTTCAATTATACCAACAAGTTAATTGAAAGAAGGAGAAGGCAAGAGGAAAGACTCAATCCTTTTCATTGACTGAATTAGCCTCCTCCTTCCACAACTCAAAGTAAGTGGGTGAGAGATAATGCATTGATAACAAACTGTTTATTTACAACACATAGCTCTAATGAAAATAAACAACCATTTTTGCTCAGGAATTTTTTTTTGTGGAAAAAACAAAACAAAAACAAAAAACCTATGCAGGCGCAGTCTGCATGTGGGCCGCATGTTTGACATGCCTGCTTTAGTTCATCAACAGCCTTATATATATCTCTATGTTGAGATAGTGAAGATTAAATTTTGTTTGTACATCAAAAGCACAAAAATGCCTACTGTTTTAATCTATCTAAACTTGGAACTTTAGATTTGATTTATATTCGAAGATATTCAGAAAAATTAAAATATAATATAATTTTATATTTTGAATAACATTTAAAAAAATCAACCCCCTTTCAGAGAGACTAAAAAAAAAAAAAAAAAAATAGAAAAGATTGGGGGGGGGGGGGGGGAGATAAATTTGGTTAAAAGGGGTACCCTGATTTAATCTATTAGAAAATGTTCATGATTGAGATTATTTTAGTAAGTTACCTCCCTTACCCTAACTAACAAATAAATTGTATTGATACGAATGTTAATAAAATTAAAGTCAAGTCCTAAAAGTAGGTATGGCCAAAAATTTACGTTTTTTTTTTTTTAAACTCCCATTAATGATTTCTGTGGTGAATAGATAGTGAATTTTGAAATATCCCATCATACAGGTAAAAAAATATACCAAGAACCTGTGGGGGAAATTTGGAAAGCTAAAAGTTAAGAGGCTTTTCTGCACATGGCCCTATTGAATACAAATAATTTATAAACAGATCTATTTGACCCATAGATAGTACCCTAATAGGTACTACCACTTAGGGTCAGAGTGGAGCTAGGAGTAATGATAAAGCTTAGACCTTTAAGTATTTCAAGAGGACAATTTTTTAAAAAATAAGGTGAAATATTTTTTTTAAAAAAGGTAGAATATTAATATCTTGATTTTTCTTATAAGAATAAGGAATTACTTAATATAATGAAGCAAGCTGCTGGATATTAAATAAGAAAATATATCATTCTTTTATTTCATTTAATATTATGACATGATTTAACCTTTGAAAATTCTTTGTAAATGAATTTTGAATGAGAAAGAAAAAGGAAAGAAAAAAGAAAGAAAGAAAAAAGAAAAGAAAGAAAAAGAATAAGAAAAAAAGAAAAAAGAATAAGAAAAAAAGAAAAAAAGAATAAGAAAAAAAGAAAGAAAAAGAAAAAGAAAAAAAGAAAGAAAAAGAAAAAGAAAAAAAGAAAAGAAAAAGAAAAGAAAGGAAGAAAAAGAAAGGAAGAAAAAGAAAAAGAAAAAAGAAAAAAGAAAAGAAAAAAAAAGAAATAAAAGAGAGAGAAAAAAAGGTTTACATAACTTATGTTTATGTAACTCTTCAGATATTTTACAGCTACAAGACAGAAGAAATTATATTCAGTTGATTTTAAAATGTCAATGTTAATTAAGGCCAATAAAGAGAAAAGGTTTTCCTTATTATTCAGATATTAATGAACATTATACTTGATTATAATTGGATCTTTTATTCTGGTATTTATAAAAATGAAACAATTATCAATAAACTTATTTGTCATTGTAACATCTATTTCATCCCCACTACCTCACACATATACACAAGGTTATATAAGTTATGTGTGTGTGTTAGCTCAATGGTTAAAACTAATACATTCAATCCTCAAGTATTAGATAGGTAAGTTTTTAAAGCATAATTAAAGTAAAAGTAATAAGTGAAGTACACAGAGTGGCCTATTATTAGTATCAACCAGACAGCAATGGAGTCTATCCTCTTTTCACTAGCACTTTAGACCAGGGAGATTGTTTTGCACATGAGGTGGAGCATTACACCTACCATCGACTCCCCACTTTACCACACATATCAGATTACCCAAGGTTTGCTAATTGCGCGCTGACTTTGCAAGGGCTAGTATTGAACTTGGAACCTTGGGGTTCATAGGCAGATGCTCTACTGACTGAATTTGATTTCAAACAAGTTCTGGTAGTCCTTTAGCTAAGGATAGGTAGATTTGGAAAAAAAAATAAAATAAAAAAATAAAATAAAATAAAAATAAAAATAAAAATAAAAAAACACTAGTGTGATAAATATAGAATGATTATTAATTTAAATGAATTATTAATGAATAAATGAAGAAAGGAACAAAGGAAAAATTCATGATATTTATTGATTGAACAACAGGCAATGATAAACTACTATGAAGTAACACTTAAAAGTTTATATTATTCTAACCTCACTAAATACTAATATCTCAAAATACTTCCTAAAACTAATATCAACCTTTCTTGACCCAAATAATTTTGATCTAAATTCATCAAAGTAGATAATTAAAGAAAAAATTGCCATATATACTGGCGGATTGGTCACTTTTTTTTAGCCAAAAATTCTGCCAAAATCAGTGGTGCAACCTAATCATTTGACAAATGTAAAACAGCACCACATTAATTTTCATTTATCAACAATTCCAATGATGCAAAATGCACACAATACGTATTTGAAAGCTTTTGAAGGCTTTTGTATACACAATATATATATATATATATATATTAAACTCTTAACATCCTATACCACCTCATTCCGCCCAGCTGGAAGTCACATTCGTTTTCCTAATCCACCCCAAATGATAGCCTTTGTTTAAATGTAATATTAAACATATTTAGAAGACTTAAGTTAAAGGGAAATAACAGGTAACTTGAAATGAAAAGGCCATTTTTAGACATTTTTTGATAAATCCTTATAGGAATGGGGATATGGACTTAGAAAATTCTCAACAGGATGTTAAGAGTTAAAGATTCCTACAGACTCATTACTTTAAACTGACCCAATGCTGCTGTCTGTTGCACTTTTTTTTACCCATGTTCATTTAAAATTATAGTACTAAGAAATGCAACACTTATTTCTATATGTTTGCATTATGCAATTGTAAGTAAAGTCTTGAAACAAAGGTGAATATTTGATAAGTTTTATGTTAGAATAGGTCATGTAACTAACCAGATTATAATGTGACCTATCTGCGGGACAAACACAAATTAGAGGTACAACCTATCCATGAGTGTATACAGTATTTCTCAATCTCACAAATGGAGGGGTTGGATAATATTTGTTCTTATTACTTTTTTTTTTTTTTTTTAAAGGGTGCAAATTCGTGAAGAGTTCCATACTTTTAGTGGATGGTTTAGCTCAGTCAATAGAGCATCCACCTTGGAACCACAAGATTCCAGGTTAGATACCGGCCCTTGCCAACTCAGTATAGGAATAGCACAGCTTGGATGCTGTGCAGTAAATTGGGGAGCTCATGGTAGGTGTGGTGCTTCAGCTCAGATACAAAAACAATCTCCCTAGTCTAGCGCTAGTGAAAAAGGGATAGATTTCTTTGCTGTCCGGTAGAATCTATCGGACAGTAAGGGAGTCTGTTTCCTTTTCACTAGCGACAATAGGCCACTCTACCTACTTAACTTTTTTTTTTTCATATAACAGTATTTTTTAATTTTTATTTAATAGCATTTATATATATATATTTTTTTTTATATATAATAGAATTTTTATATAACAGTATTTTGTTATTTCTTATATAACAGTATTTTGTTATTTTTATTGTATTTTTTATAACAGTATTTTGTATTTTTTATATAACAGTTTTTGTATTTTTATATAACTGTATTGTTTATATAACAGTATTTTGTATTTTTTATATAACAGTATTCTTGATGCTATGAACACAATATTTCAGCTGATTTATTCTTTAGTCCTCATCATTGATTTATTGAGATCAGATTGTCACTGTTTTTAACCTTGTATTTTCTTATTGTTCAAAAATAAAGGACATAGAGATAAGATAAGAAAATCTTGTCTATACCAGAAAATATTTGGACTATTGAAATTCTTCTTTGTATTCTTGATTTTGTAAACACAACATTTTAGCTGATCTATTTTGCAACGTTTGTCATCAAGTTGGTTGGTAGATTTGTTTTATTTTATGGCATATCAACCTTTTTCGGGTCATTTAATGCTGAATCAAAGCATTTTGATAAACAAAGGACTCAGGTAGCTTACATCAAACATGTCAAACTGAGCAGGACTCTAGGGCCACGTGGATTACATATGTATGTCAGTATGTCATGAGGGCCGCAAATGACAACTAAGTCTTTAAATCATTCTACATTGACAGAACAAAGTGATGATTGATATCATTAATTTCTTTATTATCAACTAAAAGCCAATGAATACATATCTAAAAAAAAGGAAAAAGACCATTACTGACTAAGTTCAAGCAGTGATGCTGATAGATTTTTGATTTAGTGCGTCCTGTGATGTACATATTTGCTTTGAGTGAGTCTCCGGGAAAATTTATGGGTTACAACTGATGCCATTTAACTCCTACCTTGTAACCTATCCTGTGTAATTCATTTCTAATAATCTATTGAAATGTATTTACAGGTAACTTGAAATGATGTGGGAAGAAAAAGATAAACACTGGGACACATGGATACGATTTTACTGCGTCCTTTTTTAGATTTTTGTGTGTCAGGGACGCATGACGCGTACCTATCAGCATCTCTGTATATATCTCAAATATATCTATTTTTCTGACCTCCCATCAGGCTGGATTAACAAAGTCTTTTTAACATTGGGGCGCCATGCACAAATCAAATATTGTGTGATGGCCAGTTCAAAAAATGCACAGTCTTGTCGGCATTCCACTCGAGGAGTGCCTCTGGTACTGGACAATAAACCTGGCCCTTAACCCTTTTAGGCTAAGGGGGTGAAGCTGCCTGGGGGGGGGGATGACCCACTGGGACATCCATCACCATATCAGAAGGCAAGACTCCTGTACCAGGTAAATATAGGACAGAAGAAATATTAGTCAATTTATAACTCCATGTCTGTCAATCTACGAAAAAAAGTTTTTAAATTCTGTACTTCATTCACTTTTGGTATCAATAAGAATTTATAATAAGAACAGAAATTCGTAGAGTCGGACAGCCAGATCTCTCCACTGAAAAAGACGTTCTCCAACTGCAACAGTCCTCTGACAAAGTCTTTCCGCCTGCAACAATTTTTACAGCAGTCTTCAATCAATCCGCCAAAGTTTACTCGTTTCTTGTCCGATGCATGTTTGTGTTCTCGTTAGCAAGATCAAACACCACTCTCTCTGTGTGGGAAGGCAGGCCTTAAATAACAAGTAACTGCCTTGACCAAGATCCTACATCTAGGCCAATCGCGCCCAGCGCTACCATCGCAATGTAGAAATTTGCATACGCGACAACAAGGTAGTCTGACTTCTAGCCCCGACTCACAATCAGAAGGTTGCAAGTTCAATCTCTGTAGTTGACACTACATCCCCACTGATCTCTCATTTAGCATGCCAGACACGTTCTCGCTTGCTTTGAGCTCCCACGTAAGTAATTTCTCTCGCTACAGAATTAAACAAAACAGAGAGAAAGTAGTATTCAGGACTGTGGAGTCAGAGTCATGGAGTCAGAGTCATGGAGTCAGAGTCATGGAGTCAGAGTCAGAGTCAGAGTCGAAAGCAATTAAGGATTTACTGATGTCAATAAAACTATACAAATTCCAACTCCAGTTGAATTTACATTTTATATGACCCTAATTTAGTCTTTAAAGTTATACAGTGCACACCCCAAGTAAATAGATAATAAAAAAAAAATGTTTTATATTTATTTGTAGACCATAATCAATTGAATGAAAAGGAGTTGGAGTCAGAGGGACCAAAATGGTTTTCTGTTCCAACTGATGCAGGATTAAAAAAAAAAATCCTTAGGATCATAAGTTGTTATACGTCACAAGCGTTGTTGTCAGACTGATACTGACAACCAGTTCTCCCTGCTGAAAACAGTTATTCCCTCAGAGAAACCACCTTGGCTTTATGCCTCCTCACTGGCCGACCCACTCCACCCAACACGGACGAGAGGCTGCTTACAACGAGTGACCACTCACAACCTGGAGTTCAATCTCTGTAGCCTCGCAAGATAACTCACTTTACCTACCGATTCAGCCCTGGTAGTATTTGTAGATTAAATGATAAATGGTAGACATTTATCCTCATGAATGAAATCCCAAAGATTTATTTCAGTTGAAAAATGATCTTTCTATTTATCACATTACACTCAAAAGATTTGCACAAGAATTTATCTTGATCCTATTTCAAGGCTACAAGTGTATGTAATAAAATCGTGAGGACAGGAAGTCACTAATTTTTTGATTCATTTGGAAAAAGAAAAAAAGACAGAAAAAAAAAGAAAGAAAAAAAGAAGGCAATGCCAAAAGAGAATCAAATAACTAATGGATAAAGAAGTTTTTAGTGGATCTAATCAGGCATTTTGCCCAAATAGCACATTTGAAAAGAGTCTATTTTTAAGTGTTCTATCATTCTAATCAGTACTTATGGAATGAAAGTAATGAAAATTAAAGCTGATAGCTAACATCACAAACAACAGACATGTTCTTAGTCACTTTTAACTAGATATCAAGTAGCATTGTTTGCAGGAATAAGGTGTTTATTATACTCCTTGATGAATTGTATAAATATATGAAAAAAGAAAAAAAGACAATACTGTAAAAGAAACTGATCCTTGCTCAGGATTTAAAGGCTCAAACTTTTTAAAAGTAAAATAAAGTTATTTCTCTTCATTTTTGAGATGAGATTTGATAATTAGTATATTGTCCTTATCTTTATTGTTATCTGTACAACGTTTTGGCTGATGTGCCCTCCGGCCCTCTTCAGGTATTTCTTGTCAAACTTGGGAACCTTCTTGTTGTAATCTGGACAAATTTTAACAAGTGTTGACATGCCTAAAAGCAACCAACCAATCAAGTCAAATATCTTAATTTAAGTTTTGACAGTTTAGCTGTTTCACTATTCAGACCAAATACCATTGAAGTTAGGTGAAAGTTTAATATTTTAAAATAGGGGTCTAATCTCAAAAACACTTTTCCACAGATTTATAAAACCTTTATTCAGCAAAGTTAATGATGCTCAAAACACGCCTGTGTCCTGGATAAGACACTAAACTGCATCTGGGAGGTGAGGCTCCTGTTCTAGAGCTCTGGGGAATGTGGAATACCCCTCCAATCAATTGGCTGGTCATGTCAAGCCCTAGCAACTATATGATTGTCCCGACTGTATTGTTTTTATGGCAAACTCCTAACCCTTTTTATCATATATGTGTTAGAAGGCAGTGGCTGAGGGTTGTAGTGTTATGACATTAAATTGCATCAAGTGGTGAAGTTCTTGTTCTGGAGTTCTGGGGAGGGTGGAGTACACCTTTTGGCTTTTATAGTTTACAGATTATTTTCTCATGTAAATTGTATTAAACATTGGTAAATTAGTATTATCTGCGTTATTCGGACTATTGTCCTTATCTTCATTGTTATCTGTACAACATTTCGGACGATATGCCCTCTGGCCTTCTTCAGGTATTTCTTGTTGGACTCTGGAACCTTCTTTTCAGACTTGGGAACCTTCTTTTCGAACTCGGGAACCTTCTTGTCATAATCAGGAGCCATCACGGAACTTTGAACCCAACCCTTTATTCAGTCCACAGGGGTATCCTGTTCTCATTCCGCTAACCATAGCTGGGGTAGGAGTTGCGTTAATTATTTTTCTATGTTACTGCCGCCGGTCAGGTTTGAACCTGGAATCCAGAGATAACTGTCACTTAGAACTGTCTTAACTTAACTACCTTATCCACTAGGCTGGAGAGCATATCGGCTGAAACAATGAAGATGAGGACAATAGTCCGAATAACACAGAATACTGATCATCAAGCCTCATCTCAAACATTGAGAAATTGGTAAATTAGTGAGGTTTTGTAATCTAATATTCAATTTATTTTGTAGATTGATTTTAATGGCATGATAATTCATCCAGGGTTATTTTATGCTTAGAGGTTAGTGAATGGTGTTTGTTGCACATTCATATTTACATTTTTTGTGTGGTTGTTTATTAAGAAATTTTATTTTGCACATGGTCCTATCAACAGTATTACCACTCCAGGTCACAGTGAACCTGGGAGTAATGTCAATGAAGGGAAACTCTACACTCCCCAGATCTCCAGAACTGGAACCTTACCATCAGATGCAGTTTAGTGTCATATTGAGCACTCCTCCTTTTTTTTGGGGGTGGGGGTGGGGCCTATCCCTCTGCTGGGGATACAGTCAACATATTCAAAGCCCTACTAACATGGTCATGGCGCAACTGAGAATCAGAACCTCAGGCCTATTTTAAATACTAGCAAAATAAAAAAACACCCTCCAGGCGATGTAAAAATAGATTTTTGAAACATATTGCCTGAGGGTGGGTTAAAAATTCAATGTCAGCGAGTTTGTAGCCTATATAAGTAAAATCATAAAATTCATTAAAGGGTTAAAAAAATAAAACAATTTGAAATGTAAACTTTAAATATGTATTAAAATAAAACAAACTATATATAGATATATAATACTAGTCATGTATTTATTAAAACTTGTTTTAAAAAACAATGAGGACTGTCTAATGCTGCATGTTCAAATTTTGAGTGCATTTATTCTATGTTATGAAGATTTTGGGTAATGTGACATAAACAGTGACATAGTTTTTGTTACAGACAAAAACTGGAAGCGAATCTCCATTATTAATAGATTTGTTGATCCAATGAGAGCTGGGCATTTTAGTTTCAGTTTGAGTTAGCTACTCAAGTGTTGTTGACTTAAGAAATTTAAAGAAATTTTTACTTATATCTGGAATATAATTTATCATTTGAATAAAGAGTTTGTTGAGACCTGTAAATAGTGTGAATGTTTCTGTTTCAACATTACATAGACCATATCTCTTACCAGAAATCTTAATTAGCTCTTTGTTTTGTTTGATACTTATTATTGTCTACAACAATATTACATATTTTCACTTATTTAATCTTAAACACATTTTATTATCCGAAGGTTTTGGTCAAATTGTTATTTTTTAAAAAATATGTAACTTAATTTTCAATAAGCCTCCAGTTCTGGCTCACAATTGTGCCATAAGCAGGCCTGGAGTATAGTACACCAGGGTTTGATTTTGTTTGTTTTACAGCATATCAACCTCAGTGGGTCATTTAATGCCGAAAGTTTTGAAATAAATCAATTCTTAATGGATAATACAATTTTTTTATAAATACATTTTTCTATCTAACCCATAGATGGGACCCTAACAGGTACTACCACTCGGGGTCAGAGTGGACCAGGGAGCAATGGTGATGAAGGGTGCTCCACATTCCCCAAACCTCCAGAACAGGAACCTCACCATCAGAGAGTTTAACGTCATTCCCAAGACATGTAGACCCTTAGTCCCCGGCTTCTAGCACCCATATGATAAAAAGGGGTTGGATATTGCCATAAGGGCAATAGGGTTGGTGCAATCATATAGGTGCTAGGGCTTGACATGACCAGCCTCTCCGACCACCCGTCTAGCCTAAGATAGGGCCAAAGTGGAGTATTGCAAGTCATGAACTGCTCATCCACCTGGCTTCTATCCTTAAGCATTACGGGTCGCCACCCATGGCCAACAAGTGGCCCCATTGGGGGAGTCTTACCCCTCTGCAGAGGTGCAGTCGGTGCATTCTAAGGGCAGAAGTACACCATGGGGTGAATGGTAATTAAATTTGGTTACAAGGGGTGCACCAAGGAAAAAGTTTGAGAAGTGCTGACCTTACTTAGCTAATTGTCTTTTTTGTATAAGTGGTCAAAGTTTCCAATCTATTTGTACTTTTACACTTGTGTTAACCAGTATCACCGACCCTGCACTAAGAATAGAATCCAAAACTAATCCTGTTCTACATCAACATGTGCACATGAAAAATTAGCATGAATAAAATTCACAACACATGAGCAGAGATGCTGATAGGTAAGCATCCTGCATCCCCGATGCACAAAAATCTAAAAGGACGCAGTAAAATCATATCCATGTGTCCCAGTGTTTTTCTTTTTTCTTCCCTCACCATTTCAGGCTAACTGTAAATTCATTTCAATAGTTTCTTAGAAATTAATTACACAGAATAGGTTAGCCGGCTTTAGTGGTTTCCCCAGATCATAAATAAAAACCCTACAATCTATTAAGAAACTTTACTTGGGACCCATTAATTTTCCCGAGGACTCATTCAAAGCAAATATGTGCATCCCAGGACACACTAGATCAAAAAGCTATCAGCATCACTGCATGAGTTTTCATCTTTAAATTTCAAACATTTTAAAAAGATTCTAATCTGTTTTTTGACTTTCAGAAGTATTAAAACTAATAGACGTAATGAGAGCATTTAATTATCGAAATGAAAGCAGGAAGGAGAGAAGAAAGGTTCTTAAAGTGTTTTGACTTGAGATAGTTTTTCTTTATTTTATCTACTTAAAGGCCTTTTAAGTTTGCAGGGCAGGTTACAGGAACAAAATGCCAGTGTTGTTGGGGGTGAAGGCTAAAGAAGATGAGATTTTTTAGATAGCTGATATGAGAGAAAGAAAAAAAGAGAAAAAGATGGCGAGAGAGAATAATGATAGAAAGAGAAAAACACTGAATAAGAAAGAAGGAGGGAATAATGAAGATTGAATGACAGAGAATAGTAATTGAGTAAAAAAAAAAAAAAAAAAAAAAAAGAAGAAAAAAAAGAGCAAAAAAGGAGAGAAAAGAGAGGGCGTGTAAGGGAGAGAGAAAAGAGAGGGCGTGTAAGGGAGAGAGAAAAGAGAGGGCGTGTAAGGGAGAGAGAAAAGAGAGGGCGTGTAAGGGAGAGAGGGTGTGTAAGGGAGAAGAGAAAGAGAGGGCATGTAAGGAGGAGAGAAAAGAGAAAGAGAGGGCGTGTAAGGAGGAGAGGAAAGAGAGCGTGGAGAGAGAGAGGGAGAGAAGATAGAGGGAAAAGAGAGGGAGCGTGTAGAGAGAGAAAAACAGAAGGAATGAGGGGAGAGTAATGGGAGAGAGAGAGGGAGAGAAGATAGAGGGAAAAGAGAGGGAGCGTGTAGAGAGAGAAAAACAGAAGGAATGTGGGGAGAGAGAGAGAGAGAGAGAGAGAGAGAGAATGCAGCGAGAGATATCTAACGAGAGAATAGACAAATAAAAGATACATTAAAAGGGTAATTAAAAAAAAATAGGTGGATACAGTTTATATTTGACAGTAGTGAATTTCATTAAACAAAGAATGAGAAATAGAGATAGATAGAGATATAGATAGATAGATAGAGATAGAGATATATAGAGATAGATATAGAGAGATAGATAGAGAGATAGATATAGAGATAGATATAGAGATAGATAGAGAGATAGATATAGAGATAGATAGATAGATATAGAGATAGATAGATATAGATATAGAGATAGATAGATATAGATATAGAGATAGATAGAGATAGATAGAGATAGATAGAGATAGATAGAGATAGATAGAGATAGATAGATAGAGATAGATAGATAGATAGATATAGAGATAGATAGAGATAGATAGATATAGAGATAGATAGAGATAGAGATAGATAGAGATAGATAGAGATAGATAGAGATATAGAGATAGATATAGAGATAGATATAGAGATAGATAGATAGATAGATAGATATAGAGATAGATATAGAGATAGATATAGAGATAGATAGATATAGAGATAGATATAGAGATAGATATAGAGATAGATAGAGATAGATAGATATAGATAGATATAGATAGATATAGATAGATATAGAGATAGAGATAGATATATAGATAGATAGAGATAGATATATAGATAGAGATAGAGATAGATATAGAGATAGAGATAGAGATAGATATATAGATAGATAGATATATAGATAGAGATAGATATATAGATAGAGATAGATATATAGATAGAGATAGATATAGATAGATATATAGATATATAGATAGATATATAGATAGATATATAGATATATAGATATATATATAGATAGATATATAGATATATAGATATATATATATATATATATATATATATATATAGATAGAGAGAGAGAGAGAGAGATAGATAGATAGATAGATAGATAGATAGATATATAGAGAGATAGATAGATATATAGAGAGAGATAGATATACATAGATAGATATAGAGAGATACATAGATAGATATAGAGAGATATAGATAGAGGGTTGTTTTAAGTAATGTTTACAACAAACCTGCTCATAAAAAGAAGAAAAAGAAACCTTCACCTGACACTAACATAACAGCATATCTCTTTTACTAAATGACTTCACCTGCTTTTTTTTTGCTTTTTTTAAAATAAATCTCAACGTATGGGTAACTGATTCATTTTGTCGATACAGACTCACCCCCCTCACAATTACCCCCTCCCTCTTCCAGACTTTGGCAACTTTAATTACATTAAAGATCTAAATTCAGAATTATAAACTTTATCCTAACATGTAATGCATACATAACTAGGACTTAAAATTCTTTTCTTTTTTCATTGGTAATCTCCATTTCTTGTTTTTATCATAGTGATGCATTTATTCATGTTTTGTTTTGTGTCCTTGGCTACCAAAAAAGAAGAAAAAAAAAAAAAAAACATTGTGAGGTTTCTGATTTTACATAACACCTCGTGCAAGAAACATGAAGTTGTATCCAATCAGCTTTATATTGTCATAGAGACAAGAGCCATGCCTAGCACAAAGCGAACTAGTCTCATTAAATAATGCACTGTGGTAGTGACTTTGATCCTCACATGACGCTCTTCTGAACTGCCCCTATGCCAGACTAATCTAAGCCTTATTATAATATGTCCTGTCAGCAGGGTTTAGAATATGCTGACTGTATCCCCTGAAGAGGAGTAAGACCTCCTGTAGCGTAATTATTATGGTCTACAGAGAATTTGGGGATTGAAAAGAAAACGGCAATCGGATTTCTGGAGAAAGAGAAGAAAAAAAACAAATAAGAACAAAGGAGTTTGAAACTTGGTCCATCACTGACTCACCAAATTATTTTTGAAGTTTGAAAGAAGAACGGTTTTGAAATATGACGTCAAATATTCTATTTTACAGTGTTGGTATGGGATGTTTCCTTTCGATACATACACATACACCATCCCATACCAATGCCGTAAAATAGAATATTTGACGTCATATTTCAAAACCGTCTCCTTTTTTCAAACTTCAAAAATTTTTAAACTGAATAACACATAACTACGACTCGCTTTTCTCATTATTCTGTGATAAATAATTTATTATTACCTTCCATATACCAACAAATGCCCTGAAGATGATCTAATTAATAGATCGAAACACTGCAGCGTCGGCCAATAAACTTGCCACTTAACCCATTTAAACCTGTGTTTTTTCATTTTTCCTAATATACTACATACCGTCGGATTCACTTCCTTTCTTCACATATATATAGCTTTCCTATAAAACAGATGGAGCACTCTCTGGCAGTCTATGTATTTATCAGTTAAAATCCTAGTTCCAGTCTGTAAGTGCTGATGGCCGAGTGGTTAAGAAGTTTGACTGAGGATAAATCGATTGGGTTTCCATCACGGCTGGAGGTAGCCTGCTAATGTCTAGCCACACTGAAGAGACGTGATACTTTGAAACATGGTGTCTGTGGATGACTAATATATAATTCATTTGAAAAATATATTTAGTTTAATAAAAATTTTGCTGATAAGGTCAATCAAAGATAGATAAAATGTTTGTAAATTCTGATGATGGGAAGGTCTTACTGTATGCATACACACATTATATAATGTATAAGGTAGTAATCAAGATAATTTTTACTTATGTAGTTAAAAATATAAAATTTATAATTTGTTCTAAAAATTGTATAAAAATATCAAATATCTGTGTTATGAATTTAAAATGTAATTGAATCTGAAAATAGCAAATATCTAAGAGTCAGCTGCTCTCTGATAACACCAGATATACAAATATCTTTAGGAAGAATCTTTTATCATCTTGATAATTCAACACCACCATATAGTTAAGAAAAAAGAAAATTTAAAAATAGATTTTCACTAAAATCAATTTGCATGAAAGTTGTTCAAAAGTGAATATATAGGGTTATTGATAAATAATAACTCCCTATTTTAAAACTATAATTTTTTTATACTAGTAAGAATATGCGCCCTCTGGGCATAAGTATTTAAGTTTTAATGAAATTAAATGTATTAAATTAGAAAGACTAATGAAATTAAATAACATATATAAAAAGATTACACTTATTTTAATGATATTTTAATTGGTTCTATATAAAAATCAGTCTTAGGATTGATTTTAATATGTTGGAGAATAAAACAATATTAGAGATCAATAACACCAAGTAATTATTTATTAAATCTGGTTTTCTTAAAACCAGTATGCAAATTAACCACACCATATTTTATGTAAACCTTTATTTCTTAGTGATATATAAGACACATTGCAGGATTTTAAATGTACTAATTACATGGGCTGTTTTGCGACAAGTCTAACTCAGATTTTCAGAGAGACATTGTTAATAAATATGATTTATTCTATGTATTAATGATTTTGACTATAAATTAAATACTCATTGATAAATTTACTTAATTCCTGAGGGTACTGTGATGTAAGCAGTGAGGTAGTTTCAGTTACAGACAAACACCGAATCTCCATTATAATAAGATGAAGTTACATTTTTCTCAATTCTTTCTTCCAAAGTGGAGTGCTGCATATCATGGACTGCTCAGCCACCAGGATTCCGTACTTAAGAATCATGGGTCACCACCCACAGCCAACAGATGAGAGGATTTTACCCCTCTGCAGAGGCCCAGCAAACAAGGCAGGGACAATGAACAGATAAAGGGCAAATATTATGGATAAAGGTGATAGGGTTTGAGTGGGTTGAACTCCCCAAATTAACTGTCTTAAAGTTTGATTGATGTTATTTTGGTCTAAGAATGTCATTTTAAAATTTATTTAAAATCTGAACAGTGATCAATCTTTTACTCATGAATCATGAGCATAATTGCTTGTTCATTAGGGTAGGTTGATTTTTCACTTTTTAAAAATATCAAATTGTTCATCTATACGAAAGTTGTGTGTTAGTATACTGAATACTGATAACAAAAATTAGATCTTTTACTTGCACTATTGTTTGAGGAAATAGCATCAAAGATTGTCTACTAAAATGCTCTAAAAAATCCTTGTTTTCGCAAAATTTAGCCTTTAGAAAACAAGGATTTTTAGTGTATTTTAGTAGATTCGCATAGATGGACAATTTGATATTTTAAAAAAGTGAAAAATCAACCTACCCTATTGTACATATCAGTTAAAAATAAAATAAATTGAAAATTTTTTTTTTTGTAATCATTTCAATTTTTCTTTTTAATTCGAGAAAAAAAAAAAAAAAAAAAAAAAAAGGAATAATTAAAAAACAAAAAAATAATCACTAGAAAAAAGTTCTACCATATGTGTCTTCAGTAGAACTACCACTGTATCCTAATTTGAAGCATCATGTCATTTCTAAAGGTCTGGCATGCAAAGGATGTAGAGCCTGGTTGCAGAGTTGAATTCAGAAAAACAAAACAAAAAAACAAAAAAAAAAAAAACTTACCCTCTGTTAATTCACTACCAAAAATAAACGCCTTGGGTTTGGCAGCAGCAATACAATGCAAGAGTGGCTTGTCTCGAAGATTGAAATTGATAAGAGCAGCAATGACTCCGATTTTGGAGAGGCCTAACCAGATGCAAACATATTCGGGACGGCTTTCCATAAAAAGCGCGATTGTATCTCCAGGCTGGTAGCCAGCCTTTTGGAAGTAATGAGCAACAGAATTTGCATGCTCATCCACCTGCCGGAAAGTCCAAATTTTGTCCTCAATACGAAATGCAATCTTTTCTGGATGTCGATCAACAATTTTCTTGAACAAGGATGCAATAGTCTCATGATTTTTGGTATATCTCCGGAGTTTAAATCTGAGTTTTATTAGGTTGTACAGTGCCCTGAAATAAAATTTTAAAAAAATAAAGATTAATGACACATCCACTAATTGGTAACGGTTTTTGTTGTTTTTTGTTTTTTCTAATGACAAAAAGATAGTAATAATAGAAAACAATGGTTGTTTTACTAGGCTGAGTAAAAAGTGAGTGCAATATTTTGGTACATGCTAGTTTGCGGCACACACACATTATATATATAAGGAAAAGGGGGGTTGTAATGAATCCGACAGAATGAGGTAAAAAAAAGGAATGAAAGAACAAAACTCAGACAAAAATGTGTAGTATATTTCGCTGGAGTTTGAACTCAGCTTCTTCTACTTTATTGAATTATTCGGATCATACAAGTGTTTTATAGAAGGGGGAAGTAGGTAGGTGGGTAAGTTTTGTGGTGAGGGAAAGATTTGATTGGTTATAGGAGACATCTTTGGGGAAGATAAGAAATGAATCAGAGTTGAGGGAGGTAGGTAGAAACAATGAATGGTGAGAAATACCTGATAGGGGGAGGGGAGTAGCCATTTCTTGGAGAGAGATTTGTGTAGAGGAAGTAGCAAATGGGAGTAATAAAAGGGGGGTGGTTAGATGACCACAAAATCAAAATCAAACCTGTTTGTTAGGTATGTGGGTTATGGCCAAATACGTCAGCAAGTGAGGGTCAACAGGAGAGGTTAGGTTAGTTGGGGGTGGGAAAGTGGATATATATATATATATATATATATATATATATATATATATATATATATATATATTATATTATTTGTTTGTTAAGCAGAGTTTTACAGATTTGAATGCAGAGTTTTCATTCTCCTAGACTGCTTATCTAACCAAGGTTAAAAAGCCCAGTCTGCCCTACTATTTACCCATAGCTGTAGGGAGAGTAGTTGGGTGGGGAAGGGGTTATGATTATATATGCCAAAGTCAATTTTAAAGGAGAGTACAGCTGGTTTGGATTTAGTTTTCCTTCTAATTGACTAGTTGCCTCAGCAAAGCATCTTAAATTCAGAGTATTCTAAACTGCACCAACAGCGTATTGAACTTATTATATAACGAACAGAGACAGCAAACAGATTTGGAATTAATTTCATTGTAGATATATTGAATTATCTACACTTTGAACAATTTTTGTACCATGTGCTTGCCCCCCCCCCAAAAAAAAAAAAAATTCTGACTAAATTTGATTTTTTTTTTTTTACAGAATTAACTATTCTATTGAATGCAAA
Organism: Doryteuthis pealeii; assembly: GCA_023376005.1. NCBI lineage: Eukaryota > Metazoa > Mollusca > Cephalopoda > Myopsida > Loliginidae > Doryteuthis > Doryteuthis pealeii. The sequence continues at coordinate 92,396,132 of CM042145.1, forward strand.
CTATTTTCTTTCAAGTGGAATTTATTTTATTTTTAGAAAAGAAAACCCAAAACATTTCAACAGTTAATTGTATTCCAAATCCACCAATTGATCATTGTCCCACTTACAAAAAAAAAAAAAAAAAAAAAAAACACACTTAAACAGTCCACTCCTGTTAGAGGGAGTGACTTTAACACATCCAATAAGTCTTCTTAGTTATTGGCCAAGAGGTTAAAAACTGTAATTACTGATCAGAATTTAAGTTGAACAGTGCAGAACATTTGATAATCTACACACACACACACACACACACACAACCCATCGACAGAGACGTGGTAGCATGTCAGGAGTCTCAGGAGATGTGACAAAAGACAATAGAGTCCAAAAAGCAAAACATTCAAAGGAAAAGGAATCAAGTCTTTGGCCAGTCAATATCAGATGATATCCTGATGTTGGTAGAGAAAAATTAACTGCATGGTGACAAAGAACAAGGCTGGCTTGTACTTTATTTAGAATACTACATAGAATGTATTATATTATTTACTCTGACATGTAAACGAATTCAGGATTTTATATGAAAGACAGGTTAAATATAGAAATACAAAATGTTATCAAAATACATACACACTAATAGATATATACACATATACAGACACATTCATATATATGTATATTTAGTAACACGCACCACAACATACAATACATACAATGCATAGCACGCACACACACACATACATACAATGCATAGACACGCACACACACACATACATACAATGCATAGACACACACACACACCTACATACAATGCATAGACACGCACACATAATACATACATACATACATACACATACATACATAGCACACATATTACCTACATACACGCACACATATATATACATACATATACCATATATACATACACGCACACATACACACATATATACATACACGCACACATACACACATATATACATACACGCACACATCACACATATACACATACCACACATACACATATACACATATACATACATACAGCACATACACAATATACATACATACACACATACACACATACACATAACATACACATATACATACATACACACACATACACATATACACATATACATACACCACGATACACATATACATACATCCACATACACATATACACATATTATATACATACATAACATATACACATATATACATACATACACATATACACATATATATACATACATAAACACACACATACAACACACACCATACACATCACACATATATATATACAACACATACACACACACACACACATATATATATATATACACGCACACATATATATATATACACGCACACACATATATATATATACACGCACACATACACACACATATATATAATTACACGCACACATATAATAACTATAACACAACATATATATATATAAACGCACACATATATATATACAGCACACATAAACACACATATATATATATATATACATACACAGTATGCACATGACATATATTTAGTACAGAAACACATACAAAATCTGGCAGAATGATCTCCTAGATTTGGAAATTTATTGCCCACACGATACTAAGTAGCAGTGAAGTGGGTTAAGTATGTCTTTGAGCTATTCAATTGCCATTATGACATGGAATGGTGAACACTGTGCCATTGTCATTAAAACTTACAAAAGTCAATCCCAATACATTTGAGAACTAAATATTTTTGACAAAACACAGAATTATGCAAGTGCAGTACTCTCTTGTCCATACTCACCCAAACTTAGTGAAATAAAAATGTAAATAAATATATCCCCTTATGCATATTTAATACAATTCTTATTTTTTTTATTACAGGTGTTGCAACTTTCATTCGATTTTGATTGATCAATTTTATCAGCATGTAAATCCATCAAGGGTTATTTCATATCTAAAAGTTACAGGAATCGCATTCATATTTAGATTTTTTGGGTAGTTATTTCTTAGATTTTTTTTTTTTTTTTTTTTTTGCATACAGTTCAACTGAATATGAATAAATTTTAAATTGAGATCTATTTGACCCATAAATGGGAATCATTTTTTTGTGTGGTTGTTTAAGAGATTTTATTTTTGCAAATGATCCTTCAAATACAATAATTTTTAAACAGATTTATTTAACTTAATAGGTACTACCACTGTGATTCAGAGTGGACCTGGGAGTAAAAGTAATGAAGATTGACTCCACACTCCCCAGAGCTCCAGAACTGGAACCTCACCATTAGATGCAGTTTAGTTTAGTGTTTATACCCAGGACACTCTTTTTTTTTGAAGAGGTGGTCTTACCCACCTCTGCAGCGTTATATTCTAGCCCTACTGAAGCTGATTTATTTTTGATTACAAAGTTTTCCATCTGCACATTTTGGTAATAATTAACACCTAAAAAGATCTGTTTTGATCATATAATGTTACACTAGAGAAATAAAATCCTGAGGGGCCGCCCGGTTAGTGTTCTCAGTCCTAGAGCGTTCGACTAGGAATCACAAGGTTCCTGGTTCAATACCGGCCTCCTGCCAACTCAGTGTTGATAAGCACAAGAATCTGTTGCAGTAAAGTGAGGAGCTGATGGTAGTGTAGTGCTCCACCCCAGACCCTAAAAATAATATCCTTGTCTAGTGCAAAAGAAAAAGGGGATAGACTCCCTCACTGTAGGTGGTCAACTGACATTAGGCTGCCCGATGTTGACGATCTTTGGTTTAGAAGAATAACCTTTTTATAAAAAAAATTGTTAGGGTATGTACTTACTATGGACGATACTATGATATTTATAATATCTATTTTGATATTTATAGTGAAACATTATACAATGATTTTATCATCTTTTCTAGTGAAACATTATAAAAGAATTGTTGGGAGGGTGTATTTATTTATTTATGGGTGATACTATAATTTTCAGTAATATTCATTTGTATAATGTTCCACTAGAAATAATAAAATCCTGGATCTTTGGTTAGGAAGAAAATTAACTTTTTTATACCGAAAATGTAAGGGGGGGGTACTTATTTTATGGACAATCTTCTGATATTCAATAATGGCTATTTTTGTGGTTTTGGTTGGTTTTACGGCATATATAACCTCAGTGGGGTCATTTAATGCAACAAAAGTTGAAATAAATCAATTTCTTAATGGATAATACAATTTTGTTTATAAATAACATTTTTCTATTTAACCCATAGAGGGACCCTAACAGTACTACCACTCCGGGTCAGAGTGGGACCAGGGAGCCAATGGTGATGAAGGGGTGCTCCACATTCCTCAAACTCCAAAACTGGAACCTCACCATCAGATAGAGTTTTTACGTCATTCCCAGACATGTAGACCCTCAGCCACTGCCTTCTAGCACCCATATGATGGATATTTTGATTGTAATAAACATTCCACTAGAAAATATTAAAGCCTGGTTATCTTTTGTTTAGAAGAAATTAACTTTTTTAAAAAAATATAAATAAAAATAAAATTGGTAGATGAGTGTGCTTATATATGGAAGAATACTGCATAATGTTCAGTATTATCTGTGTTTTCAGCATGGTGTGAAGGTCTTGGACATGTAGACAACCTCTAATACTTTTGTTACTGTTGCTTCACGTTTCAGACATTGTTGGGGTCTCCCTTATCCTAAGTGAATCATCAGCTCCCTTAGTTAAAACATGGCGGCTGCGGACAGGATCGAGTGAGGACACGTGGAACCAAATTCGTTTTTCCGATGCTGGATCGCCCACAAGACATCGCTGCTCAGTACCTCAGCTCGTTCCAACAGAATCGAATCACCATGTCCAACATTGTTCAGAACTTGACAAGGATGCACTGATGAACTTGGTGTAAAACACTCTTGGCGACAGACTTGCAACTCTCAAACTGGGCACGGTCACTTCAATCTCAACCCATACTCGCCTGTTGTCCCTTTATCTCAAGGATACTTTCGGCAAAAAGTCAAGAGCACCATCAGTTTCTACAGAATGACAAGCCACAGTTCCGCAAATTTTCGTGTGGACTGGGGGATCTTACTAGAAACATTTACTGGAATTGCTAAAATGAACACATTCTCATCTGTATAATTGCTGCTGTGAGTCTGTTCAAACTAGTATTGTCAATACTGTGCCACAGTTCCTTGACATGACAGAAGATGAACTCCTTTGAGACAATTGAATCACTGGTGTACAAGGAGTTTCAAATCCCTCCGTCCATCGGCTTGCATTGCGTTCTATCCAACAGCATGAACATGAATCAATTCAGGTGATATGAAATACGCCTGCGTGCACCGCTGTTATTGAATGTGCGTATTGTTGTTCCCATTGCAATCCCACGATTTATCCGAGGACAATATCAAGGAACAATTTGTCAACGGGACTATTTCAATGAGTCCCTACAAACAGATATCCTTGCCAAGGACCACCCAACTATCCAGCCTCGACTCTGTGATCAACCATGCCAAGGTATTTGAGTCCGGCAATTCGCGATCAAGCCAAGCTCCACAACCTCACGCGAAGTTCATGCTGCCCCGTCTGTCAGGGTACAGAAATCAACAGCGAAAACGTGTTTTTCCCGAGCAAAAACAATCTGGGCAGACGCCTCCAAATGCAGCGTCTCACCCAGTTTTCACCGAGCTCAGCAGTCAAACTATATCCTTGTTCGTTGCTGGGGTGTGGTAGCCTGCACATTCATCATTTGCCAGGAAGACCGATGTGCCTGCATGGGACAAACCTGCAGCAGCTGTAAGCGTCAAAACCACTTTTCCTCTGTCTGCCGAGCAGGATTCAAAGTAGCCCACCGGGGTCGAACTCCATTGCGCATGTCCAATACGATAACGATAGGGGACTGGCCTCCGCTCAGCAAACAACGTTGAAATATGAAGAGATTCCAGCTACTGTTTCATCAGCGGACAGTCAGTGTCACGCAATGGTAACTGTGATAAACATTTTCCCCGACAGCGGGGCCTCAATAATGCATCGCGCACACAGTAAAACACCTGGAGCTCTTTGGTATGGATGGGGTCTCTGTTACGCCCATTCCACAGGAGGAAGTTGCTGTGTGGAGGCGCTCCTCTCTTCCATGTCATGGCTGGATCCCCTTTTCGTTTCAAATGTCATAGTGACACTCAACTACACAGCCCGTGTACATTTGTGAAGTTAACAGACTGTACCTTAGTAGAACAGGTTGCATTGAGACAAACATTCTGCCACGGACATTTCCATACCCAATGACAGTTCACAATTCAGAATCCATTGCTACTGTTGATTACGCCAGAGAGGATCCTCCTCCAAAAACCTAGCAAAATAACCATTTGAGGGCCATCCCTGACAACATCCCGGAGTTGACATCATCGTACATCAAAGAGGCACTTCCGTTCAACCACTTTTTAATAACTCTGGGAATTTCCCAGCTATGAACACGGAACCGGCAAAAATACACCCTTATGCAAATGCCACACCGTGATGTACGGCACACTCCAATCCCAGTACCACATCATTGGAAGGCTGCAGTCAAGCAGAGTCTTGACATGGATGTGTCAAGAGGCATTATCACACCCAGTCCCCATTGGGCACCCAGTCACGGTGGTGTGCGCCTATGGTTGTGACCACCAAGAAGGATGGTAGCCCACGTAGGACTGTGGATTTGCAGCATCTCAATCCTCAGT
>CM042145.1:92401898-92444404 GCA_023376005.1 Doryteuthis pealeii
GTGTCGTGTATATTTATATATGTGTGTTATGTGTGCGTGTATATATATGTGTGTGTGTATAATATATATGTGTGTGTGTGTATATATATATATGTGGTGTGTATATATGTGTATGTGTGCGTGTATGTTATACATATGTGTATGTGTGCGTGTATGTTATATATGTGTGTATGGTGTGCGTGTATGTATATATGTGTGTATGTGTGCGTGTATGTATGTATATATATGTTATGTGTGCGTGTATGTATGTATATTGTGTGTATGTATGTGTGCGTGTATGTATGTATATATGTGTGTATGTATGTGTGCGTGTATGTATGTGTATGTATGTATGTCGTGCGTGTGTGTGTATGTATGTTGCGTGTGTGTGTATGTATGTGCGTGTGTGTGTATGTATGTGCGTGTCTATGTGTGTATGTATGTGTGTGCGTGTCTATGTATGTATGTATGTATGTGTGTGCGTGTCTATGTGTGTATGTATGTGTGTGCGTGTCTATGTGTGTATGTATGTGTGTGCGTGTCTATGTATGTATGTGTGTGTGTGCGTGTCTATGTATGTGTGTGTGTGCGTGTCTATGTATGTATGTGTGTGTGTGCGTGTCTATGTATGTATGTGTGTGTGTGCGTGTCTATGTATGTATGTATGTATGTGTGTGTGTGCGTGTCTATGTATGTGTGTGCGTGTCTTGTATGTATGTATGTATGTGTGTGCGTGTCTATGTATGTATGTATGTATGTGTGTGCGTGTCTATGCATTGTATGTATGTGTGTTGTGCGTGTCTATGTATGTATGTGTGTGCGTGTCTATGTATGTATGTATGTGTGTGCGTGTCTATGCATTGTATGTATGTGTGTGCGTGTCTATGCATTGTATGTATGTGTGTGTGTGCGTGTCTATGTATGTGTGTGTGTGCGTGTCTATGCATTGTATGTATGTATGTGTGTGCGTGTCTATGCATGTATGTTATGTATGTGTGTGCGTGTCTATGCATTGTATGTATGTGTGTGCGTGTACTAAATATACATATATATGAATGTGTCTGTATATGTGTATATATCTATTAGTGTGTATGTATTTTGATAACATTTTGTATTTTGTATTTCTATATTTAACCTGTCTTTCATATAAAATCCTGAATTCGTTTACATGTCAGAGTAAATAATATAATACATTCTATGTAGTATTCTAAATAAAGTACAAGCCAGCCTTGTTCTTTGTCACCATGCAGTTAATTTCTCTACCAACATCAGGATATCATCTGATATTGACTGCCAAAGACTTGATTCCTTTTCCTTTTGAATGTTTTGCTTTTTGGACTCTATTGTTCTTTTGTCACATCTCCTGAGACTCCTGACATGCTACCACGTCTCCTGTCGATGGGTGTGTGTGTGTGTGTGTGTGTAGATTATCAAATGTTCTGCACTGTTCAACTTAAATTCTGATCAGTAATTACAGTTTTTAACCTCTTGGCCAATAACTAAGAAGACTTATTGGATGTTTAAAGTCACTCCCTCTAACAGGAGTGGACTGTTTAAGTGTGTTTTTTTTTTTTTTTTTGTAAGTGGGACAATGATCAATTGGTGGATTTGGAATACAATTAACTGTTGAAATGTTTTGGGTTTTCTTTTCTAAAAATAAAATAAATTCCACTTGAAAGAAAATAGTTTGCATTCAATAGAATAGTTAATTCTGTAAAAAAAAAAAATCAAATTTAGTCAGATTTTTTTTTTTTGGGGGGGGGGGGGGGGGCGAAGCACATGGTGCAAAATTGTTCAAAGTGTAGATAATTCAATATTCTACAATGAAATTAATTCCAAATCTGTTTGCTGTCTCTGTTCGTTATATAATAAGTTCAATACGCTGTTGGTGCAGTTTAGAATACTCTGAATTTAAGATGCTTTGCTGAGGCAACTAGTCAATTAGAAGGAAAACTAAATCCAACCAGCTGTACTCTCCTTTAAAATTGACTTTGGCATATATAATCATAATCCTTCCCCACCCAACTACTCTCCCTACAGCTATGGGTAAATAGTAGGGCAGACTGGGCTTTTTAACCTTGGTTAGATAAGCAGTCTAGGAGAATGAAAACTCTGCATTATATATTATATATTTATATATATATATATATATATATATATTATATATATATATATAATCCACTTTCCCACCCTCAACTAACCTAACCTCTCCTGTTGACCCTCACTTGCTGACGGTATTTGGCCATAACCACATACTAACAAACAGGTTTGATTTTGATTTTGTGGTCATCTAACCACCCCCCTTTTATTACTCCCATTTGCTACTTCCTCTACACAAATCTCTCTCCAGAAATGGCTACTCCCCTCCCCTATCAGGTATTTCTCACCATTCATTGTTTCTACCTACCTCCTCAACTCTGATTCATTTCTTATCTTCCAAAGATGTCTCCTATAACCAATCAAATCTTTCCCTCACCACAAAACTTACCCACCTACCTACTTCCCCTTCTATAAACACTTGTATGATCCGAATAATTCAATAAAGTAGAAGAAGCTGAGTTCAAACTCCAGCGAAATATACTACACATTTTTGTCTGAGTTTTGTTCTTTCATTCCTTTTTTTTACCTCATTCTGTCGGATTCATTACACACCCCTTTTCCTTATATATATAATGTGTGTGTGCCGCAAACTAGCATGTACCAAAATATTGCACTCACTTTTTTACTCAGCCTAGTAAAACAACCATTGTTTTCTATTATTACTATCTTTTTGTCATTAGAAAAAACAAAACAACAAAAACCGTTACCAATTAGTGGATGTGTCATTAATTTTATTTTTTTTTAAAATTTTATTTTCAGGGCACTGTACAACTAATAAACTCAGATTTAAACTCCGGAGATATACCAAAAATCATGAGACTATTGCATCCTTGTTCAAGAAAATTGTTGATCGACATCCAGAAAAGATTGCATTTCGTATTGAGGACAAAATTTGGACTTTCCGGCAGGTGGATGAGCATGCAAATTCTGTTGCTCATTACTTCCAAAAGGCTGGCTACCAGCCTGGAGATACAATCGCGCTTTTTATGGAAAGCCGTCCCGAATATGTTTGCATTGGTTAGGCCTCTCCAAAATCGGAGTCATTGCTGCTCTTATCAATTTCAATCTTCGAGACAAGCCACTCTGCATTGTATTGCCTGCTGCAAACCCAAGGCGTTTATTTTTGGTAGTGAATTAACAGAGGGTAAGTTTTTTTTCTTTGTTTTTGTTTTTTCTGAATTCACAACTCTGCAACCAGGCTCTACATCCTTTGCATGCCAGACTTTAGAAATGACATGATGCTTCAAATTAGGATACAGTGGTAGTTCTTACTGAGACACATATGGTAGAACTTTTTCTAGTGATTATTTTTTGTTTTTTAATTATTCTTTTTTTTTTTTTTTTTTTTTTTTCTCGAATTAAAAAAAAAGAAAATTGAAATGATTACAAAAAAAAAATTTTCATTTTTTTTATTTTTAACTGATATGTACATAGGGTAGGTTGATTTTTCACTTTTTTTAAAATATCAAATTGTCCATCTATGCGAATCTACTAAAATACACTAAAAATCCTTGTTTTCTAAGGCTAAATTTTGCGAAAACAAGGATTTTTAGAGCATTTTAGTAGACAATCTTTGATGCTATTCTCAAAACAATAGTGCAAGTAAAAGATCTAATTTTTCTGTTATCAGTATTCAGTATACTAACACACAACTTTCGTATAGATGAACAATTTGATATTTTAAAAAGTGAAAATCAACCTACCCTATTGTACATATCAGTTAAAAATAAAAATAAAATTGAAAATTTTTTTTTTGTAATCATTTCAATTTTTCTTTTTTTTTAATTCGAGAAAAAAAAAAAAAAAAAAAAAGGAATAATTAAAAAACAAAAAATAATCACTAGAAAAATTCTACCATATGTGTCTTCAGTAGAACTACCACTGTATCCTAATTGAAGCATCATGTCATTTCTAAAGTCTGGCATGCAAAGGATGTAGAGCCTGGTTGCAGAGTTGAATTCAGAAAAACAAAAACAAAAGAAAAAAAACTTACCCTCTGTTATTCACTACCAAAATAAACGCCTTGGGTTTGGGCAGCAGCAATACAATGCAAGAGTGCTTGTCTCGAAGATTGAAATTGATAAGACAGCAATGACTCCGATTTTGGAGAGGCCTAACCAGATGCAAACATATTCGGGACGGCTTTCCATAAAAGCGCGATTGTATCTCCAGGCTGGTAGCCAGCCTTTTGAAGTAATGAGCAACAGAATTTGCATGCTCATCCACCTGCCGGAAAGTCCAAATTTTGTCCTCAATACGAAATGCAATCTTTTCTGGATGTCGATCAACAATTTTCTTGAACAGGATGCAATAGTCTCATGATTTTTGGTATATCTCCGGAGTTTAAATCTGAGTTTTATTAGGTTGTACAGTGCCCTGAAATAAATTTTAAAAAAATAAAGATTAATGACACATCCACTAATTGGTAACGGTTTTTGTTTTTTTTGTTTTTTCTAATGACAAAAAGATAGTAATAATAGAAAACAATGGTTGTTTTACTAGCTGAGTAAAAAGTGAGTGCAATATTTTGGTACATGCTAGTTTGCGACACACACATTATATATATAAGGAAAAGGGGGGTTGTAATGAATCCGACAGAATGAGGTAAAAAAGGAATGAAAAGAACAAAACTCAGACAAAAATGTGTAGTATATTTCGCTGGAGTTTGAACTCAGCTTCTTCTACTTTATTGAATTATTCGGATCATACAAGTGTTTTATAGAAGGGGGAAGTAGGTAGGTGGGTAAGTTTTGTGGTGAGGGAAAGATTTGATTGGTTATAGGAGACATCTTTGGGGAAGATAAGAAATGAATCAGAGTTGAGGGAGGTAGGTAGAAACAATGAATGGTGAGAAAATACCTGATAGGGGAGGGGAGTAGCCATTTCTTGGAGAGAGATTTGTGTAGAGGAAGTAGCAAATGGAGTAATAAAAGGGGGGTGGTTAGATGACCACAAAATCAAAATCAAACCTGTTTGTTAGTATGTGGTTATGGCCAAATACGTCAGCAAGTGAGGGTCAACAGGAGAGGTTAGGTTAGTTGAGGGTGGGAAAGTGGATATATATATATATATATTATATATATATATATATATATATAAATATATAATATATAATGCAGAGTTTTCATTCTCCTAGACTGCTTATCTAACCAAGGTTAAAAAGCCCAGTCTGCCCTACTATTTACCCATAGCTGTAGGGAGAGTAGTTGGGTGGGGAAGGAGTTATGATTATATATGCCAAAGTCAATTTTAAAGGAGAGTACAGCTGGTTTGGATTTAGTTTTCCTTCTAATTGACTAGTTGCCTCAGCAAAGCATCTTAAATTCAGAGTATTCTAAACTGCACCAACAGCGTATTGAACTTATTATATAACGAACAGAGACAGCAAACAGATTTGGAATTAATTTCATTGTAGATATATTGAATTATCTACACTTTGAACAATTTTGCACCATGTGCTTCGCCCCCCCCCCCCCCCAAAAAAAAATTCTGACTAAATTTGATTTTTTTTTTTTACAGAATTAACTATTCTATTGAATGCAAACTATTTCTTTCAAGTGGAATTTATTTTATTTTTAGAAAGAAAACCCAAAACATTTCAACAGTTAATTGTATTCCAAATCCACCAATTGATCATTGTCCCACTTACAAAAAAAAAAAAAAAAACACACTTAAACAGTCCACTCCTGTTAGAGGGAGTGACTTTAAACATCCAATAAGTCTTCTTAGTTATTGGCCAAGAGGTTAAAAACTGTAATTACTGATCAGAATTTAAGTTGAACAGTGCAGAACATTTGATAATCTACACACACACACACACACACACCCATCGACAGGAGACGTGGTAGCATGTCAGGAGTCTCAGGAGATGTGACAAAAGAACAATAGAGTCCAAAAAGCAAAACATTCAAAAGGAAAAGGAATCAAGTCTTTGGCCAGTCAATATCAGATGATATCCTGATGTTGGTAGAGAAATTAACTGCATGGTGACAAAGAACAAGGCTGGCTTGTACTTTATTTAGAATACTACATAGAATGTATTATATTATTTACTCTGACATGTAAACGAATTCAGGATTTTATATGAAAGACAGGTTAAATATAGAAATACAAAATACAAAATGTTATCAAAATACATACACACTAATAGATATATACACATATACAGACACATTCATATATATGTATATTTAGTACACGCACACACATACATACAATGCATAGACACGCACACACATACATACATACAATGCATAGACACGCACACACATACATACATACAATGCATAGACACGCACACACACACATACATAGACACGCACACACACACATACATACAATGCATAGACACGCACACACATACATACAATGCATAGACACGCACACACATACATACATACATAACACGCACACACATACATACATAGACACGCACACACACACATACATACAATGCATAGACACGCACACACATACATACATACATACATAGACACGCACACACATACATACATACATACATAGACACGCACACACATACATAGACACGCACACACACACATACATACATACATACATAGACACGCACACACACACATACATACATAGACACGCACACACACACATACATATAGACACGCACACACACACATACATAGACACGCACACACATACATACATACATAGACACGCACACACATACATACACACATAGACACACACACATACATACACACATAGACACGCACACACATACATACACATACATAGACACGCACACACATACATACACACATAGACACGCACATACATACACACACACGCACATACATACACACACACGCACATACATACACACACACGCACGCACATACATACATACACATACATACACGCACACATACATACACACATATATACATACATACACGCACACATACATACACACATATATACATACATACACGCACACATACACATATATATACATACATACACGCACACATACACACATATATACACATACATACACGCACACATACACACATATATACATACACGCACACTACCACACATACACATACATACACGCACACATACATATATACACACATATATATATATACACACACACATATATATATATACACACACATATATATATACACGCACACATACACACACATATATATATATACACGCACACATACACACATATATAATATACACGCACACATACACACATATATATATATACATACACGCACACATACACACATATATATATACATACACACATATATATATATACATGCACACATACACACATATATATATACACGCACACATATATATATATACACGCACACATACACACACATATATATATATATATACACAGTATGCACATACATATATTTAGTACAGAAACACATACAAAATCTGGCAGAATGATCTCCTAGATTTGAAATTATTGCCACACGATACTAAGTAGCTGTGAGTGGGTTAAGTATGTCTTTGAGCTATTCAATTGCCATTATGACATGGAATGGTGAACACTGTGCATTTGTCATTAAAACTTACAAAAGTCAATCCCAATACATTTTGAACTAAATATTTTTGACAAAACACAGAATTATGCAAGTGCAGTACTCTCGTCCATACTCACCAAACTTAGTGAAATAAAAAATGTAAATAAATATACCCCTTATGCATATTTATACAATTCTATTTTTTTTATTACAGGTGTTGCAACTTCAATCGATTTTTGATTGGTCGATTTTATCAGCATGTAAATCCATCAAGGGTTATTTCATATCTAAAAGTTAGGGAATCGCATTCATATTTAGATTTTTTGGGTAGTTATTTCTTAGATTTTTTTTTTTTTTTTTTTTGCATACAGTTCAACTGAATATGAATAATTTTTAAATAGATCTATTTGACCCATAAATGGGAATCATTTTTTTGTGTGGTTGTTTAAGAGATTTTATTTTGCAAATGATCCTATCAAATACAAATAATTTTTAAACAGATTTATTTAACTTAATAGGTACTACCACTGTGATTCAGAGTGGACCTGGGAGTAAAAGTAATGAAGATGTACTCCACACTCCCCAGAGCTCCAGAACTGGAACCTCACCATTAGATGCAGTTTAGTGTTATACCCAGGACACTCTTTTTTTGAGATGGTCTTACCCCTCTGCAGCGTATTCTTAGCCCTACTGACAGGCTGATTTATTTTTGATTACAAAGTTTCCATCTGCACATTTTGGTAATAATTAACACCTAAAAAGATCTGTTTTGATCATATAATGTTACACTAGAAATAAAATCCTGAGGGCCGCCCGGTTTAGCTCAGTCGGTAGAGCGTTCGACTAGGAATCACAAGGTTCCTGGTTCAATACCGGCCCTCGCCAACTCAGTGTATGAGTAGCACAAGAATCTGTGCAGTAAAGTGAGGAGCTGATGGTAGATGTAGTGCTCCACCCCAGACCCTAAAAATAATATCCTTGGTCTAGTGCAAAAGAAAAGGGGATAGACTCCCTCACTGTATGGCTCATACTGACATTAGGCTGCCCCGATGTTGACGATCTTTGGTTTAGAAGAATAACTTTTTATAAAAAAAAATTGTTAGGGTATGTACTTATCTATGGACGATACTATGATATTTAATAATATCTATTTTGATATTTATAGTGAAACATTATACAATGATTTTATCATTTCTAGTGAAACATTATAAAAAAATTGTTGGGAGGGGTGTATTTATTTATTTATGGGTGATACTATAATATTCAGTAATATTCATTTGTATAATGTTCCACTAGAAATAATAAAATCCTGGTATCTTTGGTTAGGAAGAAAATTAACTTTTTATAAGAGAATGTAAGGGGGGGGGTACTTATTTATGGACAATCTTCTGATATTCAATAATGGCTATTTTGGTTTGGTTTGGTTTTACGGCATATAAACCTCAGTGGGTCATTTAATGCCAACAAAGTTTTGAAATAAATCAATTCTTAATGGATAATACAATTTTGTTTATAAATACATTTTTCTATTTAACCCATAGATGGGACCCTAACAGGTACTACCACTCCGGGTCAGAGTGGACCAGGGAGCAATGGTGATGAAGGGGTGCTCCACATTCCTCAAACCTCCAAAACTGGAACCTCACCATCAGATAGAGTTTTACGTCATTCCCAGGACATGTAGACCCTCAGCCACTGCCTTCTAGCACCCATATGATGGATATTTTGATTGTATAACATTCCACTAGAAATAATTAAAGCTAGGTATCTTTTGTTTAGAAGAAAATTAACTTTTTACAAAAATAAATAAAAATAAAATTGGTATGAGTGTGCTTATATATGGGAGATACTGCATAATGTTCAGTATTATCTGTGTTTTCAGATGGTGTGAAGGTCTTGGACCATATCCCATGTTGATAAAAAAGGATTAACTGTACTAGTTCTTTACCTCCAAAACTAAACAAAACAAAAAAAACATAACCACCAAGATATTTTATCAGATTGTGTAAACAAAATGAGAGATGCATATCAATATGACAAACAACTTTCAAACAATCCAAAGTCATAGTGTCACAAATTTTGACCCCCCCACAAAAAAAAAAAAAAAAAATTTATAGTGATATAATGAGAATTATTTTATTCCACCTGATGATCAAAAGGTGGAGGTGAAAGATAAACAGCATATAAATAAATAAAAAATAAATAAAAAAAAAAAAATAAATTAAAATAAATTTATAAAAATAAAAAAAATAAAAATAAAAATAGAAATAAAAGTATAAAAAATAAATCTATCTAAATGGCAGTGATGCTGATAGCTTTTTGATTTAGTGCATCCTGGGATGCACATATTTGCTTTGAAGGAGTCCCTAGGAAAATTTATGGGTCCCAACTAAAGCCGTCTAACTCCTACCTTGTAACTTATCCTGTGTAATTAATTTCTAAGAAACTATTGAAATGTATTTACAGTTAGCTTGAAATGGCAAGGGAAGAAAAAAGGATTGGGGCTTGCCATAAGGGCAATGGGGTTGGGGCAATCATATAGGCGCTAGGGCTCGACATGACCAGCCGAATGATCGGAGAGGACCTCTCCGACCGCCCGTCTAGCTTAAGAAAGGGCCAAAGTGGAGTATTGCAAGTCATGAACTGCTCATCCACCTGGGTTCTATCCTTAAGCATCACGGGTCGCCACCCACGGTCAACAGGTGGCCCCATTGGGGGAGTCTGATAAAGGAAATGACTTAGCGGGAAATAAAATATTGAGTTAATCGCAATATTGATGGTTGATACAAGTTTTAACCGAATAAGTCACTGTTATAATGAATATATAGTGCTCAATATGTGAGAGCAGATTTAGTATTACGGCGTAAATTGAAATAACGTACTCGAGTTTCACTATATGGATGTTCAAAGTTAATTCCAATGAATTAATCAAGATATTGATTAATTACAGGCAATTGCGGAAGTGAATATTGCAATTATGACCGTTTTCAACAGTCATAATTGCCTGTAATTAATCAATATCTTTAAAAAAAAAAAAAAAAAGCTTGGTACATCTTCAGTGATGTCACCAATCTCATCTTCCCATGCTTTCTTCTCATAATCAAATTGACACGCAAATCAAACAAGTTTGAACCCCCCCCAAAGCATCCAGTTGTTTACCAACAATCAACCATTACATTAAGAACAGTCATTTTCTTGGAACTGATTATCGCATAAGAACCAAAAAGAATCAATATGTATTTATCCAACCCATCCACATGAGCAGGATGCAACACAAGATCGGTTCTTAAGTGGAGTTTAACTTGTTTGAATTCAGTTTTTCTTCTCCTAAACGGGTTACCCTATCAAGGTTGAAGAGCCCAGTCTGCCCTACTATTTACCCTAATTGGAGGAATAAGAGAAGGATTCGTGCCTTTCCCAAAGGGCATTGATAAAAAAATTGAAATCAATGAGCCTCATCCAGTATTTGAACTTGGCTTGTTGAGTCCATTTTCTAATACAGCAACCACTACACCTTCAATATTTAGATATATGTGCATTTACCCAACCCCTCCATTAGCAGAATGTGACACAAAGTCAGCATTTAAATGTAGTTTAACAGGTTTGAATTCAGAGTTTTTCTTTTCCTAAACTAGTTGTCATACCAAGGTTAGTTTGGTTTGTTTTGTTTTATGGCATATCAACCTCAGTGGGTCATTTAATGCCGACATACCAAGGTTAATGAGCCCAGTCAGCCCTATTTATGTATCCACAAGGAATAGTTACATAGATACCTCTCCCAAGGATGGGTATTAGCACTATGTGAAATGCAAACAGCCTCGTCCAGGAATTGAACTCAGTTTGCCGTGTCAATTTTCCATGATAATAACCGTTACACCACAAACGTCTCCAAAATAGTCAATAGGTTAGTATGGAAGTCTAGACTCTGGGCAAGGTTTTTAAAAAAAAATTTTATTTCTATTTTTTAAATTTTTAAATTTTTAATATCCTTAGTTCGATAAAGGTCAATTAGGCCGTTGAATTTTTAGCAACTTGTAAACAGATATAATTTTATGAGATATCAACAGAGTTATTTTTAACGAGATAAACTGTTCATCCAAATAATCAAGAGAGAACTGCTAATTGAAATATTTAAATTTTCATGTGTTGACGTGAAAGAAAGAATAAATCAATATTCATAAGATCAAAATTCATTACAAAACTCAATTAACTTTGGGGAAAAAAGAGTTAATTTTATTCAGGTTGTTCATTCATTGAGGAGTGAAACATCAACAGTAAAAAGAAAAAAAAAAAAAACAAAAACCCCCCCCCCCCCCCAAAAACCCATTTGCATGCAACTTAATGATTCAAGCATCATTTTCTTTCACATTTGCAGAGAAACAGGCATTCCACTGTGGTGTAATGGTTAACAAGCTAGTCATGCAGATCTATTACTACTGAATAAAAAGTTCAATCCTCAGAGAATGCTCCATACTTATGATTTTGTGTTACGTGTTACATCTTACCCATGGTGAACAGGTTGAGTAAAAAAAGCCCTCTATTGTGGTTTAAGGGTTAGCAAGCTAATCTTGCAGATCCATTACTACTGAATAACGAGTTCAAACCTCAATGATGGACCCATACTGTGACTGTGTCACATCCTACCTGTGGTGAATGGGTTGGGTAAAAAGGGCATGCCATCGTAGTGTAATGGTTAGCAAGCTAGTCTCGCAGCGTCATTACTACTGTATAGTGACTTTGACCCTCACTAGATGCCCCATACTTGTGACTTTGTGTCATATCATACTCATGGCGAATGCATTGGGTTATGAATATAACCATAATCAACCAAAGAATGTATATCATATTGAGATTTTTTATTATTATTAGTACTCCACACTCCTTCGACCTTGACCTTGAGCCTCACCATCAGATGCAGTTTAGTGTCATACCCAGGACACCACATTTTTGGGGGAGGTGGTGTTACTCCTCTTCTATGGATGCAGTCAGTGGACTGTGTCATTTGAACATTTTCAGCCTTATTTCTAAGAGTGGAAACATCTTCATCAGTGTGCGTGGCCTCAGAAGTGGATTTGTAATTAACTTGATAATGAAAAACTTTTACAAAGTCTCATTACTTAATGGACTAACCTTATACAAATCTATATGATTTTATATGAAGAGATCTGATTTGTGAAAAGTTAAAGAAAAATAAATGTTAAGAAAGAAACCTTACTACAAATTTAATCCTATCTGAATATAAAACTGAGCAGATTCTGGACAAGAATTTAAAATAGTTCTTTAGTTATCTTGGAAATGTGTGTAAAAATATGATTGAACACACACACACACACACACAGAAACATTCATTCACGCACACACATAGAGAAACATTCATTCACACACACACACACACACATTCATTCACACACACACACACACACAGAGAAACATTCATTCACACACACACACACACACACAGAGAAACATTCATTCACACACACACACACACACACACAGAAACTTCATTCACACACACACACACACACACACAAGAAACATTCATTCACACACACACACACACACACACACACACACACACAGAGAAACATTCATTCACACACACACACACACACACACACACAGAAACATTCATTCACACTCACACACACACAGAAACATTCACACGCACACACACATTCACACACACACACACACACACACAGAAACATTCATTCACACTCACACACACACACACACACACAGAAACATTCATTCACACACACACACACACACACACACACACACACACACACACACACACACACACACACACACACACACACAGAAAACATTCATTCACACACACACACACATTCATTCACACACACACACACACACACACACACACATTCACACACACACACACACACACACAGAAACATTCATTCACACACACACACACACACACACAGAAACATTCATTCACACACACACACACACACACACAGAAACATTCATTCACACACACACACACACACACAGAAACATTCATTCACACACACACACACACACATTCATTCACACACACACACACACACAGAGAACACACACACACACACACACACATTCATTCATTCACACACACACACAGAGAAACATTCATTCACACACACACACACACACACAGAGAAACATTCATTCACACACATTCACACAGAAACATTCATTCACACCATCACACACAGACAGTGAACAATTATCAGTCTTCTTCATAAATGACATTGTTTAAATGTTCTATTTACAAAAATGCCTTGGGAGGGTTGACATGATTGTTCTTGGCAGTAAAAACCTGCAAGACTAACACTCCAACCCCCACCCTCTACCCACAACACTGCCAAACCAAATTTGTCAACAGCAATCAGTATAAAAATGTCAAACATCTTAGCAGCAAATATGTGGTAGCTAGAACCATTCCTTGGACAACATATTCTTTACAAAATCTCTAGGCGAGTCATGTCAACAACTCTTCAGTATTATGTCACAATAGCAGAATTGTTATTAACAGTAAAATAAGTATAAAAGCTTTGACAATGTCAACATTTTTTTAGATAAATAAATGAATATATATATATATATATATATATATATATATATATATATATATAAAAGCACATTGTGCTTAATCTGCTTCCTCCTCAGTTTCACATTAGTCTATGATGTGTACGCTATATGTAAATATATACCAAACATTTGCTTCCTACTTTTTAGAGTATACAGTAAAACAATAAAGCCACAATGAAAAGGTCATATGATAAATATGCTTATCAAGTGAGTATACAGTAAACTCATCATAGCAGGATTCTGTTCTAATGACACCATTTAATGAAACAAAGTCTAAGGCAGTCATGGGCAAACTGCGGCCCCCTGGTGCTTTCTGAATGACCAGCCCAAGACTTCAATTTTTTATATTTTTTTTTTATAAAAAAGATCTTTTTACTGAAGATAAAGATAAAAAAAAAATGAATAAATAAAAAAAAACTTTAAAAAAAAAAAAAAAAAAAACTTTTCCCTATTTATAAGGCAGATGCTTATGCATAATGGTCTTGTGCAGATTCCTTTAAATAAAAAAAAATTTTTTTAGATATTTTTTAAATAATATTAAATAATTCAGAAAATGTAAAAAATATTTTTTTTTTAAATTCAAAAAAAAAAAAAAAAAAAAAAAAAAAAAAAAAAATTTTTTTTATAAATAATTACAAAAATTTATTTAAATAATTGAGAAAATTTTTTTTTTGATAATTCAACCCCAGCCAAAAAAAAAAAACAAAAAAAAAAAAAAAAAAAACAGGGACCAGGGAGTTTATTTTGTTGAGGTGGATTGCCACAACTAACGTCAGCTTCCCACTTTACCACACAAATTAGATTACCCCAGGTGTTCTAATCATGCGCTGAGTTGACAGGGACCTGTAGCAAAAACCCAGAACCATGCGATTCCTAGGCAGGTGCACTACCAATTGAGATAAACTGGTCCCTTATAAACCAACTGTAAAAAAAAAAAAAAAAAGTGAAGTTAGCGAAGTGGCCTATTGTCGGTATCAGCCAGGCAGCGAGGGATTCTATCCCTTTTTGCTAACGCTAAACCAGGGAGATTATTTTTTGCTGAGGTGGAGCGCCATACCTACTGTCAGCTCCCAACTTTATTGCACAAATCCGTGATTTGTGTTACTCATACGCTGAGTTGGCAGGGACCAATCCCGAGCTCAGAACTTTTGCGATTCCAAGGCGAGCTAAGTAAAAATTGGCCTTGTGTCACATCCGGCCTGCGACAGAAGAGTCTACTGTATTAATCATTTCATATCAAAAAGAATAAGCAGCTTATATCAATATTATCCTAATCCTTTTCAACTATTACTTGTCATTGTCAGATTTGTCCACATACAGATGTATACATATTGTTATGAAGTCCTGTTGCTTGTTTTGTAAACATAGTTTACTGAAATGGTGGACAGGTATGCCAAGGTCATTTGTTGACAAGTGATATTATGTAAACAAAAAATGTTTATGTTTCAAAAGTTAAAATAGGAAAGTAAAAGCTTAGTGGTACCATGCCAACCAGTGGTACCACGACAAAAAAAAAAAAAAAAAGCAGCACTGGATATATGTATTTAACAACCCCTCCGCACAAGCAGGATGTGATATTAGGTCAGTTTCTTAAGTGGAGTTTAATAGGTTTGAATTCAGAGTTTTCCTTCTCCTAGACTGGTTACCCAGCCAAGGTTAAAGAACCCAATCTGCCCTACTATTTGCCTATAGCTGGAGGGAGAATAGTTGGATTCATACATTTCTCAAGGTTATTAGCACTATGTGAAATGCAAACAGCTTAGTCTAGGATTTGAACTCAGGTCGACGAGTCCATTTCGTACGACTAACCACTACACCACGCACTTCCATATATAAGCAGCTTATGGATTTGATCAAGAGGGGAAAGTCGTAGATCTGGAAACAAAAAGGAAAGAATCCTTCAACCAGAGACCTGAACACAAAAGTGTATTTTTGAGGGTTTAGTTATTTTACATCTAACTATTTTGTGCCTTGTTTGACAAGGAGGCTTTTATTATTTCAAGAAACATTGTGTAATCAAAACGAGTTTTATTATACTCATTTTGATTACACAATCTTCTTGAAATAATAAAAGCTAAGATTCTTTGATCTAGAAGAAAAATTCTTAGCAGTGTACTTATTTATAGGGAATATTTATAGGAATATTAGACAAGACGGGACCCATTGAGCTCTGGGTAGATAATTGGGATTAGAGAAAAGTGAGTTTGCCAAGCGAATTAAATTTAAAAAAATATATACATATGGCCTGAGAATAAAAATACCCCCCCCAAAAAAAAAACATTAAAATCATTTTGTAAGATTTCTAAGAAAGGGAACGTTTGACCCAATTTAAATTTATTAAGAGCCAAGAAGTTTGCTGGGGTTGGCTGCTTATAAAACTTAACATACAAATCCATTTCAAACTCTCCAATCTCTCTCTACACTCACTGAGAAACTAACATATATAATAAGGAAAGTGACAGGCAGAATGAGAGGTAAAAGACAGGTCAGTTTTTGACTTAATTGTAAATTACAACTAATTAGAACCAATTAAAATTGATTTTTTTTTTCCAAACATAACTCAATCCTAGACCTAAGGAATAGGTTAGCATATTTTTTTGTGTCATTAAACTAAACAGCAAAAAAGCTTTTAGGAGACAAACATTGATTCACTCAGCTTTAGTATGATAATATAGAAAATTCAAAAGGAAGGTTTCTGATGCAGGCTATAATCAAATTTCAATAGATACAAAATATTTTTATACTTCAAATCTTATGTATTTAAAGAATTTTAAAAAAGTTCCTTGTAAATTTATCTTGCAATAATTACCAGGGTTGTGGAGTCGGGGTCAGAGTTGGAAGCAATTAAGGGATCACTGGAGTCAGAGACAGTAAAACTATACAGACTCCAACTCCAGTAGAATTTACCCTTTATATGACCCCAGTTTAGTTTGCAAAGTTATACAGTGCACATTTCTTATGAATAGATATTTAAAAAAATTATGGTTTCATATTTATTTGTAGGTCATAATCACTTAATTATATAAAGAGGAGTCAGAGTTGTCAAAAATAGAGGAGTCAGAGTCAAAGGTTTTGTGTTCTAACTCCACCGCCCTGACAATTACCCAGGAAAACTTCCTACTGATGTCATTATTAGGGAGTTGCCTTTTTTGTTCTTCTTTTTCAAAAGATAAGCATTTACATAAGTTTTCGGAGCATATGACCTTTAGGCACCCCTTTTTAATCTCGATTAAGTAAGGACTTTTTTTTTCATTTGCACCGTCAATATCCGGTTGTTTTAACAGACGATTTTTAGATTTAAAAAAAATTATAAAACTAACCCCTAACCCTAACAAACAACCGGATATTGACGGTGTAAATGAAAAACATGTCCTTTCTTAATCGAGATCAAAAAGGGGTGCCTAAAGGTAATATGGTCCAAGTTTTCTAATATCAAAGTTAAATCTCTCTTCAAGGAGTGAATTTACAAAACACTTAATCTTTTCATGAGGGTTATTCAATAAATAAGGTGAATTTTGCCCAAGGAGTTGACAATTGGAAGCACTGTTTACAGTTGCACCTTTTTTGAGGATATCAAGAATGATGGCCCTTCCATGTCCCAGAAGACTGTCAGCATGACCTTCTTTACTGACCGCTGTGCTCAGAACTTTTTCTTTACCAGGGAGTTGGTGTGTTTCCATTGCATTGACTGTCCTAACGACTCACTCGTAGTAGAGCAAATCCATGTTTAGCACTTTTGCAAACACTTTTTTGGCTAAAACATGCTTCTCCATAAATATCACACATGTTTTGCAGCTATCAGCCACCAAATATTTAATGACACACCTCGGTTCAAGCCCAGTGCACCGATTTACCGCCATTTTAAATAGCTTAAAAAAATTTTTTTTTAAAGTATCTGATTCTATCCCCTTTTCACTATCGTTAGACCAAGGAGATTGTTTTTGCTGAGGTGGAGCACCACACCTTTATCGCATTGATCAGGGATTTGTGCTACTCATATGCTGAGTTGGCGGGGACCGATCTCAAACTCAGAGCCTAGCGATTCCAAGGCAGTGGCTCTACTGACTGAGCTAAGTAAAAATTGACCTTGTGTCACATCCTGTCTACAGCAGAAGAGTCTACTCTTAATGATTTCATATCAAAAAGAATAAGCAGCTTATATCAATATTATTATGGAGACGTGTGGTCTAATGGTTAGAGTCATAGGAAATGGACTCGTCAACGTGAGTTCAATTCCTGGACGAAGCTGTTGGCATTTCACATGACGCTAATACCCTTGAGAAAGGTATGAATCCAATTCTTCCTCCATCTATGGGTAAATAGCAGGGCAGAGTGGACTCTAACCATGGCTAGGTAACCAGTCTAGGAGAAGGAAAACTCTGAATTCAAACCTGTTAAACTCCACTTAAGAAATTGACCTTGTGTTGCATCCTGCTTGTGCGGAGGGGGTTGGTGTGTATGTATGTATGTATGTATGTATATATATATATATATTATCCAAACAATGTATAGTTTATATTTAAAATAAAAAGAATAAAAAAATGCTTTTCGCAACCCCCACCCACCCCAAAAATTCTCCCTATTTTTTGAACATCCCTCGTTATGTTTAATTAAATGATTCAGTCAAGTCAAAAAAGGACATGTGTAATTACAACTAAATGACCAGTGCAGTACGTGACAAGTACATAGTGTCTAGTAAGACAACTAATTATTCTCAAAGCAGTTCATTTCACAATTCTGTCTCTGGATCTCTAAAGCTAATGTCTTGGAGAAAGAAAGACAAGTGCCTCAAATGTTACCAAAATCTTGCATTTTTAAATTTTTTTTCTTTTTTAATAAAGATCAAAGACAATTTCTTAATTAATGAAGAGAGGTCACCTCCTGTGTCTTACAGCATATAAATCCCTTTCAGGTCATCAGTTGGTAGAGCGTTCGGCTAAAACCACAAGGTTCCTAGTTCGATACCAGCCCTCGCCAACTCAGCATATGAGTAGCACAGAAATTTGTGCGGTAAAGTAAGGAGCTGATGGTAGGTGTGGCGCTCCATCTCATATGCTAAAAACAATCTCCTTGGTCTAGCGCTAGTGAAAAGGGGATAGACTCCCTCGCTGATTGGCTGATACCGACTTCAGGCCACCCTGACGACTTTACTTATCACAGTACCTGCTGTCCCTCCTGTGGTGTAATGATTTGTCATGCTCAGTTAGCAGACCAATACTGGTGAATTCATTCCTCACTGGGTATCCTATACTTTCATTGATTCTAATGGCATGTCAATACATCTCAGGTTATTTTATGCTTAAAAGGTTAGGGAATCATGTTCCTTGTACATTTAGATTTAGATTTTTTATGTAGTTGTTTCTGAACAGATTTTTTTTTTTTTTCACAGTCCTATCGAATAGGAATTATTTTTCAACAGATCTATTTGATCCATAGATACATTGATATGGCATTAAATGGCCTGAAAAGGGTTGATATGCCATAAAACAAAACAACCAAATCAACTTGAAGAATTATCACTTTGTTAAACTTTGAAGTAACAAATCTTCAAGTCATCCTACAAAACTAGGAACCAAAAAATCTGTCATTTACATTTTTTGGACTATTGTCCTCATCATTGTTATATACACATTTTGGCTGATGTGCCCTCCGGCCATCGTCAGGTGTCTAGTTGGACACATGGTGCAATGGATATAAGGGTTAAGATAAAACAGTTCTAAGTGACAACCATCTATAGGTTATAGGTTCAATCCTGACCACGGGTGATAACATAGAATACTTAACATAGTTTAACACATGTACCTGATCATGGTTAACAGAATGAGAACTATCTACCCCAATGGATTAAATCAAAGGTTCAGTTTGAAGTTCCATGAAGGCTCCCGATTATGACAAGGTTCATAAGTTCAACAAGAAACACCTGAAGAAGGCCGGAGGGCACTTCAGCCAAAACATTGTGTATATAACAATAAAGAGGAGGACAACAGTCAGAAAAATCTTAACAACACAAATTATCAAACCTCATCTCAAAAATTCAGACAAATAACAAAAATCTCTTTGCCATCTACTGAGCTTTTGTTAATCTTTTAATTTTTACTTGCTTCATTTGTATGACAACTTATTTCTACGACAAAAAGGTACAGCTTGGTTCAAAGACAATAATAAAGGATAAGCAATGCTATTCTTTTATCAATTCACATTAAGAATTAAATTTTGTCTGACTTTTACATCTTGTCTATAAGTCTAGAAAAAGTGAGAAAAAAAAAAAAATTTTTTTTTAAATGTTTTGCATCTTAAACAAAAAGAAAGAAAAAAAAAAGCAAAAAAAGAAAGCATTGAAATGTATATATTGCAAATTACTGGAAACTTTTCTGGTTTCCTAAATGAGAGAACATTGTTATTAGCAACCAAACATTATTCTTCAAACATTGATAAGGCGAGACGAGACTCGTTAACCCAGATTCTGCAAGCAATTAATTGGATGTATCATGCTAAATTATTTTGGCCTAAATCAGTTATATTTGATGAATGGGCAAGAGCAGATATATATATATATATATATATATATATATATATATTACACACATATGTATTAGTGTGTGTGAGGGTGTGTGCATAATAATATGTATATATATATATGTTGTGAGTGTGTATAATAATATATATGCATGTGTGTGCGTAATAATATATATGTGAGTGTGTGTGTGTGTGCGTAATAACATGTATATGTATGTATACATATATGTAATATCTCTAGACTTGTTTAGCTCAGTCAGTAGAGCATTCATTCTTAGGAACTACAAAGTTCCGGGTTTGATACTGGTCCTCACCAACTCAGCACATGAGTAGCACAGCTTGAATCTATCTGATAAAGTGAGGGAGCTGATGGTAAATGTGGTGCACAACCTCAGATGAATAAACAATCTCCCTGGGATAGACTCCCTTGCTATCCGGCTGATACTGACAAGACGCCACTCTGCCAACTTTACTTACTATGTAATAAATACGCAACAAAAGGTAGGAACAATTTTGGACATAATGTCTGTTGACTTTGATTTTTCATTTGATTTAGACTAATATTGGCATGCTGATTTCAAAACTGCAGTCAGTTTTCTTCTATCACGTCAAGTTTTTTCTCTACAGCTTACTCCCAAAATAAACACAATTGTATTGTTTGTCTGTAAGTAATAGGACTGTTTAACTGATTGTGTTGATTATTTTATTGTAAAGGAGAATTATTCAGATCTGGTGTCTAGGTTGATTCCCAGACAAAGAACAAACATCAATGCATTTGTGAAGCTAGCCTATTTTGCATATTTTAAATTAAAACTTGTCGATTAAGACAAGTCTTGGGCCCCTCACTAGATGTACAAGAGTTTACGGATGTGGATCAAGGGAACACATGATAAGTTGGCATTTGGTATACCTATGATTTGGTGAGATCCAAAATATCTGTTACTTTTGTTTAATGAATTTTGTTTCACAATATAACAAGAAAAACAAATGTAAAATTGAATATTCTAGTTTACCAACAACTCTACGTACAGTGTGTCATTCAGCTGAAATCCCAGTGTGAGCTTTAGAGAAGTATTGGATGGAGAGGAATTGGCCTCCAAGATCTGACCTCAAACCTGTTGATCCCAATATTCTACATGAGCTGTTTGTTGACATAAAGAAAATTATGTTTGCACCTTGTACATGAAACTATGTCTCTTGAATCAATTCATTAAATCATTGCCAATTGAAGGCAAGTGTTTCAAGTACCAGATTCTGGCATTTCCTGGCCTGTCAATTGAAAAAAATTAAGGCCTGTGTGTTTGATGGTCTACAAATTCGGGAAGTTATCAAAGATGAACATTTCATCAGGATAATGTCAGAACTAAAAAAAAAAATGCTTGGTTTTTGAGAAGTTCTTTATTTTGTCAAGAACTTTCTTGGAAATGTACGAGCAATGAATTACATTGAAATTGGATAGTCACAAAATGATTGATTGCAACATGAGCATCAAGTTCCATTTTCTGCATGACCATCTTACTAACTTCTTGAAAAACCCTGATGTGGTCAGCTATGAGCAAGATGAATGATTCCACCAAGATTTGAAATTCATGGAGAATGGTATTAAAGTATATGGGATGTAAATATGATGGCTAACTATGGAGCATAAAGTAAAATTGTCCACATATTGAACACACTAGAAAAAAAAAACTATGTGCACATTTTTACCTTAACTACTTGCACACAATTTGAATTACAGTAACAAAATCCTTTCTATGAATAAAATGAATTTGTAAAAACATTAGAGTCAAGAAATTTTTTAATTATTTTCCATTGTAAATTTTTAAAACATCCTATAGAATAAACTCAAATCTGTCACATGCAGTATTTTAATGGTTTTTGAGACCAAGTGAGGGTATCCTGTTACTTAAAAAGTTGATGTAATAGAGAAAAAAAATGTGGTAATTTTAGGATTCAGAGTCAAAAAGTTTGTCAAAAACTAGTGTCAGATCTAACTCAACAACATCTGTGATGCCCAGTGTGATGTTTTATTATTTCCCATTATATATACGCTTAAAATATTCCATAAAATAAGGAAAAATTTGTTAGAAGCTGTATTTTTACGTTTTTTTGAGAAAAATCGAGGGTATCCAGTAGCTCAAAAAGTTGACGTGGTATAGAAAAACTGGGATCATTTTTGGATTCAGGAGGCAAAGAAATAGTCAAAAAGAAGTGTCAGATCCAACTCAATAAAAATTGTGTTCCTAGTGTAATTATTAATGTTAAATCTTCAGGGAGGTACAGTTAGCATATTCTAAAGTCCAAGCAAACAGAGCACAGATACAAAAAAATAATACGAATAGGCTAATTTGCCGGTCCCGGTAAAATAGACAAACATGCTTTACAAGCTTATTTTGCCAGTCCCGGTAAAATAGACCACAGGGTATACATCTATATTTAAATATATTTCAAACTATCTAAAATCTAAAAGATGAAAATGGTTGTTGACAAGCAATCTTGGAATTATCTAAAAGGTAATTGCTTAAAAAGTAGTAGTGCAATTCTGTGATATAAAGAAACTTTAAAACAATCTATCCAAAAGCTAATTTCTTAAAATGGTACTTGACAAGAATCCATCTTGTTAGGGTTACAATTTTATGTTTTAACAATTGATGATGGAAAATGCCATTTTTTCCACTTCGGAAAAAAATTCATAATAGTCAAATTTACCTTTTCCTTTAATTCTTAAAAACATTTTGTAAAAATTCATGTTTAATCATAAAGTCATTAACGGTATCTATATTTTTCATTTAGAAGAATATTTTGTATCTTTATTCTTCACAAAATATAAATAATAAATGAATATAAATAAACTTTTGCGTTAAACCTGTGTTGTTATTTTTAACATTACTTGTATTCAAAATAAAAATACTCACAGGGTCGCTAAAATAAGCATAAAAGTAGGTTAGTCTATTTTACCGAAACCGGCAAAATAGCCTCTTCCAAAATAATAAAGAGGCTATCCAACATATACTGACACACAACAGAGTTTAGGAATGAGCCTAATAATGCAAACTCCTAAAAGATTTTGATGTATTACAACAATGGCAGATTCATATGAAATACTCAAACCAAGAATATCAAAGAAGAGAGTAACATAAAAATACATATCTGCTTATCTTCTCTTGTATTATTCTTAAACAAATATTTATTGCTTAGCAATGAAAACATTGCTTAGTATAAAACCTGATAAGATTTTTATCACCTGACAAAAAGAAGAGAAAAAAAGAAAAGCATAAAAAGTAACATGAAAAAGTATAACCAAAAACACAAAAAAGGTATAAACTAGGCACAGCCAAAGTCGCCGTAAAATCGGTATTTTACAAAATAAATCTACCCCTTCCTCCGATTGAAAAAAAATTACTAAAAATCAGGGAATTACCTGATTTTAATGCAATTTTCAGTGTTGATTTATCAATGAATGGATTTTATAATGCATCAGTTATTTTATTTAAAAACTTTCTGATTTTTTTCAGGTCACTTAACTTTATTTTTGGAGTGCAAAATATTGGTGGGATTATATAAAGTTGAAACTAATTACAGTATAAATAAAAAGACAAAAGACCAAAGGTGTGAATAGAAGAAAAAAAAAAAAATTTTAAGGGAGCTATCCGGGTAGAAAATAAGTACTGAAAATTGTAAAATAAAATGTAAAATAAAAACTAAAAAATAATTTTTGGAGATCTTTTTAAAATTTTTTTTTACTCATTTTGATAATTATTTAATTGGCTATTATCTTATGAAAAGAAAAAATTATACATTGATATTTGTTCTGTTTAAAAGAGCCTAGTCAGCCCTTCTATTTACCCATTGCTGGAGGGAGAATAGTTGGATTCATACCATTACCAAGGGTATTAGTGCTATCTGAAATGTAAACAGCCTCGATTTGAACTCATCTTACCATGTCCATTTCCTATAACAGTAGCCATTACACCATGTGTCTTATTTAGGTACTATATGACAAATTCGTAACCATTCAATTTTATCACAGCCCTATGACAGAAAAAAAAAAAAAAAAAAAAAAGAGTAATTTGTTGCTATTGTAGCATGCAGTCTACTCAGCACAGAGGGTTTTTTTTTGTACCATTTTAATGTCAACAACAATTGTTTCACTATCTAGATAACTTTGCTCCAGTCATATCTGAAACCTTGGCATCCTTTAAGCTCTTAATTAATTGGCAAGTGTCAAATGCTATGCCTGGTCAAGGTGGATTTGCAATCCATAGTAACTGTCCAGTAGTTGACCTTAAGTCTCCACTTACATACAATACGTAAATGTATCTTCGCAATCATTTTAAACAGGTAAAGATATCAAGCTTAGTTGCAATATAAAGGCTTTAAGAAACAGTTGAAATTCAATTAAAATTTTTTTTATCTCAAATGGATCTATTTCAACCCTAGATTGGACCCCAACAGGGGTTACCACTCATGGTCAGTGTAGACTAAGGAGTAATGGCAACAAAGAGGTTTCTTTGCTTAATGGCATATGAACCTTCATGGGTTATTTTATACCAAATATATCCTTGTAGAGGAAAAGAAGTGGTAATATTTAAGCCATAACTGAGGTGATGAGGGGATTCATACTTTTCCCAAGAGTATTAGTCTGAAAGTGAACATAATAGTGTGACTGGAGTTCAAATTCACAGTCCAGTAGGTTAACCACTATGCCACAGGGACTCCCCTCCCCCACCCCAGGAGATATGATTACAGAACATAAATGGAAACATAGAAAGCCTTACTATCCCGGCTAGAGGTAGCTGTTAAAAAGTCAAGCCACACTGATGAGAAGTAAACTTCAAAACACGTGTCTGTGGATGACTGATATACACACACACACATATACACACACACATATAAATGTACACACACGCACACATATAAATGTACACACACGCACACATATAAATGTACACACACGCACATATACACATACATACATATAAATATACACATATATACACATACATACATATGAATATACACATATACACAATTCTGATGAAGCCAAACAACTGATTGTTCAGGCTCTTATAATATCTGGTAATTGGTAATTAAATAAGTCTGCCTTGTCAGTTTCAATGTGTGTCCCGGGTAGGACACTAAACTGAATCCAGTGGTGAGGCTCTATTTCTGGAACTCTGGGGAGTGTGGAGTTACCCCTTCATCGACAATCTGACCCAGCGAGGTAATACCTGTTAGGGTCCCATCTATGGGTGACATCCTTCTTGCGTAGAGGGATTGGTAAAATATATATATATATATAGCAAATTCATAGTAAATAACAAGGTTTGACATGTCATCAAACCAACCAAACCAGCAGGGCCAAGAACATGCCGACTAATATATATATATATATATATATATATATATATATAAATAAAAGGTTGCATCTTGATAGTTCCAATGATATTAACTCTTGTAGAATGCTAATCATTGTAAATGTCACAAACTTTCACCATTTGGTTTCTTTTATCCTTCCTAGTAACTGTCAAGTTTGTAGGTCAAATTGATTCTTTTTAATACTAATTAGAATCTTTGCATTTACAAGTCTTTATTTCATTTTCTGAAACTAACAAAACTTACCACACCCAGTCAAAGACACACATACTCTTTATATATTAGTATAATTCCATTTTCATTGTATAATGTTCTACTAGAAATGATGGTTCTGGGTTCAATACTGGCCCTCGCCAACTCAGCATATGAGTAGCACAGGGATCTGTGTGGTAAAGTGGGGAGCTGATGGTAGACGTGGCGCTTCACCTCAGATGTAAAAACAATCTCTTTGGTCTAGTGCTAGTGAAAAGGGGATAGACTCCCTCACTGTCTGGCTGATACCGACAATAGGCCATTGTCAACTTTACTTATCTTTGATTCCGAATAAAATTGATTTTTTATAAAAAATTGTTTGGAGCATACTTATTTATGGACAATACAGTCAAAGAAGTTCTATCAGTCTGCCCGTCTGTTTCTCTTTCTCTCTCTCTCATATATATATATATATATATGTGTGCTAATCATAGCACCCCCATCCTCAAGAAACCCTCCTAACTAAATAAACCTGAAACCACACAACAAAAAAAAAAATCTTCCAAACTGAATAAACATCACACCACAAAAAAAAAAAAAAAGAAAGAAAAAAAAAACAAACAAAGCCCAAACAACTACAACAAATAATCCCATGGAAGATGATCATGGACATGCTTGAAAGAGCTTGGGGAAAAAATATGGGCCACCTTCTCTACCATTTGGACCCCCTCGATATAAAAAAAAAAAAATTGCAAAAGACTTTTTATATATATATATATATTTTGTGATGGGAGATCAGAATTTTTGGTTTTGTTGAATTTCAGAGATTCTGTGATTTTTGCATTTTCGTGCCAAAGTTATCCTTTAACTATTTTGATTTTGTTCTCTTGAATTACATTTTTGCGATGGCTGGTAAAAGGTGGTAAAAAACCGGGCCTTTGTTTTATGGTCTTTGAATTGGCAATGACCGCTGATTTGCATAAATGGCATTAGCTCTTACAATGTGCAAGTTTGAATAACATGGCATGGTTGAAGTTGAATGTATGATCGAAGTCTATCGTGTGTGAAGAGGGTGTTTTGTGTGTCGTTAGTTTTTATAGATTTCCTCATATACACACACACACACACACACACACACACACACACACTAGGAAGCTTTCTGGGTTACATTAGAAGCATGGAAAAATATAAGAGGAACAAAAATCTAAATTCAAAGCAATGAACATTGTATTGCTTTTGATCTTTATTTAAGTCAATATTTCGGGTGGCCTCCACCCTTTGTCAAAGCCTTCTGTAAACTGGCTGAGCATAATTAAAAGAAAAGGATCTTTCTTAATCATCTTTGTTTTTATTTTAATTACAGTCAGTATACATCCAGTACCATATACTGCACATGTACTGTATGCCTATTGGATCATATCTAAACAGCAGTCTATACTCTTAGAATATGTAGATTGTGCGGACACTGGTTTGGTTTACGGCATATCAACCTCGGTGGGTCATTTAATGCCAACAAAGTTTTGGAATAAAGTCATTCTTAATGGATAATCACATTTTGTTTATAAACTCAACATTTTTCTATTTAACCCATAGATGGGACCCTAACAGGTACTACCACTCCGGGTCAAAGTGGACCAGGGGTGCTCCACATTTCCCAAACCTCCAAAACTAGAACCTCACCATCAGATAGAGTTTAACGTCATTCCCAGAACCCTTAGCCACCACCTTCTAGCACTCATATGATAAAAAGGGTTAGGGCTTGCCATAAGGGCAATAGGGTTAGGGCAATCATATAGATGTTAGGGCTTGACGTGACCAGCCGATTGATCGGAGGGGGCCTCTCCGACCGCCAGTCTAGCCCAAGAAAGGGCCAAAGTGGAGTTTGCAAGTCATGGACTGCTCATCCATCTGGGTTCTATCCTCTATCACGGGTCACCACCCAGGGCCAACAGGTGGCGCCATTGAGGGAGTTTTACCCCTCTGCAGAGGTGCAGTCGGTGCATTCTAATGCTCCAGACCAAAAGGGTGGGTGCGGACACTGACATGAATGGAATAGATTTATTAAAAAAAAGTGAAAATAGATTTAAACAGACAGATGTAAAATAATACGGTCAATGTGCTCGGAGAAAAAGAGTGTTTAACGGTTGAACGATGGACTAGATTATCTCATTTCATGAGAGATTAACTCTAATCCCTCTATCAAAACATCAATCATACAACAAATTAACTCAACAATTATTCAATAAATAACCACCTGTTGCTTGGATCAGTAGATCTGCCAGAAATGTTCTTTCATTGAAAAGACTATCTTGCTTTTTCTGTTCAATGATGAAACGTGAACAAGAAAAGATAAAATAAGGAACAACAAATCAAGTCATGCTGACAGCACAGATTCCCATGACTCCCTCACCATCCGTCCCTATCGGTCATCATTCCTAGTTGGTTTTGTTTTACAGCATCAATGCTTTTCAGGTCATTTAATGCCAAACCAAGTGTGGAGATTTTTCAGAAATTTCGAGATGAGGCTTGATAATTAGTATTTTATTCGGACCATTGTCCTCATCTTCATTGTTATCTGTACAATGTTTCAGGCCATGTGCCCTCCGGCCTTCTTCAGGCATCTCTTGTCAGACTCAGGAACTTTCTTGACTATGGAACCTTCTTGTCGTAATCGGGAGCCATCACGGAAGTTTGAAACTAACCCTTTATTCAGTCCATGGGGTTATCCGGTTCTCATCCTGGTCAGGAGCAGCAGTAACATAGAATAATAAACACAGCTTAACACCTGTACCCCTATGGTTAGCGGAATGAGAACAGGATACCTCTGTGGACTGAATAAAGGGTTAGGTTCAAAGTTCCGTGATGGCTCCTGAGTCCGAAAAGAAGATATGAAGAAGGCCTGAGTGCACATCGGCTGAAACGTTGTACAGATAACAATGAAGATGAGGACAATAGTCTGAATAATCCAAATAATACCAAGTGTGGAGATATCACCATCTTGTTTAAAACATGAACTCTGTTTTATTCGAGTTGACAGAGGCCAATGCCTCTTGTTGCTTTCTTTTGGCTATGCAGCAGTGATTCAAGCTTGTGCAAACCTCAAAATTAATCAGGTTTGGTTGGTTGTTTTGTTTTACAGCATATCAACCCTTTTCAGGCCATTTAATGCGAATCAAGTCATTTTGATAAACAAAGGACTCAGGGTGCTTACAGTACCTGCTGTTACTTAAGTGGTCACCAAAGTAAGTACTGAACAGACTCATCACTGCTTAACTTCGGTGATCTAGTGGGAACCAGTGCTTTCAGCCTGATTTGATTATAATCTATCATCCCTGGCAAGTCCTCAGCATGGCATCCAGTGTATGTACAGAGCTGATCAAAGTAAGTTTTTGCTGGTCAGCCAACACTGGTATGTTCAGGTGTAGGTGTCCACAGGAGAATGCTACTTATGAGTTCATCCTTAATGTCTTGTTCCTCCTTGGAGGATAGGAGGTAAGTGGCCATACAGCTGCTTGCAAGATTTGTCCAAGACAACGTGCAGTATCCTTGTGCAGTGCCCATGTAGCTTTTTTCCAAGTGTTTCATTAAATTCTAAGTGGTGCAGCTATACAGTAGCACTGACACAGCTACAGCTTGGAAGAATTCTCACTTTATCTGATCAGAGAGATCTGATTTCTATTGAAATCAGTCAGTCAGTCAGTCTACTATTGGTTTGAACAACAGCAACTGGCCAAGCACAAATGAACCAGTGTCAAGACAACTGGTACTTATGGGAATTCAGAATAGTCCACTCATGCATTTGGGTGATTCCATTCCTTGAGTCCTGATTAGCTGCTTGGTTTCTATGATATTCTGAGGTTTCATAAATAACCTGCCATTTTGCAGTAGTCTTCGCAACAAATCAGGTTCGTATTAAGTTACGACTGCTTGCTGCCTTGTCTTACCAATTCAACAGTAATTGGAACTAGTATGATTATTCTACAATTTCCATATGATCAATAATCTGTTAAAGCAGTCTATGCCTTTCCAATGTGTACATTGACATTGATTTCTGTAGATGAGATATTGCCACCAAGGTATGTGAACTGATCTAATTTCAGAGAGTTACCATCCAGTGCTGCCTTCTTCTGGTGAATATGGAAGGCATTGCACAATTCCATGTTTTGTTTAACACTACTGATCAAAAGTATCAAGACAAGCATTGTAATTTTTTTGAAGTAGCTACCAACTTTTTTTTAGATGAAGCTTGATAACTTGTATTATTTAGATTTTTGGGGCTGTTATCCTCATCTTTATATACACCCGTTTCAAAAAGGCTAGATTAGATTGATTGAAAAAAAAAAAAAATAAATAAAAAATAAAAAATCACAATACGAGTAAAGCATGAGGAAGAAAAAGAATACTTTGTGAGAGTAAGAGAGAGAGACAGACACAGAGAGAGACAGAGACAGAGATAGACCATGCATGTAATAGCTTTAGTTGCCATGAACTGAGAACTTAATTTCTCCTTTCCCTAACTAAAATAAATAGCCAATTAGTGCAACACGTACAGATATAAATGGTGGGGCAATGGGGAAGCCGCTTGTCAGTAATTCGAAAACGGAAATACTGCAAATCTCCACAAATGACACAAAGTGTAAAAAGGTGGCTTAGTCAGAAAAAAAAAAAAAAAAAAACAAAAAAAAAAAACGAAGAGAAGATAATCTCTTTAGAAATTCTTGTATGCACAAACCCTGGCAAGCAGTCTTCAGTTGGTTGACACTTGTCCAACATACATAAACATGGAATATATATATATATATATATATATATATATATTAATGAAACTATTGACACTTTTTTGTTGTCTTATTGAAAGGCTGCAAAATTATCTTTATTGCAGCCTTCTTATGCTGACATGTTATGTATAATTTCCTTTGGCAAGTTAACCATGACTTATAGTAAGAAATAGTTACTTGATACCATATGATTGTGTATAAATCATTTGTGTTAGATAAGAATACTTGATACCATATGATTGTGTATAAATCATTTGTGTTAGATAAGAATACTTGGTACCATATAATTGTGTATAAATTATTTGTGTTAGATAGGAATACTTGGTACCATATAATTGTGTATAGATTATTTGTGTTAGATAGGAATACTTGATACCGTATAATTGTGTATAGATTATTTGTGTTAGATAGGAATACTTGATACCGTATAATTGTGTATAAATTATTTGTGTTAGATAAGAATACTTGATATCGTATAATTGTGTATAAATTATTTGTGTTAGATAAGAATACTTGATTATTTGTGTTAGATAGGAATACTTGATACCGTATATTTGTGTATAAATTATTTGTGTTAGATAAGAATACTTGATACTGTGTGACTGTATAAATCATTTGTGTTAGATAATACTTGATACAATATAACTGTGTGCAAACAAATGACTATAGTCAAATAGTGTCATTTAAACAAAAAATAATTGCAATGGAACATTGAAAACAAATAATTATGATTGTAATCAAACATTCTCAAATAAAATTACAGCATTAAATAACCCATAAAGAGTTGATATGCCACTAAACAAATAAATTGAAATGAACTAAATTAAACCATCAAATTTTGGCCTTAAATAACCCACAAGGAGTTGATATGCTTTCCTCAAACATTACCTTACTTGCTACATTATGTTTAGTTTTCCATAATTAATTTCATATGGTTGGTTGGATTTTATGGCATGTCAACCCTTGTTGGGTTATTTTAAGCCAAAGACATTGTTTTATACAGTCCTGATGGGGATTCAATTTTTTTTTCTTTTTAAACACATACTCCATACCACCCCCAAAGCTTGAAATTGGAACATCATCATTAGATGCAGTTTAACGTCTTACCTAGGACACTAATTGTATACATTTAGT
Organism: Doryteuthis pealeii; assembly: GCA_023376005.1. NCBI lineage: Eukaryota > Metazoa > Mollusca > Cephalopoda > Myopsida > Loliginidae > Doryteuthis > Doryteuthis pealeii. Next base: position 92,434,108 of record CM042145.1, read on the forward strand.
TACTATTAAGTGATGTGTACCTATGTATTACATTATTCATCATCCCTAGCGGCGGAGCTTAGAATATGCCGACTGCATCCACTGCAGAGGGGTAAGACCCCACAAAAGAGGTGTCCTGGGTATGACATTAAATATTGCAAAACTTTTGATTCACCCTGAATATACATAGAACAAAATACACACAAAAGGCACATACAAATATAAACACAGAAAACACACCACACACACCTCATTATATACGACAGTAAACTACCAATGAGGAAGTCTAGAATCAATTTTAGCAAGAATCTAAAAATAAATTAAAGCAGGAGATATTTTCCTAATTTGTTCTCTTTGAATAAATTGGTAAGTTTCTCATCACTCGAAATTTTCATCTATTTTTTCTATTACATCATTGTCTTCAAGTGGATTTTCAAAATAAATTCTAAACAATTTAGTAATTACTTTTTAACAATGCTTTCAGCAATTAGCATTTTCGTTGATTAATAAAACTGATTCAAGTGAAATTTCTCAGTATATTTATATATATATATAAGTATAAGTATGTTTATATATGTATAGGTATGGGTATGCATTGTAGATGCATGGAGGATAAGAAGATTCCTGATAGTAACACTCCAACTCATCTGATCTATTGGAGATTTTATATATATATATATATATATATATATATATATCCACTACCCATCCCCCCCACCAGCTACCCCTGCCCCTACTGACAACCTACTGTTTTTCACCATTCTGAAAATGGCCTTCATTGAAGCAAGAACTGGGCTTTTGTCCTGATGATGGTCAAAATGGCAGAAACGTTGCATCGTCGACAATAAACATCCAGTTTCCATAACATCCCGTATTTGTCTACTTTTCTCCACACACACACACACACACATATATATATATATCAACCTTTCCGAATTCAAATGATTATGGGGTCCACCAGAGTAAAATAGGAATCAAATGGGTCCATAGTTTAAAAAAATAGGTTCAGAACCACTGGCTTATAGTACCTTAAATGGTTACCCAATTAGGTATTCAACAGACTCATTGCTGCTTAACTTTAGTGATCTAGATAGAACCTGATAAAATGGTGTTAGTGTCTATTCTGTTGTAAACTTAGTAGCAATGAGAAACCAATTGCAAACCAGATGTCATCCAATGGTTGACAGGCTCAGTGATCACCACCCACTCAAGTGGAATCTTCCTGCATAGGTGCCAAGTGACAGCTGTAATATCAATGGTGGTGTTATGCAATAAATGCCACCCTCATCCCCTGTACCCTCGTTTCAGGCAGCACAGGTAACTGGAAGATAAACAAGCCTCAAGAATAATTAAGTGCAACAAAATAACTTTTTCAAACTTTAACAATAAAAGCTAAAAATGAAAAAATATATATCTAATATGATGAAATAAGATAAGTTCCCCCCCCCCAAAGATTAAAAGAATTTTATTACCTTTCAGTTTTGCTTGGTAAAAAAAGATAAGGTGATGATGATGAAATATCAAAGATGATCAGAGGTAAGTAGAGAGGATGAAGAAGATAGAAGGAAACAAATATAGAATAAAAGGATGATAAAACACATACACACAGTGGCTGAGAGACAAAGAGAAAAAAAAAGAGAAAGAGAGAGAGACACACACACACACACACACACACACAAAGTAAACAGTGGCTAAGAAGGAGAGGAAGAGATACACACAAACAGTGAGAGAGAGACAAAGAGAGAGACACACACAAAGTAAACAGTGGCTAAGAAGGAGAGGAAGAGATACACACAAACAGTGACAGAGAGAGAGAGAGAGAGAGAGAGAGAGAGAGAAGGAAAGAGAGTCACAAACAGTAGCTAGGAGTGAGGGTTAGACATCCATGTCTGTCCTCCTTCCCTCCCATGAAAGAATTGAGAGACGGAAATGGGCTGAGAAAGAGAGAGATAGACAGAGGCCAGAGAGAACAAAAAGAAAAAAGAAAAAAAGAAAAAAAGAAAGAAAAAAGGAAAAAAAGAAAGAAAAAAGGAAAAGAAAGAAAGGACAGATGAGCAAATCAATTAAAGTGAAAATGAAGCAGACACTTTATATCAATAGAATCCACACATTGAAAACTGTGATATTTAGATAAGTTATATTGAAAAACAAGTTGTAAATGTTAGCAAATATAGTCAAAATAAAAGGAATTGATTTTTCTAACTGGTTTTGCAGTGACGACTTCTCTGCTTCCTTTATGTAATCATTAAACAGTTGAGCCAAGATGCCTATGTCATGGGTTTTGCATTGTTTGAAAAAAAAAAAAAAAAAAAAAAAAAAAAATCAGATAAAGCCTTAGATTTGCTATAATAATATTTTTTTCTCTTTTCACAATCTATATTTGGCACAAAAAAAAGTTTTTCTATTCAAATGCACAAAAAACATAATCAAGAAAAAAAAAATTGTTAAATCAACTTATTGTCAGAGAAAGAGTGATTGAAACATAACTTCACCTCTTATAAACATCAACACAGACTTGTTTGGTTTGGTTTGTTTTGTTTTGTTTTATGGCATATCAACCTTGGTGGGTCATTTGATGCAGAAAAACTTATGAAATAAATCAATTCTTAATGGATACTCAATTTTTATTTTTTAAACACATTTTTCTATTTAATCCACAGATGGGACCCTAACAGGTACTACCACTCCGGGTTAGAGTGGACCAGGGAGCAATGGTGATGAAGGGGTGCTCCACATTCCCTAAACCTCCAGAACTGGAACCTTACTATCAGATAGAGTTCAACATCATTCCCAGGACATGAAGACCCTCAGCCACCACCTTCTACCACATATATGATAAAAAGGGGTTGGGGCTTGCCATAAGGGCAATAAGGTCAACATAGACTTGACAAAGAAAAGTTGAAATAAGCAAAGCTATGTCAGGTGAATACATTTATTTACATTCTATGGTCATGATAAAAAAAAAAAACAATCACGTATTTCCAAACTTTTCATCCAATGTTCCCAATACATATTACCAATCCCTCCGCATAAGCAGGATGTGACACAAGATCAATTTCTTAAGCGGAGTTTAACAGGTTTAATTCAGAGTTTTCCTTCTCTTAGACTGGTTTGTCTAACCAAGGTTAAAGAGACCATTATGCCTTATTATTTACCCACAGCTGGAGGGAGAGTAAGTGGATGCATACCTTTCCCAAGAGTATTAACTGTGAAATGCAAACAACCTTGTCCAGGATTTGAACTTGTCCACACACACTTCTTCCATTGGTGTTGCAATGCTTGGATCCTACTGGTCAGAAAAACTCAACAGCTGATATGACATCATGTAAAGTTTTCAGCTAACTTGTGTGTGTGTGTGTGTGTGGGTGTATATAAAGTAAAGTAAAAAGTTGTCGGGGCTGCCTAAAGTCAGTATCAGCCAGTTAGCGAGGAGGTCTAATCCCCTTTTCATGAGCACTAGACCAAGGAGATTGTTTTGGCGTCTGAGTGGAGCTCCACACCTACACCGCTCCTTACTTTACCACACAGATCCCTGTGCTACTCATATGCTGAGTTGGCGGAGGACCAATACCGAACTAGAACCTTGTGTTTTCTAGCCGAACACTCTAACCGACTGAGCTAGTATATAGTTTGGTATATTTATAAATAAAGAGTGTTCAATATCAGTGCTACAGTATATGTATCTAAGTTCCGATAGTGGTAGACATAATAATGGTACATGATGACTGGTCAGTTTCTAGGCGAGAAACGGACAACTACAAAGTACCCTTGACTGTATCTACACTACCTAACTTAGATAGATATATATAATAAGCATGGCATGTACACGTGCCTTACAGGAAGAACAAAACCTCAGCTATTGGGTAGTTCTGTTTTGGGACATGGTTCTTTTTCTTATTCCTATCATTTATCTTTTCTTTTTTTTTTTTTTCTTTTTTTTTAGGAACCTGTAATTAAGATTTTTTTTTATTCTGTTAACATTAACAAAAAAAAATTGGTTAATTTCAACTCCCCTCTACTTCAAACAAATCATTCCAACACCATTAAAAAAAAAAAAAAAAAGAAAAAAAAAAAAAAAGAATTAAACAAAGTTTATGACAAAAGATTAAGTTATATGACGTCTCTGCTGAGAGGGTAATTTTACTTTTGAAACCGCACAAATAAGGCTCTGACCTATAGCAAGATGCTGACTGTTTTAACTGTGAATTAAATTTCTTGAAAAAATCTTTTCTAATTACTTGAATCATAAGAGGAAGTTGTTATTTCCATTTATTTCCTATCCACACACCTCGGATAACCCCTTACTCATTTATCAAATAAAAAAAGGAGGAAAATTGACCCCATGAAATCACGAATATTATTATGGCCACCATCCACAATATGTCAACACAAATATTCAGTAGTATATGACTCATGAATGTTGTTGATGTTCCAGAAATGGTCATACTGACATTAGCTATTTTGTTTGGTTATTTTCTAGATAATGGGTTATAAAACACCTAATAAAATTTTTTTTTTAATTTAAAAAAAAAAAAAATTTAAAATCAAAAAACAATTTTTTTAATTATACAAGCCAAAGAAGAAAAAAAACGTAGAAAAATGCTTCATTTTCACTTAAAAAAAATTCAAAAATAAAAAAAAATTGATAAAAATAATTTAAGCTTATTTTAAATAAAAATCGAAAAAGAAAAAAAATCTGATAAACTATATATCATATTTATTCATTATCAAGTTGTGCTGATAACACCGATTCCCTCGACTCTCTCCATCCATACCATGCTCTTGGCAAGTCCTCTACATGGCTCCAGTGTCTGTACAGAGCTGATGATGTAAGTTTTTGCTGGTATTCATAAATTAGCTAAAAACCTGCCCTATGGGTAAGATCTGAATCTAATAACGCCAAAACTGTATTTTTTTTGAGGATTTATAAGTTAATAAATGTTGTTGAAAAGATAATGTTTATTTCTCACCCCATGGTCTTTGCTCATACAACAAATTGAAGCAATGCATGATTTTTTTTTTTGTTCTTTTAGTTTGAGATTCTGGTGATTGTTAAAAGAAAAAAGAAAAAAAGTAAAGCTTCTAACTTTGGTAAGAGGCTAGAAAATTTTGAGCACAAGGTCTACTTTATATGGTTAAATAAAAAGATGAAGATTCTGTTTAGCTAACCTTATGGACACAAAGTAAGTGTCCAGTTTAGCATTAAATTTACATTGAAATCAAACGCCTTAATTTGCTTTTATTGTAATTAATTTCTTTGCTGTTGTTTGTATTTTCTTTAAGCCCCTTAGTTGCCAACATTAACACATCCCTCAACTAGATGTCTCTCTATATGGTTAAACAAGATTCTGTTTAGCTAACCCCAAATAAAATTTAAATATATATATATATATATATATATATATATATAACATACACAAAGATGCTGATAGGTACAGCGTCCTGCGTCACTGATGCACAAAAGCAAAGATCTATATAACTTCTGCAGATTTGACAAACAAGACACAGTAAAATCATATCCATGCATCCCATGTTTTTTCTTTTTTCTTCCCCCTACCATTTCAAGGTACGTAAATACATTTCAAGTTTCTTAGAATGAATTACACAAGATAGGTTACAAGGTAGGGGTTAGACAGCTTTAGTGGGACCCATAAATTTTCCGAGGAATCATTCAAAGCAAATATGTGTGTCCCGGACACACTAAATCAAAAAGCTATCAGGCATACATATATATATATATATATATATTATGTTTTATTATATATATGGACTAGAAGTGTATTTATATTTGTTTTGGCAAAAGTCAACTTACATAATGTCATAACAGCAATGAGGATTTTTTGTTTTGTTTTTTTTTCTTGTAACCACCTCTGTACACCATGGATATTTGCTGTCAGATTTTTAATGATTACATTTTGTTTTATTTGTTAAATAGAAACATCTCTCTTTCTCTCACTTATCTAATTTCATCATCTAATGTGTGATGCATATTTCAACACTTTACTATAAATATAAATTCCTGGAAATTTGAAAAATTAATGAAAAATTTAGACATTTTTTTGCCTTCAATCAGTGACTTCAGATTCATGTTCATCCTATGAATTAAAAAAAAAAAAATAGAGACCAAAACCTCGAGAAAAAGAAAAAAAAAAAATCAAATTTGTAATAACCCCTAATTAATATAGCTTTTTACTTCTATTAGTCTTTCTTATTAATCTTTAAACGCAAGAGTTCAATGAGGTCATCATATTTCAAAATTCCATCTATGGCTCTGCTTTTTAAGATGGAGTTTATTTATATATATATATATATATATATATATATATTGGATTGGCCATTTAGGAAATGCTTGTTGACTTCATGTCCATGCTAACCCTTATCAAAAGATGCTGGACATGAAAAGCAAGGATGAACTCATAAGTGATGTACTTCTGTACATGCCCATCAGTAAGGACCTACATTGATCAAGCTGTGTGCAGATTCTAGGTGCTACACAGAGGACCTCCCAGGGCAATGACCAATAGAGACGGTTGGCGAGAGATTGTCATGGATATCTGTGCTGGCTGCATGAGCTGATGATAATCAATATATCTTAATATATGGAGGTACTTATGAAATTCTAATTGGAATCATTTACTCCTCCGTAAAGAGAAGCATTAAATACATAAATGCATTACATTAATTTTTGTACATATAAGAACCCAACAATTCACAGTTAGTTTTCTTGGCTGGTCATGTCAAGCCTAGCACCTAAATGATTTTCCTGACCCTATTGTTGTTATTGTTTTTTTGTTTTTTGTACGGCATAATAACCTCGGTGGTCATTTAATGCCAACAAAGTTGTGAAATAAATTCATTCTTAATGCATATAACAATTTTTTTTTTAAACTATGTTTTTCCTATTCAACCCATAATGGGATCCTAACAGGTACTACCAACTCTGCGTCAGAGTGGACCAGGGGGCAATGGTGATGAAGGGGGTGCTCCACATTCCCACAATCCTCCAGAACCTGGAACCTCACCAATCAGATAGAGTTTATGGTCATTCCCAGGGATGTAGACCCTCAGCCACCACCTTCTAGCACCCATATGATAGAAGGATTGGGGTTTGCCATAAAGGGCAATAGGTTTGGGCAATCATATAGGTGTTAGAGTTTACCGTGGCAGCTGATTGATCGGAGAGGGCCTCTCCGACGCGCCCATCTAGCCCAAGAAAAGCCTAAAGTGGATATTGCAAGTATGGACTGCTCAGCCCACCTGGGTTCTATCCTTAAGCATCACAGGTGGCCCCCATTGTAGGAGTCTTACCCCCTCTGCAGAGGTGCAGTCGGTGCTAAGGGTCTTAATGTCCTGAGTATGATGTTAAACTGCATCTAATGGTGACGTTCCAATTCTGAAAGCTTTGGGAATGTGGAGTACCCCTTCATCACCATTACTTCCCTGGTCAACTCTGACCCGAAGTGGTAGTACCTGTAGGGTACCGTCTAATGGGTTAAATAGAAAAAAAAATTTTTTAAAATGTGTTAAAACTGAGTTTTAAAAAATTTTAATACTCATCAAGCATGAATAGAAAAAACATCTTTAAGCATAAATAGGCAGCAAGGATTAACATGCCATAAAATCCACCAACCAAGCAAACCAGGTTAGTTTCTAATTAACATATAAAATTCATAATAAATTGGAAATATCATTAAAAGTATAATTATACATTGATGCATTTCAATTGCATCAAAAATGCAAAATTTATTAAACTTTCCAAGAAATTGATGAACATAAATCTGTTGAAGTTACTGATTTGTATACTTCACGGGTTTTTGCTGTCAGAATTTTTAACGATTACATTTTGTTTTTATTTTCAATAGAAACATCTTTCTTTCTCTCACTTTGAATCTAATTCCATCATCTAAAGAATGTGTGATGCATATTTAACTACTATTCTATAAATATAATTCCTGGGAAATTTGAAAAAATTAGGTGAAAAATCTGGGCACATTTTTTTTTGTCCTCGAAATACAAATGCAGTAACTTCAAAAACAGATTTAATGTTCATCAATTGTCTTTGGAAATTTTAATAAAATTATTGCATGTGTTTGATGCAATTGAAATGCATCATTGTATAATTATACTTTTAATGAATATTTCAATTTAATATGTTTTTATAATGTTAATTAGAAACTAACCTGGTTTGCTTGGTTGGGTGGATTTTATGGCAATGTTAATCCTTGCTGGTTATTTTATGGCTAAGATGTTTTTTTTTCTATCAATAGCTTGATGAGTATTAAATTTTTTTTAAAACTCAGTTCTTAAACACATTTTAAAAAAAATTTTTTTTTCTTATTTACCCATAGAACGGTAACCGCTAAGCAGGTACTACCACATTCGGGTCAGCTGAGTTGACCAGTGGAGTAATGGTGATGAAGGGGTAGCTCCACATTCCCGCAAAGCTTCAGAATTGGAACGTCACCATTAGATGCAGTTTAACATCTACTGACGAATTAAGACCCTTAGCACCGACGCACCTCTTGCAGAGGGGTTAGACTCCTACAATGGGGCCACCTGTGAATGCTTAAGGATAGAACCCAGGTGGCTGAGCAGTCCATACTGCAATATTCCACTTTAGGCTTTTTCTTGGGCTACAGATGGGCGGTGCAGGAGAGGCGCCTCTCCGATCAATCAGCTGGCCACGTAAGCTCTAACACCTATATGGATTGCCCAAACCTATTGCCCTTATGGCAAACCCCAATCCTTCTTATCATATGGGTGTGCAGAAGTGTGGCTGACGGGTCTACATCTCCTGGAATGACCATAAACTTCTATCTGATGGTGAGGTTCCAGTTCTGGAGGTTTTGGGGAATGTGGAAGCACCCCTTCATCACCATTGCAGACCCCTGGTCCACTCTGACGTCCAGAGTGGTAGTACCTGTTAGGATCCCATCTATGGGTTGAATAGAAAAAACATGAGTTTATAAAAAAAAATTGTAGTATTATGCATTAGATGAATTTAATTTCACAACTTTTGTTTGGCATTAAAAATGACCCACCGAGGTTGAAATAGCCGTACAAAAAACAAAAAACAAATACAACAATAGGGTCAGGAAAATCATTTAGGGTGCTAGGGCTTGAACATGACCAAGCCAAGAAACTAACCTGTGAATCTGTTGGGTCTTATTTGTAACAAAAATTATGTAATGCCATTATGATATTAATGCTCTCTTTACGGAGGAGTAAATGATTCCAATAGAATTTCATAAGTACCTCCATTATATTAAGATATATGATTATCATCAGCTCATGCAGCCAGCACAGATATCCAATTGACAATCTCTCAGCCAACCGTGCTCTAATTGGTCATGCCCTTGGGAGGTCCTCTGTGTAGCACCTAGAATCTGTGAGACACAGCTTGATGCAATAAGGTCCTTACTGAATGGCATGTACAGAAGTACATCCACTTATGAGTTCCATCCTTGCTTCTTCAGTGTCCAGATCTTTTGGAATAAGGGTTAGCATGGACATGAAGTAACAGCATTTCCTAAATGGCAATCCAAGTATATATATATATATTATATATATAATAAACTAAAGCTCCATCTTAAAAAGCAGAGCATAGGATGGAGATTTTGAAATATGAATGACCTCATTGAACTCTTGCGTTTAAAGATTAATTAAGAAGACTAAATTAAGAAGTAAAAAGCTATATTAATTAGGGTTAACAAATTTGATTTTTTTTTTTCCCTTTTTTCTCGAGGCTTTTGGTCTAATTTTTTTTTTTTTTAATTCATAGATGAACATGAATCTGAAGTCACTGAATTGAAAGGCAAAAAATGTCTAATTTTCATTAATTTTTCAAATTTCCAGGAATTTATATTTAAGTAAAGTGTTGAAATATGGCATCACACATTAGATGATGAAATTAGATAAGTGAGAGAAGAGAGATGTTTCTATTAACGAAATAAGAAACAAAATGTAATCATTAAAATCTGACAGCAAATTATCCATGGTGTACAAGAGGTGGTACAAGAAAAACAAAACAAAACAAAAAAATCATCATTGCTGTTATGACAATTATGTAAGTTGATTTGTGGCCATAAACAAATATCAAAAATACACTTCTAGTCATATATATAATAAACATAATATATATATAATATAATGTGATGCTGATAGCTTTTTTGATTTATGTGTCCTGGGACACACATATTGTGCTTTGAATGAGTCCTCGGAAAATTTATGGGTCCCAACTAAGCTGTCTAACCCCTACCTTGTAACGCTATCTTGTGTAATTCATTTCTAAGAAACTATTTGAAATGTATTTACGTTA
>CM042145.1:92444414-92451914 GCA_023376005.1 Doryteuthis pealeii
AAGGGGTACTTCACACTCCCAAGATCTCCAGAACTGAAGGCTCACCCTAAGATATTGTTTAGTGTCATAGCCAGGACAACTCTTTTTGTGTGGAAGATGGATTGACATTCCACTACAATCAATCGATCATTTTAAGATAATGGAAAATGTCCTGATAAGTCCCATGCTTTAGTATAAAAAAATATGAATTTCCAGTCAAAATACGAAACAGTCTTTCAAATCTCCATGTTTTCTTAATATCACACATTGCATGTGCCATACTCGGCTTCTTTCCAAGATCAGCTGAAGTAAATGTATTTACCTATATGGAGGTGTTTGTTATGTAATGGTTACCACTGTAGAAAATGACACTGCGAGACGAGTTCAAATCCTGGATGAGGCTCTTTGCATTTTCTCATATATATATATTAACCATCTTGTGAATATAAGAACAAGTACATTATATATATATATATATATATTAACCATCTTGTGAATATAAGAACAAGTACATTATATATATATATATATATATATATATATATATATATATATTTATTAACCATCTGTGAATATAAGAACAAGTACATTATATATATATATATATATATATATATATATATATATATAATATTACCATCTTGTGAATATAAAGAACAATACATTATATATATATATATATATATATATAATATATATATATTAAAACCATCTTGTGAATATAAGAACAAGTACATATATATAATATATATATATATATATATTATATTAACCATCTTGTGAATATAAGAACAAGTACATTATAATATATATATATACTATATTAACCAATCTTGTGAATATAAGAACAAGTACATTATATATATATATATATAATATATTAACCATCTTGTGAATATAAGAACAAGTACATTATATATATATATATATATATATATATAACCATCTGTGAATATAAGAAGTACATTATATATATATATAATATATATATTAACCATCTTGTGAAATATAAACAAGTACATTATATATATATATAATATATATATAATATATTAAACATCTTGTGATATAAGATACATTATATATATATATATATATATATAATATATATAATATATATATATTAACCATCTTGTGAATATAAGAACAAGTACATTATATATATATATATATATATATATATATATATATATATATTATATAATGTGTGTGTGTACTTGTTCTATATTCACAAGATGGTTAATATATATATAATATATATATAATGTACTTGTTCTGAAGATCACATGGCTGAGAAACTATCAGTAACCAAGTGCCGTTGACTCCATGTCCACACTACCTTAACTTAGATATCAATGCTCTATCCGTGATATTCAGCACTGTTTACTTATGAATATAGCACCCATATTATCTATCTTCAAACCTTGTTTTCCTTCTCTTAGACCAGTTATCATATCAAGGTAAAAAAAAGTGCCCAGTCTGCCCTACTATTCACTCATAACTAGAAGAGTAATATTTGGTTTCATATCTTTCCAAAGTGTATTAGTGCTATGTGAAATGCAAATAGCTTCATCCAAGATTTGAACTCTGGTTGCCGTGTCTATTTCCTATGACAATAACCACCTCCTCAGCTGAAGTATAAAACAAATTACTCAATGAATTTCTTTCCAACAGCATATGACCTTGAGCTTAATCCAAGGTCAGTATCTCATTGGTCCCTTGTTGCTGGAATCACTCCCCATTTATCCATATTCATATTTTTTATTATATTGTTCATTATATATTATTGTTATGATTATTAATTATAATTTATCTTATTGGTTTCTGGATGCTGGAGTCGCTCTCCAACCATCCATGATGATATTTATTATTAATATTATTTATTATATTATTGGCATTATTTATTATATTATTGATTTATATCAATATTATTCATTTTTATTTATCTTATTGATCCTGGAATCACTCCCCATCCATCGATAATCATATTTCTATTTTTATTCATCCCCAACTTCCAATCAATCTTTCTATTTTCTTTATTTCTTATCGCCCTATTATTAGCTGATTTGTGGTCAATTATATTTTGCTTAGAGTGAATCTTAACTCAATCAAATTTTGAAACATCTTTTTTTTTTTTTTTTTTTTTTTTTTTTATGATAGTTTAAAATTAATTCTTTTTAAAAAATGATAGCTTAAAATTTAATTTGTATTTTTTTAAATGATAGTTTTAAATTAATTTTTTTTTTTTTTTTTTCCAACCATTTTTCTCTTTAAAATTTCTGGTTAGTTACAATTCTTGAATAGTCTACCATGATTAAATTTGACTTCAATTTAATCGCAATTCAAGCCTAAGTTATTTAGTCTTCCTCTGCTAAAAGACAGGATGTCATCTTGCATAGTGTTGCCGCCATCACCACCACTACCACCACCACCAACATCAGTTGATTCTGTCTCCATTCTTTCCACCTACACTGCAAACCACACCCCCACCCCCAATGATGCCATTTAATCTCTGTTGTTCCTTCCAGAGATTGCAACATCCATCTCCTTGTTTCTTCCTCCTCCCCCTCTCTCTCTCTCTCTCTGTGCACCCCTACCCCCAGGATATGTGTTTGTGTGGAGAAGGCTGTGTGTTGGTGGTAGGGAAGAAGGGGCACAAGATGAATGAGAGGATGTGTTGGGGGTGGTGTTCCGGTTCTGTGTGAATCTGTGTTAATGACAATATATAGAAATTGCAAACTGCCCCATATACACAATTTTTTTTTTTTTGTGTGTGTGTGTGTGTGTGTGTGTGTGTATATATGTGTGTATATATGTGTGTGTGTTAGGGTGGTCCGATGATTGCATAAGCAAGAAACTGACAGTTACCAAGCACCACTGATTCTATGCTATTTTAACTTAGATATGTATGCTCTATCTGATATTGATCTCTCTCTCTCTCTCTCTCTCTCTCTCTCTCTCTCTCTCTCAATATATAATAGACACCTTGGTCTGGATATAAATTCAAATCTATTTTGCCCATTTTCTTTGTCTTGTCAGTCGGTCTTTGTTGTTTTGAAGACCTCACACCAGGTCGCACTGGTGTAATTTTCTTGGAAAAAAAGAAAACAGGAAAGTCACACCAGTGAGACCAGGTGTGAGGTGTTTAAAACAACAAAAACTGGACTGACAAGACAAAGAAAATGTCGAAATAGATTTGAATTTATATCCAAACCAAGGTATCTATTTATTTATTCATAATACTCTGTGTATGTAAAAAAAAATATATATATATATACACAAATTTTTATGTATATTTTAGTTTTCAATTTTGGTTGAACCCTATCAAGGAAACACTTTATATCATCTACACACACACATACAAGGTGTGTCAAAAAAGTCTTGATTTTTTAAAAACTTTTTGACACACCTTGTATTCTGAAAAAAAAAAAAACGTTCCATTCATTCTTCATTTCTATCTTGGTAAATACAGCTTTAAACTTGGTACTTTTTTGACACACCTTTTATTCTGAAAAAAAATTAATGAATGGAACATTTTTTTTTTTTTTTCAGAATACAAAGTGTGTCAAAAAGTACAAAAATCTCAATACTTTTTTGACACACTTTGTGTGGTGTGTGTGTATATGTGTGTGTGTATATATATATGTATATATATATTATATATATATATATAATTTGTGAGGTGCTATTAGCTTCCAGGATTTGTTCAAAACGGCATCCAGCATCCTCGTATAATTCCTATCTAGCTTTTTCTCCAAGTGCTTTGTTAAAGTTCAGGTGCTGCACCAAGAATTTTTTTTTTCTTTTTAATTATTTTCATCTGATATGTCTAAGTTCACACAAGCTAATTGTCACTTGTCATATTAGAGTATTTTTGAATGTGTGATATTTACATTATGTAGTTTCTCTAATGTCTTTTGTAAATTGCAGTTCAAACTTAGATAAGTGGTAGTCATTTAAAAAAAAAAAATTAGGAATATGTATTTTCTTTTCTATAAATCTGTATCAAGTACAAATTTTAATTCACATGTTTCATTGTGGATATAATGATTAATGCTCATATCTCATTTGGTCACATTCAATGACAGTATCTTGGTCAGCCTATGAACTTTTCAGCCAAGCTTTATAAATATGTATATTCAATTTTGTGTGTATATGTATAGATATGTATACATACATGAGGGTTAGCTAAAAAGTTTCAAAGTTGACCTAGATACTCTGATGGAAGGTTTATTTTTCAACATAGTCCTCCATATGGTACACACACTTCTTCCATTCAGTGTGTGTGTGTATTTATTTATTTATTTGTTTATGATCCCAAATAGAATCATCCCCTACTTACCAGCCAATTGGATTATTTTACCTATATATACGGGTGTGTGGAGAAATTTGACAGTTTCGTAAGGAAAAAGAAAAAGTGTTTGGTAACTACAAAATTTAATGAATTGTAAAGAAATTCAACAGGCACGGAAATTACACTACTGTCAACAAGTTTCACTCAAAATAACCGCCATTAGCGTTGATCACAGCCTCAATCCTGCTCCAGAACCTGGAGCAAGCTGATGTTACAGTTTCCATGGGAAGGGTCTCAAAAACTACCTTAATTCTGTCGATTAAGTGGGCTTTTGTTGTACTGGCATTACGATTGGTGGCTTTCTCAACAGCGCCACATACATAATAATCCATGGGGTTAAGATCTGGGGAGTTCGGAAACCAAACATTGGGATTGGTGTAGTCGTAAAAATTCACTGACAACCATTTTTGACTTTTCCTGAAATGTGGCAGGGAGAGAATCCTGCTGCCATACATATGGCCTACCATTGGCTACCCTTGTTATCCAGGGCTTGACTACAGTTTAGCAACTCCACGTAGGCATCAGGGTCCTCCAACACTTTTTTTCTGCAGCTTTTCAAGGAATTCTGCTGTACAAATGCAATCAGATTGTCTGTTATGTTGCTTTCTTCTAGCCACAGCTTCGTAGTCTCCATTGCAATTCTCCAGTTCATGCCTGATTGTTTTTACAGTGTTCAAGGAGCATTGGGCAGTAACCATAATCTCCTTATTTTGATGGCCGGCACAGATAATCATGATTCAGGTGGGTTCTAGTCATCCATTCTATCTGTCATCACATATTTGAATGAAGAAGGATCCAAGCTTTTAAATGATGCGTAGTGTGCGTCAGTACCTCAACCTATGGAAAAAAATAACCAAATATAAATATGTCAAATTTATCCCGAACACCATGTATGTATGTGTGTTATATATATATATATATGTGTGTGTGTTTGTATATGTATAACTTTTTTGACAAAGCACAGAGGCCTGTCTGAAATATTAAAGATAATATTTATCATTTTGAATTTTTATTATTTTTTTATTTATTTTTCCATGCTTCCCACCATTTATCATATATATAATATAATAATAATATATATATATATATATATATATAATATATATATATATATGTGTGTGTGTGTGTGTGGACTAGAAAGTATATTTGGCAAAATGTCAACTTACATGATGTCATAAATTTGGGAGTTTTTTTTTTTTTTTTGTTTTTTTTTAACCCCCTTTGTTTATCACGGTTTTTTGCTGTCAGATTTTAACGATTACATTTTGTTTTATTTGTCAATAGAAACATCTTTCTTTCTCTCACTTATCTAATTCCATCATCTAATGTGTGATGCATATTTCAACACTTTTTCTATAATATAAAATTCCTGGAAATTTGAAAAAATTAGTGAAAAATCTGAGCACATTTTTTTTGTCCTCAATACAAATCAGTAACTTCAACAGATTTATGTTCATCAATTTCTTTGGAAATTTTAATAAATTTTGCATTTTTGATGCAATTGAAATGCATCAATTTATACTTTTAATGATATTTCCAATTATTATGAATTTTATATGTTAATTAGAAACTAACCTGGTTGCTTGGTTGGGTGGATTTTATGGCATGTTAATCCTTGCTGGCTTATTTTATGCTAAAGATGTTTTTTCTATTCATGCTCGATGAGTATTAAAAATTTTTTAAAAACTCAGTTTTAACACATTTAAAAAAAAATTTTTTTCTATTTAACCCATAGACGGTACCCTAACAGGTACTACCACTTCGGGTCAGAGTTGACCAGGAGTAATGGTGATGAAGGGGTACTCCACATTCCCCAAAGCTTCAGAATTGGAACGTCACCATTAGATGCAGTTTAACATCATACTCAGGACATTAAGACCCTTAGCACCGACTGCACCTCTGCAGAGGGGTAAGACTCCTACAATGGGGCCACCTGTGATGCTTAAGGATAGAACCCAGGTGGCTGAGCAGTCCATGACTTGCAATATTCCACTTTAGGCTTTTCTTGGGCTAGATGGGCGGTCGGAGAGGCCCTCTCCGATCAATCGGCTGGCCACGTCAAGCTCTAACACCTATATGATTGCCCAAACCTATTGCCCTTATGGCAAACCCCAATCCTTCTTATCATATGGGTGCTAGAAGGTGGTGGCTGAGGGTCTACATCTCCTGGGAATGACCATAAACTCTATCTGATGGTGAGGTTCCAGTTCTGGAGATTTGGGGAATGTGGAGCACCCCTTCATCACCATTGCTCTCTGGTCCACTCTGACACGGAGTGGTAGTACCTGTTAGGATCCCATTTATGGGTTGAATAGAAAAACATTAGTTTATAAAAAAAAATTGTATTATGCATTAAGAATGAATTTATTTCACAACTTTGTCGGCATTAAATGACCCACTGAGGTTGATATGCCGTAAAAAAAAAAAAGCAATAATGACAATAGGGTCGGGAAAATCATTTAGGTGCTAGGGCTTGACATGACCAGCCAAGAAACTAACCTGTGAATCTGTTGGGTTCTTATTGTGTACAAAAATTATGTAATGCATTATGATATTAATGCTTCTCTTTACGGAGGAGTAAAGGATTCCAATTAGAATTTCATAAGTACCTCCATTATATTAAGATATATGATTATCATCAGCTCATGCAGCCAGCACAGATATCCATGACAATCTCTCGCCAACCGTCTCTATTGGTCATGCCCTTGGGAGGTCCTCTGTGTAGCACCTAGAATCTGCACACAGCTGATCAATGTAGGTCCTTACTGAATGGGCATGTACAGAAGTACATCACTTATGAGTTCATCCTTGCTTCTTCAATGTCCAGCATCTTTTGATAAGGGTAGCATGGACATGAAGTCAACAGCATTTCCTAAATGGCAATCCAATATATATATATATATATATATATATATATATATAACTAAACTCCATCTTAAAAAGCAGAGCATAGATGGAATTTTGAAATATGATGACCTCATTGAACTCTTGCTTTTAAAGATTGATTAAGAAGACTAATTAAGAAGTAAAAAGCTATATTAATTAGGAGTTATACAAATTTGATTTTTTTTTCTTTTTCTCGAGGCTTTGGTCTCTTTTTTTTTTTTTTTAATTCATAGATGAACATGAATCTGAAGTCACTGATTGAAGGCAAAAAATGTGTCTAA
>CM042145.1:92454414-92534414 GCA_023376005.1 Doryteuthis pealeii
GTTCGGCTAGAAAACACAAGGTTCTTAGTTCGGTATTGGTCCTCGCCAACTCAGCATATGAGTAGCACAGGGATCTGTGTGGTAAAGTAAGGAGCTGGTGGTAGGTGTGGAGCTCCACCTCAAACGCCAAAACAATCTCCTTGGTCTAGTGCTCATGAAAAGGGGATAGACCTCCTCGCTAACTGGCTGATACTGATTTTAGGCAGCCCCGACAACTTTTTACTTTACTTTATATACACCCACACACGCACACACACAAGTTAGCTGAAAACTTTACATGATGTCATATCAGCTGTTGAGTTTTTCTGACCAGTAGGATCCAAGCATTGCAACACCAATGGAAGAAGTGTGTGGACAAGTTCAAATCCTGGACAAGGTTGTTTGCATTTCACAGTTAATACTCTTGGGAAAGGTATGCATCCACTTACTCTCCCTCCAGCTGTGGGTAAATAATAAGGCATAATGGTCTCTTTAACCTTGGTTAGACAACCAGTCTAAGAGAAGGAAAACTCTGAATTCAAACCTGTTAAACTCCGCTTAAGAAATTGATCTTGTGTCACATCCTGCTTGTGCGGAGGGATTGGTAAATATGTATTGGGAACATTGATGAAAAGTTTGGAAATACGTGATTGTTTTTTTATCATGACCATAGAATGTAAATAAATGTATTCACCTGACATATCTTTGCTTATTTCAACTTTTCTTTGTCAAGTCTATGTTGACCTTATTGCCCTTATGGCAAACCCCAACCCCTTTTTATCATATGAGTGCTAGAAGGCGGTGGCTGAGGGTCTTCATGTCCTGGGAATGATGTTGAACTCTATCTGATGGTATGGTTCCAGTTCTGGAGGTTTAGGGAATGTGGAGCACCCCTTCATCACCATTGCTCCCTGGTCCACTCTAACCCGGAGTGGTAGTACCTGTTAGGGTCCCATCTGTGGATTAAATAGAAAAATGTGTTTAAAAAATAAAAATTGAGTATCCATTAAGAATGAATTTATTTCATAAGTTTTTCTGCATTAAATGACCCACCAAGGTTGATATGCCATAAAACAAAACAAAACAAACCAAACCAAACAAGTCTGTGTTGATGTTTATAAGAGGTGAAGTTATATTTCAATCACTTTTTCTCTGACAATAAGTTGATTTAACAATTTTTTTTTTCTTGATTATGTTTTTTGTGCATTTGCATAGAAAACTTTTTGTGCCAAATATAGATTGTGAAAAGAGAAAAAATATTATTATAGCAAATCTAAGGCTTTATCTGATTTTTTTTCAAACAATGCAAAACCCATGACATAGGCATCTTGGCTCAACTGTTTAATGATTACATAAAGGAAGCAGAGAAGTCGTCACTGCAAAACCAGTTAGAAAAATCAATTCCTTTTATTTTGACTATATTTGCTAACATTTACAACTTGTTTTTCAATATAACTTATCTAAATATCACAGTTTTCAATGTGTGGATTCTATTGATATAAAAGTGTCTGCTTCATTTTCACTTTAATTGATCTGCATCTGTCCTTTCTTTCTTTTTTTCCCTTTTTCTTTCTTTTTTCCTTTTTCTTTTTTCTTTTTTCTTTTTTTTCTTTTTTCTTTTTTTTCCTTTTTTCTTTTTTTTTTTTTTCCTTTTTTCTTTTTCCTTTTTTTTTTTTCCTTTTTTTTTTTCTTTTTTTTTTTCTTTTTTCTTTTTGTTCTCTCTGGCCTCTGTCTATCTCTCTCTTTCTCAGCCCATTTTCGTCTCTCAATTCTTTCATGGGAGGGGAAGGAGGACAGACATGGATGTCTAACCCTCACTCCTAGCTACTGTTTGTGACTCTCTTTCCTTCTCTCTCTCTCTCTCTCTCTGTCACTGTCACTGTTTGTGTGTATCTCTTCCTCTCCTTCTTAGCCACTGTTTACTTTGTGTGTGTGTCTCTCTCTGTCTCTCTCTCACTGTTTGTGTGTATCTCTTCCTCTCCTTCTTAGCCACTGTTTACTTTGTGTGTGTGTGTGTGTTCTCTCTCTCTCTTCCTCTCTCTCTCTCTCTCTCTCTCTCTTTCCTCTTTTTTTTTTCTTTTGTCTCTCAGCCACTGTGTGTATGTGTTTTATCATCCTTTTATTCTATATTTGTTTCCTTCTATCTTCTTCATCCTCTCTACTTACCTCTGATCATCTTTGTATATTTCATCATCACCTTATCTTTTTTACCAAGCAAAACTGAAAGGTAATAAAATTCTTTTAATCTTGGGGGGGAAAAAACTTATCTTATTTCATCATATTAGATATATATTTTTTTCATTTTAGCTTTTATTGTTAAAGTTTGAAAAAGTTGTTATTTTGTTGCACTTAATTATTCTTGAGGCTTGTTTATCTTCCAGTTACCTGTGCTGCCTGAAACGAGGGTACAGGGGATGAGGGTGGCATTTATTGCATAACACCACCATTGATATTACAGCTGTCACTTGGCACCTATGCAGGAAGATTCCACTTGAGTGGGTGGTGATCACTGAGCCTGTCAACCATTGGATGACATCTGGTTTGCAATTGGTTTCTCATTGCTACTAAGTTTACAACAGAATAGACACTAACACCATTTTATCAGGTTCTATCTAGATCACTAAAGTTAAGCAGCAATGAGTCTGTTGAATACCTAATTGGGTAACCATTTAAGGTACTATAAGCCAGTGGTTCTGAACCTATTTTTTTTAACTATGGACCCATTTGATTCCTATTTTACTCTGGTGGACCCCATAGTCATTCGAATTCGGAAAGGTTGAGATATATATATATATATATAATATATATATATATATATATATATATATATATTTTGTGTGTGTGGAGAAAAGTAGACAAACACTGGATGTTATGGAAAACTGGAGATGTTTATTATCGACGATGCAACGTTTCGGCCATTTTGACCATCATCAGGACAAAAGCCCAGTTCTTGCTTCAATGAAGGCCATTTTCAGAATGGTGAAAAACAGTAGGGCAGGGGTAGCTGGGGTGGGGATGGGTAGTGGATATATATAATATATATATATATATATATATATATATAATATATCAGATTCTAAAGGGATTTTTTTCATTATTGAAATCTTTTGACATATCTAATTCATGAAACTATGTGAAATTTAATGTGTGTGTATATATATATATTATATATATATTATATATATATATATAAAATCTCCAATAGACCAGATGAGTTGGGAGTGTTACTATCAGGAATCTTCTATCCTCCATGCATCTACAATGCATACCCATACCTATATATATATATATATTATATATATATATATAAATATACTGAGAAATTTCACTTGAATCAGTTTTATTAATCAACCGAAAATGCTAATTGCTGAAAGCATTGTTAAAAGTAATTACTAATTGTTTAGAATTTATTTTGAAAATCCACTTGAAGACAATGATTGTAATAGAAAAAATAGATGAAAATTTCGAGTGATGAGAAACTTACCCAATTTATTTAAAAGAACAAATTAGGAAAATATCTCCTGCTTTAATTTATTTTTAGATTCTTGCTAAAAATTGATTCTAGACTTCCTCATTGGTAGTTTCTGTCGTATATAATGAGGTGTGTGTGTGTGTGTGTTTTCTGTGTTTATATTTGTATGTGCCTTTTGTGTGTATTTTGTTTCTATGTATATTCAGGGTGAATCAAAAGTTTTGCAAATTTAATGTTCATACCCAGGACACCTCTTTGTGGGGTCTTACCCCTCTGCAGTGGATGCAGTCGGCATATTCTAAGCTCCGCCGCTAGGGATGATGAATAATGTAATACATAGGTACACATCACTTAAGTAGTAACTAAATGTATACAATTAGTGTCCTAGGTAAGACGTTAAACTGCATCTAATGATGAGTTTCCAATTTCAAGCTTTGGGGGGTGAGTATGGAGTAAGTGTTTAAAAAGAAAAAAAAATTGAATCCCCATCAAGACTGTAATATAAACAATGCCTTTGGCTTAATAACCCAACAAGGTTGACATGCCAATAAAATCCAACCAACCATAATGAAATTAATTATGGAAAACTAAACATAATGTAGCAAGTGAGGTAATGTTAGAGGAAAGCATATCAAACTCCTTGTGGCGTTAATTTAAGGCCAAAATTTGATAGTTTAATTTAGTTCATTTCAAAATTTATTTGTTTAGTGGCATATCAACTCTTTATGGTTATTTAATGCACTGTAACTGTTCATTGAGAAAGCTTGATTACAATCATAATTATTTGTTTTCAAATGTTCCATTGCAAAATATATGTTTTTGTTTCATATGACACTAATTTGACTATAGTGCATACAGTATATAAATATGTTTTGATTTATACACAGTCACACAGTAACAAAATGAGTTCCTATCACTAATCTGAGCAATAATTTATAGCATAGTCATACGGTATCAAGTATTCTTATCTAAACACAAATGAAATTTATACATAGTCATAACGTATCAAAGTATTCATTTATCTAACACAAATAATTCTATATAGCAATCAATGGTATCCAGTAATTCCATATCTAACACAAATAATTTATACATAGTCATACGGTATCAATTATTCCTATCTAACAACAAATAATTTATACATAAGTGCATACGGTATCAAAGTATTCTTATCTACACATACTGATTTCAACACAGTTAGTACACGATATCTAAAGTATTCTTACTAAATGCAATAATCTATACACAATTTTATGGTATTCCAGTACTATTTCTTAATAATCAAGTATTCCTTATGCTAACACAAATAATTTATACATAGTTATACGGTATCAAGTATTCCTATCTAACACAAAATAATTTAATACACACAGTTTATATGGTATCACTAGGTATCTCACTATCTAAGCACAAACTAATTTAGACACAGTTCTATATGGTAAATCAAGTTATTCAGCACACTGTCATCTAAACAAATAATTTATACACCAGTTATGACTGCTATCAAAGTATTCCTATCTAACACAAATAATTTATACAACGAGTTATGACGGTATCAAGTATTTTCCTATCTACACAAATCATTTATACACAATTATATGGTACATATTCCCTATCTAACACAAATCATTTATACACAATTATATGGTACAAGTTTCGCTATCTAACATCAAATAATTCTTATATCACAAATTATAATGGTACAGAGATAATCCTATTAACACAAATAGAATTTATACACAATTTAATGGTACCGGGTACACCAAGTATTGCCTATCTAACATACAAATAATTCTATCACAATTATATGGTAGCCGTATTTCCATAATTAATACACAATTATATGGTACAAGTAACTATTCTAACACAAATAATTTATACACAATTATATGGTACCAAGTATCCTATTAACACAAAATAATTTTATACACAATTATATGGTACCAAAGTATTCCTATCTAACACAAATATTTATACAACAATTATTATGGTACATAAAGTGAAGTAAATTAATTGGTGTTAGATAGGAATACTTGGTACCGATGATAATTGCTGTTAAAATTATTTGTGGTTAGATAGGATACTTGGTAGCCATATAATTGTGTTATAAATTAATTGGTTAGATACTTGGTAACCCATATAATTGTGTATAAATTATTTGTGTAGATAGGAATACTTGGTACATATAATTGT
Source organism: Doryteuthis pealeii (assembly GCA_023376005.1). NCBI lineage: Eukaryota > Metazoa > Mollusca > Cephalopoda > Myopsida > Loliginidae > Doryteuthis > Doryteuthis pealeii. The sequence goes on from CM042145.1 coordinate 92,460,059, forward strand.
GTATAAATATTTGTGTTAGATAGGAATAACTTGGTACGCGATATAAATGTGTATAAATTATTTGTTTGTTAGATAGGAAATACTTGGTACCATATAATTGTGGTATAAATTGATTTGTGTTAGATGAGGAATACTTTAGATACCAATATAATTGTGTATAAATAATTTGTGTTAGATAGGAATACTGATAACCATATAACTGTGTATAAAATTATTTGTGTAGATAGGATACTTGAATACCGTATAACTGTGTAATAAATATTTGGTTAGATAGGAATATTGATACCCATATAACTGTGTATAAATTATTTGGTTAGATAGAATACTTGATAACCTGATGTATTATAATTATTTGTGTTAGATAAGAATACTTGATATAAGAAATAGTTTACTGGATACCATAAAATTGTGTATAGATTATTTCATTGATAAGAATACTTGATACCGTATAAACTGTGTATAAATCATTTGTGTTAGATAAGAATACTTGATACGTATGACTATGTATAAATTATTGTGTTAGATAGGAATATTTGATACCGCGTATGATAGTATAAATTATTTGTGTTAGTTAGGAAATACTTGATACCATATGAATTGTATATAAATTATTTGTGTTAGATAAGAATACTTGATACCGTTATGACTATGTAAAAATCATTTGTGTAGATAAGAAAACTTGATACCGTATGACTATGTATAAATTATTTGTGTTAGATAGGAATATTTGATACTGTGTGACTGTGTATAAATCAAACAATATTTAATACTGTATGACTATAGTCAAATAGTGTCATTTAAACAAAAAATGATTGCAATGGAACATTGAAAACAAATAATTATGATTGTAATCAAGCATTCTCAAATGAAATTACAGCATTAAATAACCCATAAAGAGTTGATATGCCACTAAACAAATAAATTGAAATGAACTAAATTAAACTATCAAATTTTGGCCTTAAATAACCCACAAGGAGTTGATATGCTTTCCTCTAACATTACCTCACTTGCTACATTATGTTTAGTTTTCCATAATTAAATTTCATATGGTTGGTTGGATTTTATGGCATGTCAACCCTTGTTTGGTTATTTTAAGCAAAGACATTGTTTTTATACAGTCCTGATGGGATTCAATTTTTTTTCTTTTTAAACACATACTCCATACTCACCCAAAGCTTGAAATTGGACATCATCATTAGATGCAGTTTAACGTCTTACCTAGGACACTAATTGTATACATTTAGTTACTATTAAGTGATGTGTACTATGTATTACATTATTCATCATCCCAGCGGCGGAGCTAGAATATGCCGACTGATCCACTCAGAGGGGTAAGACCCCACAAAAGAGGTGTCCTGGGTATGACATTAATATTGCAAAACTTTTGATTCACCCTGAATATACATAGAACAAATACACACAAAAGGCACATACAAATATAAACACAGAACACACACACACACACACCTCATTATATACGACAGTAAACTACCAATGAGGAAGTCTAGAATCAATTTTAGCAAGAATCTAAAAATAAATTAAAGCAGGAGATATTTTCCTAATTTGTTCTCTTGAATAAATTGGTAAGTTTCTCATCACTCGAAATTTTCATCTATTTTTTTCTATTACATCATTGTCTTCAAGTGGATTTTCAAAATAAATCTAAACAATTTAGTAATTACTTTTTAACAATGCTTTCAGCAATTAGCATTTTCGTTGATTAATAAACTGATTCAAGTGAAATTTCTCAGTATATTTATATATATATATATATTAATATATATATAGGTATGGGTATGCATTGTAGATGCATGGAGGATAAGAAGATTCCTGATAGTAACACTCCAACTCATCTGTCTATTTGAGATTTTATATATATATATATATATATATATATATATATATATATACACACACATTAAAATTTCACATAGTTTCATGAATTTAGATATGTCAAAGATTCAATAATGAAAAAAATCCCTTTAGAATCTGTATATTATATATATATATATATATATATATATATATATATATATATCCACTACCCATCCCCACCCCAGCTACCCCTGCCCCTACTGTTTTTCACCATTCTGAAAATGGCCTTCATTGAAGCAAGAACTGGGCTTTTGTCCTGATGATGGTCAAAATGGCCGAAACGTTGCATCGTCGATAATAAACATCCAGTTTCCATAACATCCAGTGTTTTGTCTACTTTTCTCCCACACACAAAAATATATATATATATAATATATATATATATATATATATATATATATATTTATATATCTCAACCTTTCCGAATTCGAATGACTATGGGGTCCACCAGAGTAAAATAGGATCAAAATGGGTCCATAGTTAAAAAAATAGGTTCAGAACCACTGGCTATAGTACCTTAAATGGTTACCCAATTAGGTATTCAACAGACTCATTGGCTGCTTAACTTTAGTGATCTAGATAGAACCTGATAAAATGGTGTTAGTGTCTATTCTGTTGTAAACTTAGTAGCAATGAGAAACAATTGCAAACCAGATGTCATCCAATGGTTGACAGGCTCAGTGATCACCACCCACTCAAGTGGAATCTTCCTGCATAGGTGCCAAGTGACAGCTGTAATATCAATGGTGGTGTTATGCAATAAATGCCACCCTCATCCCCTGTACCCTCGTTTCAGGCAGCACAGGTAACTGGAAGATAAACAAGCCTCAAGAATAATTAAGTGCAACAAAATAACAACTTTTTCAAACTTTAACAATAAAAGCTAAAATGAAAAAAATATATATCTAATATGATGAAATAAGATAAGTTTTTTCCCCCCCAAGATTAAAAGAATTTTATTACCTTTCAGTTTTGCTTGGTAAAAAAAGATAAGGTGATGATGAAATATAACAAAGATGATCAGAGGTAAGTAGAGAGGATGAAGAAGATAGAAGGAAACAAATATAGAATAAAAGGATGATAAAACACATACACACAGTGGCTGAGAGACAAAGAGAAAAAAAAAGAGAAAGAGAGAGAGAGAGAGAGAGAGAGAGAGAGAGAGAGAGAGAGACACACACACACACACACAAAGTAAACAGTGGCTAAGAAAGGAGAGGAAGAGATACACACAAACAGTGAGAGAGAGACAGAGAGAGACACACACACAAAGTAAACAGTGGCTAAGAAGGAGAGGAAGAGATACACACAAACAGTGACAGTGACAGAGAAGAGAGAGAGAGAGAGAAGAAAGAGAGTCCAACAGTAGCTAGGAGTGAGGGTTAGACATCCATGTCTGTCCTCCTTCCTCCCATGAAAGAATGAGAGACGGAAATGGGCTGAGAAAGAGAGAGATAGACAGAGGCCAGAGAGAACAAAAAGAAAAAAGAAAAAAAGAAGAAAAAAGGAAAAAGAAAAAAGGAAAAAAAGAAAAAGGAAAAAAGAAAAAAGAAAAAAAGAAAAAAGGAAAGAAAGAAAAAAAGGAAAAAAGAAAGAAAAAGAAAGAAAGGACAGATGAGCAGATCAATTAAAGTGAAAATGAAGCAGACACTTTATATCAATAGAATTCCACACATTGAAAACTGTGATATTTAGATAAGTTATATGAAAAACAGTTGTAAATGTTAGCAAATATAGTCAAAATAAAGGAATTGATTTTTCTAACTGGTTTTGCAGTGACGACTTCTCTGCTTCCTTTTATGTAATCATTAAACAGTTGAGCCAAGATGCCTATGTCATGGGTTTTGCATTGTTTGAAATCAGATAAAGCCTTAGATTTGCTATAAATATTTTTCTCTTCACAATCTATATTTGGCACAAAAAGTTTTCTATGCAAATGCAACAAAAACATAATCAAGAAAAAAAAAAATTGGTTAAATCAACTTATTGTCAGAGAAAAAGTGATTGAAATATAACTTCACCTCTTATAAACATCAACACAGACTTGTTTGGTTTGGTTTGTTTTGTTTTGTTTTATGGCATATCAACCTTGGTGGGTCATTTAATGCAGAAAAACTTATGAAATAAATTCATTCTTAATGGATACTCAATTTTTATTTTTTAAACACATTTTTCTATTTAATCCACAGATGGGACCCTAACAGGTACTACCACTCCGGGTTAGAGTGGACCAGGGAGCAATGGTGATGAAGGGGTGCTCCACATTCCCTAAACCTCCAGAACTGGAACCATACATCAGATAGAGTTCAACATCATTCCCAGGACATGAAGACCTCAGCCACGCCTTCTAGCACTCATATGATAAAAAGGGGTTGGGGTTGCCATAAGGGCAATAAGGTCAACATAGACTTGACAAAGAAAAGTTGAAATAAGCAAAGATATGTCAGGTGAATACATTTATTTACATTCTATGGTCATGATAAAAAAACAATCACGTATTTCCCAAACTTTTCATCAATGTTCCCAATACATATTTACCAATCCCTCCGCAGCAAGGATGTGACACAAGATCAATTTCTTAAGCGGAGTTTAACAGGTTTGAATTCAGAGTTTTCCTTCTCTTAGACTGGTTGTCTAACCAAGGTTAAAGAGACCATTATGCCTTATTATTTACCCACAGCTGGAGGGAGAGTAAGTGGATGCATACCTTTCCCAAGAGTATTAACTGTGAAATGCAAACAACCTTGTCCAGGATTTGAACTTGTCCACACACTTCTTCCATTGGTGTTGCAATGCTTGGATCCTACTGGTCAGAAAAACTCAACAGCTGATATGACATCATGTAAAGTTTTCAGCTAACTTGTGTGTTGTGCGTGTGTGGGTGTATATAAAGTAAAGTAAAAAGTTGTCGGGGCTGCCTAAAATCAGTATCAGCCAGTTAGCGAGGAGGTCTATCCCCCTTTTCATGAGCACTAGACAAGGAGATTGTTTTGGCGTTTGAGGTGGAGCTCCACACCTACCACCAGCTCCTTACTTTACCACACAGATCCCTGTGCTACTCATATGCTGAGTTGGCGAGGACCAATACCGAACTAAGAACCTTGTGTTTTCTAGCCGAACACTCTACCGACTGAGCTAGTATATAGTTTGGTATATTTATAAATAAAGAGTGTTCAATATCAGTGCTACAGTATATGTATCTAAGTTCCGATAGTGTAGACATAATAAATGGTACATGATGACTGTCAGTTTCTAGCGAGAAACGGACAACTACAAAGTACCCTTGACTGTATCTACACTACCTAACTTAGATAGATATTATAATAAGCATGGCATGTACACGTGCCTTACAGGAAGAACAAAACCTCAGCTATTGGGTATTCTGTTTTGGGACGTGGTTCTTTTCTTATTCCTATCATTTATCTTTTCTTTTTTTTTTTTTTTTTTTTTTTTTTTTTATAGGAACCTGTAATTTAAGATTTTTTTTTTTCTGTTAACATTAACAAAAAAAAAATTGGTTAATTTCAACTCCCCTCTACTTACCAAACAAATCATTCCAACACCATTAAAAAAAAAAAAAAGAAAAAAAAAAAAAAAGAATTAAACAAAGTTTATGACAAAAGATTAAGTTATATGACGTCTCTGCTGAGAGGGTAATTTTACTTTTGAAACCGCACAAATAAGGCTCTGACCTATAGCAAGATGCTGACTGTTAACTGTGAATTAAATTTCTTGAAAAAATCTTTTCTAATTACTTGAATCATAGAGGAAGTTGTTATTTCCATTTATTTCCTATCCACACACCTCGGATAACCCCTTACTCATTTATCAAAAAAAAAAAAAAAAAAAAAAAAAAAAAAAAGGAGGAAAATTGACCCCTGAAATCACGAAATATTATTATGGCACCATCCACAATATGTCAACACAAATATTCAGTAGTATATGACTCATGAATGTTGTTGATGTTCCAGAAATGGTCATACTGACATTAGCTATTTTGTTTGGTTATTTTCTAGATAATGGGTTATAAAACACCTAATAAAAATTTTTTTTTAAAATTTAAAAAAAAAAAAATCAAAAAACAAGTTTTTAAATTATACAAGCCAAAGAAGAAAAAAACGTGGAAAATGCTTCATTTTCACTTAAAAAAATTCAATAAAAAAAATGATAAAAAATAATTTAAGCTTATTTTAAATAAAAATCGAAAAAGAAAAAAAAATCTGATAAAACTATATATCATATTTATTCATTATCAAGTTGTGCTGATAACACCGATTCCTCGACTCTCCATCCATACCATTGCTCTTGGCAAGTCTCTACATGGCTTCCAGTGTCTGTACAGAGCTGATGAATGTAAGTTTTTGCTGGTATTCATAAATTAGCTAAAAACCTGCCCTATGGGTAAGATCTGAATCTAAAACGCCAAACTGTATTTTTTGAGGACTTATAAGTTAATAAATGTTGTTGAAAAGATAATGTTTATATTCTCCACCCCATGGTCTTTGCTCATACAACAAATTGAAGCAATGCATGATTTTTTTTTTGTTCTTTTAGTTTGAGATTCTGGTGATTGTTAAAAGAAAAGAAAGAAAGTAAAGCTTCTAACTTGTAAGAGCTAGAAATTTTGAGCACAAGGTCTACTTTTATATGGTTAAATAAAAAGATGAAGATTCTGTTTAGCTAACCTTATGGACACAAAGTAAATGTCCAGTTTAGCATTAAATTTACATTGTAAATCAAACGCCTTAATTTTGCTTTTATTGTAATTAATTTTCTTTGCTGTTGTTTGTATTTTTTTTAAGCCCCTTAGTTGCCACATTAACACATCCCTCAACTAGATGTTACTTTATATGGTTAAACAAGATTCTGTTTAGCTAACCCCAAATAAACTTTAATATATATTAATATATATATAATATATATATATATATATATATACACACACACACACACACAAAGATGCTGATAGGTACACGTCCTGCGTCATTGATGCACAAAAACCTAAAAGGACACAGTAAAACCCAATCCATGCATCCCAGTGTTTTTCTTTTCTTCCCTCCCCCCCACCATTTCAAGCTAACTGTAAATACATTTCAACAGTTTCTTAGAAATGAATTACACAAGATAGGTTACAAGGTAGGGGTTAGACAGCTTTAGCTGGGACCCATAAATTTTCCCGGGGAATTCATTCAAAGCAAATATGTGTGTCCCAGGACACACTAAATCAAAAAGCTATTAACATCAATATATATATATATATATATATATATATTATATATATATATTATATATAATGTTATATTATATATGGACTAGAAGTGTATTTTTATTTGTTTTGGCAAAAGTCAACTTACATAATGTCATAACAGCAATGATGAATTGTTTGTTTTTCTTGTAACCACCTCTGTACACCATGGATATTTGCTGTCAGATTTTAATGATTACATTTTGTTTTATTTGTTAATAGAAACATCTCTCTTTCTCTCACTTATCTAATTTCATCATCTAATGTGTGATGCATATTTCAACACTTTACATATAAATATAAATTCCTGGAAATTTGAAAAATTAATGAAAAATTTAGACACATTTTTGCCTTCAATCAGTGACTTCAGATTCATGTTCATCTATGAATTATTAAAAAAAAAAAAAAGAGACCAAAAGCCTCGAGAAAAAGAAAAAAAAAATCAAATTTGTATAACTCCTAATTAATATAGGCTTTTTACTTCTTAATTAGTCTTCTTAATCAATCTTTAAAAGCAAGAGTTCAATGAGGTCATCATATTTCAAATTCCATCTATGCTCTGCTTTTTAAGATGGAGTTTAGTTATATATATATATATATATATATATATATATATTGGATTGCCATTTAGGAAATGCTGTTGACTTCATGTCCATGCTACCTTATCAAAAGATGCTGGACATTGAAGAAGCAAGGATGAACTCATAAGTGATGTATTCTGTACATGCCCCATTCAGTAAGGACCTACATTGATCAGCTGTGTGCAGATTCTAGGTGCTACACAGAGGACCTCCCAAGGCATGACCAATAGAGACGGTTGGCGAGAGATTGTCATGGATATTCTGTGCTGGCTGCATGAGCTGATGATAATCATATATTTAATATAATGGAGGTACTTATGAAATTCTAATTGGAATCCTTTACTCCTCCGTAAAGAGAAGCATTAATATCATAATGCATTACATAATTTTTTGTACACAATAAGAACCCAACAGATTCAAGGTTAGTTTCTTGGCTGGTCATGTCAAGCCCTAGCACCTAAATGATTTTCCCGACCCTATTGTCATTATTGCTTTTTGTTTTTTTACGGCATATCAACCTCAGTGGGTCATTTAATGCCGACAAAGTTGTGAAATAAATTCATTCTTAATGCATAATACAATTTTTTTTTATAAAACTAATGTTTTTCTATTCAAACCCATAAATGGGATCCTAACAGGTACTACCACTCCGTGTCAGAGTGGACAGAGAGCAATGGTGATGAAGGGGTGCTCCACATTCCCAAATCTCCAGAACTGGAACCTCACCATCAGATAGAGTTTATGGTCATTCCCAGGAGATGTAGACCCTCAGCCACCACCTTCTAGCACCCATATGATAAGAAGGATTGGGGTTTGCCATAAGGGCAATAGGTTTGGGCAATCATATAGGTGTTAGAGCTTGACGTGGCCAGCCGATTGATCGGAGAGGGCCTCTCCGACCGCCCATCTAGCCCAAGAAAAGCCTAAAGTGGAATATTGCAAGTCATGGACTGCTCAGCCACCTGGGTTCTATCCTTAAGCATCACAGGTGGCCCCATTGTAGGAGTCTTACCCCTCTGCAGAGGTGCAGTCGGTGCTAAGGGTCTTAATGTCCTGAGTATGATGTTAAACTGCATCTAATGGTGACGTTCCAATTCTGAAGCTTTGGGGAATGTGGAGTACCCCTTCATCACCATTACTCCCTGGTCAACTCTGACCCGAAGTGGTAGTACCTGTTAGGGTACCGTCTATGGGTTAAATAGAAAAAAATTTTTTTTTAAATGTGTTAAAACTGAGTTTTAAAAAATTTTTAATACTCATCGAGCATGAATAGAAAAAAACATCTTTAGCATAAAATAAGCCAGCAAGGATTAACATGCCATAAAATCCACCCAACCAAGCAACCAGGTTAGTTTCTAATTAACATATAAAATTCATAATAAATTGGAAATATCATTAAAAGTATAAATTGATGCATTTCAATTGCATCAAAAATGCAAAATTTATTAAAATTTCCAAAGAAATTGATGAACATAAATCTGTTGAAGTTACTGATTTGTATTGAGGACAAAAAAAATGTGCTCAGATTTTTCACTAATTTTTCAAATTTCCAGGAATTTATATTTATAGAAAAGTGTTGAAATATGCATCACACATTAGATGATGGAATTAGATAAGTGAGAGAAAGAAAGATGTTTCTATTGACAAATAAAAACAAAATGTAATCGTTAAAATCTGACAGCAAAAACCAGTGATAAACAAAGGGGGTTAAAAAAAAACAAAAAAAAAACAAAAAAACTCCCAAATTTATGACATCATGTAAGTTGACATTTTGCCAAAATATACTTCTAGTCCACACACACACAACACACATATATATATATATATTATATATATATATATATTATTATATTATATTATATGTAAATGGATGGTGGGAAGCATGGAAAAATAAATAAAAAAATAATAAAAATTCAAAATGATAAATATTATCTTTAATATTTCAGACAGGCCTCTGTGCTTTGTCAAAAAGTTATACATATACAAACACACACACATATATATATATATATATACACACATACATACATGGTGTTCGGGATAAATTTGACATATTTATATTTGGTTATTTTTTTCCATAGGTTGGAGGTACTGACGCACACTACGCATCATTTAAAAGCTTGGATCCTTCTTCATTCAAATATGTGATGACAGATAGAATGGATGACTAGAACCCACCTGAATCATGATTATCTGTGCCGGCCATCAAAATAAGGAGATTATGGTTACTGCCCAATGCTCCTTGAACACTGTAAAAACAATCAGGCATGAACTGGAGAATTGCAATGGAGACTACGAAGCTGTGGCTAGAAGAAAGCAACATAACAGACAATCTGATTGCATTTGTACAGCAGAATTCCTTGAAAAGCTGCAGAAAAAAGTGTTGGAGGACCCTGATGCCTACGTGGAGTTGCTAAACTGTAGTCAAGCCCTGGATAACAAGGGTAGCCAATGGTAGGCCATATGTATGGCAGCAGGATTCTCTCCCTGCCACAAAAGTCAAAAATGGTTGTCAGTGAATTTTTACGACTACACCAATCCCAATGTTTGGTTTCTGAACTCCCCAGATCTTAACCCCATGGATTATTATGTATGTGGCGCTGTTGAGAAAGCCACCAATCGCCGTGCCAGTACTACAAATGCCCACTTAATCGAGAATTAAGGTAGTTTTTGAGACCCTTCCCATGGAAACTGTAACATCAGCTTGCTCCAGGTTCTGGAGCAGGATTGAGGCTGTGATCAACGCTAATGGCGGTTATTTGAGTGAAACTTGTTGACAGTAGTGTAATTTCCGTCCATGCCTGTTGAATTTCTTTACAATTCATTAAATTTTGTAGTTACCAAACACTTTTTCTTTTTCCTTACGAAACTGTCAAATTTCTCCCACACACCCCGTATATATAGGTAAAATAATCCAATTGGCTGGTAAGTAGGGGATGATTCTATTTGGGATCATAAACAAATAAAAAATAAATACACACACACTGAATGGAAGAAGTGTGTGTACCATATGGAGGACTATGTTGAAAAATAAACCTTCCATCAGAGTATCTAGGTCAACTTTGAAACTTTTTAGCTAACCCTCATGTATGTATACATATCTATACATATACACACAAAATTGAATATACATATTTATAAAGCTTGGCTGAAAAGTTCATAGGCTGACCAAGATACTGTCATTGAATGTGACCAAATGAGATATGAGCATTAATCATTATATCCACAATGAAACATGTGAATTAAAATTTGTACTTGATACAGATTTATAGAAAAGAAAATACATATTCCTAATTTTTTTTTTTTTTAAATGACTACCACTTATCTAAGTTTGAACTGCAATTTACAAAAGACATTAGAGAAACTACATAATGTAAATATCACACATTCAAAAATACTCTAATATGACAAGTGACAATTAGCTTGTGTGAACTTAGACATATCAGATGAAAATAATTAAAAAGAAAAAAAAATTCTTGGTGCAGCACCTGAACTTTAACAAAGCACTTGGAGAAAAAGCTAGATAGGAATTATACGAGGATGCTGGATGCCGTTTTGAAACAAATCCTAGGCACCTCACAATATAATATATATATATATATATATATATATATACATATATATATACACACACACACACACACACACACAAAGTGTGTCAAAAAAGTATTGAGATTTTTGTACTTTTTGACACACTTTGTATTCTGAAAAAAAAAAAAAAAAATGTTCCATTCATTAATTTTTTTTCAGAATAAAAGGTGTGTCAAAAAAGTACCAAGTTTAAAGCTGTATTTACCAAGATAGAAATGAAGAATGAATGGAACGTTTTTTTTTTTTCAGAATACAAGGTGTGTCAAAAAGTTTTTAAAAAATCAAGACTTTTTTGACATACCTTCTATGTGTGTGTGTAGATGATATAAAGTGTTTCCTTGATAGGGTTCAACCAAAATTGAAAACTAAAATATACATAAAAATTTGTGTATATTTTTTTTTTTTACATACACAGAGTATTATGAATAAATAAATAGATACCTTGGTTTGGATATAAATTCAAATCTATTTCGACATTTTCTTTGTCTTGTCAGTCCAGTTTTTGTTGTTTTAAACACCTCACACCTGGTCTCACTGGTGTGACTTTCCTGTTTTCTTTTTTTCCAAGAAAATTACACCAGTGCGACCTGGTGTGAGGTCTTCAAAACAACAAAGACCGACTGACAAGACAAAGAAAATGGCGAAATAGATTTGAATTTATATCCAGACCAAGGTGTCTATTATATATATGAGAGAGAGAGAGAGAGAGAGAGAGATCAATATCAGATAGAGCATACATATCTAAGTTAAAATAGCATAGAATCAGTGGTGCTTGGTAACTGTCAGTTTCTTGCTTATGCAATCATCGGACCACCCTAACACACACACATATATACACACATATATACACACACACACACACACACAAAACAAAAAAAAAAAAATTGTGTATAGGGCAGTTTGCAATTTCTATATATTGTCATTAACACAGATTCACACAGAACCGGAACACCACCCCCAACACATCCTCTCATTCATCTTGTGCCCTTCTTCCCTACCACCAACACACAGCCTTCTCCACACAAACACATATCCTGGGGGTAGGGGTGCACAGAGAGAGAGAGAGAGAGGGGGGAGGAGGAAGAAACAAGGAGATGGATGTTGCAATCTCTGGAAGGAACAACAGAGATTAAATGGCATCATTGGGGGTGGGGGTGTGGGTTTGCAGTGTAGGTGGAAAGAATGGAGACAGAATCAACTGATGTGGTGGTGGTGGTAGTGGTGGTGATGGCGGCAACACTATGCAAGATGACATCCTGTCTTTTAGCAGAGGAAGACTAAATAACTTAGGCTTGAATTGCGATTAAATTGAAGTCAAATTTAATCATGGTAGACTATTCAAGAATTGTAACTAACCAGAAATTTTAAAGAGAAAAATGGTTGGAAAAAAAAAAAAAAAAAATTTAATTTTAAACTATCATTTAAAAAAATACAAATTAAATTTTAAGCTATCATTTTTAAAAAAAAAGAATTAAATTTTAAACTATCATTAAAAAAAAATAAAAAATAAAAAAAAAGATGTTTCAAATTTGATTGAGTTAAGATTCACTCTAAGCAAAATATAATTGACCACAAATCAGCTAATAATAGGGCGATAAGAAATAAAGAAATAGAAAGATTGATTGGAAAGTTGGGGATGAATAAAAATAGAAATATGATTATCGATGGATGGGGAGTGATTCCAGGGATCAATAAGATAAATAAAATGAATAATATTGATATAAATCAATAATATAATAAATAATGCCAATAATATAATAAATAATATAATAATAAATATCATCATGGATGGTTGGAGAGCGACTCCAGCATCCAGAAACCAATAAGATAAATATTATAATTAATAATCATAACAATAATATATAATGAACAATATAATAAAAAATATGAATATGGATAAATGGGGAGTGATTCCAGCAACAAGGGACCAATGAGATACTGACCTTGGATTAAGCTCAAGGTCATATGCTGTTGGAAAGAAATTCATTGAGTAATTTGTTTTATACTTCAGCTGAGGAGGTGGTTATTGTCATAGGAAATAGACACGGCAACCAGAGTTCAAATCTTGGATGAAGCTATTTGCATTTCACATAGCACTAATACACTTTGGAAAGATATGAAACCAAATATTACTCTTCTAGTTATGAGTGAATAGTAGGGCAGACTGGGCACTTTTTTACCTTGATATGATAACTGGTCTAAGAGAAGGAAAACAAGGTTTGAAGATAGATAATATGGGTGCTATATTCATAAGTAAACAGTGCTGAATATCACGGATAGAGCATTGATATCTAAGTTAAGGTAGTGTGGACATGGAGTCAACGGCACTTGGTTACTGATAGTTTCTCAGCCATGTGATCTTCAGAACAAGTACATTATATATATATTATATATATATTAACCATCTTGTGAATATAAGAACAAGTACACACACACACATATATATATATATTATATATATATATATATATATATATATATATATATAATGTACTTGTTCTTATATTCACAAGATGGTTAATATATATATATATATATATATTATATATATATATATATATATATATATATATATGTACTTGTTCTTATATTCACAAGATGGTTATATATATATATATATATATATATATATATATATATAATGTACTTGTTCTTATATTCACAAGATGGTTAATATATATATATATATATATATATATATATTATGGTTAATATATATATATATATATATATATATAATGTACTTGTTCTTATATTCACAAGATGGGTATATATATATATATATATACTTGTTCTTATATTCACAAGATATATATATATATATATATATATATATATATATGTACTTGTTCTTATATTCACAAGATGGTATATATATAATATATATATATATATTATAATATATATATATATATATATATATATATATATATATATATATATATATATGTACTTGTTCTTATATTCACAAGATGGATATATATATATATATATATATATATATATATATATTATATAATGTACTTGTTCTTATATATATATATATATATATATATATATAATGTACTTGTTCTTATATTCACAAGATGGTTAATATATATATATGAGAAAATGCAAAGAGCCTCATCCAGGATTTGAACTCGTCTCGCAGTGTCCATTTTCTACAGTGGTAACCATTACATAACAAACACCTCCATATAGGTAAATACATTTACTTCAGCTGATCTTGGAAAGAAGCCGAGTATGGCACATGCAATGTGTGATATTAAGAAAACATGGAGATTTGAAAGACTGTTTCGTATTTTGACTGGAAATTCATATTTTTTTATACTAAAGCATGGGACTTATCAGGACATTTTCCATTATCTTAAAATGATCGATGATTGTAGTGGAATGTCAATCCATCTTCCACACAAAAAGAGTTGTCCTGGCTATGACACTAAACAATATCTTAGGGTGAGCCTTCAGTTCTGGAGATCTTGGGAGTGTGAAGTACCCCTTTATAGTCATTACTCCCAGGTCCATTCTGTCTAGGAGTCTATGGGTCAAATAGATCTGTTCAAATTATTAGATTACTTGATATTTATCTTAGGAATAGTTACTTGAAACTATGATTGTTTACTAAGGATTATTATAAGTTATTTGGAACTATGTACAAAGAAATGACTATCATAGAAGAGAAATTACCTGAAACTATATAATTGTATATAAATAATTACTATTAGATAAGAATACTTGAAAGCTTATGACTGCATTCTTTTATTTACATTTTCAGCAGAGTCATTTCATGAGTTTTTTTTTTTCCTATCAAATATGAATTTTTAAAATATATGAATGTGGATCCTTGGATATTATCTGGGATATCAAGGTGTACTTCACACACCTCAGAGCTCCAGAACTGGATCAGATGCAATTTAAGGGTGGGGTCCTACCCCTCTGCAGGAGATAGTGTTAGAGATGGGGGGGGTAAAAAAAAATGTTCTAGTTTCATCTTCACATAGGAAACTGCACAGAGATTGTTTTACAAAACCAAAACCGTTCAGTGTAGTGCTATTTCTACTGAACGACCATATCCAAGGAAACATAGTTAAAAAAAGACTTTCAGATTTTAATAAAATTAAATTTATAAACATTTGTCCTATAAACTGACTTTTTTAAAGAAGTAAATTTGAAATCTATTTGTTTACAAAAGAAATGGAAAAAAAAAAAAGGAAATGTGGCATATATGACACTTCAGAAATCTATTTGATATTTTAACATGGAATGTTTTCAAATGGAGGGGTAAAAAAAAAAAATTAAAAAAGGGGCGGAATATGACACAATGTCTGAAAATTTGTTCCCCTAAATATCTAATCATCATCACACAAGAGAATGAATGGTTTCCTTAGAAAGAAAAAAAAAAAAAAACAAAAAAAAAAAAACACTAAATCAAAAACCAAAACCACCTCAGAAACCAAGGTATCAAGAAAAAAAAAAAAAAAAAAAAATCAATACTGAAATCAAAATTACTAAACCACTCAACTCTAGTCAGTGTATTTGTAGACCCGCCAACAGAACAAATCATCTTTAAAGATTAGTTTTGCCCTTATGAAAATTTAGGTTGTTTTTTTTTTTACACTTTAATATCCTTCCAGATGCTGAATTTATAAATTTTGAAAAACTAAAAAAATGTTTATATTGATTCCCCCCTCCCCCATTCTGTAACTACATCATAGCGAATCCATTCGCCAGCTAGTACAATTCAGATTGAATGAAGTAATGTCTTGTTTTTTGTTTTGTTTTTTAAGTAGTGTCTACCAAGCACTGTAAACAGTAAAATGGAAGTCAGACACCAAAGAATAAAATAAAATAATGAAGAATGCCAACTTAAAATGTGATAACAGTAAAACTAAATCTAAAAAAAAAAAATTAAGTCTTGGAATAAAACTCTTGGAATAATAATGACTCATCTTAAAATCACAGTAGATAAAGCACTTATATTTTATTTATCTGTTTACAAAAGCCTCTATTGCTGGCATCCATTTCAACAAGATTTTTTTTTATCCAGACATGAAAAAAAATATTGTAAGCTGTTCTTTTAATGATTTTTTTTTATTTTTACATTCATTTAAAAGATCAATTGTTAAATTTCTGTTTATTACCATTGTAATTTAGTCTATCAAGAGAAAAAAAAAAGGCTCATACAGATGAATTACCTGAAAAAGCCCATAGAACTGAATCAAAATATTGTGAGTATAAAATCAAGATACAGAGATTGAATTGTCCAAAAGAAAAAAATATATATATTTTGTGAGCAACCTCAATATTAAAAAAAAAAAAAAAACTAAAAAAAAAAAAAATTAAAATTTTCTTTTAGATTTGAACTCTGGTTACTATAACTATTAGATAGCAAGTGCCTCTGTTTCAATTGGTAAAAATTTCAAAAACAAATTTCAGTCTAGATTAATCTACAGATACATTTATACATTGAAAATGTGAGCACTTTGTATATATATATATATAATATATATATATATATATATATGAATTTGTAAATTCTTTAATGAATCATTTTTAATCTGAACACATAATACACCCATATGTCAGGGTGTTCTCACAAACCATTTAACAGCTGATTCCCAATAGAAAGCTAATTCTAACTTTCCAATTAAGCTGATCTAGTGTTGTTTTTTTTATTTATTTCTATTTTGTCTATTGTTGGTTGGTTATTTCATTTAATGGCAAATCTTTTGGGCTATTTAATGCCAAATCTTGTTTTTTTTATATATATATATATATATATATATATATATATATAATTAGTAAGCAAATAATTTGTAGGTAAATATTTTTGTTTTGTTTGGTAGAAATAATTTTCATTAACTTCATATATATTAATAAACTGGTGGTTGACCCTAAGCTACCGCCTTCTAGCACCTATAAAATGAAAACGGTTGGGTGTTTATATATCATAAGAGCAATTTAAAAAATATTGTCAGGACTTAATCATACATATAGGTGCTAGGGCTTGACATGACCAGCAGATTGATTGGATCTCTCCAAATGCTTGTCTAGCCCAAATAAGGACCAAAGTAATGTTGCAAGTCAGATGACGATTTTGGCAACAAGGTCACTGACCACTTCCCCAGGCATTATGAGTCGCCACCCATGAACAACAGGTGACCCCAGGTGTGTATGGAGGGGGGGGGTCTTACTCATCTGCAGTCAGCAAATTCTACAGCCCCAGCCAAAAGGGTGATTTTGTCAATTGTACTGAAAAAAATATGAAACTGGCTGTGGTGATGTTTGTAACAGGCAGAAAATTTTGCCTGATGATTGTCAAAAAAGATGAGCATGAAACCTAAGGTTGTAGTTAAAATATCCATGTAATTAAATATATATATATACACAAACAAACTAATATATATCTATTATTATATAATAGCGCTATCACAGATATTGAGCACTCTCCTGATAATACTGCAAATATTGGCCCACCAGTGACTCACCAACTGTTGTTATATATATATGTGTGTGTGTGTCCCTGATGCACAAAAGTCTAAAAGGATGCAGTAAAATCATATCAATGCATCCCAGTGTTTTCCTTTTTTCTTCCCCCACCATTTCAAGCTAACTGTAAATACATTTCAATAGTTTCTTAGAAACGAATTACACAGGATAAGCTACCTACAATCCTGTAAGAAACTTTAGTTGGGACCATAAATTTTCCAGGGGACTCATTCAAAAGCAAATATGTACGTCTTAGGACGCACTAAATCAAAAAGCTATCAGCATCACTAATATATATATATATTAGTGTCTTTTGGTGTTATTTTGGGCTTTAAATATAAAAAAGCAGACCTTGGAAAACTTCCCAATCCTATAAAAACAGTGGCAAAATCAAATTCCTGGATAACACCCTATATATAACCAGTTTCATTAAATATGAGACAGAAATTGCTTATTCAGTTGTTTTGGGTTTTTTTAAATAATATTTCTTTTCTTTTCTTTTGTGTGTGTGTGTGTGTGTAATATATATAAAAACTGTCCAAAACTTTTTTCAGACAAACTTTCAACCACTGCCAGTCATTATCAAGACTGTAAATGATTATACTGTTGTATTTGAAATCTGGAAATTTGTTGTACTATCAAGGAGGACAAATTTTTAAATGAACCTTTTTCACCACATGTTGATGGGATCATGCATGTATTTACCCAACCCCTCCACCACAAGTAGGATGTGACACAAGGTCAATTTTTAAGCAGTGTCCAGCTGGTTTGAATTCAGATTTTTCTTTCTACCAGACCAATTGCCTAACTAACGATAAAGAACTTAGTCTGTTCTAATATTTACCCATAGCTGTGGGGAGAACATGGATTAATGCCTTTCCCAAGGACATTAGTGTGAATCAAAAAAGCAAATAGACTTATCCAGTTTATGAATTTAGATCACCAAATGGAGTATTGCGGGTTTGAATTCAGAGTTTTCCTTCTCCCAGACTGGTTGTTGTGTTACATAATCATTAGATACCTAATGATTATAACAATAGTGTAGAAATCATATTAGTGCAGCTGATGGCCTTGAGAGTGAGTGACAGCGTTTGACCTCACTCTGACCTTGCGTTCTGGGGATGATCGTGAGAACAGGAAGGCGATAGAAGCCCCTTCCGGTTTAAGGAGTAAGCAAACTCAGTCAGTTAGAGTTAGAAGTTAGAAGCGAAGCTAGCAAGATGTAAGGATCCGCGCGCATTGTCTGGTCTGGGGTTTATGGATATAAAGTAACATCATTGTAAATCGAAGTCTTGTGGTTATTACTAAAAGCTATCAATGACACAAGGCTTCTGATAAGGAACGATCCCCAACAGAAACCAGACCCGGAATCCTCAATAGAAGACCAGACGAGACCTTAGAAGATATACCAGATCCGGCCAGAAGAATAGACGACAGAGTAAGAAGTAAGAGAAGTATATAAGATATAGATATTTAGGGCCGGTAAAGAGGGTATACAACAGTTGAACCAAGTTTAAAGAAACCAGTCTGCCCTACTATTTACCCATAGTTGGAGGGCGAAGAGATGGGTTAATGTCTTTCCCAAGGGCATTAGCAAGAGGTGAAACAAACAACTTGGTCCAAGATTTGAATATGGGGCACAGATTTCATTTCCTACCATGATAATCATTACACTAAGTGCTCCTCTAAAAAGTTTAAACTGTAGCACCAAGTTTAATTGTTTGAAAATTATATATAGACAAAAGGAACAAAACTCAGACATGTATATGTAGGAGATATATTTCACCATGCATTGAGCTTGGCTTCAGTCGTTTATACATATACATGTCTGAGTTTTGTTCCTTTGTCCATATTTCTCCCTCTAATCTTTGCTACATTCTGTCGGATTTAGTCCTATCCTCCTATATATATATAATTTTGTGAAGAAAGGAAGTGAATCCGACGGTATGTAGTATATTAAGAAAAATGAAAAACATAGGTTTAAATGGGTTAAGTGGTGAGTTTATTGGACGACGCTGCAGTGTTTTGATCTATTAATTAGATCATCTTCAGGGCATTTGTTGGTATATGGAAGGTAATAAGAAATTTTTTATCACAGAATAACGAGAAAAGCGAGTGGTAGTCCTTGTTATTCAGTCTGTTTAAAAATTTTTTTTGAGGTTTGAAAAAAAATATGACGTCAAATATTCTTTTTTACGGTGTGAGTATGGGACGGTGTGAGTGTGTGTATTGAAAGGAAACATTGTGCATTTTTTTTTTGGGGGGGGAGGAGTGTTTATATATAATTAATATTGATAATATAGTTTGCTATATTTATAAGTAAAGAGTGCTGAATGTTATTGATAGAGCATGTATAACAATGTTAGGGGATGAAGAAAAAGTCAACAGTGCTTGGTAACTAACAATTTCTCACTTATGTGATTTGAAGTTTGAAAATTGCATGGGCAAGAAACTGACCATTACCAAGCACTATCAACTTTATGTCTTAGCTACACACGTGTGTGTGTGTGTGTGTGAGAGGTGATAGACTGATGATGACTTTACTAAATCATGTAGTAAAGGGAGATTAATTCTGAGTTTCACATCTTGAAATTGTATTTTTTTTTTTTTTTTTTTTTTTTACACAAATCTATTAATAATAGAGATTCGTGTCCGGTTTTTATCAGTAACAAAAACTACGCCCCTGCTTACATCACATTACCCAAAATCGTCATAACATAGAATAAATACACTCAAAATTTGAACATGCAACATTAGATAGTCCTCATTGTTTTTTTAAAACAACAAGTTTTAATAAATACATGACTGGTATTATAAATCTATATATAATTTGTTTTATTTCAATAGATATTTAAATTTTACATTTAAAATTGTTTTATTTTTTTTAATCCTTTAATGAATTTGATGATTTTACTTACTTAGGGTACAAACTCGCCGACATTGAATTTTTAACTACCACTCCTCAGACAATATGTTTCAAAAATCTATTTTTACATTGCCGGGGGACTTTTTTTTTTATTTTGCTAGTAAAAATAATACAAACAACATAAAGAACTTTTAGTAAAACTGTTTTAGAATGAATATTACAAGTCTCAGCAGCTTTGCATATATTCTAGGATGAAAGGTGAAAAAGAAATGGCTAAGATTTTCAGATAAGATCAGTTGAATATAAGATAAGAAAGAGGAATGATGATTAAAAAAAAAAAAAGTGAAAAAAAAAAAAAAAGCAAATGAAAATGGAGTAAGGATGATTCCCAAGTTGCGGAGGGGGGGGGGAGATAAAGTAGGGAGACAGAGAGAGGAGAAAATAAAATGATGGAGTATGCTAGATTAGGAGATGGAGATGGGATAGTTCCCTGGTGCTTGGGTAGGCAGTGTAGAAGAAAAACCTTAGCAATAGCAAACAGGAAAACTGATAATTTATTCAGGAAACACAGATGCATATCACTTTGATATCATTTTACAAGTACAAGAATGTACAGACTTCTAGAAAGACAGAATTCTAGCATTATTTTCCATTTTGGAAAGGAAGCATGTTTTAGTAAAAAAAAAAAAAAAAAAAAAAAGAAAAGAAAAGATGTTTACAAATGGGCTAAACATTGGTTTGCCACTATGAGCCTGGGTCAATGGAGTGGAAACACATTGACTCTAGTAAAAAAAAAAAAAAAAAAAAAAAAGGGACCATATGACCTTTAGGCACCCCTTTTGCAATCTCGATTTGTGAGGACATTTTTTCTATTTACACAGTCAAAATCCGGTTAATTGTTAACAGACGATTTTTGAGATTTTTTTTTAAATTATAAAACTAACCCCTAACCCCAACCCTAAACAAACAACTGGATTTTGATGGTGTAAATGAGAAAAGTGTCCTTGTGAGTCGAGATCACGGAAGGGGTGCCTTAAAGGTCATATGGTCTGAAAAAAGTCCAGGTGCAGTGGTCAGTAAAGAAGGTCATGCTGATAATCTTTTGGGACATGAAAGACTATTGATTTTCTTGAAAAAGATGCAATTGTAAACAGTGCTTTTATTGCCAGCCTCTTTAACCTCTGGCTTCCAGTCAAGCCAGGGATCCAGTGAGCTTTGGTCGCTGGACTTACAGAGTAAATTTACACCTACCCCCTCGATTTAAAGGGGCAGGGCTGGGTTTATTGCCCGGTGCCTGAGGCGCCCCCCTTGAAGGGGAATGCCGTCAGGATCAACGCATTTTTTGCACCCTTCACACCATGAGCTTCGGTTCGTGGGTGGTCCCACATTAATAGGGCCTTGTGCCTAACCCATACATGTGGGGCACATGGTAAATAACCTCTTAAGTATAATTTTCCTTATTTATTGAATGACCCTCATATAATTAAAAGGAAGTACTTTATAGTTTTCATGCTATTGTACTATGACCCAATTGCTGATCAAATTATTTTTTTTTTAAATATCTCTTATTATAATGGAGATTGTGAGTTTGTCTGTCTGTAACTGAAACTATATTACTCTCAAGTCACAATTCCCTTTAGTTATTTACATCACATTCTCCATGATTTTATTCTATTTAAACCTCAATTATTAATAAAATTGTTTTACATTATTAATACTGTTGACCATATCTACATACCCAATAACATGCAATTGTATTATATATATACAACAAAATAGCAGTTTACAGTGTGAACGGGAAGGCTGATTTGCATATTGATATTAAAAATTTGATTTTAATAAACGTGCTAATATTATTGATTTCCAATTGTTTGGTTTTATCTTAATGAATACCAGCAAAAATCTCAGGGATAAATCTTAAAAGAAATCCATTAACAAGAAGAAATAACTGGAATTTTATTCTTTATTTTAACTAAATAGTTAAAATTGGAAAATTTAGCAATGAAAGACGAAAGTGAAAGAAGAGTAAGTTTCAGTTGTTCTATTTTCCGATTATACCCCCTTCTGTTTCAAATCTTTTTATCTGCATTCTTATTTAGTTTCATTAGCCTTTCTAATTTAATATAATATTTTATTACATTAAAACTTAAATACTTGCACCCGGAGGGTGTATCTATTTGCTAGTATGATTAATTGACTTGTTTAAACATACCCTCCATTTTGGAAATTTTCTGAAAATAATTTGCCCACTCTACAAGGGTTAAAAAAAGAAAGAAACAGATCTGCTTGCAAAAGAGGGGGGGGGTAATAATAGGGTGTGATCTTTTTGTTTGTGCTCATTGTTTTGGTTTGTTTTTTCTCAAGAAAGATAACAATTAAATGCTAATTATAGTGTACTTCACTTTATTCATAATTAATTATAAATTCTATAAATAGATTATGAATTGACATCAACTTTAATGGCTGTCAAATGTGACCTTTTTAAGCAAATTTGGAATTTAAAAAATAAATACTTTTTTTATGCTCTTACTAAAGAAATATGGACAATAAATATATTTAACAAAATTTACTTTAAATCACTCAATGCATCTGAGAAGTGATGAACACCTACATTGATGCTTGTAAATTATTTACAGTATTATAAATAAGTAGACAATCTTTTTTTAATAAAGTTATAACTTCTAAAACAAAGATACTAGGATTTTATTATTTCAAGTAAAAGATTATACAATCAAAACAGATATCATTAAATGTTGTAAAATATGTAAATTAAACTAAGTCAAGTTTGTGTTTCTGTATTAAAAATAGTTGCAGCCGTTATCTGATCAAATATGATGATACATATATACCAACACTCCGCATGAGCAGGATGTGACACAAGGTCAATTTCTTAAACAGAGTTTAACAGCATTATTCGGACTATTGTCCCCATCTTCATTTTTATTTGTACAACATTTCGGCTGATATACCCTCCAGCCTTCTTCAGGTATTTCTTGTCGGACTCGGGAACCTTCTCGGACTCGGGAACTTTCTTGTCGTATTCAGGAGCCATCACAGAATACGACAAGAAAGTTCCCGAGTTCGAAAAGAAGGTTCCCGAGTCCGACAAGGTTCCCGAGTTCGACAAGAAATACCTGAAGAAGGCCGGAGGGTATATGGCCGAAACGTTGTACAAATAACAATGAAGATGGGGACAATAGTCCGAATAACACTAATAATACTAATCTTCAAGCCTCATCTCAAACATTCAGAGAAATAGAGTTTAACAGGTTTGGATTCAGAGTTTTCATTCTCCTAGACTGCTTGCCTAACCAAGATTAAAGAGCCCATTCTGCTCTATTATTCACCCATACCAGAGGGAGAATAGTTGAATGCATAACTTTCCTAAGGATATTAGCGCTATATGAAATGCAACCAGCCCCGTCTAGTATTTGAACTCGTCTCACTGTATCCGTTTCCTACAACGATAACCAATGCACCACTCCACATAGTAAAAAAAGAAAAAAAAAGGCAGACTCCTTTTTCCAGATGGTGGCTATTGGATGCACCTGTGTGTAAAAATGCCCTAATTACATTTTATAATGAATGACTAACACACTTTAAAAAGGTCATTAGAAATATCTCCTCACAGATCAAAATGGATGAAGAGAATCTCATTATAGCATACAATAATACCATATCGTGTTACTAATGATAAACAAAGAACATGTACAAGGTATGATCAAAAAAGTATTGAGACCAAAGTGCTAATATTTTAAATATATCTTTAATTCAAATAAAGACAAATGCCCAGTAGAGCAGCTTATTTAAATGGAAGCCTGCTTAACATAATGTTTATCATAAGAAATGGGATCAGAGTTCAAATCCTGGACAAGGCTGTTTGCATTTCATCTCACATTCATGTTCTTGGGAAAGACTAGAATCCATTTGCTCTCCACACAGCTATGATTAAATGATAGGGCAAAATGGATTCTCTAGCCTTGGTAAGACAACCAGTCTATGAGAAGGACAACTATGAATTAAAACCAACAGAAAGAGTAAAAAAATTTAAAAAATAAATAAAATCGGCTTATTGTTGAATCAGCCAAACAGCAACAACATTTATTCCCATTTCACTAGTGCTAGACTAGGGAGATTTTTTTTTCTTTCTGAGGTGGAGTGCCAACACCTACCATCAACTCCCCACTTTACCGCACAGATCAAATTACCCAAGTTGTGCTATTCATGCGCTGAGTTGGCGAGGACTGGTATTGAACCCAGAACCTTGTGATTCCTAGGTGGATGCTCTACCAAATGAATTAAATTGGCTCCATAACCTTGTGTCACATCCTGCCCATGGTGGAGGGGTTGGGTAAATGCAAACTTATATAAAGTGACTATGCAAAGACTTCTATCTAAATGAGTTGATGGAAATTCCTGATACATTTGATCAATAGTTTTCGACAAAACACAGGATTGTACAAGTGTAACACCTACCATACTAACCAGATCTAGCGCCAGACAACTTTTTCTCGTTTCCTAAATTGAAAAATTTATCTCAAGGGTAAGATCTGTGGACATGAGGCAGCTTTGCACCGTATAAAAAGAGGAGTTTCAGGGCTGCTTCAACTAATGGAAAATTTGTTGGAATAAATGTATTGAATTCTGAAGGAACTATTTTGAAGAAAATTAATGCTTTATTCATTGCACATTTCTGTCTCGGTAAATACAGTTTTATTATTGGCCAAAGGGACTATTTTGAAGAAAATACTTTATTCACTGTGCATTTCTGTCTTGGTAAATACAGCTTCTATACTTCTTGAACACACCTTGAAGTTAATTTAGAAAAATACATGGGTAACTTGATGTCAGACAAAAGAGTAAATTAAATATATAACCAAAGTCTACATGGAGACACTCCAATCTGGAAAGTGCACATCTAAATTTACCCAACCTACCACATTGGGAAAAAAAAGAAAAAAAAAAAAGTGTTTTTTTGTAGTGGTCTGGGGGGTGGAGGAGATCACATCAATTAACAACTTATTTACCTATTTATTTAACTTATTACTACCTAGTAGAAGGTATTGGCATTTCCTGAGACAAAAGACTGCACAGGTAATGTTAACTGCAGTACAAATGATTATATGTAGACAAACTAACCGGATTTTTTTCCCTTATCAGCAATGAACATTTATAGTAGGTGTGAGAAAGGTTTGATTTGTTTTACGGCTTATCAACCTCAGTGGGTCATTTAATGCCGAAAAGTTTTGAAATAAACTCATTCCTGATGGATAATCACATTTTGTTTATAAACTCATGTTTTTCTATTTAACCCATAGATGGGACCCTACAGGTATTACCACTCCAGGTCAGAGTGGATCAGGGAGCAATGGTGATGAAGGGGTGCTCCACATTCCCTAAACCTCCAAAACTGGAACCTCACCATCAGATAGAGTTTAATGTCATTCCCAGGACAAGTAGACCCTCAGCCACCACCTTCTAGCACCCATATGATAAAAAGCGTTGGGGCTTGCCATAAGGGCAATAGGGTTGGGAAAATCATATAGGTGCTAGGGCTT
Source organism: Doryteuthis pealeii (assembly GCA_023376005.1). Lineage (NCBI taxonomy): Eukaryota > Metazoa > Mollusca > Cephalopoda > Myopsida > Loliginidae > Doryteuthis > Doryteuthis pealeii. The sequence continues at coordinate 92,486,264 of CM042145.1, forward strand.
GACATGACCAGCCGATTGATCGAAGGGGTCTCTCCGACTGCCCGTCTAGCCCAAGAAAGGGCCAAAGTGGAGTATTGCAAGTCATGAACTGCTCAGCCACCTGGATTTTATCCTTAAACATCACGGGTGCCACTCACGGCCAACAGGTGGCCCCATTTGGGGGAATCTTACCCCTCTGCAGAGGTGCAGATGGTGCATTCTAACGTCCCAGCCAACAGGGCAGGTGTGAGAAAGAATGGTTAGAGTTTATTTTTGAAACAGAAATGGGTTTACGTGTTCTCTAAATCGTTTTGTTTTTGATAACTTAATGACATAAGTTACGGCTGTTATTTTGGCATCATAATTTTTACATAATATAGATGGGACCAATTTAGCTTAGTCTGTAGAGCATCCACAAGGTTCCAGGTTTGATATCGGTCCTCACCAACTCCGCGCAAATTATCAAAAAATGTATGTTATTTTGTTTGTAAAAATATTGCTCATGTCATTACTTTCACTTTATATTTGCGTAGTATTTGAAATTTATTTCAAATTATAAATATCAAGTATATATTTACTACAAACATGTGTATTTATTTAAAAAATTATAATAATAAATAGATAAATAATTAATAACAAATAAATGAATATATCGAATTAAGTGTGAATAAAAATACTGAAAACTAACTAATCTATAGTGGTATCTTGTAATTTTTTAACACTAATGTGACTAAAAGATCATATATATATATATATATATATATATATATATATATATATTATATATATATATATATATATATATAGTGGTACACTGACTTATGAGCTAAATTTGTTCTTTCAAACTCACTTTCTTTGTATATCAAATCAATTTCCCCCATTTAAACATGCTACATCCACCACCTCCACTCCTACCTCAAAATAAATTTTTTATGTTGTTTTAAATAAGAAAAATAGCACTGTATTGTATAAAAACAAAATAAAATAGAATCTAATGAATTATATACTGTAATAGGTTTTAATGTTTATTTTTTATAAATAATATTTTTCTTTGGCATAATAGATTTGGAAACAAATGTTTTTAGCAAACTTATTAACATGAGCATATTTGAAGCTTGCTCGTAACTCAAATTTCAACTCTGAACACTAAGCACACAAAAAAAAAAAAAAAAAAAAAAAAAAAAAAGTGATAGCTTGTAACTCTGAAAACTTGTAAGTTCAGGTACTCAAGGTACTACTGAATGGACTAGCATATTATTCATATTTTTTGCATTAAACAAAGAATATAACAGATTTACAATGACACTCTTCTCAAGATAATGAAGATTCAAGCCAAATAAAAATAACTTACAAACTTCCTGTTTATCTTGAATACACTTGGAATTCAGCTGTATCATATAACAGTGATTCCATGCCATTTGCAAAAAAAAAAAGATACACACACTTACATCAATGCACATTTCTGACCAAATTTCAAGCATATTTCAGATGATAATTTGTTGGAAATCTGCCTTTGTTGGTAAATATAAGGTCTGATTTTTATTTACTATTTTTTTTTTTTCATCTTATAGTTAAGTAGTATGAAATTAGAATAAAGAGGAAGTAACCTACAGCAAAACTTGAACTAGCATTCCATATCCCATCAACTTGGTTGGTTTTACAGCATGTCAACTCTTGGGTTATTTTATACTGAAGTCAGTTTAATAATTATGGTCTCCAATTACAATTGGCACAGGGATATATCTTCACAACCATTTTAAACAGGTAAACATTTCATTTTCTAAAACAGTTTCATTTGACCCATAGAATAAACTAACAAGTACTACTACTCTAGGCTATAGTTGACCTAGGAGTAATGGCAATGCAGGAGTGACTCCACATTCTCCAAAAATTCAGAACTGGAGCCTCTATATATATATATATATATATATATATATCAGTAAAGTCGATATCAGACAGCGAGGGAGTCTACCCCCTTTTCACTCGCACCAGACGAAGGAGATTGTTTTTGAATCCTAGGTGGAGTGCCACACCTACCATCAGCTCCTTACTTTACTGCACAGATCCCTGTGCAACTCATATGCTGAGTTGGCAAGGGCCATTATCAAACCAGGAACCTTATGGTCCCTGGGCGGACACTCTACCAACTGAGCTAAACTGGCCCTTATGATTAAAATAGCTCTATCACTGATATTGAATACTCCACTAATAATAACACAAAAAACTTGGTCCACCACTAATTTACCAAGTAACTAGTGATAACTATACATCATTACTATATATATTATACAGAGATGCCAGTAGGTACACGTCCTGCGTCCCTGATACAAAAATCTAAAAGGACACAATAAAATTGTACCCATGCGTCCCACTGTTTTTCTTTTCCCATCATTTCAAGCTAACTGTAAATACATTTCAATAGTTTCTTTGAAACGAATTACACAGGATAGGTTACAAAGTAGGAGTTAGACATCTTTAATTGTTTACCCCAGATCATCAATAAAAACCCTACAATCTATTAAGAAACTTTAGTTGGGACCCATAAATTTTCCCGGGGACTCATTCAAAGCAAATATGTGGGTCCCAAGGACGCACTAAATTAAAAAGCTATCAACATCACTGTTCATATATATATATATATATATATATATATATATATATTACTGCAGAGCTAATGGAAATTTTTCATTGGTGGGCTATTCTGGACAATAACCCCCATTTTTATTCTTAATATTTAGAGATGGTTCTGTGATAAAACATCATAGCACGAATTATTTAGCACAATATTTTGGCTGGTTCAGGAATATGTCTGTATGGTTAGATTTCATTGGCTGCAGTCTCCTGGGTATGATGCTAAAAATCCAGTGCTGAGGCTCTAGTTCTTCATTTCATTGCTATTATTTCCAGGTCACTCAGACTTGGAGGCTCCCAGCTATGGGTCAAATAGATCTGTTTAAAAATGATTCTTATGTGAGAGTGATACTCAATATCATATAATTGTGCAAATTTGTATTAAGAATATTTACTTGAAGCAATAACTGTTTACTTCAGATTATCATTATTAATAGTGATTATTGATGTTAGATACTTGAAGCCATATAACTGTGTGCAAACAAATGATTATTATCAAATAGGAATAATTACTTTAAACCATCTGAGTATAAATCATTAGCATTAGATAGGAATACTTGAAACCATATAATGGTGTGTAAAACATTAGTATTAAATAGGAATACTGAAACCATATAATGGTGTGTAAATCATTAGATTAAATAGGAATACTTGAAACCATATAATATAAATCATTAGTATTAAATAGGAATACTTGAAACCATATAATGGTGTGTAAATCATTAGTATTAAATAGGAATACTTGAAACCATATAATGGTGTATAAATATTAGTATTAAATAGGAATACTTGAAACCATATAATGGTGTAAATTATTAGTATTAAATAGGAATACTTGAAACCATATAATGGTGTGTAAATCATTAGTATTAGATAGGAATACTTGAAACCATATAATGGTGTGTAAATCATTAGTATTAGATAAGAATACTTGAAACCATATAATGGTGTGTAAATCATTAGTATTAAATAGGAATACTTGAAACCATATAATGGTGTGTAAATCATTAGCATTAGATAAGAATACTTGAAACCATGTAAGTAAAAAAAAAAAAGAAAAGAAAAGCAGAGTGACCTATAGTCGGTATCAGCGAGAGAGTCTATCCCTTTTTCACTAGCACTAGACTCAAGTCAATTGACTGGCAAACAGGTTGAGTAAATACCTACTGATTTAAAGGTATTTTTTTTAAAAAACCTAACCATTGATTCCTCAAAGCTTTTTATATGGTCTATTATGAAATACTAGCAAAAAATAAAAATAAATAAGATAAAATGCCTTCCGGGCAGTGGAAAAATTAATTTTTGAAAGATATTGCCTGAGAGGGAGTTAAAAATTCAATGTCTGAGAATTTGTACCATAAGTAAAAATCAAATTTATCTAAGAAATAAAAAAAAATTCTGATAACTTTAAATATATATTAAAATAAAACAAACTATATAAATATATAATATAGAGCATGTATTTATTAAAACTTGTTTAAAAAAACAACAAAAAACAAACAAACAATGAAGGCGTCTCAGTTTGCATGCTCAAATTTTGAGTATATTTATTCTATGCTATGACAATTTTGGGTGATGTCATGTAAGCAGAGACATAGTTTCAGTTACAGACAAATAGAGACCTAATCTCCATTTTTAATAGATTTATATTTTCTTCAGATCTTTGATTTTGTTTCCTGCATTTTTCCGACACTGAAGCAGATCTGCTTTGTGTGCCCACTGAAAGGGATTTGTGGAAAATCTTCTGCCTTGGTGGGTACTTAAAATTTTAGGAGTACTTGTTACCTGCTTGCTATTCTCTCGATTGGAAAAGAGTACCATTTTCAGTTGCCTTACAATTTTGAGAAGACACCCTCCATGTTTTACTACCAGTTAACTGCCTGATAAAAAGCTGTTCTGTAATTGGAAAGTATTTATCGGTACCCACTGCTTTGTTCAATAAAAGTTTAGAAAAGTGTAATAGCTAATGTGGAGGATTACTTTGCACTGTAAATTGTTCTTTAATGTTCTATATTGGTATAAACATATGTTATGTATAATCAATTGTCAGCAATTAGAAACGAAATACCGAAAACCAAAAAAATAACCCTTTAGAACGTTCTTGGGACTCTGTGACACCAGAGTTGAGTTTGGGAGTCCCAGAAAATGACCCCAACTACAATACGTCGAAGCAACGCATTTTACCGGAAGGACTAGGAAAAGTTCTGATTGGTCATGTCACGTGGGCATAAAAATAAAAAAGGGAAGGCGAAGCAAGACAGAAACGTATACCACCACCTTTTTTGGGGGGTAAGAGAGGGAAATTCCTACTACTAACACAGTTTAACCCCAGAGTCAGCCGGAGGCAGTCGTTAAATCATATCCCGGAGATATAGAAGAAAAACTTCATATCTACGATGAGGAGGGAAATTTCATAAATGAATGAAGGATAACTACCGGATACAATTACACGGAATTGAATCAGCTACAAAGATAAGTGCCATATTCCATCATGGAAGTTTTCTATAGACTGTCTCTTTTGTATTTCATTCAAGTTATATGTATATGTGGGTTCGAATCGTCCTGATGAATATCTCCATTGCAGATATCTATAATAAATAAATATATACAGGCTTATGAACTTTCCACCTTTTTCTCTCCTCCCAACTCTCGACTTCCTGAATAAAATCATGCCTTAAAATAATACATTATGTCTTGTTGTTCTATTGCCAATTTTTGCATGTGCTCCTTTCATTTTTCTTTGGTCTCTCTGATGGAATAGTGTATAGACATTCGAAAATGATAGGCGAACGTAACACATAGCAAACTCCTATTTAAGGAACTCTCTAAAAAGAGAGTTTTCAGTTTTCAAAGTTGGGATTTGAAAAAGTTTTTTTTTTTTTTTGAATAATAGTATTGAGTCAGTCAGTTTACTGTTGGTTTGAACAACAGCAACTGGCTAAGCACAACTGAAGCAGTGTCCAAGACAGTTGGTATTTATGGAAATCAAGAATAGTCCATTCATATATTTGGGTGATTCCATTCCTTGAGTTTGATTGGCTGCTGGGTTTCTATGATGTTGTGGAGTTTCATAAATACCCTGTCATTCTGTAGTAGGGTTGCAGCAAGACAGGTTCATATTAAGTTACGACTACTTGTTGCCGTGTCTTACCAATTTGACGGTAATTGGAACTTAGCTTGATTATTCTATAAATAGGATGAGAGCCAGTTAAGCTCAGTGGTAGAGCGTCTGACTAGGAACCATATGGTTCCGAGTTCAATACCAGCCCTCACCAACTCAGCATATGAGTAGCACAGGGATCTGTGCGGCAAAGTGAGGAGCTGATGGTAGGTGTGGCATTCCACGTAAGATGCCAAAACAATTCTCCTTGGTCTAGCGCTAGTGAAAAGGGGATAGACTCCCTTGCTTTCTAGTTGATACCGACTTTAGGCCACCCCAATGACTTTATTTACTTTTACTTATATTGAGCCATATCTTTATGTATTATTTAGATTTTTCGGACTGTTGTCTTCATCTTCAATCTTATATACACAAGGTTTCAGCTGATGTGCCCCCTGGCCTTCTTCAGGTGTTTCTCGAATCCGAGAACTTTCTTGATGTAATCGGGATTCTTCACAGAACAACAAACCAAACCCTCTATTCAATCCACCAGGATAGACTGTTCTCATTCCATTAACTATCATTGTGTACAAGTATTAAGCTATGTTAGGTATTCCATGTTATTTTCACCCATGTTCAGGATTGAACCTGCAACCTACAGAAGATTGTAACTTAAAACTTTATTAACTCAACCCTTATATCCATTGCAGCAGGTGTCCAAGAAACACCTGAAGAAGGCTGGAGAGCACATCGTCCGACACATTGTGTATATAATGATCTGAAAAATCTCAATAATACAAATTATCAAGCCTCATCTCAAAAATTCAAATAAACCATACGAGGTATGTCAGAAAAGTTACAAGTTGATTGCATTCTTTGATGTGAAGGCATTGTCTACTGTGAGTACTTGCCACAGGGCCAGATGATCAACCAGCATGTCTACAAAGAGATACTGTGGTAAGAGATGTGGCAGAACAACTCATGGGTGCTTCACCACCATGAAAACACACATGCCCACACTGCCCTGAGTGTCCGAGAGTTCCTGGCCCAAAAGAACATCACTGTGCTGGAGCAACATCCTACTTGCCTGACCTGGCTCCATGTGATTTTTTCTTCTTCCCCAAGCTCAAGGGGTCATCAAGGGAACCCATTTTGAGGATGTGCACGACATCAAAAAGGCTGTGATGACAGAGCTACGGAGAATCTCAGAAGAATCCTTCCAGGAGTGCATGTAAGCGTGGCAGAGAAGATGGGAAAGTGCATTAGACTCCCAGGGGATTACTTTGAAAGGGATAACTTATAGTTTGGATTTGAAATAAAAATTTTTGTGAAACTGGAACTTTTTTTTAGATTTTTTATTTATTTTCTTTTTTTATGCTGGAAATAAGTTTTTGAATTAAAAAAAAAAAAAAAAAAAGAGAAAAAAAAAACAAAAAAAAAACAAATGTAGATTCTTATTTTTCAATTAAAATTTGTTTTCTTTACGATTCTCTAGGCCACATAATAATCCCCCAATTCATGGATCACTGGAACCCACCCCCACCCTACCTGAAAAAAAAAAAAAACAACAACAAACTTTTATTTGGAATTTCATAACCAAAACATTTTATAAAAGCACACAATATACCTAGCACCCTTCCCGCTCCCTCTCTAGATAGTTTCAAGCGACCCCCCCCTTCTTGTCTATTTAAAGTTAATCATGTTTAACATGACTTAGCTGTTCAGTTTTCCAAATTTAATGTTTTTATTATTTCCTTGATGGTCTTTCTCAAAAGAAATATTTAATTAATTTCTTCTTTATTCATATCTTTATGTTTGTTGCTTTTTACATAATACAAGTATCATTCAATAAATAAGGGGATTTTTTTTTTTTTTTCACATAATGCAAACCCTGCTGGTGCAGTGACAGCATTCACCCCAGGTCAGTTGAGCTGGCTCCTTCCAATGGATTCACCGTATCCTGATTGAATGAGATTGTTAGTAAATTCATGAAAAGAGCAACAAAGGAATAGGAAAGCGATCCACAAATCCCACATGCATAAATGCAAATTCTGCATTGTTTGCAATTGGTTCATAGCAAAAATCATTATAATCTCACAAAAATATTTCTTTTTGATGCTATTCCAAGTGGCAGAAAATCAAACAGAATGCTACAGGCTTATGGAGGTGCTTGTGTGTAATGGTTGTCGTAAGAGATAGAATCGGCAACTCTAGTTCAAAACCTCGACGAGGCTGTTTGCATTTCAAATAGCGCTAATTGTTACGATTTTTGTGGCCATTTTTAGGCTTTAAGTGAGAGCACTTTACAGTGGTAATCCCTTGTGTTAAGCAGAGGCTGATCCTTAGTAAAGAAACCTTTGGTGTCCCTCAGTGTCCTTAGTGTTGGGTAGGATCCTTTGGTTGAGCAGAGTCCTTGGTTGCAGATCTGTTCGTCCCTGTTGAATGTGTGCAAATGAACAGCTTTCACTTTGGTCTCAATACTTTTTTGATCGTACCTTAGACATGTTGTTGGTTTATCATTAGTAACATGATATGGTATAATGAGATTTCTCTTCATCCATTTTTATGTGTGAGGAGATATTTCTAATGACCTTTTTAAAGTGTGTTAGTCATTCATTATAAAATGTAATTAGGGCATTTTTATGCACAGGTGCTTCCAGTAGTCACCATCTGGAAAAAGGAGTCTGTGACTTTTTTTTTTTTTTTTTTTTGAAAGACTACTATGTGGAGTTATGGGCTATATATGTAAAAGAATTGATTCTTAAAAACTTATATATAAAATCACCATCCATATAAGAGTAAGTTTCAAACATTTGCTTCATTGTTTTTTAAAATTAAAAATTTAGTTAAATCCCAAACTTACAAATCGGCCATAACTCGACACCTTAGTGATGGGAGGGAAGGAAAAACTAAGAAATGTGGCTGATGGCCAAATTGTGACTAATTGAAGACATAATTCTAGGATGTAATGGTTCAGAGAAATAATCATTATTTTCCCAGAAATTCAAAGAACCAAAAAATTACTCAGTAAAATGTTTTTAACAACTACAATACATAACTTATAAAATGGACACAGCGAGATCAAATCCTGGACATGTCAGTTTGCATTCACATAATGCTAAATACCCTTGGGAAACGTATGCATACAATTATTTTCCTGTCAGCTATGGGTAAATAGTAGGGCAGGCTGGGCTCTTTAACCTTTGTATGGCAACTGGCTTAGGAGAAGGAAAACTGAATTCAAACCTGTGAAACTCCACTTAAGAAATTTACCTGTGTGGCATACTGCTTGTGTTGAAGAGTTAGGTAAATACATACAGGTTTGAACAGAGGTTTGCCGTCAACATTTTTGCTGGTTGACAAATGCAAACTATATTAAATTTAAACAAGAATGCATGTGTATAGAAAAGCAGGTTTTAGTAAAAAGGAATGTTTACAAATAGACTAAACATGGCTTTACTACTACAAACCAGAATTGAAAAGTCTATGGATTTGAAACACAGTAACTCTCTGGTAAAAAAGAAATTCCACCAGCTTTGAATAGTAGGGCAGACTGGGCAATTTAACAGTGGAATGGCAACCAGTATAGGAGAAGGAAAACTCTGAAATTCAAACCTGTTAAACTCTGCTTAAGAAACTGACCACATGTCGCTTCCTGCTCGTGCGGAGAGCTTGGTAAATAAATACAATACACAATTGAAAGGATGCATATAAAAATCTAAATGGAAAACCAAATCAGTTTTACAGCATTTGCTGCTTTTAACAGAATGTATATAAGAGACATTGATATCAGCTTACTTTTTGAATTAGTTTTGCTTGTAAAAATCAGCATATAATATTAGAGATGTTTTAATTGCCAAAGCGCATTCTTTGAAATCCAATGCCAATAAAAACCAGGTCTTGTGGCATTTCTCAGAGTTATTCTTCTCCAACTTTTGTCCTTTTTGATGTACCATTAACTTTCTGAATAAATATTTAGGACGACAATAACTAACCCATCCCTCTTCTCTATCAAATTCAGACAGGAAAAAAAAAAAAAAGTCAAATAAGTTTAACTGTTTGGTTTTGGTTTGTTTTGTTTTACGGCATATCAACCTCAGTGGGTCATTTAATGCCGATAAAGTTTTGAAATAAATCAATTCTTAATGGATAATACAATTTTTTATAAATACATTTTTCTATTTAACCCATAGATGGGACCCTAACAGGTACTACCACTCCAGGTCAGAGTGGACCAGGGAGCAATGGTGATGAAGGGGTGCTCCACATTCCCCAAACCTCCAAAACTGGAACCTCACCATCAGATAGAGTTTAACGTCATTCCCAGGGCATGTAGACCCGCAGCCACCGCCTTCTAGCACCCATATGATAAAAAGGGGTTGGGGCTTGCCATAAGGGCAATAAGGTTGTGAAAATCATATAGGTGCTAGGGCTTGACATGACCAGCCGATTGATCGGAGGGGCCTCTCAGACCGCCCGTCTAGCCCAAGATAGGGCCAAAGTGGAGTATTGCATGTCATGAACTGCTCATCCACCTGGGCTCTATCCTTAAGCATCACGGGTCGCCACCTACGGCCAACAGGTGGCCCCATTGGGGGAGTCTTACCCCTCTGCAGAGGTGCAGTCGGTGCATTCTAACGCCCCAGACAGGGCGGAAGTTTAACTGTGATTCCAATATCAAACAGTCGGCTGGGGTTATAGAATACAACTGCACCTCTGCATAGGGGTAACCCCCCTATTGGGGGCCACCATTTGGCTGTGGATGGCAACCCATGATGCTTAAAGATGGAATTCTGGGAACTGAGCAGTCCATGACATGCAACAATCCACTTTGACCTTTACTTAGGCTAGGCGGGTGGTTGGAGAGATGATTGACCTGACTTTATAGCCCTTATGCCAAACCCCAACCTTTTTTATCATATGTGCTAAAAAGGTGATTGCTGAGGGTCTTAGTGTCCTGGATATGATGTTAAACTTCATCTAGTAGAGAAGTTCCAATTCTGGAGCTCTGAGGAGTGTGGAGTATACTGCCATTACTCCCAGGCCCACACGGAACCAATATGGTAGTACCTGTTAGAGTCCCATCTATGGGTTAGATAGATTTTTAAAAAATGAGTTTTTAAAAAATTGAATTTTATAAAAAAATTGAATACCTATCAAAAATGAATAAAACAAAACATCTTTGAAATAAAACCAACAGGGTTTACATGCCATAAAATCCAACCAACCAAATAACATAAAAACTGGAGTTTTCCCTACCCCTGTCATAATAGATCAGACATTTTTCAAAAGTAGGACACGTTATTAATGCCCATTGATGGGAAGAAAATGGCCAAATGTAGAAATGACATTGTTGTTGTGTAGAAAATACGCTCAAAAGGAATTTTAATGTGGTCAACAACAATGCTGTTGGAATTCTAATTATTTTTCATATTCATTTAGATAATTTGAAATATCATACAACAAAATTTTAATTCATACATTTAAAAATTATTTCATTTTGTATAGCTTGTATTTTTTTTTTTTTTTGCTAACCAACTTGAATTGATTTGCATATAAAATTTTATGATGAACTTGCATATTTGACTAGTACAGTATTTTTATGCTTACTTTAACATATTAACCAAGGCTCACTATATTTCGTTTCCATGAAGTTTGACTTTTAAAACATTTTAGGAAAAAAAAAAAAATATATATATATATATATCTCATACAATGTAATAAATACCATGTGTGATACCCTGTCCTCATCAGCAGCCAACCAGGATGGGTAACAGTTTTGGTGGCTATAAGCAGGACCATCACCCTAGTACCACCAGCAACCTTTTAGCCAGTGGATGCTTTACTGCACATATCAGATTAATAAAGCTGTGCTACTTGTGCACAGAGTTGGCGGGGTCTGGTATTGAACCTTGCGGTTCCTAGACAAATACTCTACCGACTGAGCTAAACTGGCTCTCACATTAACAAATACAGAGGGAAAATATCTCAATAGAAGAAAGGTATGTGAAGGTCACTCAAATTCAATTGTTTTATCAAACAAAAATTCTTTTATTACTCTACAACAGGAGTCCCCCAACATTTTCAGCCTGAGGGTTGTAAAGCTTAACTCAAGAAGACTGCGATGTTAAAAGACAAAAAAAACAAAAAAAAAAAATTTTTTAAATTGGAGTTGCCCTAAGAGCAATAAGGTTGGGACAATCATAATATCAGGGTTAAACAGAGAAGTTAACAGAAAGAGCACATCAGATAAGAAACTGTAGGTGTGGGCTCCAACTCAGCAAAAACAATCTCCCTGGTCTAGTGCTAGCGAAAAGGGGATAGACTCCCTTGCTGTTCAGCTGATACCAACAATAGGCCACTCCGCCAACTTTACTTACTTTTTATCACTTACTTAAACACCACCTTCAGCTGGTATTAAGCTTGACATTTACAGAATTTATACTATAATTGACTGAAAATAAATAGAAGTACTTTATAATTAACATTTGATAGTTATCTCCCTTGAGAAATTAATGATTTGGGTGAGTATGAATACAGAACCCTCACTATTAAGTTCCAAGTGGGGCTGGAAATTGCTTTATTCTCCAGAAACATTTTGACACTATTATAGCATGCACGAGAGAGAGTTAAATCAAGATTATTATACTTATTTTACATATTGAACTAGTTTGCAATAGCTCTTAAGTAAACATACCAAATGTTGTAATAATTAAATTATCATACTGTAGTATATCCACAGGTCCTGCTAGTTCTCACTAATCATTAATCAGTGATGCTGATAGCTTTTGGATTTAGTGCATCCTGGGACGCACATATATTTGCTTTGGATGTGTCCCCAGGAAAATTTATGGGTCCCAACTAAAGTCATCTAACTACTACCTTGTAACCTATCCGGTGTAATTCATTTTTAAGAAACTATTGAAATGTATTTACAGTTAGCTTAAAATGGTGCGGAAAGAAAAAAAAAAAACACTGGGATGCATGGATATGATTTTACTGCGTCCTTTTAGATTTTTGTGCGTCTAGGGACGCAGGACGCACGCCTATCAGCATCTAATTAGTAAGCCACCATTGGGTGTGTTTACCTATTTCTACAGAATAGAATATATATTTCCTAAATGTCTAAGAAGAAAGTAAAAAATTCCTAGAGTTATGATGTTGTTTTCTCCAAGCTATACCCGAGAGAAACATACAGGTGAAAAGGCCATGATCAGAATAACCTTTTACTTATTTTTCTTGCAATGCTAAAAACTTCGGTTTTATTGCAACAACTATGAATAGTCATTATCTATTTGATCAATACCGAGTGTTGATAAAACAACTTGTTATGTTAATGTATACAACTTACTTGTGAACAGAGAAAAACTGGTACTTCCACATAAAAATCCTTTGGTTGGTTTCTTGGAGATTTGCCACCAGCACCAGCCATTTGCCAAGATTTTAAAATTAATACATAAAAACAATAAGAAAAGTCACAAATCCCAAATTTATGAAATTTCTTTGGACTTTTTTTTTTGTTGTTTAAATCTTCCTTCACCAGCTAATGACTTTACAAGATTTATTTCCAAGAGGTCTAATTTTCTTTGTACAGTTGATTTCCAGAACTTAAGACATTGAATATATATATATATATATATATATGTAAAAATGGAAAAGGAATTGAATCCGACACTATGAGGAAAAATGAGTAAAGAAAAGAAAAGTAAATGGATAAAATGAATTTAATCGAGATCACATTAATCGATATCACTTACACATGTGTTTCGGTCAGTTTATGTGTGTGAAAATATTTCGCACACATACAAGAATCGACCTTCATCAGAGTGAACATTTATTTTATATATATATATATATATATATATATATATATATATATATATATATATATTTTAATCGACTACTGTTTTAACATTTCACCGATTTTTTTCAAAACATAAACTAAGCTCCGAGAAAAATGTTCAACATGTTAATGATAAATAATAACACTTTATTTTTTATTTTATTTATTTTTTTTGTAATAAAAAACTATTTTGTACCATAACCCCTAGAAAAACCAAATATCCAAATCATAACGGTCTATCTCAACGTTCTATTTTTCAGCGTCCCAAATTTTTAAAAAATTCGATTTTCGAATATTTCTAAAAATCTCTGTTGTTTTTTCCCAACGAATTTTTTTAATTCAAAATAAATGTTCACTCTGATGAAGGTCGATTCTTCTATGTGTGCGAAATATTTTCACACGCATAAACTGACTGAAACACATGTGTAAGTGATATCGATTAAATTCATTTTATCCATCTACATTTCTTTTCTCTACTCATTTTTCCTCATATATATATATATTATATATATATATATATATGCATGTACATGCATATCTTATTTAGGTTTCATCAAATTTCTGAATTTTATGAAATATCAAGGGCAATAATCTTGGCATACATTAGCACTCTCTGCTACAAATTTCCTTTTTGTACTTTAAATAATAAAATGCAAAATTTCCAAAAGGTCATTTTACCTAGCATCCTCAATTACGAGAAATTTAACTGAACATCAATGATCTTATTTCTCTGAAAGGCCAGAAGAACATTGGAAGAAAAGATGCCTCAAAGAATCAGCTCATATGATTGTCTACTTAAGAGGTTACTATAGACTAAGTATAGACATGAATACAATATGGGAATCTATAATTAAAAAGGCTAGATTAGATAGAAAAACAATTAGAAAAAAAATGCAATACGAGTCAAGGTAAAAAAAATCATAAGAGTATAAAGGTAAATATTCTAGGTAACACAGGACAAGGTTTACAAGTTCCCAAAATTCCCTCTGAATTGTCCAATTGGACACATGGCATAGTGGATATAGGCATTGAGTTAATAAAGTTTTAAGTGACATCTATCTTTAGGCTGCAGGTTCAATCCTGTTCAAGGGTGACAGTAACATAGAATAATTAACACAGTTTAACACTTGTACCCAGTCATCATTAACGGAATGAGAATAGTCTACCCCTATGGATTGAATAAAGGGTTAGGTTCGAAGTTCCATGAAGGCTCCCGAGTTCGACAAGAAGGTTTCCAAGTTCGAGGTGGGGGTTCCAGAGTTTAAGAAGAAATACCTGAAGAAGGTCGGAGGGCACATCATCTGAAACTTTGGGTAGATAACAATAAAGATGAGAACAATAGTCAGAATCATCCAAATAATATCAATGATCTTGCATATAAATTTCAACATTATCAACTGTATATATGTTGTGGACTAGCCTATCGTAACTTTTCTGGGAGTAAATGAACTATGAATGTTTTATCATTAACTTCATCACCATCATCATTAAGACTTGCTAACAGAACAGATTCCTTTGACTCGCTCTCACCATCTGTCCCTATCAGCCATAAGCTCTTGGTAAGTCCTCTAGCCAGCATCCCTATATTTATTTGTAGGATAATTCTTCAATTGCTCTACAAAAAGTAGCATTCCCAGTCAATTTGCTGAAATTGGGAGACATTGACAAATTCGCACCTTAACTCGTTCAACTTGCAATTTCTCGTATATTTCTGGACCAATTTTTATATGTTTGGAAAGAAAAGAAAATAATCTTTCTAAATATGTAATTTGTACGTGCTTTTATCAAAAGCAAATTAAAACAAGATAATTTATGCATATTCAATAAAGAAATCAAAACAAATAAATTTCTTATAAATAGAAATAAAAAATAAAACTTATACTGTAACCTGGTTTATTCACGGGAGCACTACTCATGCAGCCTGTTTTGGACAGGCAGAGCCTATCCTGGTCTACAACTAGCTTGAATTTAAAGTTTTCTTTCTCCTAAATTGATTGTTATACTAAGGTTAAAGAGCCCAATCTATCCTACTCTTTACCCATAGCTAGAGGGAGAAAAATTAGATTCATACCATTCCCAGGGATATTAGCATTGTGTGAAATGCAAACAGTCTCATTCAGGATTTGAACTCATGTAGCAGTGACCATGACCTACGGTGATAACCATCACACATAAGCGCTTCCATCTACAAAACTAATAATTCTAACTTTACACAAAATGCAAGAAGTTAATAAGATCTAATAATCTCAACTATTGTGCCATAAATGGTAGTATTACCAGCATTGTGAAAAACGTAGCCATTTTAGAGGAAGTATAATAGATAACACGAATCGGACACTTTATTAATGAATTGAAATTATAATAGACAATAGAAATTAGAAAATGTTATTAGGGAACTGATATCTGAAACTGAAACTAAATCAATCTATTCTGATGAACATTGTATTCTTTATTGCAGCAGTCAGGGTTAGCAGTTTAGCATAAAAACATCTCTTCATTATATATACAGGTTCACTAGTCTCGTTTCCATCTCGGAGGATGAAAAAAGCATAAAATAGGTTTGTGTTGTGAGGCAGCTGGCCGCAGACTGAATTGAAATGGTCAAAGCAGAAAGCAGGCATTGATAAAATACACAATGAATAAATGTTTAACAATAAACAATCATCATTAGTAACAAGGTTCATTCATTGTCTCACTTTGGGGTAATTCCATGCCAAATTATCCAGAAAAAAAGTAAAATTGTCACCCAAACCCTTCAATTTTTCTGAAATTTATTCCAAGTGTGGACTATGTTAACGTTAGACAATCCCCAAAATTTGAGCTTCCAATTCCAAAAATTGGTGGAGTTATGTCGATTTTTAGCTCTCCAAATTTGAGGGGGTTTGCAAAAAATGGCAACTTTTTGTAACCTATTTTTGTCTGTAAAATGAGTTCTAGAGCTTCCCTACTACTAAAACTTGGTTTATAAAAGCATTTTGCCCAAGTAATCCAAAAATGCTATTAAAAAAATCTTAAAGTCAACCAATTTTAAGTTCTTGATGATTTCTGATTTTTTTCATCCCGATGTGGCACTGCATCTATGACAAAATTTTCTATTATTATTTCACATATAAGTAAAAAAAAGTAAAGTCGTCAGGGCGGCCTAAAGTCGGTATCAGCCAGTCAGCGAGGGAGTCTATCCCCTTTACAATAGTGCTAGACCAAGGAGATTGTTTTTGGCGTCTGAGGTGGAACGCCACACCTACCATGAGCTCCTTACTTTACCGCACAGATCCCTGTGCTACTCATACGCTGAGTTGGCGAGGATCAGTATCGAACTAGGAACCTTGTGGTTTCTAGCCGAATGCTCTACCAACTAAGCTAACCTGGCCCATTATATATTGAACTTTATTTGTACCAAAAAGATAGTTTGATGGGTGTGGGTGTGGTTAAATTTGTTTTTGTGCATCTTACACCAATCATCCATGAATATAACATGGAAGATAAATTTTGTTTTACATCTTTTTCTCAGAGCTTTCGTCTGGCTAGCAAGTATTGAACACAATAATAATGTTGCCTGCGCTCGTCATTTTTTCAATTATCCGGCCCACCGTGAAAAAAATTTGGTGATCCCTGTCCTAGACTGCTTACCTAATCAAGGTTGAACCGAATCTGCCCTACTATTTACCCATAGCTGGAGTGGAGGAGAAGAGATGGATTTATACTTTTTCCAAGGCCATTGGCACAAAGTGGAAGACAAACAACCTCATCCAAGATTTGAACTTGAGGAGCATAGTTGATTTCCAATGATGATAACCATTACACAACCTGCACATCTTTGCATGTAGAATAAACAAAATCAAATAAAAAAAGTTAATACCAACATAATAAATCCGGATTAACAAGATAAAACGAATATGGCTGTATAAGGGTTTGTTTACAAGAAACAGATAAAATCTATTAATAATGGAGATTCGTCTCAATGTGTCTGTAACTACCACTACGTCACTGCTTATGTAACATTACCCAAAATCATTAACGCATCTCTTATCATATACACTCAAAATTTGAGTGTGCCACCTCAGATACTCATTGTTTTTAAGACCAGTTTTAATGAATACATTCCCAGTATTATATATAGTTTGTTTTATTAATATATATCTAAAGTAATCTAACGTTTTAAATTATTTACAAACAAGAAATAGTTATTTTTTTCTGTTTCAAGAGGTTAACTAAAAAGTTTACAAATAAATAAATATCTATGATTTTGTGTAAAATTTATGTGTAAAATATTAAAAATAATTATTTAATCAATAATTAATAGATGCACACAACATTTTATTTGAGGGGGTCAGAATTAAGTTTCCATTTAAAATTGTTTTATTTTTTTCACTCCTTTAATAAATTTGATGATTTTACTTACTCATGATAAAAACCCTCTGACATTGAATTTTTAGCCCCCCCCCCACTCAGACAATATCTTTCAAAAATTAATTTTTACACTGCCTGGAGGGCATTTTTTTTTCGCTACTCTAATTAATAAAAAACATCCCATAAATCTGTTCTGCTAAGAAAAGAAGGAAGAATAACTGAATGATTACAAAATGCTAATTTATTCCAGTGTTTATGGCAGCAAAATGAGAGCTAAAGTGTTGTCTGCTGTATGCAAAATAGTCTGTTGGTAAGGTTTCTGAAAAAGAAGGGGAAAAAAAGTCTAGTCCTTCTGCCTAGATAGATGACTTAAATAAAGGTCAATTAAATTGCTGTAATGCCCAATCAGATAAAACCTTTTCAATGAATGGAAAAATTGCTATCAGTCCTGTTAAAAAATGGAGGATGAATATTAGCTTACAATTAAAAAGAAAAGAAAAAAAAAAGAAAAAGAAAAGAAAGGAGACCGGTTTTAATCTTTCAATTTTTAAAAAATTTTTCAAATTCAGATTTATTTTATAAAAACTCATCTATCATTAATTAGTGTACGAGTTAAATAAGCCACTAACATAATTTTTTTTATTCCTTATTAGGTGATCTATGGATATGGTTTGGTTTATAATATATATATATATATATATATATATATATATATATATATATATATATATATATATATATATATATATATAATTTTTATGCCTAAAAAGTTAGGGAATTGTATTCATTGTACATTTATACTTACATTTTTTGTGTAGCTGATAAGAGTTTTTTTTGTTTTTTGGGGGTTTTTTTTCAGTTATATATCAAGTATTTCTATCTAATACAAATAATTTGCACCTTGTTGTATAGTTTCAAGTATTCCTATCTAATATACTTGAGAAAGGCACGAACTCATCTCATCTACCCTAGCTATAGGGAATTAGTATGGCAAATCAGGCACTCTAGGTAGGACAAGTTGAGGAGAAGGAAAACTGAATTCAAAACCAAGTGCTGGAGTCCCTAAAGAAGACATCTTCAACTTTGATCTTGTTAACACCAATGCCAAGTTGAATGCCCTCGCCCTGTGCTCCCCTTGGAAAACATTGGAGTCACAGAGAGAGGGGAGAACTTTGGTATTTGGCAGCTGCTCATTTTCCATACAACCTCAGTCGGGCCTGTGCCAAGATCCAGGCAGAGATCCGTGGTCATGGGAGACTGATGGTTGCCAGTAATATAATCAGTTTTGATCCGATTTTAATGGAGAAATATTTATGATTAAAAAAATAAAATAAAATGAATTTTAAAAAAAGTTTGAATTTTTTCGGGAAGTAGTTTCAAAAATGAAAGGAAAAAAAATAAAGCATTGTTTTAATTTATTAGACAATTTCATGACACATTTTTATACTTCATTGATATTTTTTTTTTAAAGTACAATTTATGTGTACAAACATGTAAGCGATAAATCTTTATTATAATAGAGATTATATGTCCGTCTATAACTGAAACTATGTCACCACCGACACCATAATTCCTTAGTTATTTATGTTATATTCCCAATGATTAGATAATCTTAATTAGCAACTTATTTATCATTAGTATCTCTCAGAATTAGATTTGCCTCAAAACAGTTCTTGTTATTAATGCGTTTAAAATCCTGCAATGCGTGTATAACTAAGAAACAAAAGGTTTATATAATATATGATGTGGATAATTTGCATACTAGATTTAAGATGCCATTGGCTTGTAATTTTTTTTTCTCAAATATATTAAAAGCAATCCTATGTATAATTTTACATAGGAATCAATTAAAATAAAATTAAAATAAGTGCAATCTTTTTATATGTGTTCTCATTAGCTTTGTCGGTCTTTCTAACTCAATATAATATTCTATTACATTAAAACTTAAATACTTGCACCCAGTGGAGGGAGCATAATTTGTTAGCAATTCAAAAAATTTTTTAATTTAAAAACACTGTCAAGGATGTCCCTACAGTGTAATGGTGATCATCACAGGAAATGAACACGGCGAGACTAGTTCAAATCCTGGACAAAGCTGGTTGCATTTCGCATAATGCTAATACCCTAGAGAAAGGTATAAATCAATTATTCTCCCACCAGCTATAGGTAAATAGCAGGGCAGACTGGGCTCTTTAACTATGGTATGGCCACTAGTATAGGAGAAAGAAAACTCAATTCAAACATGTTAAACTCCACTTAAAAATTTACCTTGTGTTGCAGGATTTTTTATAATCTATTTATAAAGAGTGTGCACTGTATAACTTTGCAGACTAAACTAGGGCCATATCATATAAAGTTAAATTCAACTGAAGTCAGAGTAGGTATAATTTTACTGACTGACTCCAGTTGTAATGTTATGGCTCTCATGTTGGAATGGAGTGATAATTTGTCATATAAAAATACTTAACTCATTTTCTGTGCTACGTAGAGAAGCTCGAATCTGGTTGTTGAGTTGATGTTGGCAGTTCTTTGAGGTTTTACATTTGGAACAAGCTTGGGGTGCTGGGGGACATTTTGCCTTGTGCCAATTATAGTTTTTAAAAATTAACACAAAGCAAAATCTTTTTCTCATGAGATTTTTTATCCCCCCCCCCCCATGTCAAAACTGCCCTGAATGAGAGCCACGTCTCACCCAGTCAATGCATTGTCCCAAACTCCCCTAACATTCTCACCTCTCACTCTTCCTCTCTCCCACTTCGCCATGTGACACTTCTTGACCAGAAGGAAAAATGTCATGTGGCGATTATGTTGTCCCTGCTAACCGACTGGCTCTTTCTATTCTCTCTCTCTCTCTCTATTATGTTACACAGTGATTCTTAATTGACTCCGACTTATTTATTAATTAATAAAAATTTGGTTAAATCAAACTTAACCGACCTAAATTCCACCATCATATGTCAGCCCGCCGAAAGAAAAGAAACACCAAAAATCAGGGAATTAATCAAATTTAATGAAATTTTCAGTGTTGACTAAAAATGAATAAAAAAAATATAATGCACCGGTTATTTGGTTAAAAATTTTTACATTTTTTTAGGTCAGTTAACTTTGAACCATGTATCTTTGAGGTGTAACACAGATTCTCAAAGATACATGGTTAAAAGTTAACTGACCTGCTTTCAGCGGGGTGACATACGATGGTGGAATTTATGTACATTAAGTTCGATTCAACCAAAAATTCTATGGGTTTTCAATATGAATTAGTCTATTCCTTTGTTTCCATTGATAAAACTGTATCAACTCAAAATCAAAATTCTTAAATATGCCGACTGTCATCTAATATAAATAACCACTAATTTTACATCCTCTATATTTGCCTATGTCATTACTACTGTATGGTTGCACCACTTGGATGAATGAAATGCTTGGGAAAAAAAGCTAGATGGGAACTAAAAGATACTGCATGCTGTTTTCAAAAAAATCCTGAAAGCAGCACCTTACAAAACAGCAGCTGAACGGCCACTTACCTCCCATCTCACAAATCATCCAAGTAAAACATGCTGGGCAAAGCTGGAGATGTAAAGGTGAACTCATAAACAACATTCTATGAACTCCCACACATAGACTGACCAGCCAATAGGGACGGAATGGTTAGAGAAAGTCAAGGGAAAACATGCTGTCGGGACAACTTGATAATAATGATAATAATGTCCCCAAAAGCTTAGAAAAAAAGACAAGAGGAACTGGAAATCTGAGGAAGAATTGACACCATCCAGACAATAGCATTGCTGATATCAGCTGGAATACTCAGGAGAGTCCTGGAGACCTGAGGAGACTTTGTTGTCACTTAAACTCCAGTGAAAGACCAGCTAACGCTGGTGTGAAAAAAAAAAAAAAAAAAAAAAAAAAAAAAAGCTGGAGATGTAAAGGTGAACTCCTAAGCAACATTTTATGAACTCTTACACATGGACATACCAGTGTTAACCAACCAGCAAAAACTTACATTCTTTAGCTCTGTGCAAATACTGGATGCCATTGCCATGTTGAGAACATGCTGATAGGGAGGGATGGTGAAAGAGAATCAAGGGAAAACATGCTGTCAGAACAACTCGATGATGATAATAATGATGATGATTTTTTTTCTTAAAATGGTGCTGCTAATCTTGCATAAAAGCACGAGGGTGAGTCAAAAAGTAATGCTATTTTGTTTAGGACAGGTATAATTACCAAGACAGGAACACGTGTCAAAATTCACTACAGATTTCACTTCCTCGTCACTGGAATAATGTTTTCCTCTTAAACCCTCTTTCATGGGGCCAAAGAGATGATAGTTCGAGGCAAACATTATTCCAGTGACGAGAAAGAGAAATTTGTAGTGAAGAACTGACTCAAAGAACAGTCAACAGAACTTTACAGGGTAGGGATACATGCTCTCATTCGAAGGTGGCACATTGCTATTGAGAGAAAAGGTGACTATGTTAAGAAGTAGGGATGTGATCTACAGAGGACCAGATTTATTTTGATGTATGATACAGGTTCCTGTGTTGGTAATTATAAAAAGTAAAGTAAGTAAAGTCGTCGGGGCGGCCTAAAGTCGGTATTAGCCAGTCAGCGAGGGAGTCTATCCCCTTTTCAATAGCACTAGACCAAGGAGATTGTTTTAGCATGAGGTAGAGCGCCACACCTATCATCAGCTCCTTACTTTACCGCACAGATCCCTGTGCTACTCATGCGCTGAGTTGGCGGGGACCGGTATCAAACTAGGAACCTTGTGGTTTCTAGCTGAACGCTCTACCAACTGAGCTAACCCGGCCCTTAGTAATTATACCTGTCCTAAATAAAATGGCATTACTTTTTGACTCGCCCTTGTATTAAGCAATTAAAAGAAATTTATTTTAATGCTTGCACATCAAAAGAAGATTGCGATATTTCTTGTTAAAATATTTTCAATGGGCTGCACTGTCAATTAATTATAAATATAGACAAGATAAACAATTTGTGAATCAAAAAAAAAATAAATAAATAAATAAATTTAAAAAAAATGTTTAAATATCAAGCAAAAGCAGCATAAACATTAGAGTCTATAAAGTCGTCTGTCTGAATAACACATTGGTTACTCAGGTACATAAAAGAATTGTAAGCATTATTATCTAGTACCGACTGACTGTTTTGTAATAGTAGCAAGTGCTGTCTCTCAACCCAAAACAGTAAATAAATGAATTTGCAAACAAGGAATTTATCATTAGAAAAAAAAAAAAAGAAAATATCTTCTCAATAATATTTTTTCCCCATCTAACATATACAGGGTGGGTCAAAATGATCTGATATATTTGTAGTGGGTAACATGCTGGGCTGTGATATTGTTGAGAGTTTGAACTCCAGTCTTTGTTGGATTTTGTGATATAAGGCATCAGGCAAATGGTCACTTCTACTTATAGACTCGCCTATAAACACGTGACCTGAGAAGGCATTTCTATTGTCCAATCACTGGCACTGCTGCTGCTGCTTATGCTGTATTAATAGAGACCATATTCTGAGCTTATGTCATTGATACTTGGATTATCTCGGACGAAGGACTTACAAGGAATACGTTAACACTGGATTCTTACTGGCTTGCGTACTTATTCATTACATCTGGAACGAAGGATGGCTGCCAGATATTCAACAGGTTATGGAACCAGACGCGCACGGATCTTTTTCAATGGCAATGATGACAGCTTCGAAATTTGGGAAACTAAGTTCAATGGATACCTTCGAATCCTTCAACTGCATGATATAA
Source organism: Doryteuthis pealeii (assembly GCA_023376005.1). NCBI lineage: Eukaryota > Metazoa > Mollusca > Cephalopoda > Myopsida > Loliginidae > Doryteuthis > Doryteuthis pealeii. The sequence goes on from CM042145.1 coordinate 92,509,943, forward strand.
TCAATGCACCATCTGACCACCCGGAGGACCCAGTTTTCGTAGATAAAAATGCTGCAATATACGCAGAATTAATACAATGCTTGGATGATCGAAGTCTCTCACTCGTAATGCGAGAAGCTCGTGATAATGGTAGAAAAGCAATGGAAATATTAAGGACCCACTATTTGTCAAAAGGCAAACCAAGAATTGTGGGATTGTATCGACAACTAAGTTCGTTAAGTAGAAACGATTATGAATCAATTACTGATTACATAATCCAAACTGAGAGCATTGCTAGCTCATTAAGGGATGCCGGGGAGATTGTAAGCGATGGATTGTTGATCGCTATGGTATTGAAGGGCCTGCCTTCAAATTTCAAACCCTTTGCAACAGTAATAACCCAAAGGGATAAGACTATGACGTTTACGGAATTCAAAGTCAGTCTTCGTAGTTATGAGGAGACAGAAAGTATGTACTCTGGGGAACCAAAAAATAGAACTATACAACTAAAGACCCAATTCAAAAAGGGTAAAATCAACCCTCGCTATGAGGACAGATCAACTAGATATACCAACTACCAAAATTATCAGGGAAGCAATTGGAAGGATACCAGGAAGTCGCCAACAAAAACAAATATTATTTGTTATGTTTGTCAGAAAAAGGGCCATATGTCCTATGATTGCAGGAATAGGAAAGACTTTTGTCAAAATGTTAAATATTCCCCCCAAAGAAAAAAGACATATTTCTTTTCTGCTGGATATGATTCTTTAGCACATAAAGAACATTTGCTCGTTGATTGCGGGGCCACTCAACATGTCATCAACGATAAAACTAAATTTATCAGTTGGGACCCCAATTTTCAATCTGAGAATCACTTCGTGGAATTGGCTGATGGAAGTCAATCCACTGGCTTAGTGCAAGGACGTGGTGACGCGCGTGTATATTTGAAAAATAGTAAAAGTCAAATTTGCGAAAGCATTTTGAAAGGGGCATTATATATCCCCACTTTTAAACAAAACATCTTTTCAGTGAGGGAAGCTACGGCTTCCGGGACCCACATTAATTTTGGACACAAAACATCAAAGTTGATCTACCCAAATGGTACTATATTTAATATAGTAAGAATGGGCTGTTTGTATTATTTAAAAAGATATTAATTCCTCCGAGACTGCGAAATATATTAATCCGTGACATAGTCTTGGAACTCTGTAAAATGAGTGATATCAAAAAACTGCCAATAGTAGTAAATGTAAGGAAAATGAAATTTACCCCCCTCATTAAAAACTAACTGTTGTAATATATGTATTCAAAAAAAAAAAAAATGGCCGAGACTAAAAACAAAGTGTTAAAGAAAAGAGATACGAAGATATTGTCGCTCGTTTTTGCGACAGCTGGTCAAATTGAACGTCTTGGAAAATCCAATTTAAGGTATGTTGTAAATTTATTGACGATTTTTCTGGACTTATGATGTTATATTTCCTAGCCCATGAATCTGATACTCTGCTAGTTACGAAACAATACTAAGCAGATGTAAGCCAATATGGCAAAGTTTGAAGTTTTTACCGGTTCTAGACCGAATTTAAGTCGTATGCATATTTTTGGGACGACTTGTTTTGCTGTGTGCAAAATAAAAAGAAATTGGATCCTCGTTCTAAGGAGGGTATTTTTATCAAGTATGATAAACAAAGTGGGCGTTCCTGGAATAATATTTTCCAGAGTTACCTGTTTGAACAGGATTATGTGATGCCGAATGGGCAGGTTCAAATGACCAAAAAAAGTATATCAGGATACTGTTTTAAATTATCGGACGAAAGCTCGAGCATTTCCTGAAAATCTAAAAGAACAACCAGTGGTCTCTTTGTCAACATGTGAGGCCGAATTTGTTAATATGGCGGTAACAGTCCGCGAAGCCCTTTATTTACAAACATTAGTGTTAAAAACCCTGTAACTATTTATTGTGACAGTCAGTCGAGCATACTACTGGCAAAAACCCCCTCATACACCAGAAAACTAAACATATTGATATAAAATATCAACTCATAAGGAATGAAATTATAGAGGGGTAAGATTAACATTTCAGATCTGTTCACAGGATCGTTGAACAGGATAAAGCTGAATGCTTTTAAAAGAGATATCATGGGGGGCCCAAAATTAAACTTAAGATTTTGCCCTGTCGGTTTGGGCTGTAGAATAATCCGACTGTATTCATGCAGAGGGGTAAGATCCCCCCAAAAATGAATGTCCTGGGCAATGACATTAAACCTGTTCAATAAGTTACTAATTCATTAACTTGTATTAATTAAATGTATTGTACTGTAAAGTACCGTATTCGTTTGAACTAACAAAAACAAAACAAAGATAAAAAAAAAAAAAAAAAAAAAAAAAAAAAACAACAAAAAACAAACCAGAACCCCCCCCCAAAAAAAAAGGGGCCAAAAATACTAACTTTGGCCAGTAATGTTAGGAGTAGGAAAAATAAAAATAATAATAATTAATATTTTTTTTTACAAAGTAAGCTTAGTAGAATATTAGATTAGTAATAGTATTTTTGCTTTTACTACAAAAATGAAATTACAAATTTCTGAATGACTTTATTGTAAACATTCTCTGAATGAAATGATTTGTCGATTGTAATCGATTGTAAATTTCCTCAATGGAGGAATTTAATATTGTTTAATAAGATAGCCGATATATCAAAAAAGGGGGCGTGTTGGATTTTGTGATATAAGGCATCAGGCAAATGGTCACTTCTACTTATAGACTCGCCTATAAACACGTGACCTGAGAAGGCATTTCTATTGTCCAATCACTGGCACTGCTGCTGCTGCTTATGCTGTATTAATAGAGACCATATTCTGAGCTTATGTCATTGATACTTGGATTATCTCGGACGAAGGACTTACAAGGAATACGTTAACACTGGATTCTTACTGGCTTGCGTACTTATTCATTACATCTGGAACGAAGGATGGCTGCCAGATATTCAACAGTCTTGATATTACGCTCACTTTAGGACTAATACCCTTGGGAAAAGTTATGAACCCTCCCCCTTATCCTCTATTTGTTAAATAGTACCACTACCATCTAGATTTTTGCCCTGATGAGTTACTAAACGAAACTGTTAGTAGGTATATCTGACTCATTAGGTTTAACATATTAATACTGGTGTTCCTAAATCTTCCATCCGTTATCATCCTGCAACAACCTCTGGTTAAAAATGAAACCGTCCAAATTGCTCAAGATGCAAAGCAAAAATGTAAATCCAGATTATCTGGTGTCGCTTAATCACTGGTTTCTTATTTGTCCCATTTTATTTCACCCAGTTTTAAAAATGAAACATTCCAAATGGTCTTGCATCACTTAAATGCCCAATGTAAAATAAAAATGAATTGGAAAAAAAAAAAAAAAAATAAAGAGTTACAGGTTTGTTTTATTTGCAATATTGAAATTGTGAACTATGGAATATATTTTGGTAATTTTGATCTTATGTCGTTCCAGCCTCCTGCCTTAATTTATACTATGTTTTAGTGAACCAGCGTCAGGTGAATTTCCGGACCAACTTAGATATTTTCCAAGTTGTGTTTTTGTCATCAAATTAATGTAGAGATTTTAAACGCCTCCCTCCAGATCTTTATCAGTAAATCAATGTAAATATTTTACACACACCCCTTTTAAGAAAGAGTGAGAGAGAGTTATATCAAGATTATTGTATTTTTTACATATTGAACTATTATTGCGATAGTTCTTAAGTAAACATATCAAATGTTGTAATAATTAAATTATCATACTGTGGTATATCCACAGGTTCTGCTAGTATATATATATATTGAGAGAGAGAGAGAGAGAGAGAGAGAGAGAGAAGAGTTTAGACCGAGACACCATGGCAAAATGCTGCAAGTGCCTGTATTCTATCACTGTGCCCTTAAAAAAAAAAAAAAAAAAATTTCATTTAAAAGAAGAAAAAAAAAGTGAAAAGAAAAAAGTGAAAGGAGAAAATGAGAAAATTAAAAGCTTTTCTTGGAATTCAAATAATGTTTGATTTCTTTTTTTGAAAAAGTTCTACTGCAATGGATCATTGCTAATAATTCTAGTCATCATAATTTATGTTATTTGTCAATGAAAATAATTTGATTTTAAAAGCTTTTTGTTTATTTTTATCAATTCTTACTTTCTTTTTTTTTTTTTAAAGATTTTATGTTAATAATACTTTTTCCAAATAAAAATATAATTTTAGCAAATTGTAAAAAAATTGCCACAGTGCTCTTGGTAATTGCCAGATGCCCTCATTTTTAAGGAGTTTGCCAAGTCAATTTTTGCCTGCCCTTTCTTATATGTATTATTCGGACTATTGTCCTCATCTTTGTTATCTAGACAACGTTGTGTAGATAACAATAAAGATGAGGACAATAGTCCGAATAATCAAAATTATCAAGCCTCATCTCAAAAATTCAGATATATATATATATATATATATATATATATATATATATATATATAAGAAACTGTTGCCGCTATAATGATGGTCTACAAAGACACTAAAACAATGGTATGGTCACCAGACGGTGATACAGACTTCTTTGACATAATAGCTGGAGTCCTACAAGGGGATACCCTGGCACTGTATATATTCATAATATGCCTAGACTATGTGCTTTGAACATCATTAGATTCCATAAAAGAAAAAGGCCTAACACTAAAAAAGGCAAGAAGCAGGTGATATCCCGTTCAGACTATTACGGATGCAGACTACGCAGATGACCTGATGCTTCTTGCAGATACACCTGCACAGGTCGAATCCCTGCTGCATAGCCTAGAGAAGGCAGCACAGAACTTCGGTCTATATGTGAACTCAGATAAAACGGAGTTGATGTGCTTCAAAAAGAAACCCATTTGTTATTTGACTGTTATTTGAACCACTTTCTCACTATGGATTTCATTTCCTTGTCACTAGTGCCTTCAGACTCATCTCTTTGGCCCCATGAGAGAGGATTTGAGAGGCAAACATTATTCCAGTGACGAGGAAGTGAAATCTGTAGTGAAGAAGTGGCTCAAAGAACCGTCAACATAATTTTATGGGGCAGGGATACATGCTCTCATTCAAAGGTGGAACATTGCTATTAAGAGAAACGGTGACTATGTGGAGTAGTAGGGATGTGATCCACAGAGGACCAGTTTCATTTTGATGTATGACACATGTTCCTGTGTTGGTAATTATACATGTCCTAAACAAAATGGCATTACTTTTTGACTCAGCCTATTGACTCATTTGAACAGAAACCAAAACACATGACATTTATTACCCCGAAGAAGATTAGAGACACATACTAAATTACTAAATACATATTTATTCAAAATATGTTTTAATACCGTGGATCCATTAATCAAAACACTTAGTGTTGGAATATTTTACCAAATATCAATAAATCATCCTTATTTTCTTATTTTTCACTCTTACTCTTTTTTCAACATACTGTCAGATTAATTTCCATTTTTCTTTTACACACACACACACACATTAAAAAAAAGAACTCTGGCACAAGATCATATTTATAGAGCATCCTATGATAAATAAATTCACAAGCAATGATTTCAATAACAGGCACTCTCTCTTCCAAAGAAACATATTCTATTCAGATCTCGGAAGTTTCATTTCACTTTCTATTTTCATTGTGTTTTATGACATTTTAACTGGAATCTGATCTTACCGAAAGTAGAACTGAATGTAAGTTCACTAATGGACTAATAAGAAAAAAGAAGAATGTGAAACTTGGGCTGTAAATGTATCCAGTGTTTATTTTCAATATAGTTCTTTAAATACAGATACAAACCATTAGCTGTAATTTTTATCATTTATATAATCCTTACTACCGTTATTATTCAGCCATTCCACTTTCAATAAACTTCAACCTACACCAAATCACCTGATAACTGAAGAGTATGCCAACTTAATATTTCATAAATAGAGATAAATAAATAATATAAATATGTAGATAAATAAAAAATTAAAATTAAATCTAAAACAACTAAAAAAAAAATTTTTTAAAAATTAAAAAAAATTAAAAAAGACTAAAAAATAATCTAAAAAAGATAAAAATAAAATAAAAAAAGAACTAAAAAAAGATAAAATTAAACATTTCAAAAATAAATTTAAAAAAAAACATAAGAAAAAATAACTAAAAAAGAAAAAAAAAACTAGAAGAAAATAACTTTTTTTAGTTATTTTATTCTAGTTTTTTTTCTTTTTTAGTTATTTTTTCTTATGTTTTTTTTAAATTTATTTTTGAAATGTTTAATTTTATCTTTTTTTAGTTCTTTTTTATTTTATTTTAAAATATTTTATTTATATTTATTATAGTATTTAAATAAAAGAAAATAACTAAAAAGAAAAAACAACTAAAAGAAAATAAACTAAAAGTAAAAAAATTACTACAAATTTGAAAAATAAAATAAAATAAAACTAGGATTAGATTCAAACAGATCCCCAAACTGCAAGTAATGTCATGTTACCCATTTAATGATCTGATTTCATATTCGTAAATGGGGATTCATTTAGTACTAAATACATTATGATGATTTGATGTAATTAAAATCTATAAAAGGAAAATCATACCAAAAGAAGAGGAAAAAAAAAGAAATGAAAAGATTACTAATTACCCTCATAAAATAATGATACTGCCAAAATAAAGGTATCATTATCTGCTTTGGAACCACAAGTTCAATACTAGCTCTTGCTGCCAACTCAGTGCATGAGTAGCACACCTTGGGTAAACTGATCTGTGCAATAAAGTAGGGAGCTGACAGTAGGTATGGTACTCCACCTCAGACACAAAAACAATCTCCCTGGCCTAGGTCTAGTGAAGAGGAGATAGACTCCCTCACTGTCTGGCTGATACCATCAATAAGCCACTGTGCCGACTACTTTTTTTTTTTTTTACTTATTTCATGGGAATGGTAATTTTCTTTTTCTGATTTAAACTGGAATAAAAAGGACAAAAAATGTTAAAAATAAAAAACTGAAACACACAAAATATACTGTTGAACATGCATTATACACACTAGCAAGAATATTTGCCCTCCATGTGTAAGTTTTTAAGTTTTAATGTAATGAAATATATTTAATTACAAAGACTAACAAAATTAAATAAGAACACTTATAAAAAGATTACACTTAGTTTAATTAGATTTTCATTGGTTTCTATATAAAATCATTCATAGGATTGATTTTAATATGTTAGAGAATAAAACAATAATATAAGAGATCAATAACACCAAGTAATTATTTATGAAACAAGGTTTTGTTGAAAACAGTATGCAAATTAACCACATCATGTATTATGTAAACTTTCATTTCTTAGTGATATATAAGACACATTGCAGGATTTTAAATGCACTAATAACAGGAAATCTAACTCAAATTTTCATAGAGACATCGTTAATAAATGAGACTTATTCTATGTATTAATGATTTAGACTATAAATTAAATACCCATTGATAAAATTATGCAAATCTTGAGGGTATTGTGAATTAAGTAGTGACATAGTTACAGAAAGACAGCGAATCTCCATCATAAGATATTCTATGGATAAATATGAAAATTAAACAATTGGCATGGCTTAGAATACACTAACCCTGCCACCCAGAAAAAGAGGTGTCTCCTGGGTGATTTAAATGGAGACATGTGCACAGCTGAGCGTTTAATATTAGAAAGTGATATCGTGCCAAGTCTTGATATATTTTGTTTAGCATGCTATATAGTGTAGAGCCGCATTGGCAGGGCTCAGAACATCCAAACAGCATCCTCTGCAGAGGGGTAAGACCTAACCAAAAAGGTATTGAAGTCAGTCAGTGCCCATTGGATTTGAAATTCAATGGGCAATGCCCACACAGGTTCGGATCCTGTACATATCGCCATATTGAAGTCAGTCAGTCAGTATACTGTTGGTTTGGACAACAGCAACTGGCTAAGCACAACCGAACTTGTGCCCAAGATAGCTGGTACTTATGGGACTCAAGAATAGTCCATTCATGTATTTGGGTGATTCCATTCCTGATTGACTGCTTGGTTGCTATGATGTTATGAGGCTTCATAAATACTCTGACATTCTGCAGTAGGATTGCAGCAAGGTTAAATCTGTATTGAGTTACAGCTACTTATTGCAGTCTTACCAATTCGACGGTAATTGGAACTTAGTATGATTTTTCTACAAAAGGATGCACTAGAGAAAAGGGGATAGACTCCCTCACTGTCTGGCTGATACCGATTTTAGGCCACCCCGATAGCTTACTTTATAATTTTTTACTAAGGATTATTATTAGTTACTTGAAACTATAACTATACAAACAAATGACTATTAATAAAAATAGTTGAAATGATAATTATTAGTATTAGATAGGAATACTTGAAACCACATAACTAAATTATCTTATAATAGGTTATTATAAGTTATAATGCTTTACTATGGATTATTATGAGGCGCTTGTTGTGTAATGGTTATCAACATAGGAAATGGACACAGCAACCCAACTTCAAATCTGGGACAAGGCTGTTTGCATTTCACATAGTGCTAAATACCCTTGGGAAAGGTATGAATCCAACTATTCTCCCTCTAGCTATGGGTAAATAGTAGGGCAAACTGGGGTCTTTAATCTTGGTATAGCAACCAGTCTAGGAGAGGAAAATCTTTGAATTCAACCCTGTTAAACTCCACTTAAAAACCGACTGTGTCACATCCTGCATGTGCAGAGTTGTTAGTTAAATAAATATAGTAAGTAAAGTTGGCAAAGTGGCCTATTGTTGGTATCAACCAGACAACGAGGGAGTCTATCCCCTTTTCACAAGCACTAGACCAGGAAGATTGTTTTTGCTGAGGTGAGGCACCACACCTACCGTGAGCTCCCCACATTACTGCACGGATCAAATTACCAATCTGTGCTACTCATATGCCGAGTTGGCAGGGATCAGTCCCAAACTCGGAACTTTGCGATTCCAAGGCGTGTGCTCTACCGACTGACTGAGGTAAACTGGCATTTTAAATACGTATATTAAGGATTATTATTAGTTACTTACAGAGTGCACATTAAATGTGAAGGGAGAAGAGGAAGCTGAAAATGATGGGATATTATTTGTCTGAATTTTTTAGATGAGGCTTGATAATATGTATTATTTTGATTTTTTACTGTTGGGTTTTGTTTGGTTTGTTTTGTTTTGCGGCATATCAACCTCAGTGGGTCATTTAATGCCGACAAAGTTTTGAAATAAATTCATTCTTAATGGATACTCAAGCTTTTTTATAAACACATTTTTCTATTTAACCCATAGATAGGACCTTAACAGATACTACCACTCCAGGGCAGAGTGGACCAGGGAGTTGATGAAGGGGTGCTCCACATTCCCCAAACCTCCAGAACTGGAACCTCACAATCAGTTAGAGTTTAACGTCATTCCCAGTACATGAAAACACTCAGCCACCACCTTCTAGCACCCATATGATAAAAAGGGTTAGGCTTGCCATAAGGGCAATAGGGTCGGGGCAATCATATAGGGGCTAAGACTTGACATGACCAGCTGATTGATAGGAGGGGGCCTCTCCAACCACCCGTCTAGCCTAAGTAATTTCAGACTGTTGTGCTCATAATTTTTTTTTTTAAATGATTGTGATGCTTCTCAAATTGATAGTCATGCAAAAACAATGATGCCATTCTTTAAATAAGATCATCATAAATTCTTTAATACTTTGTTTGCACAACAGTCAAATTATTCAAAATGATTTCCCAACTCAAATAAAGAAAATCTTAACAACTGTCACAGCATGAGAACAATCTACTCCAACGGATTACAAGAAACACCTGAAGAAGGCAGCAGGGTACATTGACCGAAACGTTGTGCGTGTGTATATAACAATACACAAGAATCAAAGATGAGAACAACAGTCTGAAAAATCAAAATGATACATATAATAGCATTTCACATAGCACTAATACCCTTGGGAAAGGCATACAGCCAACTATTCTCCCTCCAACTATGGGTATATAGTAGAGCAGACCGAGATCTTTAACTTTGGTATGGCAACCCATCTAGAAGGAAAACTGAATTCAAACCTGTTAAACTCAGCTTTAAAATAGACCTTGTGTCACATCCTGTTCATATGAAAGGGTTGGTAAATACATACTTGCAAATTAAACTGAAAATTGCTTAAATCTATAAAAGGTATTGCTTAATTATAATCTCACTATGACATGTCATTTTTAATGGATCCCAGTCAGTCACACACAGTCACAATTTCAGTAATATATAGATTAAATTTTTCACAAGATATAAAAAAGAGGCACACATGGTGTAATGGTTTTCATCATAGGAAATTGAAAATGACAATCAGAGTTCAATTCCTGTATGAAGCTGTTTCCATTTCATATAGTGCTAATACTCTTGGGAAAGGCAAGAATCCAACTATTCTCCCCCCAGAAATGTGAAAATAGTAGGGCAGACCGAGCTCTTTAACCTTGGTATGGCAACCGGTCAAGTGGAAGGAAATTTCTGAATTGTGTAATGGTTACTATGGTAGGAAATGTATACAGCGACCCGAGTTCAAATCCTGGACACAGCTATTTGCATTTTACATAGCACTAATACCCTTGGGAAAGGTATACATCCAACTATTCTCCTTCCAGCTATGGGTAAATAGTAGGGCAGACTGGGCTCTTTAACTTTGATATGGCAACCAGTCTAGAAGTAAAACTGAATTCAAACCAAAGCGGCCCTCTTCTCGTTAGTCAAAACTACATTCAGAGCTCCTCCACCCAAGTCCTATTGAATACTAATGATTTTTTTTAAAGTCATTTTGATCTATAGACGAGACCCTAACATGTACTACCACTCCAAGTCAGAGTAGACCTGGGAGTAATATCAAAGAAGAGGGGACTCCACACTCACCAGAACTGGAGTCTCACCATCAGATGCAGTTTAGTGTCATACCCAGGACACCACTTGTGTTGGGGGGGGGGTCACAATCCCTATGCAGAGGATACAGTCAGCATATTCTAAGCCCCACCGATAAGGTGTTTGTGAACAGAGATACTGAGAAATTAGACTATATGACAATCTACAAGCCTATGAATAATAATATTTGGAAATCTAAAGGGATAAAAGTCCATTTTTCATCTAGTCCTGTATATCTGCACCTCTGCAGATGGGGTAAGACCCCCCACCCCCAATGAGGCCACCTGTTGACTGTGAGTGGCAACCCATGATGGCTGAGCAGTCCAAAACTCTACTTTGGCCCTTACTAAGGCTAGATGGTCAGTTGGAGAGCCCCTCCCCCATCTTTGATCAATCAGTTGGTCACGTCTAGCCATGCACTGTCTAACGGTCATCCTTATGAAAAGTCCCTTGTGCACAACTGCGTCCACTACAATTACCCCAAACCTATTACCCTCATGGCAACCCCGCAACCCTTTTTATCATATATGTGCTAGAAGGCAGTGACTGAGGGCCCTAATATCCTGGGTATGATGCTAAACTATCTGATGGTGAAGTTCCAATTCTGGAGCAATGGAGAATGTGCAGTAACCTGTCATCACCATTACTCACAGGTCTACTCTGACCCGGTGTGGTAGTACCTGTTAGGATCTCATCTTTCGGTTAAATAAAAAAAATGTGTTTAAAAAAAATGAAAAAAAAAATGAGTAACCTTTAAGAATGAACAAAACTAAATGTCTTCGGCCTAAAATAACCCAACAAGGGTTGACATGCCATAAAATCCAACCAACCATTTTTCATCAGACTATATCATCTCTAAATTATATCTATGCGTCTGGCAACTGACCTGGTAAACGCTCATAAGGTCATTAATCATCTTAAAAACAGCAACTTTGAGCACCTTTTTGATCTCCATCTTTCTAACACACGTGGGCATGCCTACAAAGTCAGAAAACAGCACTGCTCACGTGGGCATGCCTACAAAGTCAGAAAACAGCACTGCTCACGTGACTTTCGGAAACATTTTTTCACGCTCAGAGTTGCGGAGACATGGAATAAACTGCCCGCGTCTGTTGTAGGCTGCTGAAGCACTGAGTCTTTCAAAGCCTCCATGCTTCCTGTAGTCCGCCAACACTATACCTGATGCCACTCTCCACATATGCACACATACATTGCATGCATATTACTACTGTAAACTGTTCATGTTCCTGACATTAATACATTATTCTGTGTACTTGACATGAGACTTTGATGAGTTGTGGTGCACCTGAGCACTGTACACAATAAATTTCATTATTTATTATTATTATAAATTTTCATAGAATTTTAAAGATGAATATTGTGATAGATCTGTCAGTGGAATATCACAAATATATTCACTGCTATAAATTAGATTTTTAAAGTTTCAAGAAAAATAATTCAAGAATAATCAAGTATATACAATGTAAATTAAATCAATGAAAAAAATCTAACTACTTAGAAAAGAATGCTGTAAATGTTTTTAAACAAAGTGATTTTTTAAAAATAATCTACAAAATTTAAGCTATTTTCAAATTGATATTCAATACCTATATTTTCTAAATATAAAATTAACTGATAGAAATATTTTGGTGACTCTAATTTCAGTTTTCATCCTTAGTTTTAATTAAAACCAGATTTCTACTAAATTGAAATATATTGCATATTTGCGTAGATATCAAATTCTGATTGGTTAATACCAACACACTTTCCAAAAATATTAACCAATCAAATTTAACTTATTTTAGCCTTACTAAGTTCATAAAATCATTCTGCGTGGCTTTAAGTACCTAGAGGAAACTACAAAACACTGTATCCCTTAAGTTCTACCAAGCTACCAACAACTTACCTGAACACTTTAATAAATCTATGAAATGTAATTGCATAAACCTTTCCCATAGTTTTAGTAAAATGAATAAATAAATGTCTATTTCAGTAACGTGCAATACACTTGAATGTTACACTTAACACTATAGTACAGATTTATCATTTTTTATTTATTTTTTACATTAATGAAATAACTTCTAGATTCTCTACTCTGACAAAACTTATCTTAATCTTTCATTTTTCTAAAGAGAAGAAATAAAACGTTATTTATTTTAAAGTGCGCGTTTATACCAGAAAAAAATGAAAGTAATTTAAAATAAGAGTCTTATTTTAAATTACTTTCATTTTTTCTAACTGATTTTTCTTAATTACAAATACATTAAATTTTTAACCGTGCTTTTTATTTATTTTTAAAAAATTTCTATTTTAAGTACCCTTTGCTTTATTGAATGTAAAACTTACAGAGCAACCAAGAAGTAAAAGACAAACATGTTTCAGGAATTATGCGTGGGCAAAAAAGAAAAAAAAGAAAAAAAAGTTAAACCCTCCCTCCTATAATACACGGTCTTGTAGAGAGGGTATTTTCAGGCAAAGCAAAGGGAGCTTTTAATTTAAAGTTTTCAGTGAGCAGATTTATTTCGAAATACTGTCAACAAAGGAATTAAATTTTTCACGACAAAAGCTAGAAATGAATGTAAAAACATTCTGTTGATTACAGCAGTGAGCAGATTTATTTATTTATTTTGTTTTTTGTTTTTCAGAGGGGATGAATAAAATGTAAAGTATCCGGAAGAATTAAGTCCGACTGGCTATCATTATTATTAACGTAATTTCCAAAATTAACAATACAAGATTTTTTTCTGTAATTAAAAAAAAAAAAAAAAAAATACTAAAATATTAGCTTTCTACTTTGTGTGCTCCTAAACATCTGGAAATGGTTTAGCTTTCCTTGAAGAAGAAGAAGAAGAAGAAAAAAAAATAAATAAATAGATAATAAAATTCCATCTCTCAGAAATGTACTTTGTGAGTGTGAAGCTATTACGATCAGGCATGTTTGAATGAATACCGAAGTGAAGGGTAAGGCAGAGATGTCTGGGAGCTGCTAAACATGAGGTTGAACGATTATATATCACTCAGATGTGTTTCCATAGTAGCCAGGTCACAAAGGAAGGAATAAAATATTTTTAAAAACAGTTAAAAATCTAAAGAAAAAGACACTCATTTTCAAATCTCAATTTTAAAACAAAAAAAGCCTAAAAAATTAACGAGCTTTTGGGGGATTATGTTAGACTTGTACATAAAATTTATACCTTCATTATCTACTTCGTTAAAATAAAAGAATAAAAGTTTGTTTTTTTAATTCATAAGAGTTTAAAAAAAAAACCCTCTAATCAAAATTAAAAAGAAATATTCTCATTTTTATTACGCTTTCATAACTTTTTGTTTTGTTTTGTTTTTAAACGAGGAAGTTTACAAATAGACATGACAAGTACTGTTAATTGCTCTCTCTCTCTCTCAAATTAAAATTGTTTGTTTGTTTATTGTTGTTTTTACCTATGTTTTTTGTTTTTGGAGGGGGAATGGGGGTATCAGCGACCTTGAGAACGAAGACTTTAGTCTCCAGTCAAAAAACTTTAACAATGCATACCCCACTAATCGCTATATGAAACATTGCACAAAAATGTTAAGGTTGGTGGGTAGTTCTTTTCAAGTAAAGCATGTTTGTCAATTTCAGGTTTAATAAGTGGTTGAACAACGATAATGTTTTGCACATATTTCGAGTTTTAGGGGTGCGATACCTAGCACTTCCCACAGCAAACACGATCATCTTGTGAATTAGAATTAATTAGTGTAAATAATATTTTTTTTTTTTTTTTTTTTAAGTTTGAAATATTTAAAATTAGTAATCCTGGATTACAAAATGTATTTATTCCAAAACTTATAAAGATGATACCGCTTCTTTTTTTTTGGGGGGGAGGGATAATTTTTTTCAACAAGAACCTGAAACAAACCATAAAGATAGTAAAAATTAATCCTTTTTTTTAACTGGTTTACAGCTAGGTTGACAAGTCTGTGAATGGACGATTTTAAATGTTTTTGTTTACCGAGTGAGTGAAGTAAATAAGTCTACACTTACTACCTACTAAGCTGCAAATTCTATGGAAGATTCGTTAAAACTTTTTTTTAATGTTTTTCCTCTCTAATAAAGAAAAGAAAAAAAAATCAAATCCTAACCTTAAACATCAACATAAATATGTTAAGACCTTAGACAAGTCTTTTCATTAATGATTTTATCTCCGACTATTCATTCATTATTCTTTAGTTATCAATATCTTGTTATTCGTAAACAAACATTATCATTTTATTAATTACACACACTTATTTTCCCAATACATCATAGTCGGGGCCCTTCTCGTTGACATTTTCGTAGCATGATCAATACAATATGAAATGAAGAATCTCATTTACTATTCATGGGGTGGGTGGAATGTGTGTTACTGTTATCACACTGTCGTAAATAGTTCTGTTCGAAAATCGGATTTTTAAATGGTTCGCTTAGCTTTACACAAACCTTAGTTTTCACTTTATCATTATTATTTTTTTAATCAGTTATTACTTTATTCCATAAAATCTGTCTATATGGTGTTTGTTTCGTAATTATTTTATTTATTTATTTATTTTACAGCTACTAGGCCTCGCCTAGAGTCATGTCGTAGAAAACAAATGAAAGTTGTTTTCTACTACTTTGAAAAGATTGTTTTATGGATTAAAAAAATATGAGGCGAAGTGACAGTAGATAGATATCGTTTCTGAGATTATAGCATGGAAACAGGAATTTTCTACATATTATTCTCATTGATAAAATTAAAACATGATGTAGTTGTTAACGGTATGATCAGAAATAATCACAATTACATTTAATATTTATTTACAGTAACACATATGCTTCAAGTGTAATGCTAACTTTTACACGTAATTAATTACAAGCATTCAATTTACTCAAAGAAATCAAGCACATTAAAAGTCAGACTAAAAAAAGGTTAACACAAGATGAAATATAGAAATCCTGGAATTACATATTGAAATGTTAGTTGGAAAGAAAAGATAAATACAAATTTACTACTAGTCTTGTTAAAAATGTTTTAAAAGATAATAAAACAAGAGTACAAAGCGTTTTAATTTCGAAAATATGGTCACACAGAATCGTTAAAATTATTCTAAGTACATGAAAAAAATAAATAATAGACCGGAAGACCAGATTTTTTTCAGCTATTTTCTTTTCGCATTTTTAGATTTTTATTTATTTTTATTTAAGTGTCACAATTACCGAAACAACTGCATCTCCGACATAAACAGGTTTTTTTACCCAGTTTCAATTACTTTCTTAAATCACCAAGTCTCCAATAATTAGTATATTTTGGTTTGTACAAAACAATGTTTTATACAACATAACAAAAAGTAAATGGTTAAAAATATAAATAAATAAACGAAACTTAACCCTTTTAAGGATTATAAATTTATAGAAGAAGCCTGCAGGAAACGGTCAATTGACTAAAATAAATTATTGAAAAAGTAAGAATATGTGGATATAATATATAAACAACTAATTTTTATACACACACGTTATATAATGTGTGTGTGTTTTAAAGTTATTATATAATAACTTTAAAACTTATTTGCCTAACTTTATATATTTTTTTAATGTTCTCTAGGGATTTTGGGCAAAGAAAAAAAAATCACCTTATTGATGACAAAAATATGAATGCAATAAATAAGAAAATATGTAACGGAAGTTTTTACTTCGTTGCTGGAACTTAAAACCATTTAAAATAAACAGTATTTTCCAAGAAAATAAAAGACGAGAGTTAAACAAGAAAGAAAGCGATTTGAAATAGAATGTTTTTTAGTAATATTGAAATGAACAGCGATTTAAAAAATAAAGCAAAGAAAGATATTAATTTAGAAAGGGTGTAACATTTAAAACCTAAAACTAGAGGAAAGGAACTGATGTTGAAAAAGAAACAGAAGAAAGAAAAAGTAAAACCAAAAGTGACTAGGAGGTTAAGAAGGGCGTTAAAAAGAAAAGAAAAGAAAAAAACATCTATGGTATATCAGATATTATTAAAAATAATAAAATGAAATAAACAGTGATTACGTTATGTTTTAATATATATATATATATATATATATATATATATATATATTAATTTGGTAGTTCGTTATTCTATTTAGATGTTATTTTCATCTTTATCTTCATAAGAATATATAACATCAGATTATTTGAAAAGTGAAGTGTAAAAAGTGAAGAAACATTGAAACAGTTAAAAAGAAAGAGACGGTCGTATGTTTCAGGTAAACAAAATCTCGAAAACAAATAAAAATAAAAAATATGTAAAATAAAATTAAGTTGAAACACTGACCATAGATCTCGTCCGAAGGTGTTACAAATCACCCAGATGTATCTCCATCCTCCCGTAACGACGTAGGCCCCGAGCACCCCAAGTCCAGCCAGCGATACGGAAAAGTCGCCATAGCTAACGAGGAATACGCCAAGCCCCGAGAATGCAGCAAGTTTCATGTACATCTTGTGCTGGAGACGATAAGCACAATCCTTTAAAAACTCAGGTACATACAACAAAAAGGTCTCCGATCGCATCCTATGACATTGACCATCGGATTTTGGAGCAAAGAGCAATGTGCCATTTAGTTAGTACACATAATGTATATACGCTTCTCTCTACTATTATTTAAAAAGAAACCGGTGAAATCGCAGATAAGAGTTTCTGAAGAACCCGGACTTTATACCCTGGTAGATAAATATATTGCATCAGTAAATAATAAGGCCTGTTTGATAAGGGATTTGGACAAGTATTTACTGTATCATAGTTACATGGCTACTGAATTGACGTGTAGAACTGGTTTAAACTTTATTCTGGGTAACCAATAAATGAGAAGGCAATTATGTTATTGCTCACCGCCTGTAACAAGTTTTATAACTTCCTTTAAAGAGAGTGGCTGTTCTGAGTCAACTATGAGGCATCTCTACATTGCTTAAATATGGTTTTTAAGTAATTAATTTACCTAGTTAACTTTACTATCTTTCTTTTAATTTTATTTATGCTTTAATCATCAACTTGACCGTATTTTATTTCTGTAGTTTCTGATTGTTACTAATATGAATCGTTAAAAAAAATTAACCTATGTATATATTTTAAAATTGCGAGGGTTGTTTTTTTTTTGTAATTTAAAAAAATTCAAATTTAGAATATTTCATTAAATTTTACGCATTTGTATAAATTAAATTGTGTGATGACCATATGTACCAACAGTTTTCCACATTTGAAAATACTAATAGATCTCTTGATAGATTTTAAATACAAATTTCAAAATTTTGGTATTTGCATATGCTTGTGTATGTAGAAGAAAATCTTTTTTTTTTTTTTTTAACGAAATAATTAATACTATGAATTGTAATAATAAACTAGTAAAAAAAATCCATCGTATCGTAACTTATCTTTAAAAAATTATTGTAATATTGAAAAAATTAAATTTTTATCAATATTCAACTGCAACAACAAAAAAAAAGCTGCGAATTTTGTCACTATTTCCACATTAATTGTTTATTATTACTTTTCCCGTTTTAAAATGGCCGCCACTTCAGTTGTAGCAAAACAAACTCTTAATAATACTAACCCTTTAAAAAATGTTGTTCTCGAAAATAATATCGTCTGCTGCTGAAAAGTGATGGCCATTATAAAACGGGAGATAACAACTGCATTATTCTCATCATCTGAAAATCTAAAATGAAAACAATTATTTTTCATGTTATCCAAATGTTCCCTATTGAAAAGAGCAAATAGATCTCTTTTAAAAAAATTTACAAAATGGTTTGAAGAATTTGTGGAAATATTAGCAAAATATTACTTTATATTTTATGCATTACTATGCTTCTTTATACTTTTATTGGTTATTCAATTCTTGTTATTTGAACTAGCAAATATATGCACCCTCCGGGTGCAAGTATTTAAGTTTTAATGTAATGAAATATCATATTAAATTAGAAACGCTAATGAAACTAAATAAGAATGCAGATAAAAAGATTTGAAACAGAGGGGAGTATAATCGAAAAATAGAACAACTGAAATTTACTCTTCCATCACTCTCGTCTTTCATTGCTAAATTTTTCTAATTTAAGTATTTAGTTAAAAGAGGAAGTAAAGAATAAAATGACAGTTATCTTTTCTTGTTAATGGATTTCATTTAAGATTAATTGAAGAGATTTTTGCTTATATTCATCAAAATAAAACCAAACAGTTAGAAAGCAATAATACTAAGCATATATTTATTAAAATTACATTTTTAATATCAATATGCAAATTAGCCTGCCGTTCACACTGTAAACCGCTATTTTGTTGTATATATAAATACAATTGCATGTTGTTAGTATGTAGATATGTTTAACAGTATTAATAATGTAAAACAATTTTATTAATAATTAAGGTTAAAATAAGGATAAATTCATGGTGAATGTGATGTCAATAACTAAGGGAATTTTGACTTGAGTAGTGGTTTAGTTTCGGTTACAGACAGAAAAAACACACAATCTCCATTATAATAAGATGTTATTAAGTAAGTAAAGTCGTCGGGGTGGCCTAAAGTCGGTATCAGCCATACAGCGAGGGAGTCTATCCCCTTTTCACTAGGGCTAGACCAAGGAGATTATTATAGCATCTGAGGTGGAGCGCCACACCTACCCTCAGCTCCTTACTTTACCGCACAGATCCCTGTGCTACTCATATGCTGAATTGGTGAGGGCCAGTATCGAACTAGGAACCTAGTGGTTTCTAGCCAAACGCTCTACCGACTGAGCTAACCCAGCCCTGAATGTTATTAATTACTTTTAATTTTTTAATTTTTTTTTATTTTTAGAATGGATTAATTCTAAATTGAAGCAATTAAATTTGAATATGGATAACAATAAGTCTTATATAATAAATTAGCTATGATTAAATAAATATTCAGGATCAGCATGACTCAAGTATTTTTTTTTTTTTTTTTTTGATAAATACACATCATAATTTGAATAAGGATAAAACTTTAACCCAATATAAATTCTTTCTTCTGAATATCAATTCATAAATATCACTCAAACACAAGTCAAAATTTATTTTTAAATTTCATAAAGATAATGACAAAAATATTCATATGAGGCTTTTTAAACAAAAGTTTTATTACTGGAATAAAAGCTTTATAAAATTTTATAAGATTATTTTCAGTTAAAATTTTATAAAGCTTTTATTCCAGTAATAAAACTTTATATATATATATATATATATATATATATATATATATATATATATATATATAAAAAGAAAGATTCTGTATGTTTGTTTGTATAATGACCGAATGCACATACTTTTATAAAGTAAAATTGGTAGAAACCAGCAAAATGGAGTGGTAGTATCTGTTAGGGTCCCATCTATGAGTCAAATAGATCTGATAACAAAAAATTGATTAAAATGGTTATAAAAGATTAATTTAAAAAAGTTTGAAGGAAAAAAATTTTAGTTAAAAAATAAATTTTCATTAAAAGAAAATTTGGTTAAAAAAAAAGAATTTTGGTTAAAAACATTTAGATAAAAAAGAATTTGGTTAATAAAAAAGGAAAAATCTTTTTTTTAAATGATTTTGGTTTTAAAATTTTTCTTTTTTATTCAAAAGAATTTGTTTAAAGAAAAAACATTTAGCTAAAAAAATTTGAGGTTAAAAAAAGGAATTGAGTTAAAAGAAAAAAGTTTGATTAAAAAAATAGTTTTAAAATATAATACAGAATGAATAAAACAAAAATGTTTTTGGCATAGAATAAACAAAGGTTTGATATGTCATAAAACCCAACCAACCAACCAAAGACCAGCAAAGACCAAAATACACAAATTATTTTTATCCAAAAAGGGATTTAAAAAAATTTTACCTCTCATTTTCCTTAAGAAAAGCTAAACAAATAAGGATATAAATCAATGATATATTAGAAAATTAATTTTAAAAATGATTAAAAAATAAAACAAATTAATAAAGGTTAAAACATAATAAAAAGCAAATAAAAGACAAATAAAAAATGCAAACAATGAATAGAAATAAACAGCTTAAAAACAAGAATACAAGGTGTGTAAAAATAGTATCAAGATTTTGTTTGATTTTTGACACACCTTGTATTCTGAAAAAAAATAACGTTCCAATCATTCTTCATTTCTATCTGTGTAAATACAGCTTTAAACTTGGTACTTTTTTGATACACCTTGAGAAAATTTCTGAAAAAAATTAATGAATGACATTTTTTTTTTCAGAATACAAGGTTTGTACAAAAAAATTAATGAATGACATTTTTTTTTTCAGAATACAAGGTGTGTACAAAAAAACTTGATACTTTTTTGGCACACCTTGTATATAGAAAATAGAAATGTTAAAACAAATATATAGAAAAATAATTTTTATTAATGTATGCATGAATATAGATAAGAGATTTATTGTTAACTTTTTAAATCCCAGGCAATGTCGGGTAGCTCTGCAAGTATAAAATAAATGACAAAAAAAAAAAATTTAGTGAGCATTCAGTTATATCTATACAAACATTACTGAAAAGTTCTTAGTCCACATAAACCAGAAATATTTTCAAAATTCTTATTGATTTTTTGTTTTTCTTGAAGAATGAAAGAAACTTCCTGGAATTGTCCATATACACCCTTGGGGATTAATAAAATTCTGGCAGGGTGAATAAAAACATTGGGGTCCACGGGGGGGGGGGGATTTACTAATTTGCTTTTATAATTCCCTTTATAACAAGAGAAACAAAAATCGCTGGATCATGTAGACTCCTTGCCAGAAATTGTACACCTCACAGAATGCCTGTTTTTGGGTGTGGTGCCACTAGTGATGTTGCTCATATACATATACATATTTGCCAACCCCTCTGCATGAGTAGGACATGACACATGGTCAATTTCTTAATCAGAGTTTAACAGGTTTGAATTCAGAGTTTTCCTTCTCCTAGACAGGTTTCCTAACCACAATTAAAGAACCCAGTCTGCTCTACTATTTACCCATAGCCAGAGGGAGAATAGTTGAATTTATACCTTTTGCAATAAGTGAATTTTAAACAGCCTCATCCAGGATTTGAACTTGTCTTATGTCTATTTCCTATGATGTTGGCCATTACACCATGTGCTTCCATTCATGATATGCAGTTCATTTAAATGAATGAATCAACTGGCTTTGACCAAAAAGATCAGGATCTTTTTGGTATTGTTAATGACATATATATATCATATTTTGATGAGGAGTAAAAAAAAACATTTAAAAACAATTATATTTTTTAAAAATTATTTTATAGAAATATTGAATTCTAAAAAATCCCTTTTTATAATAAGTTATAGAAACAGAGAGGGGGAAAAGAATAGATAGAGAGAAACGGAGAAGGGGAAAGAGAATAGATAGAGAGAAATGGAGAAGGGGAAGAGAATAGATAGAGAGAAACAGTGAGGGGAAGAGAATACATAGAAACAGAGAGGAGGAAAGATAATAGATAGAGAAACGTAGAAGGGGAAGAGAATAGATAGAGAGAAATAAAGAGGGGGAAAGAGAAATAGATAGAGAGAAACAGAGGGGGAAGAGAATAGATAGAGAGAAATGGAGAGGGAGAAAGAAAATAGATAGAGAGAAACAGAGAAGGGGAAAGAGAATAGATAGAGAGAAATAGAAATGGGGAAGAGAATAGATAGAGGGAAACAGAGAGGGGAAAGAGAATAGATAGAGAGAAACAGAGAGGGAAAGAGAATAGATAGAAACAACAGAGAGGGGAAAGAGAATAGATAGAGACAGAGAGGGAAGAGAATAGATAGAAACAAACAGAGGGGGAAGAGAATAGATAGAGACAAACAGAGAGGGAAAGAGAATAGATAGAGACAAATGGAGATGGGGAAGATAATAGATAGAGAGAAACGGAGAGGAGGAAAGAGAATAGAGAGAAACAGAGAGGAGGAAAGAGAATAGATAGAGACAAACAGAGAGGGGGAAAGAGGATAGATAGAGAGAAACAGAGAGGGGGAAAGAGAATAGATAGAGGGAAACAGAGGGGGAAAGAGAATAGATAGAGAGAAATAGAAAGGGGGAAAGAGAATAGATAGAAACAAACAGAGAGGGGGAAGAAAATAGATAGAAACAAACAGAGAGGGGGAAGAGAATAGATAGAGACAAACAGGGGAAGAGAATAGATAGAGAGAAATGGAGATGGGGAAGATAATAGATAGAGAGAAACAGAGAGGGGGAAAGAGAATAGATAGAGACAAACAGAGAGGGGGAAAGAGAATAGATAGAGAGAAACGAACTGGATTTCTTAGAAACAAGACGTATCTTGTTCCCCTCTGAGGTACATTTTCATCCCCATCAAACCTCATATAGGAATGAAATTGCTCTGAGAGTGACCAGGTCACCAGTGGTCTAAGTCACAGATTCGGGTTGGCAAAACAAACCTGCTGATTATATTAAGTAACTTTCTAGCAGCAGCCACATGGTGCCATATTCAATGTGCCATGAGATCTGATAGCAGGGACATCCTCCAGAGGCACATGAGTCTGACTATCAGGCCATGCTGTGAGAAAATGGGGAAAAATTTGCACACTTTCAATTGAATAACCAGATAGGTCACCATGGCAACAGATGGTGTTGTCATCAATCAAAATTCTTGGATAAGCAAGGGCAGATAATCCAACAGTGAAGAGTTGCAGTAAAATAAGGGCAGATAACTGAACCTGTAGAATAATGTATGCATTTTATGGCTCTAGTCTGTTCTATTCTTGATCAAGCCCTAGAAGTTTTCAGCACCCCCTCTTATATATATTCATACTGGTTCTTGAGTTTAGGACATACTGTCACCTAGACCTGTCAGGTAGGGCTTTAGAATACACTGACTGCACCTCTGCAGATGGGTAAGACCTCCCCCCATGACCACCTGTGATGCTTAAGGATAGAACCCGGGTGGCTAGGTAGTTCATGACATGTAACACTCCACTTTGACCCTTACTTAGGCTAGACGGGTGGTCAGAGAAGCCCTCTACAATCAATTGGCTGTTCACATTAAGCCCTATTACCTATATGATTGTTTCAACCCTATTGCCCTTATGGCAAGCCCCAACTCTTTTTATCATATATGTGCTAAAAGGTGGTGGCTGAGGGTGTTAATGTCCTGGGCATGACATTAAACTCTATATGATTGTAAAGTTCCAATTCTGGAGCTCTAGGGAATGTGGAGTACCCCTTCATCACCATTACCCCCAGGTCCATTCTGACCCAGAGTGGTAGTACCTGTTAGGATCCCATCCATGGGTTAAATAGAAAAAAATGAGTTTTAAAAAATTCTCTGGCTAAGATTAAATAGTAGGGCAGATTGGGTTCTTTAAACTTGATCTAGGAGAAGGAAAATTCTGAATGCAAACCTGTTAAACTCCGCTTAAAAATTGACCTTGTATCAAATCCTACTTGTGCAGGGGTGTTGGTAAATACATACTTGCAAATTAAACTAACAATTGCTTTAATTTTAAAAAGCATTTTAAAAATGCATTGCTTTATTATGATCTTTGGTAATCCTTAACTTTTTCCTTGTAAATTCCTACCATAAA